>JAMPIV010002303.1:0-649788 GCA_024509875.1 Oreohelix idahoensis
AAATGTAATTACAAGTATTATTTACACAGTTTATATATATGAACTTTGTATTGACATAGTTTATTATTATTATTCTATGTGTGTAATTTGTGCAGTAGTAATATGAGGTAATACTGGTTTTGTTCAAGCTTGGTTGTTGTTTTTCATCATGACTTCAAGTGTTTGATTATCGGGGAAATAGTATTGGGAAACTTTCACAGTTCCTGTCATTTGAACCAATTAATTGTCCCTCTGTGGTTAACAAAATGTCAATTTTTGAGGGGGCACATAATGTTGAGCTACTCTGGCCACAGAAGCTTATCTTTCGTGATGGCGGCAGGAAAAGACTCCTCTGCTCGATTGCTTCACTGTGTTCTGGAGACACCTCACTGGTCGCTATCTGGACCCAGGAGTATGCTGTCAGCCTCTGGATTCAGCAAAACCCAGACCAGGTGCTGCTTCAATAACTAGGATATATTGGCGGGTCTAACCAATCGGGCCATGTTTACACAGCTTTTCAAAAAAAGTACTCCTACTCACGTTTCCCTAACAACAAAGAATTAGTATTTGTAGCCCGACTAATCGTGTTTAGCCTTACATTTACTTCTATCCAATCAAATAGGATTTTACATGGTGGCCCATTTCCCGTAAAATGGTGGTTTCAAAACCTGCCACTGCGCAATTCTGATTTTGGTGTTGCCTGACAGCACCACCATTTTATTTTGGCTATAATTTGTTAATTCCTAGACTATTTGAGTAACGTTTAACATATTCTTTGTCAGCAAGTCCTAAAGAACCCAATTATATAAATTTAAGGGAGCTAGGTGGCTGCGTTCAAAATGTGCATTTTCTTCTACCTCCTGTTCACTTCGATACGATGTGGTGTCTGGGTACTGTCAGGCTTTCAAACGTAAACCAGTATAATGTCATGTTTTCCAATAAGCATTTTTCAGGTTTTTAAACCTAACTTTCGTATGGGTAGTGTTTTTTTTTTATCACTGTCCTATTGAAAAAAGTATTGCTTCTGGCCTTTCGCTTGGGGAGGGTGGCATTAATTGTATATCGCGAGACGCGTGTTAGGGTGGCATGCGTTCCTGCTTTCAGCCCTCACGCTCTCTCTTTCTATCCTAAGTCCATCTGTCCTTTCGTTTATGTTAACGTAGTGTAATTAATGCTAGTATTAATTTAGGTCATTAATCAGCTTGCGTATCTCAAGGTTTTCTTAGAAATGCAGTACACGTTTTATTGTAGAAAGCGTGTAGTGATGCAGTAGGCTTTACTATCAACGTGAAACGTTACAATTTGCAGACGAAGTAGAAAACAAGGGTTTTTATTGTTCAACTAGCATGACGTTCTATTAACACAGGCGTACGCTATTGGAAAGCACGGGTCTTTAACCATTTCTCTTTCCTTTTATTGAATTTATGTGTTAGGCTTTACATTTACCTTTTAATTTATATATGTGGATTTAGAATGTTTCACGACAGTGTGTAGCATTGTATTATTGTAGTATTGGTGAATCTACCTCTCATTCTTAATCGTATCGGTCTGTTGTTGATGGGTTTCCATTCCAGTAATGTCCTTTCTATTCCTTTCTGTAGAATAATGGCTACACCTTCGTTGTGCTGTCCATCCTCTCTTCCAGAGTAAAGTACTGTTTCTCCTGTTGCTGTTTTAAATTTTCCTGCCCCTGTCCATCTGCTCTCGCTTATCCCTAGAATGTGTAACCTATAGTTTCTCATTTCTGCCGTGACCTGTTTTAGTTTACCCGTCTCATGCATTGTCCTGACATTCCAAAATCCTATTCTTGTATCATGTTTTGCGGTCAGGACGTCCGTTCTTATGTCAGTGGCTTCCTTTCGGCTTTCAACACTGACAGTCATACGAGCCTCAGACTCCGGATGTCCGTCCCGCAGCAAAGTTTGTTTATTCGATGTTGTAATAGTTCTTACAGTTGTCACATATTTCAGCAAATGACTAATCCGGTTGCCAATATTTCTTGCAGCTGTCAAATACTTCTTTAAATATTTCTTTAAATATTTCTTGCAGTTTTCCAAAATTTCATTAAATATTTTTTCATTAAATATTTTTTCCTGTTGTCAGCGCTTGACAATTCAAATAATTCTTGCAGCTGTCAAATATTTCTTCCAGTTGTCAAACATTTCTCGTAATTGCGAAATATTTCTTCAAATATTTTTTCTAGTTGCCAAATATTTCGTCAAGTATTTCTTCAAATAGTTCTTGCCGTTGTCACATATTTCATCAAATGACTAATCCGGTTGTCAATATTTCTCGCAACTGTCAAATACTTTATTAAATTTTTTTTCATTAAATATTTTTTCCTGTTGTCAGTACTTGACAATTAAAATAAGCCTTGCAGCTGTCAGCAATTTCTTCCAGTTGTCAAATGTTTCTTACAGTTGTCAAGTATTTCTAACAGTTGTCAAATATTTCTTGTTGTTGTCAAATATTTCTTAAAATAGTTATGCTAGTGTAACAGGTGGTATTCACTAGGTGGCAGATGGCAGGCCTCGTGATGTAATTCAAGTTTTACAAGTTCTCTTTTATCTATCATCCAAGTATTAGAATATAGATATGTGTGTATTGGCCATCTCCGCCAGAGATGTTGATTCTTGGATGAGACACTTTTCCTTCTTCATCGACCTCAAGATCCGTTCTATTCCTTCTTTGGTATTACTAGTGACTTCGTATAGTGGTAGTTTTAAATAGACTTGGCCTACATACAGCAACAATCAAAGGATGAAATCAAATCCATACTTATCCTTCAAAACATTTATTTACGTGGTGCGAACACCCAGCAAGGCAAGTAATTCAAATAATAGAGCTCGCATATAATCATCTCCGAGATATTTTATACATAAGCTCTATATCTCGTGAACATACATATTCTTCCTTTAACATTTTATCATCTCCAGTAGACTTTCTTCGTCTTCCCCAAAATCTGTTACTGTTTATTCATATTTTCTATGCTCCATATCAGCATTCCATACTTATTGTATATGTACTTATATTATCCCAGACAAACTAGTCAGACCTGTCTCTACTACAATTCCTGAAAGCAAAATTCATCTCATGCATAACATATCAAGGTTTCCAGTCATATACTTACATGCGAGAGCATGATGGCGGTTCTCATATGGAAGACGACCCTCACAGTCGCTTAAATGTCATATCTATTTCTGGATAGATCATACTTTACTTATCGTGCCTTCACGATGATACATATAGTTTTCTTCCAATTGTTCATAATCAACCATTGATTCATAATTAGTCGTAATGTGCTTGACCAACTATTGCTTCTTAAATGGTCGTAATATCTGCATATCACCTGTTTTTCTTCACTTAGTCATAAAGTGCTCATAGCGACGTGTCAACCTTGTGCTTCTGTGTTATCTCTCCTGTATACAAAATTCTATCTCGTGCAAATTATAAATTCAGTCAATACTTACAGCCAAATCGCTGAATTCCTTAAGAAATACACTAATTCACAACTCACTGAGTCTATAAGTAACTTCTTATTCATATAACACTGACTAGTGATGGCGGAACTTCTGGATATCTCCATATACCTATTCTATATCTGTAAATCCACAGAAGGTACATCTTGTCAGCTCAGCGAACACACCTTCCTTCTTCAAGTACAAACTCAGGACTGCCTCAATTACCTCTGGTCATTTTTCGGTGGTATGTTTCTCTCGCCACTTCTGATTCGCTGCTCTAAATGGTTTCACTTAAATTTATTGGTCGAGCTTTTCATTTACCACTCAAGACAATTACTCACTTTTAGTTAACGCGAGCCGATTTACTGAGCGGTTGTCTGTTATTTTCATACATTATTTTCTCCCTTGTGAGCTGTCCTAAGCGTTTATCTGACCTTGCCAACAGCATGAATAATGCTTGGGCAAACCCCACGGCGACACTAGTCGCCAAACATTTCTTCAAAGGCGACCATCTTTCATGCGGCGGATATGGCCAAGCCAGTGTAGGCTTCACTGTCTCAGCTATGTATACAGGCTTTGAAGGCCAGCACGTGACCACACCACGACATTTGGCGCTTTATCATTCCACGAAATGCCGAGGAGGTGGCGCAGACACGGTAGATGGAAGGTATTGAGCCTTCTTTCTTGCATAGCATAGATTGTCTAGGTCTCAATGACATATAGAAGTGTGCTGGTGATGCAGGCGTTATATACCGCAGCTATGGTCTTCGTTGTGAGTTTGGCGTTTCCCCAAACACGTGATGTGAGGCCGGCCAAGGTAGCTGCAGCTTTGTTAATGAGGCTATCAATTTCTTTGTCCAGAGAGAGTTTGTCATTGATGATATACACAAGGTATGTGTGATGCACGTGGTGTTACAATCTATTGAAGTCTCCTACTAGCTTCTTGTTCTAGAATTCAGAAGATAGAAGGAGAAGAGTGCTACAAAATAAATAATACACGGAAACGATCTCTGAAGTCGTACCTAAGACGTTATCCTTCCGAGGGAAATTCGGCAGTTTGTACAAGACATCAGAGCTTGGCGATAAAATGTTGGAGAATGTTATTCCATATAAAGGTGAAAACAGGGGAGAGAGAGAGAGAGAGAGAGAGAGAGAGAGAGAGAGAGAGAGAGAGACACACACACACAGAAAGAAAGAAAGAAAGAGAGAGAGAGATACAGAGAGAGGTAAAGACCTCATGTCGGAACACTACTGTGTTGCTCTAACTTGTATCGACATCAAAGGCAGCATAACGATTAATAAAATAACAGTAAGTAAAACAGTATTCATATCTCTCTGCCTGGCTCTGAAATATGTAGTACAAAATATAGGAAATATATTAGCTACATGATTCAGAAATCAGAATTCGTAGAATGCACATATCACCGTAGTTTATTAGAACTAACGTATTAACAACGGAAGCATGTTAATTCCATCATGTCTAGCACCCATATAAATAATCAAAACATAACAACGTGATACAATCAAACCTGCTGATAGCATTACCAGTCAGTTCTTGCTCTGGATTCACCTAGGTAGGAGAGGTAGAGGAAGACATAAAAACACATGGAGAAGAACATTGGAGACAGCTATGACGGGGATGAACGAGACATGGGAAGAACTTGAGATGATGGCACGGGACAGGAAGACTTGGCATACGTTTGTTGATGCCTGTACTGCTTGTGGAATTGACAACAAAAAATAAGAACGCGTTAAAAGTCGTTGGAAAGATCAGATAAATGGAGTTAGGCTTTCCTGAGAAACCATTGAGATAAGGAGCCTGGAGTACACAGTAGATAGACATTTGCGTCTGGAACGAACTAACATTATTGTCAAAGGGTCGGATGATTCTGGTTCGGAACAATGCTGGATGACGCTCCTGTCTTTATTCTTCCATATTTTTACATCGTTGAGCATCATCTGAACAGGATTTTTATACACCATAATTTTACTAATTGCTATGAAAGTTTTAATGTCTAAATGTTTATCTCTTGCTGTTATTAAATTAATCCAGGATTATAGGAGTTAGGTAGAGTATGCATCCAACATATAATCTTACGCGTCTGATACTTTGTCTGTTACAGATGTTGTGACGCAAATGGCCTAATTCTGAAACCAGCTAAACCTGCTACGGCCATTGACGATCAAATTAAAAAGGTATGTACTTAACTGTAACGCTTAATCAAAGAAAGGTTCATCCACATTAGCAGATCTAAAATTTTACAGCGTCGTGCATACGGTTGATATTTAATTAAATTCCCCATACGCATTCCTCTACAGCAAAGTTTAGCACATTATATATATCTAATGTATCTTATATGGCAGGAAATACGATGTATATATTATGTATGTGTGTCTCTTCAATGACTATTTACAAATTATTTTTTAATTTCTACATACACGATAGGAAAACAATTATTCAAATCTTAATCACAATTGAGAAAATAATGAGATGCTGAAGAGGAAGCAAAGGAAGTCGTAAAGAGAGAGAAGGGGAAAAGAGAGGAGGGATGAAGAGAAGATTTAATGGACAGTTAGTTTGTATAGAAAAGTCTTAAGGAAGATCTTACTTTTGCTGAGTGAAACCGCAGACCACTGTTAACTGCTCTTTGCAGTGTTAAAAGACTCCGAGACCGTTTTGAATTATTGTCAGCTCTACAAGACTGTTCCTACGTCACATCCTTATGTTGCAGGCTGCTTTCGGTTCTATATACCCTGGCCCAACAGGAGAAGTCTACACAACCTACACTGTTATTTCTGGTTTGCTCTTCGGGATTGTAGTAGCTGCTGAATTAACTAACGATTATTCCCTTACACCAGCCAAAGCATGGCCTACCAACCAGGTCAGTTACAAGGATTCTACTAACTCGCCCCATCATATTATATAATTAGCTTAACGTTTTTGCCCAATTTTTTTATTTTCATTCTTTTAAGTAAATGTTCAACCGTTCTTTAATTTATATTTGTTATTGTATATTCTACATTATCTTATTTCTTGCTTTTGAATGAATCATAACTGCGTTATTATAAAGACTGTATAAAGATCAATAGTCAGATCACGTTTGATGTGTGTAGTTTTTAAATATTTCTGAAATAAAGGTGAAGGTAATTCAATGGCAAATAGTGCCGGTTTTTTTTCTTTTCCTCTTCGCTAATTATGGATCATAGAGCCACCATCGCAGTTGGCCTTATGTCAGAAGACATACATCTGTGAGCTCTTCCAGTGGTAGTTTCTTTAGCAAATTGTTTTATGTGGTGAGGTTGCCATCCCTATGTACAACCTCACTTTAAACGCTTCCTACGACATACCTAAAGAGCAGTAAGACCCATCAGAGACGTTAGCGAATTCATGTGGCAGATACTGCCGTAGTGCAATACTATTAATGTTTGGGACTTCACTTACTGTCGTAGATTTTTGATAGATATTTAAGATCAATTATGGTCCGGTCTGAATAGAACTAGAATCGGTGATAGCTCAGTGGAAGATAATGTAAAGAAATAGATTTTTCACGAGTGAAATGGTGAAAGGTAAAGTCTATCCCTGGATTTGAGAGATAATCTCATCCAGCCTATCGGTTACGACTGAGATTCTTAGACCAGACAGTTTTCCTATAAATATATATTGATATATTCAACCACTCGCATCTACAAACACACAGATAAGTGACGTCAATTTGACGCACAAACGTGACAACTATATCAATGGAAAAGGGATCTTTTTGGGATGAACTGACGACACACGTAAATAAAGTTATGTAAATTTTATTTATCATAAAGAACTTCACAACAGCAATATTTTGAATATCAATCAAATACAAATAAACGTAATTTAATGAATTAATTAAGGAGTTAGACTCATAGGTGTAACCCCCCTCCATCTATTGAGACAAGATCCCGTTAGAAGAAAGTTTTTAAACCCCAAAGAGTCAAAGATTTATACGCTATGGTCTAGGATTTCCCTCTACAGTAAAGAACAGAGTTTATACGATAGTCTATTCTGAAAAGGACAGCATTAGCAAAACTTGCATTAAAAAAATACAAAGTGAGTACATGGGTTATACAATAAAAGAATTATTCATCCCTGCTTTCTTTCGCTCTGACAAACCGGTGATCACATCCAGTCACTCTTACCTAATAAGTGCTTTCACAACATCTGGAACAATTGTTAAAGTACATACAGCAAATCCAAGGTTAGGTTTTGGCGAAACAAGCCCCAGTTTCTCCAAGACTAATTAATCCAAATGTTGGGAAACGCTTGATTCGTTACTGTTAGTAGGATGCTGATTATATCACTTCAATTTTTGTCCAGGTAGGAAAATACTTAAGAGATCTAATGTTCACAGTGTACAGTAGCTTGGAATATTCGATCGTTAAATCGAGTGTCAGGTAAATAAGTATGTTCAGGATAAATCTTCTTCAAAACACAGTGGTTGTTATTCAGGTACTGTCAATGTTTGATTCTGTCGCCGCAACAGGCTGATTGTATATGAAATTGGGAAAAAGAAATTTGGGTATCTATAAGTCCAGTTACAATTTATTATTAATATTCTTTGGGTTGGTACTCTGTCTCTTTCTGGGTGTAAAACACGAGGCCAGACAAGTCACCTTGAAAACCCGATATTTATATCAGAATGTTCTCTTGTACTGTTGGACTTAAGTCCGTTATTTTCAGATTCATATGGAAGCCGCTGGTAAAGTTTAGGGTTTAACCCAATACTGTGTAAAGGAGAAAAATACAAATACTTAACCATAATATAGTATTCTCAATCCTATCTTTAACCCGCGTAAAATATAATATATTTATTCACTACGGTTATTTAACTTAAATCATAACCTACAAGCTTAGAGCTTGTCTTATCGTTTAAAACTCCCGTGAAATAAATTCTATGCAATTTAAAAAAATCAATCATCATGAATTAGAAATAAATACATATTTCGTCAATACTCATGACGCACAGTGCATTTACTAGTTGGTTAAAATATTCTCTGACTGGTTTCTAGCTATTAATTAAATTTATTTTATAGCTGGAATAGTTTAGCTAGAAATTATTATTTCTTCTGCTAGCCAATGTAGCGCAGTAAATCCTAGAGAAATATAAATGACTGACCTATCGAGTAAATTACTCTGCACAGAAAATCTAGTGAAATAAAATACGGACTAAACTAGCAAATCACTCAAACTTCAAGTATAGTATTTACCACAAGCACAGAAATAAACGATCTCCAATCGAAAAACTAAGTAATTCTACTATTATAAGAGATCTTAAAATCGAAGCTAGATGTTCTCTGAAATTCTGGCGGTACTGGATAAATCGAGTTAGGATGCTGGGGTATATATATATCTGAAATTAAAGGGAATGTTACCCTATACACCGAAACCAGACTCTCTGCTAGATTTAGCACCTGCGGGGAAATCTCTGCTCAAATACTACAGCAACACTCGCTTTACAATATTCACATGTCCTGACGTCAGCACTTTATGCGATATAAGACAAGCATATTTGCTATATATATGACTTCTGTGACGGTATTGCCTCCCCTGCTTTGCAGTAGTTGTCCAACAGTGGCCAAAACTCAAGAGCATCTATTATAGGCTTCACTGGAGTCTATTTTTACACACGATTACTCTTGGCAGAAATGTCGATAGAAGAGTAGTAAAGCTTCTATTACATGGGAGTCTTCATAAGATATTCAGATAAGCGAAAACAATGCTTGCTGTCGCTGAGCACGTTAATTCTATAATCTGCCGACATTTTTATGAAGAATTTAGCAATGGTTTCTTCTAGCCCGTTAAGCCCCCACCCCTCAGTTAATCAGTGGAATTTCTATTCTACCATCCCATGTCCGAATTTACCCTCGATGAGAATTAAATTTAATCCCTCGGGATAAAACTTCCTTTACATTTAAACTGAATAGCTGTAGCTTTACATTACATTTACATGAAAAGGTTAAACGTACAGATACAGAATGTTTTACATTTACATCTCCATTGTTTGAAAAGTATTCACAATATAAATTCATTGATATTTACACTTATGGAAAAGCTTGAAACTTCTATTAATTTAAAATGAATATTTTCACATAGACATTTACACTGGTTTAAAGCTTGAAAACTTACATTAATTTTGAAGTGAGTAAGTTTATAGGGAAATTTACACTGCTTTGAAAATGTAAGTATTATCCTTTGAATATACATCATTTCTTTCATCTTTCCCTCCCTGCTCCATATGGAACCTGGAACTACTTTATGCTTTTAGTTCTCTTTAAGAAACTATCAATAAGGCAATCACCAGCCCGTGCAGTGGTGGTTCATGAATCATCATTCTAGATACTGAGGTTGCCAGCCCCAAATGACTTTGACATCCAATATCGAGTTTTCACACATTAAACTTCACATGGTAATATATATATATATATATATATATATATATATATATATATATATATATATATATATATATATATATATATATATATATATATATATATATATATATATATATATATATATATATGTTAGTTCACATGTTAGTAATAAAACAGAATGAAAATGCATTACTTACGCCAATCTTGCCTACGGACGTTTTGCTCAGATGAATAAGTTAAGGCACTGGGTTAGGCCTCTTACACGTGTCTGGGATGTCTTTAATGTTACAATAGATTCCCCTCTGACTCCATGTTTCTTTAGTTTCCTAGTCCCGGGATTCCTTATTAAAATGTGGAGATTTCCTGTGCTTTCTTAAGTCTTATCTGGTTCTCCAATAAAAGGTCCGGTTAACAAATAGGAATTATGAATCTATTCTTCACTCTGGCGAGGTCTGGTGTTGTCTTGGCGAGTGTGCAAGTCACAGTGAAATAAAACTGCGAAATGGTCTGCCAATATTCTGCCTCAAAGTTGGTATGAATCTAATCAGAAAGATCCGATCATTTCAAACAGGTCGGGTGTGGCACTTTCAAAATATTTCCTACACGGAAAAATGTTGCAAAAGGTCACGTCTCCCATATATGGTAATATGATGTCTTGTATGCACTCTCACCAACACATTTGTAGATTCATATTGTCTAAAATGTAATAAATCCATGATTACTTTTAACCAAGTGACCGGAAGCGATTATATCACACTTGTCTGTCCATCGGTGTCACACAGACAGTAATCTCGTTATCTGTCGTATGAGTGCGCAAACTCCGTGTCCTATCGGTGATATAAGCCGATAGCGCTGACCGATGTACGTGTTAATCTGCCGCGCCTATAACCAACAAATCTGGGTAGCGCCAAGCAAATGTGATGTATCGTATCAGCCGCTCCTTGCAAATGTGTTATTTATCACCTACAGGGTGCTTTGAAAAAATCAACTATCTGCTACATAGCAGAAAAATAACGTGGAAAGAAAGAAAGAAAGAAAGAAAGAAAGAAAGAAAGAAAGAAAGAAAGAAAGAAAGAAAGAAAGAAAGAAAGAAAGAAAGAAAAAAGAAAGAAAGAGAGAAAGAAAGAAAGAAAAGTGCGATAATTGACAGCACATAATAAAAATCAGTACCACAAAAGTACCGATACTGCCAGAGAGAACCAAAGATCGTTAAGAGGTCGTTAATTTCGTCACAACTTCCAGCACTTCAAATTATTCTTTAGCCAATTTACAATTTTACATATACATTATAACATATAATCCCATATATATATATATATATATATATATATATATATATATATATATATATATATATATATATATATATATATATATATATATATATATATATATATATATATATATATATATATATATATATATATATAACACTCATCATGTGACGTATTCTTTCCAGAACGTTGTCTCCATTACAGCTGCTCTGAACGCATCACGATTCTGGGCAAGTCGACCTGCATCAGCCAAAGACAAGTTCAGACTCTCTGTGATGTCCTGGGTCCACCGTCGTCTAGGTCGACCCCTTCCCCTTTTTCCAGGGACCATGCCTTCCATCACTGTTTTTTTTCCAGACTATTATGTCTTTTTATATGACCGAAAAATTTCAGCTTCCTTATTGCGATGGTATTTAGGAGCCAATGTTCCTGTACGTTTAGTGAGTACAGTACTTCTCTGTTGGTCTTTTTTTCTGTCCAGGGTATTCTCAACATCCTTCTGTAGCATTTCATTTCGAATGATGTAATCTTTTTTGCAACTGTTTTATTGAGTGTCCAAGTCTCGCAGCCGTATGTTGCTACTGGGAATATACATGCTCTGATCAGTTGTAACTTTGTTTCTTTGCTTGTGCCTTGCCATAGGTTTTTCATCTGTATTAGCTTATGTGAAGCAATTGCAAGTCTTCTTTTAATTTCTACTGCACAGTCGCCAGAGCTGTTAATGATTGATCCTAAGTATTCGAATTCATTGACACTTTCCAGTTCTTCGTTATCAATTTCAATTTCTGGTTTGGTCTTTACTTTGTCTGTTGTCAATACTTTGGTCTTCTTGGTGTTTAGGTATAGATTCTGGGCCTCGCTGTGTTTTTTGGTGGACAGAAGTAATTGTTCAAGTCCTTTTGGGTTGGTCGATAGGAGGACTGTGTCGTCAGCATATCTGATTTCTGGGATCTGGTACCCGCCGATGTTAAATGAGTCAAACTCTGTGTGTTCTTGGTCATCTCTTACGTTTCTCATGATATTCTCGGCATAAATGTTAAACAGGTAAGGGGAAAGGGTACAGCCTTGTCTTACTCCTTTCTGTACTTCAAACCATTCTGATGTTTCCCCCTCTATTCTTACGGCTGCCTGTTGTTCTTGGTACAGCAGTGCGATGAGTTGTATAAGGTGGTTTGGAAATCCCATATTTTTCATAATAGCCCATAACTGCTGATGTTGTACACAATCGAAAGCTTTGGTGTAATCAATGAAACAAGTATGTAGGTCAACGTTGAATTCTCTACACTTTTCTATGATGATCCTCATGTTGAATATATGATCTCTAGTGCCTCTACCTGGTCGAAAACCCGCCTGTACTTCATTTATTTCTGTTTCTAGCTTTAATTCAGATTAGCCATTATGGATTTCTTGGCATTGTACATCCAGTAGTTTGCCATTGCTTTCTGGATGGTTCTGGCCGCTTACCATTACAGTCCATGGTGCGCCCTCAGCCCGATACCAGGCCTTTCCAACTCCTGCCCTAGAAGCCGTTGTCATATAACACTAGGTGGACGCAAACAATTGGAACCCATTCTATTGCCCGAATAGGGGTAAAATAAGTCCCTGGGAAATATATAGTCCATTAACATTTCTAATCAAAATCAGTATATGCCAAATAATAGTTGCTTTTGTTCATACAATGAGCAAGAAAACGCCCGTGCGCCTACCTATGTTAATATAGAGAAGAACACAAATTTTTTATGTTATTACATTTATTCAGTATCACATTTCTGTTCCTACCACCAGTTTCCAGCCAGTCTGGCGTTTTCCGCGGCTGATCCGAAGACAGTGTTCAGCTTTTCCAATAATGCGCCTCTCAAACTTGGGGTGGAGTGTTCTGTTAAAAACTTTTGCCTTTTCTACTCAAGCCCGCTATTTCAGTTTGATTCTGGGTAAGTCACAACGTAGCAAGAAAATTTATTTACTTAGTCCTTCCTCTTTCACCCTAGGGGGTAGAGGGGACAAGAAAATCTTGCTCACTTACTTTGTCGTCTCTCTTCTACCCTGGTTTGTAGAGGTGACAAGAAAATCAATTTAGTGAATAGTCCAGAAGACTGGTAATCGATATCACCAATATTTTCCTTGTGCTGCTTATTGAGCATGGAGTACACCAACGCCACTGGTTCCCCCCCCCCCCCCCCCCCCAAAGAGCCCCACAAAAAACACTCACATTATCTTACACCAGTAGTTTTTGTAGCAATTTGTTTTACTTGATGTGGTTGCACACCAAAATGCACAGCCTCAAATTAATCGCCTTGTACGACACGCATCAGGGCGCAGTCGTCCTATTCTTCCTTTAACTTATCCCGATACCCCCCGGGGAGTACATGGGACAAATATTGATATATTCTGATAAATATTCGAGACCACACAAGTAAATGTGGAAATATAAATTGCTGAATTATACATCTTCAGAATGTGAATTTTTTCAACTTGTCGATTAATGAAAAAAAATTATTCTGTACTTCTTTCTGGCTTTGATGAGATGTCTTCATTTGTTCCATTCGAGTAATTGTTTATATCCTGCCTATGTTTTTTATTGTACTCTCCGTCGCGATTATTTCTTTATATTTTCTTAAGCACTGTTAGCCTTTCACAGTTTGCCCCCTGTCTCTCTACTGAAATTTTTTCATAACATATGCAAAGATTAATTAAGACGGGTCTGCATCTAAATATGCTTTGAAACACGGAGAACAATAACAGACACTACAGCCAATAACTACAACCAGATTATCATAAATTGGTGCTAGCCTGGATTAGAAGGACTGAATTGTATGACAAAATCACTAATGTGGAAATGATGACGAGCACCATTCAGGTACCAGTCTAATAAAAGATGAGAAGAGACACTGGCATTCAAGCATCGCCTCAGTACAGTACTGCGTTAGTCCAACTAAACATTTGACCAAAATTGACCTGAGGTTATAAAACGACATAATATAGTCTAATCTATTATCTTACACATTATCTTATAGTTAACCGTTTGGATCATCATGAAAAGGTTTATTTTAACGTGATATATTCTTCTTTTCAACCAGTAACCCAAAAACTTCGAACGCGTTTTTCTCAAAACAAGCTGAAGTGGAGATGGGATAAGGCTGTACGAAGGGGTGGTAATTTACGCTGACCAACCAGTTGATGTAATTACACAGTAGTCCTTTATCTGGAATGTCCAACGTAATTAAATTAACAGAAAACCGTAGGTAACTGGCAACGGGCACGACAGGGTTAAAGAAGACGTTGAAAGTCTAATAAATGATTGTCCAGGACATGGCTCGTCGTGACATTTGTGAAAGCATGTGGAGGTCAGGAAACTGGTTGGTTATGATGAAAACATTGATGTTAACAATTCAAAATAAAACAGTTCCACGTTTGTGTCCTCAATACTAGGTGGTAGATGTACTTCATTCTGCTTAGTAATGCAAGTACAAATTGTATGCTTGCAATTTCGGTCACTGCTAGGTCCTTAGCGAAGGTGACACCTCGGTTACCGTTTTGAAATCAGTGCTGTAAGACATGATGATGATGATAATGATGATGATTACGACGACGACGATAATGATGCTGATGATGATGAAGATGTTGAATGATTTACCAAGTATATTTGGATTTCCTTTTTTGAGTTTCCAAGTGTTCATGTAACCTCCTTGTGAATTCATTTTACCTTTGTTGTTATATACAAAATTGTAGAATCCCTGCACATGTCAATCAGGTATTATAAAGCCATTTTTAGATATGTATTTATGCCTAGAATAAAAGAATGTATTCATTATCTATTCTCGTTTTAGTGACTCGTTCGCCATACTAGGCGAGCTGGACAAATGGGTCCCTATGTCACATCAGCGAGTTAACAGCATTCAACAGACTGGAATTGATATCTATGTTCAGTTAATGGTTCAGGAAAAAGAAACTGTGACCTTCAGCTACTATATCGCTAGCAAGAACGCGGTGAAATCTGTCGTATGCGATAACAGCAGAAGTTCTGCTCCAGCGCTCAGCACGCTCATCAGCATCGCCAAAGGGACATGCACAGTCGCATAAATGTCTGAAGCAACTGAGGCAGTTGATGTAAAAGCTAGCATGATTTGCCTGTGTGTTTATGGGTATAAGGAACTTGTTTAGCTTTTTGTGTTAACGAAATTCATTTCCAATAAATATGAAAATTCACTGAAATTATCAATCTACAGTAGTATTCATATTCTCTGTATAGTTGGTTTAACTTTCATATTCTCTGTATAATTGGTTTAACTTTCATATTCTCTGTATAGTTGGTTTAACTTTCATATTCTCTGTATAGTTGGTTTAACTTTCATATTCTCTGTATAGTTGGTTTAACTTTCATATTCTCTGTATAGTTGGTTTAACTGTACATCTCTCAAGTCAGCAATAAACATTAAAACTGCTGTCGTCTTCCTGTGTTACTTCTTTTGTCCAGTAAATAAGAAGGTCGTTATTGTCCATGTTTCCTTTAAACATCTTGTTACATATTGGGCCAACTGGTTTGCTTTGCACCAGTGTGTGTGTGTGTGTGTGTACAAGTAAATAACTTGTTTTTCCATTTCGAATTGAGAGCCACATGTTATACTGTCTAGTATTGCCACAACCTAGCTGTGCAGTTATAGGTAGCTGCTGTAATATCATTTCGGTTTCTCATTTTTCCATGTTAGATTGTATTTTTATATCCCTAACTTCATATGTTCTCTTTTGGACAAATGCATTTGCTCATCCCTTTCAGCTTCTCAAAGAGCATGGGCCTTCAACAAGCGTAAGCCATGTCTTCATGTCCTGTCCCATCAGCTCAATGTCTTATCTTGTCTACTTCACCCCCTTTAAGTCTGCATTTCTCAATGTGTTTTTGGTATCCTTAAATCTCTCTTGCGAGAACAACGACTCCTTGAGAATGCTATAGATAGGTTTCCTCAATGTGTTTCCTACCAATCTTCTTCTCATCTCTTGTTCTACTGGCACATAGTTTTTGTCATCAGTATCGTATTAGTGTTCGTGTCATATCGCTTCAATAAAAGCCCCAATTTATGAACGTATGTAGTTTGTTGATTGATATTTTTGTTGTTCTCCATGTTTTAGACACAAACACTAGGACTGACGACACTGGAGTAGAAGATTCAGATTTGTATGTTGTTTTTGTTTGGACCCATAGATGTAAACATTTTACGTCCGAGCTATTTGTTTTTGTCTGTGTCCGCTTGTTTGATTTAGTTTGTTGCCATTTGATATCCAGTGTTTGGTGGTGCCACTAGTATAGTGTGACCGCTTATATTTATCAATCGTGAATGTATCTGTGCCATGTTGTGCAGTAAATACATTGTGACTACTGAGCACTTGCTTCTAAAATGTAAAAAAGGCTTCCGTCAGGGAGTAACGAACAATAACAGAGGAGAGATATTAAGTGAAAACTAAGTAAAATACACCAAAGTTGTTAAAAAACATAAGACTGGAAAATGGAAATTTCCGATGTTGCTATCACAGAATGCATTGCAAAAAAAAATGCCTACTAGAAAGGATCCAGTAAGGACAACCGCACGAGTGTACAGTTAAAAAGTAGACGCAAAAAATAGAAAGAAAACTGAATAGACAAGAATATTAGTTACTGTCATCATCTGATTATTGAGAAAATAATTTATTATTAGAAGATTAAATAAAGCTAACGTAAATAGATGCCCGCATATCAAAAGATAAGACAAAGAACTGGTATCATCTAAATCTGAGTACCAAAAGAATAAAATACAGTGATACGAACTTGTCTAGCGCACGCACAGCACACACGCATGTATATTTTTTTAAAGAGTTTTTTGTAATTCAGACAATAAGAACGATTATTCAAAATATTTTTTTTTAAATGTATAACAGACTTTCTCCAATGAACAATGACGGAGTACGAAATAGATCATTCGACAGGAAGAATGTTGCGAGCAAGCAAAATGAATCAATTAAATATGAGATCCATGACTCCTTGTCCCTTTTTCTTTGTTTCGGTAATAGCCAGGATTTCTAGTTTTGCTTTCCTCATCTCTTCCACCAGCTCCTCTTCTTTCCCATTAATACTTCTTGTGTTCCAAGTTCCATAAGTCGTAGTCCGTTCCAGTTCGTCGCCTTTAGAATCAGTCCGGTTTTCTCTCTTATATTACTCGTAGTCATAGTTTAAAGCAAACAGGTGATTGGCCTGTTGTGCCTTTGCATGGTGGAGGGGCTGCCTCCTTACGGCCTCCATGCAGGCCGCCCGCCTCCTTTGTCATCCGGGCTTGGGACCGGCATAGGCGGAGTTCACAATTGTATAAACCCATCTAAACGTAGGTCCGCATTTGCATACACCCATCTAAACTTAGGTCCGCATGGCTATGTTTAAACATGTGAATATTTTATATATGATTCTGTAAAACGCCATACCTGTTACTTTGTGAACAGCTATATTTATTAATGTACTGGTAGAGACCTGCAAAGTATTTACAGTTCAACAAATATCATTTCCGGAGAAGTATGTCTATAAATGCAGCATTTCTAAAGCAGAACTAAACATTCAAGAAAACAAAGATTTGTTAGATTGTCGATGTTTAAATAAATGTTTAAGGACAAAAGGATAAATTTACACTTGTCAAATGTCTAGCCTTTGATTTGCAAATAGTCATAGAGCCAGGACGGCTAATTAGGACATTTTTTTTTTTTTTTTTTTTTTTTAATGAGGAGGAATCGCACATTCATTGAACGACAAATTTTGTGCATTGCCAAAATCTATCATTTATAACAGGGGTCAGTAACCAGTTTATAGCTATCTTTAAGCAATGGTTATTTCCGACTAAGCGATCTCGTGTCAAAATTTAATATCGAGGTAATTCCAGGATTAAACGTACGTGTTTCCTTGTTCCCAGTTGAAACCCACCAGCCAAATTACTAAAATTCATTTTATTTGTGAACTGCAAACAATAAATCAACGATCTTTTCTTTGAAGTAATGTTATTGTTGAGCAAATAATCAATATGTTTGACTTCTACACCGATATTTTAATGTAACTGAGAAACGCACAACGTCCATTAGAGGTATTAAGTTACATATGCGCTGAACATACTCAAAATTGCAGATGACCTGAAACATAGAAACACACATGATTTTATCACGGTAGACCTTTAAAAAGCTCAGTGTTTCTAAAGTAGATCCACAGAGATCCTGGGTTACCTGCTGCTATATATATATAAATTAATTAGCTGTAAAGACTCGGCGCTGCCCGGGTTTTGTCCGAGTAACTGCGTTAGAAACTTATGAAATGTCAAAATCAAACTATAATATTTTGATATTCGAGTGAAAATGAATTTTCATTTAAGTTAATGACTACCGCTTTAAGTGACTATCCTCGTGCCTTGTTTACAGTAATTGCAAATGCAAGCCGCACAAAATACTGTTATTCCTTCCGGTTCCATCAGAAGAGTGATTTCACTTTTGCTTTTCAATTTGCTTCAGAGTTGTTCCAAAATACTCTTATTTCTTATGATGGAATCGCAAAAGCAATTTTATTCTACTTCTGAGTTTTAGCAAGAAGCAAATTAATAAGACCTGGCGCACCAAGAAAGAATAGTCCAATTCATCCTTTTTTTTAACGTTCTTAATACTGTTTTTCGTAGCACACTCTTTTCAAACATATGTACATTATTGCTTGTTTTAAAAAAAACATGATTATTATATTCTGTCATACATACTTCTAATATAAAAGGCACTATGCCATTGATTGTGTTGAGCTGTATTTTTAAAATAAAAGTTTCTCTTTTCGGTGAGACACGACCTATTCAACCTAGACATGTGGATAACGCCTGTTATATTAGGACACATGGCTAAATAAAAAAGATCTTTCATTCTGGTTAATTGTTTAGCTTTGAGCTAGTTTCTTTTTTTATGACCAAAAATTAAAAAAAATAAAACTTAAATGTTGCCTTACTTTGGCGAGGCGCACCTCGTTTAAGACTGGTACATGTTCAATTATAGAATACCCTTCAGTCCAGCAATGTGATAAAGACCTTGTTCTTAATAAACGATGTGGCGGTCTGATTCAGTTATGAAGATTTTTTTTTAAATTAAGTTTTGGTGAGGTGCGTCCAGTTCATCCTAGCCGGTTATATTAGGGCACATGTTCAAATATAAAAGACCTTTCGGTCTGAAGAATTGTTACGAAAATTTTAATCTCTCATAAACTATGTAATATGTACTAAATAAACATAATTTGCTTGAAAAAAATTTCGCATAAAGCATTAGTGTCTGCTTAAATAATATAAATTGCGATGTAAAATAAAGAAATGTGACGTTGTAAATAATGACGTTTAATAATAATTTTATCGTTTGGATTGTCTCCCTTCATTCATAATTTTGATTGTTTCCCTTGATCAGTTAAGGACTTGTTTGAGTACCATCCTATATTACGCATAGAAAAAAAGCACACCTCGTGGTGAGTCTTACTTTTATTCGGATACGGATCCATATTGTATAGTCATTGCTTTCTTTTAAATTTTCCTTTAAATTACAAGTGTATGGCTAATAGTTTTGAAATATGTTGTAAAATATGGAAAAGCATGGCAGTTGTCACAAAAACAAAACAATAGTTTTTACAGTTATATTATTTCCCTTGATTACTCATGAATTTTTTATTTAATGATTATATCCCCTGGCCTGTTTACATTTGTTACGAAATACTGTAATCACTCACAATGTCATAACCACAATACTAAATTGTAAAATAACTACATGGCGTACCCCGGCAGTAACCTAAAGAGAGTCTCTGCCAAAATTCATCAAGAAATAATAAGGCATGCGGATTTGTATTAAGAACACAGAAACATACTTTGACTTTTATATATATATATATATATATATATATATATATATATATATATATATATATATATATATATATATATATATATATATATATATATATATATATATATATATATATATATATATATATATATATATATATATATATATATATATATATACTCGTACGTATATTTACTCGTATATATATGTAATGCACCACATCGTTTTTCTCAGCTAATAATGAAGCTAGAAGCTTGAAATTTTGCACACTTCAAACATGGCATGTGCCTGTTGTGTGCACCAAATTGCACCGCAACCGGCAAAATAATACGGCTGCCCTAAACCGTTGAAATGGAGCGTGTTAGCAACTTGCGTTATAAGCAGCGAATTGTGATAGAATTTCTCGTTGCAGAGAAGGAAACTGTTGTGAACATTCACAAGCGTCTATGTGGTGTGTATGGAAGTTTTGCAGTCGACAGGAGTACAGTCAGTCGCTGGGTTCAGAGAATCAAAGAATCAGGAAGTGGAGATACGGAGCTGCTTGATCGGCCGCGCTGTGGACGTCCTGCCACAGCCACTAACGCAGAAATGTTGAAATGCGCTGAGGGCATTATTCTTACTGATAGGCGAATCACTACTCAACAATTGGCCTTACAGCTGTCAGTCAGCATTGGTAGTGCAAATGCAGTTACAAAAACTCTCTGACTTTCTAAGGTTTGCGCAAGATGGGTTCCTCGAAGTCTCACAAATGACCATCGAGTGCAAAGGAAAGCAATTTCTTCTGAATTGTTGGAACGTTTCAATGCTGATGGAGAGAACTTTTTGGCTAAGATCGTTACAGGTGACGAAACCTGGGCACATCATTTTGAACCTGAGACAAAAAGACAGTCAATGGAGTGGCATCATCTGCAATCACCACGAAGAAAGAAATTAAAGACAATTCCTTCAGCTGGAAAGGTCATGATCACTGTCTTTTGGGTCATTAAAGGTGTGATTCTTGTGGACGTTATGCCAAGAGGAGAGACAATCAATTCGCAAGCTTACATTAAGACATTGAAAAAACTCAATCAAAGTTTTCGCAGAGTTCGGCCGCACAAGAATCCAGCAGACCTGCTTCTCCTTCACGACAAGGCGCACCCTCACACAAGTCTGGCAACACGGGAAGCAATCACCAAATTGGGTTGGACTGTACTACCCCATCCACCCTATAGTCCCGATTTGGCACCCTCTGATTTTCATCTATTTGGTCCACTTAAAGATACTCTCCGGGGGACAAGGTTTGAAGATGATGAAGGAGTGATTCATGCAGCGAAGAAATGGCTACATGATCAAGACAAAATCTGGTACGGGCTAGGAATACATGCACTTGTTTGGCGCTGGCATAAAGCCGTACAAGTTGATGGGGATTATGTTGAATAATACCGATGTTTACATGACATATCCATGTATATTGTGTATAAATTTCATGCTTTTTAATAAACAGCTCCTGAGAAAAACGGTGTGGTGCATTAATTTCTGAACATATATATATATATATATATATATATATATATATATATATATATATATATATATA
Organism: Oreohelix idahoensis; assembly: GCA_024509875.1. Taxonomy (NCBI): domain Eukaryota; kingdom Metazoa; phylum Mollusca; class Gastropoda; order Stylommatophora; family Oreohelicidae; genus Oreohelix; species Oreohelix idahoensis. The sequence goes on from JAMPIV010002303.1 coordinate 21,552, forward strand.
TATATATATATATATATATATATATATATATATATATATATATATATATATATATATATATATATATATATATATATATATATATATATATATATACTCTTAACGCCAAAAATAATGCACATAAGATATTTGATGGGTTTAAAGTGCAAAAACTTTATTTAAAATTAAAAACACAATTTGAAAAATTAAGCTGTACAAGTTTCACAACATCCAACCAATCGACATAATCAGACAATAAACCCATCAGTGAAAAATCAGTGAACTCCGTGGTTACCCTGACATCCTTGCATTGCACACAAAATTGACCTCATTTAAATTTGAATGCATAACACATTCCGGGAGTCGGTTGGGTATTGACCTCACCAGACGTTGAATAGCATCCATAGGAATCGCATCCCATGCGTGCTGCAACGCATCCATCAGCTGTCGTCGATTTCGGGGTGCTGGTGCTGAGTCATCATGGAATCTTTCTCCCTGTCTTCTGTAAACACGCATTCTGCCATCTGCATGGCCGATACAGAATCGGGATTCGTCAGAAAAGATGACGTCTCGCCAAGGTCGACGACCTAAAAATCCGCGATTGGCAGCCCAGTCACGACGAGCTTGTCTGTGTTGGGCAGTAAGAACTTGGCCATTGTATGGTCTTCGGCATCTGATGTTGTATTCAGCGAGTCTTCTCCGCACAGTTTGACTACTGATTGGTGCTCGGCGAGTCCTAATACAGTTCCTAGCCGATAAAGAAGCTCGCAGGAAGCGGTCCTGTAGATGAGCTCGCCGTATGGCCATGTCTTGTCTGGGTGGGGTCACTCGTGAAGTACCTTGCCGTGGTCGATCATCGACACTACCTATGGTCTGGTTACGACGTACCAGTCGATAAATAGTGGTATAATGGACTCTAAACACACGGGCCACCGCCCTTACTGCAGCTCCACCTCCGAGCATGCCTTTCGCCTGATGTCGTTCATCGTTACTGAGTCGTGGCATCTTTTTTCCAGTAAATGCTAACAGTAAGTTTTACGCGCATTTTATAGGAGTTTATGTTGACTAACGAAAACCATAGTTCATAAATTTTTTAATTCACGCAATTCACGTGTGGAGTGAATTTATGGTTTCATACTCACCCGATTTGCTAAAAACTAGTGCAGCTCTATTTTCGCACGTGGCATATCATTCACTAACTTCCTGCATGGGTATCAAAACATTACTTGTGATTTCTACTCACAGCTGTACTTGTTTTCGTGCAATATATGTTGTGCGTTATATTTGCCCGACACTATATATATATATACCTATATATATATATATATATATATAAATATATATATATATATATATATATATATATATATATATATATATATATATATATATATATATATATATATATATATATATATATATATATATATATATATATATAGTGAAGCACATTAAAAACGCACCACCTGTATAATCCAGGAACAGAGTGTAAAATGTAAATATAAGTGTTTACAAGTTTACATATTTGGAATCTTTATTCATTTTCCTATGAATCTATGCTGGTCATTAATTTGTACATTTGATTGTTATGAAATTCATTGCATTCTGTGCATGCAAGGGAGAAAACCAAAAATGCAACCAATAAAAAAATTCATTCACACTATCCTCAGTATCTAGTATGTCCACCGTGTGCTTGCAAACAAGCTTGTCAGCGGCTCCGCATGGAACGCACAAGTCTTTGAAGGAAATTCCGGGAAATCAAGTCCCATTCACGTGTAAGAGCTGCTTCGAGCTGTTGCAGCTTAGCTGGAGAACCTTGCCTGTAGACTCTGCGTTCAAGCTCGTCCCACAGATAGGGGACATGGCTGGTGATAGGGCAGGCCAATCAATCGTCACAATGTTCTGCTGCTGTAGATATTGCCGCCTAATGCATGCGGTGTGCGCACGTGCGTTGTCCTGCTGGAGAAGCTGCAAGTCTGGATAATTTGTGAACGCAGGAGCAACCAATGCATCCAGAACCTCATCTCGATATGTCACAGCATTAACATTTCCACCAAAGACGTGAAGAGGCAAGCGATGGTGAAAACTGAATCCTCCCCAAATGTGAATACTACCACCTCCAAATCGGTTGTGCTGACGATCACAGCAATCTGCAAAGCGCTCTCAACACCGCCGCCAAATCCGCATACGTCCATCAGCAAAGGATATGTTAAATCTGCTCTCGTCTGTGAATAGGACAGCATTCCACTGCAGTCTAATCCATCTGACATGTTGCTCTGCCCATTGCAGGCGCTGTTGACGATGTCTGTGAGTCAGGTTTGGCCCAACATAAGGTCGTCTTGTAGTAAGGCCTGTATCTCTGAGTCGTCGTATGACTGTCATTCGAGAGACTTGCCCACGTCTGCCTACTATTGCTCTTGCTGTTTGACTTGCCGGGAGATAACGATTCCTTAGGTGACTCAGCACAATATGACGATCTTGCGCAGGGGTAGTAACTCGTGGTTGGCCACTCCGAAGCCTATCCCGGGCACTGCCAGTGGTTCCATAACGTTCATTGAGACGTACAATAGTGCTGTGGTGGCAATTCATCCTTCTGGCAATGACCCGCGAGCTCATTCCGGTCTCCAACATACCAATGGCTCGTTGGCGGTCGTTTTTAGATAGTCGTGGCATTTCAAGCACATGTACTGGGTGGTTTGTCTCGACGGCCTTTTTATACCGAGAATACTGCCACAACGCGTACACATTTTCAGGGTCATAGCTGTTGGGAATCGTGTTGCACGTGTAACTTTCATTGTTTTCATGTAGTCTGTACACAAATCCGTATGTTGAATCGTGCACTTTCCGTTCCAGCAGCATCATTCGCTCTCTATTTCATGATAAACACGGGGAAAATCCATTCCCACACCTTTTTTTTCCATCTTCTCGGCATCAGTATATATAATAGTGGTGCGTTTTTAATGTGCTTCAGTATATATATATATATATATATATATATATATATATATATATATATATATATCGATATATATATATACATATTTATATATATATCTATATATTGATATAGATATATATATCTATATACATATATATCTATATATTTATATATATATATATATATATATATATATATATATATATATATATATATATATATATATATATACAATTCAAAACAAGAAACGCAAAGCTACTGAAGGCACACACATAGCCATAAATTTGACATTCAATAACTTTTTTTAATTTAATGAGTTAATTGTTCAAATTGCACACAAGAATACCTTAGGGTTCACCCAATCAGTTGACAGTTGTTTTGCATCTGGGTCACAAGAGTTTTTTGGCGTACGGGCTTTCCCGTTAGTATGGTGTGTAGCCTCCACTTGCATCGATCAGCGACTGGCATTTCATGGGCATGGATGCGATCAGACATCTGATGTGGGCCTGTGGGATGGCTGCCCACTCTTCCTGGAGTGCCTGGAACAGATCACGACGATTTGCTGGAGCAACATCTCGGCGATAAACACGATTATGCAGCTCATCCCACAGGTGCTCAATCGGACTCATGTCTGGAGACAGGGATGGCCAGGTAAGGGTGAGAATGTTGTTGGTAGTCAGTAACTACGTGGTCAACCGTGCACAATGGGGTCTGGCGTTGTCCTGTTGAATTACAGACCTTTGGGCAGCCAAAAGTGGAAGGACATGGGGTCGAAGAATTTCATTGACGTTTCGTTGCGCATTCAAGCATATACATATTATGGACTGTTTATGAAAATCTACCATTAGTTAGTAATTTTTAAAAAAAGAAACTTAATAGACAAGATCAAGAAAGCTATATGCATGTATACAACAATATGCAAATTACAAAAATCTAAAAGCAAATCTTTTTAAGGTTTTTACTGTTAACGTTTACTGAACCATGACCATCTCTTGAACAATTAGATCTGTAATGTTTTTATGCGTATACTGCTAATATTAGATTGTGATATTAAAGATAGATTAAATATAAATTAGAAAATGAGTTTCACAACATGTGTTAATGTGGGCAGTAGTTTTGACGCATGCATTGTACTTGGGAGAATCCAGTACAACATTACCAAAAGACAACTAAACTTGAGGTCAGCATGGCAATGTTAAAACAGTTGAACTCATTTATTTATACTTAAAAATACATTGACTTGTACTGATTTGATGTAATAATACACAACATACCAAATAGGAAAATCATCACAAATCAAAACAGTGGAATGCATCTCACGTAGTTCAACATTGGTGTTGTGTATGTGTATTCTTTACATAGTCTATGTTCATATCTTGGATATCAATAATATCATCTTTATTCTTCGTAAAATATATTACCATGTAATAGTGTGATACATAAATACAACAACAGTGTGGTATAACAATACAACATATCGTATTGAAGATTAGATTCCACTACAGTATGATTGCTATGATTGCACTGATGCTAATGTATTTACATAATACTCTGGCTTGCATGCGTATATTCGACAGATATAGAGCATCTAAAACTTTAAGGGATTGTGCAAGTCCCTTTGGCAATGCTGATAATTGTGTTAGGTTCTGAAGAAGAACCTTTGCTGTTGTCACACACAACTGACTTCACCAGGTTCTGGTTAGCTACATAATAGGTAACGGTAACTATCTCTTTGGCCTCTATCGTTAAATAGATAAAGATATCTTGTCCAATCTGACGAATGCTACTGAACCGTTGGCGTGACATAGGGACCCATTTGTCCAGTTCACCCAATATAGCGAACGTCTCACTAAAACAAGAGCAAACACATTTAGTCGTTAGTTTCGGGAAAGACACGTTACGAAGTTTTCTAATACTGTAGCTTCTAGAAACAATGAATACATGCTGACAGTCGTAACGTCAATCAAACTCCTTTGTTGCTTCACTTTTTGAGTTCAGATTATTGATCCAATAGCTTATTCAATCAATTATTACAACTAGATATTTCAAAACTTTCGAAATGTTTGTGTTCATTGATAAAGTAAAAATAATTAGCCTCTATAAACTATTGAGACTTATCTGAAGAAATGAACCGTGTCGTCAACGGGAGGTCACTGGTAACATAAATAAAGATTAGGACTATTGTTTCTACAGACATGTGGTACGAACAGTGCCGGTGTCAGCCTATTTTGTGCCCTAAGCTTGGCTAACTACTTGCGTACCCCCCCCCCCCCCCCCCCCCCCCCCCCCCCCCCCCCCCCCCCCCCCCCCCCCCCCCCCCCCCCTTTCTCTTTCAACACAACCGTTCCATTTTCAAAAAGAGATGTCTTGTAGAAAAACGTAAAAGCACTTGAACTGTACAATTATTTAAAATTGCAAGAATAAGTAATACAGCAATCTTTGATTATCTTTCTCAAATATAAAAGAAAATGTTTTAGCACACAAATCTTTTTGAATAATCTTGTGAATTGTGATGTTAAAATTGAAGTCTCTTAAGCGTTTCAATTTCAGGCACATCAAAACTTCAATTTGTGAGCATTTTCCTTTACAAATTTTGTCACAAATTCCTTCAGGTCAAGTATTGATGCTTTGCGCATGATCAGTTGATATGGTTGCAAGTCAACGAGTCTCTTTTGCAACATTGTTGTAAGTAAATTTGTATACATTTGAGCTTTGAGAAACTGCGTTCATCACATGCCACTAACACTGGAAGTGTAAGAAGGATCCTTAGAGCAACGTAAACAGTAGGCATATTATCAAGGACTTTTTTTTTTTTTTTGTTTAGTATGAAGAGAAGTGCTCCTCGTGGCGACACATACTTTGGAAGTCTTCGAGCTATTGCTATAATTCTACAGCACAGATCTTCAGCATGAATATCTTTGTTTCCATTTGGGCATGAATGATTTTTTCCAAATTCTTGCAGGCCTTAAGTACATTTTCTTCAGTAGATTTGTTATTGATACTGCATTTATCATACAGGAAGTCAAAAAGGGAACTATGTTGTTGCAGCTGAGGGAATCTCTCTTCAACAGATTGTATGGCCAATGTCTAAGGCAGTAAAGTAGACATCTACTTTGAATTTCTGGTTTGGATTTTGCTATGCCTCTTCTTGAGCCTCATTCTCACACTGCTGTTTCTTTCTCATTTTTCTAACTTGTTCTGTCTCAAAGTGTGGTAGTATCTCTAGTACCTTTGCTAACTCAGTAGCATATATCAGAACGCGTTGAAAACTCTCAGTAGTCAACAAGGTAATTCTCGGTCACCTTCAATTGGCTTGTAGCTGAATGTAAACTAGCTTCCTTATTTTGAGGTAGCTTGCTTGTAAGGTTGACTTCAAAAAGGATGTTGAACCACGTAACAAAAGATACCACAAACTTGAACTTACAAATCGCATCACCAATGACCTTAGCTTCAGTTCGGGAAGTATTTCACGAGGAACCTTATAATCTTGAGTAATCAAAGTTCTCTGTCAAAGCATCATATATATTATTAAGATGTCATCTCAGTGGTTTCAAAACATCGATCCGACTCTCCCATCCTGTTCCACTCAATGGCTTAACAGTTATGCCAAAGTCTGATACATGACTAGTTAGAATATGCCAACGCTGACTGAATACACAGAAATAACTATAGACCTTGTTGAATCAAACTGAAGACACTAGTTGCTTCCAGACAACACTTAGCGGCATCATTGACTACCACGTTTAAAGAGTTTCTTACGAGCTGCCAAAGGGATAGTAACAAAAACATTTTTTTTTGGGTTCTTTTTAACTGACTTAATTTATGCTATTTTTTTTAAAAATTTGTATCGAATAAGAGAACTCTATATTATTATAGATGGTATTTCTAGCTTTCCTTTTTAACTTCTTACTTACCCAGAATTTGTGGGTATGAGCGGACTTGAATAGAAGAGGCAGAAATTGTTAACAGAGCACTCCGAACCAAACCTGACCGGGGCATTGTTGGAAAAGCTGAATAGTTTCTTTGGATTAGACTCGGAAAATGCCAGACTTGTTGGAAACTGGGAATTAAAACGTATGAAAGTGACAAAAGGTGAATTGTGTAACAAACACGCAATCGTAATTAACAATCAGTGGTGACAAGTGGAACATAAGTAATCATGCACTAGTAAATCTGCATGTCTAAACTTCTCCTCGTTTGTGTTTGGTTTTCTTATGTTTGTTTATTTGTTTGTGTGTTTCCATAGAGACATTGGAAATGTACACCTTACAATATTGTACATGTGCAAGATTTTCTTAATGCGCTGTATTTGTTCTGTTATATGAAAATGTTTACAGTCGTTGTGCTTTTTAATACCAGGAGGCAGTGTGCAAACTAAACTATGTATGAGAAAGTCAATATATGAGATGAGCACTGTTGTCCAATTCTTAACTTTGTAACGCAGAGCTAGCTCGTTCATTCTTTCCAGCTCTTACTTCATATTTATTTGTTTGCCGTCTCATTCCTATCTCCCTCTTACGACATTGCTTAATTGAGCAGTGTACTAGTTCTGTCTCCACAGAACACCCAAGAACCACTCGTAGTACGATAATGATAAACCTACCATAAAATGAAGTTAATACAAGAATGTAGAAAATAATGCGAGGAGATAAGGAGCATAAGCTTAATATGAAATAATAACGCGGAATTTTTTTGAAAACACTCGATGAGAGGTCACAGCAATTGGGTCTGAAAATACACAGGGAAAAGACAAAAGTAACGAGAATAAATGCAAGTAATGATAACAGGGTTGAACTTGAAGAAACCAATACAAGATGTAGAATCGTACACATATCTTGGCAGCAATATAGACAAAGTTGGAGGGACTGACAGTCATATCAAAATAAGAATACAAAAGGCAAAAGAAGCTTTCATTGCAATGGGAAATATATGGAGATCAAGAGAAATCGGATCCAACACGAACATAAGAATCTTGAACTCAAATGTGAAGTCAGTCGTATTGTATGGCTCTGAGACATGGAGAACAACAAAGACAACAACCAAAAAGCTACAGACTTTCATAAATGGATGCTTGCGCAGAATAAAAGGATTAAAATGGTATGACAAGGTTACCAACGTGGAACTGAGGACAAGAACTAGACAAGTGCCAGTGGAACAAGAGATAAGAAGAAGACGATGACGATGGATTGGACAAACACTGAGGAGACCTGCTGATAGCATTACAAGGCAGTCCTTGTTCTGGAACCCCCAGGGCAAGAGAGGCAGAGGTAGACCAAAAAGCACATGGAGAAGAGAGCTGGAAACAGAGGTGAAAATGATAAGGAAAACGTGGAAAGAACTTGAGATGATGGCACGTGACAGGAGGACTTGGCATGTGTTTGTTGAAGGCCTATGCTCCTTTGGGAGTGGAGGGTTATGAATGAATAGGCTGCATATGCTTAGTATGAAATAATAACGTGGAATTTATTTTGGAATAGTAAATATACTAGATCTTTGTGACGATTTACTAATATGCTAATCTTCCTACTGACCTCAATACTTGGCCATGCCCTGACTGGCGTTAGCGAATAGTTGTTATTTAGGTCAGGGACTACCATAATCCCGAAGAAAAACCCTGAAATAACGGTGTAGGTCGTGTACACGTCACCCACAGGACCTGGGTATGGATACTGGAACGCAGCCTATGAGACAGATGTAACACGTCCATAAAGCCATCGTGTAAATCTTCAACCAGCTTTTGGTCAACTGTCTGTCAACAGTCAACACTGGCATGCTGTCCATCAAAGCTAAAATGTTGATTTATCAATAAAAACCTAGCTGCCCGACCACAATGATCTGCTGTATTATGAATGACAACTCACTGCGATAATGTCTGTCAACGCTTATCTGCTCTTTACCAACACGCTTTGCTCTTCGTCATCGCTACAGCGTTAAGCTTGCCTCGCTACCACTAATCAGCTCTACGTAAAACGAAAAATTCCCGTCTTTCAGAACAATCTCGATACCTGTTAACACTGTTGTAACTACGGTCCAGCCATGTTATCATTTCCAGTACAGATTCACATTACTAGATCCAACCTTATATAATATAGTAGCTTCCTTCAGTCATAACTGACTACGTGCATGATGCGCCCTAGGGATGGTATCTTGCGTCTGATTTTTGTGTGTGCCTGGTGTTTCGTTCGTTGTGTTCTTTTCTTTTCTGCTTGTTATAAGAGCTTCCCTTCACCAAATCTGTCACCTTACGCAGCATCGCCACTTGGTGCGATCGGAAGCTTAAGCCTCCCAAGGTTACTTTATTTATGTCCAGTGTTTTCATGTCCCTCTTGCATATATCTTTGAACTTCAGCTGACGTCGGCTGGTCTTTTGCCAATGGTCCGTAGAAAATATCTTTGGGGATACGACCGTCTTCCATTCTGCGGTCATGGCCAAGCCAGCGTAGTCTGCGCTGTATAGGTAGTGAATGCATTCTTGAACACCAGAATGTGACAGCACCTCGACATTTTTCACTTTGTCCTTCTACGAAATACTGTCCACTGTTAGGGTTTGATTCTAATGCCCATGCACCCAAATGGGGAAGCGGACAGTGGCGGGCAGCACTTAATTGGCTGGGGGCTATCCAGTGAGATCCTAGAACCTCTCCTTCTGTAGGAAGAAGCGCCAGGCGCCATGCCCTACGCCAATTGAGCGAGATGCTTATAACCGATAACTGCTTTTTCCCATTTGTTCCGACACCATACAGTGAAGCTGAAGTGTCTTCTCCAGGGCGCGAGCTTTGGCACAGTTCTATTTAGATCAAGCCGTTGCCCATGCAGAATGTTCTCCAGGCCACGAAGGTAGTAGATCTATAAGAACTCAGTAGCTGATACAGTTTGGTACCAGCGACGTCGCAGCATCCAACCTTAAATGCCGTAATGAAAGACGTCCTTTATCAATTTATATTACTAGATACATCTTTACATGCAATAATGAAAGATTTGTGTCACATATTTACATCACAAGGTCTAACATGCATGTGATAATGAAATGCTTGCATTTTACATTGATATTACTCAATCAAATTTAGATGCGCTAATTAAACATTTGCATCATAACATTATCGCTTTGTACAGAATTTTCCTAATAAAATGATTGTAACCAACAAAGAAGCAATCCCACAAGCTTTTTGGGAAAATGCGGAATCATCGCACATTGCTCAATGAAAACTAAATTGTACACACATTAAAAGAAAACACATGCTTTGTACTATTTCTGTGGTGCATTTTCGGGAAAGTACGCAAACGGCACGCATTGCACCGGTGAAAACTGAATTTAACACCTGTTAAAAGAAAGCGCATGCCTTTCCTTTTGTTCATGGGGCATTGACCATTGATCAAAGATTAGATGAAGTTGAAATGGATTGGAAAGTAATGAAAGAACTACAGCATAACTAGCCCTGTTAACAGCAGACGGAGTAGAAACAGCTGACAGTAATTCATTCCCTTTATTTTTTGGCGGGTTTCTTGCTCGTATTATACAAGATCCATCTTTAGATGCTATAAATAAATGTTTTCGCGATCGATTAGCGATAAGTAAACGTTTTTGCCATCGATTAGTATTATAAGATCCATCTTTAGACGCGATAAATAAACGTTTTCACCATAGATTAATATTACATGATTCACTGTTATATGCGACAAATAAACATTTTCGCCATAGATTAATATTACAAGATTCATCTTTATATGCTACAAATAAACGTTTTCGCCATTGATTTATTGTCACGGAATTCCTCCCCTGCTTTGCAGTAGTGGTCCAAAACTCAAGAGTATCTAAACTGGGTCGATAAAGGTGTTTACCTTCGCACGAGATTACTCTTGGCAGAGATGTAGATAGAAGTGTAATGACACTTATGTCCGAATAGAGCCTTCACCAGATAATTCAGAAGTCAAGAACTATGCGGCATAGCGCTGAGCAATGGTTAACTTATATCTGCCCGTCACCTTTTTTGTGAAGGATTTAAGCAATGGTTTTTAGCCCGTTCAAGCCCCCAGCTGAGTTAATTCAGAGAATTTCTCGTTTAATGGTATAGCTCTGTTTAGAGGCAATCGTTTGCTTTCATACACATAAAAAACTGAAGCGACTGTGATTGTTTAGTTTTGAAACAATAGGTAACAAATTTAGTAATCAATTAGTATTCACAGTTTAAAATAAATATTCTGCTGGTGACTTTTATACTGGACTCACATTTTCTCTTCACAGAGATTTAGGGTGAGGATATAGTTCAGAACAATTATGTCAATTTTTGCTGGTGCCTTTTTATAAGCACTTAACTTTTAGGTGAGTCCTACAGCTAGGATTTTCGTCACTGCTTGGTGATGAGGGCACTTTTTCAAACAATTTGTCCGATTTAGGCGGTTGGTGTTGATTCCCTGCGTTTCACTCACAACTGGCTTCGTTCCATGAACGTTTGGACAAATTAGAAAAAACAAAATGCCTCTGCTAAGTACACTGAGTTGGAAGCTTAACAGGCGCATCTTCGTGTTGTCCACCCACCAATGTTAATCACTCAGAAGAATTAAATTCTTGGGCACATAACGGAGCTCAATGAATATGATTAAAATTCACCAATATTTTTCTGTGTATTAACTGGAAAATGTGTCTGGACAGCATGAATAATTATTTGTGCCTGAATTAACATTAACAAGTTACATAAATCTCACTAAATGATATGCTACACTTGAGGCACATATGATGTAGTCATCACTCATCACGGCTCCAGCCGGAGTCTGGGGTCACCTCTGCTGTCGGGTTTCCCGCACGACTAGCAAGAAACAATCACCAGTACTAGTTTTAGTGGTTCATGAATATACTCTTTTCAAATGTTGAGGTTACCAGCCTCATTTATAAACACTAAGCAAGAAAAATATCAAATTTCACATTTGTAAAATAAATGTTCACAACTTACACCAAAGTTTTTGGGAATACACAATCTCCTGCACAGATTTAGACTGGACACAGCTCTGTATTAGATGCTTCGAATCACTAAGGTCTGGAAATTAGAGTTAATTCCTCTAATGGCGGGTGTTCTGTGAAATCCTGGCCTGGAAAAACATTTATTTAATTCCTCTATGACTTGGTCTGGAAAATTAGAGTTAATTCCTCTGACGGCGGATGTTCTGCGAAATCACTGGGCCTGGGAAATCTTTTTGTTATTTTCCCTATAACTTGTGATCAAATTCCTAGGTTTCCAGTATTGTTATTTAAAGTCGTGGTCACTTAAGTTTTCAGTCCTGTATTAAAATTGCGGGTTTACTTGTTAATTCCAAAGTTGCCCAATACTCGATCTGTTACTTATAGTTGTGGAATTTATAAGTCCAATGTCACTTTTTCTTTCTGGCTTTCTGGGAATTGCTCGTATGAAGTTGCGAAGCTGTCTATTCTCTGTCTGTACGCTAGATTATATCTCTCATTCTCAGTTCAAATCACAGGTTGTGTTTCCGCAGAAGGTTCCAATATAATTCATTATATATTTCGGCTCTCACTTCAAACCAACCAAATCTCTCTAGCACTACGTGGGCTGAGGTGTTTCATTTAAAATATCCCCTTGCGTGTTTTAAAATATTAATTTTAATATTCCAAGAGTGCCATATATGACATAAGCATGCGGTAATATTTCAGGCGACATCTTGTGCTATCTTCACATACAAATAGTGTGCATTGATACTGCCCCAATGCTATAGTCTGTAAATCTTGAGTTTCGAGACAGATTTATCTGTAATCTCGAAACAGAACATACATCGGAAGCGATTACCCCATTATCTCCCATCTTGTGCAAACACAGTGATAGTCGCTAGCCACCTGGAGTCAAGTGACGGATCGTCACGTTAAAAGGGATCAAAAGAGATGACCGTCTCTATCAAATGTGACCAGACAAATGAAGCGAAAACGAATCAGTCTCTGATCGGTCAAATTACATAGCATTATTACAATTATGTCTGGGATCGGCTCAAATCAAACATGTGAAAATTAAATATTGTCCCGTGGCCGATACTTCCGTAGTGGTATGGCGTGTTAGAGACTTCACCCTTCTGATCCAACGCAGAGATGAAAATAATAGCGATGAGTGAGAGGAAGAGAAAAATGAAGAAAAAAGGGCTACTGCCGGAGTGCACGTGAGATAGCCCAACCGTATCGCCACATTAATAGTACAAGATTCATTGTTATATACGATAATGAAGCACTTATATCAATGATTTATGTGTATTGCTTTGGGTTGGTTTGATTTGAAGGACCATCTTCATTGCGCATCTACAATTCCATCAATGCTCCAATCTCCTACCGTAGATCACAAAAGAAGGATCTTAGCACAGTGCACTAACTCCGTAGCATCCGGCGATGATCCCAGTGTGTGTATACAGGAATCACACATTCTACAAATATTTTTGTGATCGGTGTTAAGTCCTTTTTGCGCGTGTAATTTAAATGTTGAGCACATCTAAGAAAATATGTATATGATTAATTATTTACGCGCTGGCGTACACTATTTTGAACACAAAAGCGCAACGGGTGCGCTCGGGGTTTCGTTGCCAAAGAACAATTACGTTATGGGGAGAGATGCTTAAGCCTATGACCTGAGACGGTTGTCTTTGGGCGGAACTGATTGTAAGTCTTGCCCAAATTGTGGGGAGCATTCATGAAGATATTATAAACCTCCTTGTATGGAGTATCTACGTTAGCCAGTACAGGGCTCGTTTGCATTATATATTATGCTATTTTCGTCATTGTCCAGATCTGGCTGAACTTCGACAAACATATGCCATGTGGTGTTGCTAGTGGGTTCCAGATACAAGCTCCGCAATGAAAGCCATGGTAGAACTAGTTGCCGTAAAGTTCATCGCCGTCCTTGAAAGGTCGGCCGTTATAGAATGTCGATCAAGTCCATCATCAAGTTATATGAGAATGCAATGAACTATGATGTCTCGATGTTATAACCTAAACTATTGATATGATGCCTACGCCTACAATGATTGATCTGCTGTATTGCGTCCACCAAATAAACATGTGTCTGATGTCAAAGATGATAAAGAGAAAAAGAAGCCGTAAGACGCAAGACAGAAAAAGCGAGTAAATACACCATATCTTCCTAAGGAAAAACAAAATCACACGAGGTAACTCCGGTGAGATAGAACAGCAGGGGTTATGAGACTTAGCCATGACTCCTATCAACATTGATTACCAGTTGGTCAAATTATTTATTAACCTTGGCCCATCTTTTGGCCCACGATGTTTTATTATTCGCGTTCTATATTAGTCGGCAATCCTTGTAAGCCCGACCAAGACTGACAACATTTTAGGTCAGTAGACATATTGACAGTCTCGTATAAAGACACGCCGTGTTAACCAAGACACATAATTGAATTAAAAACGGCAGCGTATCAATGGGTAGGTCTCATATTTTTTACATTATGCCAGGGCAGCGGCCGTATGGCTTATTCTTTAAAATTTCCAACTGCCGAGGGGTTTTAATGTGCGCAACTTGCACACGGGACGTCCTATTTTTTTGTCCTTATCCGAGAAGGATAGGCATATGATCTCACAACCCCGGCGAACACGGGAGAGTAGGACATCATAATGAAACACTGGTTCTGAGAAAAGCTTTCATAAATTATATCCCCTGTAACCCGGTACCTTTGGACGCCATACCTCTTAGCCACTCCGACCCCCTATTTGTATTACTAGATGAAACACTTGTGTTGTAGATTCCTACATCACGGTAACATCTTGATGCGATAAAGAAAGACTTGTATTGTAGATTCCTACGACACGGTAACATCTTGATGCGATAATGAAAGACTTGTATTGTAGATTTCTACAACACGGTAACATCTTGATGCGATAATGAAAGACTTGTATTGTAGATTACTACAACACGGTAACATCTTGATGCTATAACAAAGTGTTTGTATAATATATTTGTATTGCTAGACACAACTTTAGGTTCGTCAATAAAACAAATACGTCATGTTTTGAAAAGAGCACCTTTCTTATTCATATAAATGCACTTCCATTTTTATTCTCGTTTTTTAATGTGATGGGTACAAACTAATTGTTTCTTACTGATGAACAGGAAGCCATGCGGTGTTAAAAAACAAAAAACAAAAAATTATTATATACCATTTTGATCTGATCGTCAATGGCCGTGGCAGGTTTGTCTGGTTTAAGAATTAGACCGTTCGCGTCACAACATCTGGAATAGAGAGGAAATAGTTAATATATGTGTATATTTAGCCCACTCACGTATTGAAAGCTGGTAGTGTAATACTCATAACGAGCTCTGAACGTTACAGTATTGATATCGAAAAATATCGTACAATAAAAGAATTGAAGTGGTATGGCAAGACCACTAATACCATATATTAGAAGGACTGAAGTGGTATGACCATTAATACCATATAATAGAAGGATTGAAGTGGTATGACAAGACCCCTAATACCATATATTAGAAGGACTGAAGTGGTATGACCATTAATACCATATAATAGAAGGATTGAAGTGGTATGACAAGTCCATTAATACCATATAATAGAACGACTGAAGTGGTATGACCATTAATACCATATAATAGAACGACTGAAGTGGTATGACAAGACCACTAATACCGTATAATAGAAGGATTGAAGTGATATGACAAGACCATTAATACCGTATAATAGAAGGATTGAAGTGGTATGACAATACCATTAACACCATATAATAGAAGGACTGAAGTGGTATGACAAGACCACTAATACCGTATAATAGAAGGATTGAAGTGGTATGACAAGACCATTAATGTGGTACTGATGACAAGAACTAGACAAGATCCAGGGAATCAAAAGATGAGAAGAAAGCGCGAGACACGGACAGGACACACATGGAGGAAACATGTTGGTAGCATTACAAGGTAGTCTTTGTTCTGGAATCCTCAGGGTGAAAGGAGCATTTCAAGACCAAGGAACACATGAAGATGAGACAGGAGCCAGACATGAATGGAATGAAGAGAAATACATTGAGCTCATGGCACAGGTCAGGAAGGGTTAGCGTAAGTTTGCTGAAGGTGTATGCACCTTGTGGAGCTGAAGGGTGATTAATGTTTGAATGAATGAATGAATAAATCATTGAATAAATTAATGAATAAATCAATGAATGATTTAATTAATAAATCAATGAATGATTTAATGAATAAATCAATGAATGAATTAATATTTGACCCACTTTCGTACTAAAAGCTGGGAAGGTAATACTAAATAGTGATTAGTGTACTCTCCATTATTTATCTAAGTGGATTTTGAGAATAGTCTAATGCCACGGACACAAACAAAAGTAAATGTCCTAGAACAAGAATACAATGAAGAGACTGAGCAAGGAAGCCACGTTAGGAAACAAATAACTTTATGAATTTTGTAGGTGACTGTTCTTAAGAAATAAAGAACATATTAGACGAGATCAGCAGAAAGGAAATTCAGGATAACATTATTTTTTATTATTCATTTTAAAAAAAAATAATTGTTTATTACATATTTATGTGATAACGAGAAAAAGAAGCCGTAAGACGCAAGACAGAAAAAGCGAGTAAATACACCATTTCTTCCCAAGGAAAAACAAAATCACACGAGGTAACTCCGGTGAGATAGAACAGCAGGGGTTATGAGACTTAGTTCACAAGAATGCAGAACAACAGCGCACGGGAAGTGTGATAAAAATAACCGTGATACAACGTTAAAATATCTCCAAAGATAAAATGTAGGGATAAAACTAATGCGTAAGCTACTAGCAGACATGATCGCCCACGCCGCGGGTCACCACCCGCCATGGAAACTAACTTGTTAGACGTGAAGGCAAAACGTTTACCCTTGGAACGGGATGAGAACGGAGATCAAAAGGAAAAAATATGACTGAACACGTGCTTGAAACTAGCAAGGCTAAAAAGACGCAATTGGTGGGGAAAGGAAAAAAAATTCACGTCCCCAAGTTGACACAAGGTAAAGAAATCGACAAAAGGGACCTTAGCTATTATACGCAACAGTCATTTCTTGGACGCTTTTGCGATAACTTAGTCCGTTTATTTGAATTCAGCGGCAAACGCATTACAGAAGATGCTCGAAAATATTTCAAAAAACCAACTAACCTTGAAAAGTAACTTTATCTTAATAATTATGGTAGGAATATAAAACCTAGCTGGCCTGATGGCCCATCTTGAGCAGTGAAATAATATGCTTTCATTTATACAGACGGATAGATAATAAGAAAGATATTGACAAAAGACTGTGTTGTTCATATCAGCGAGCGACTGCATTGAAACAAAAAATGTCACTAATTTTCAAAAAATGCGGCCTTGAGACTCAAGTGCTAAAATCCAGTTGGAATGAAAGAGAGGGAATGTGGTGGAGAATTGTGGCTAAAAATAACTTTAAAGGCAAAATTGTGTAGGGGACGGCAGAGTTGGTTCAAAAAAACAAGTGTGTTTTTTTGTGAAACGCAAGTAGAGACAGACGGACCAACAGACAATAATACATACTTGACTGAGGTATGACTGAATTGACTTTTGGTAGGAGGTTTGAATTTGAAAAGGAAAAAAGGCGGTGATTGGCCACAGATAAACATATTATCGGCGCTCAGACGCGCATTTTTGCCATTCATCATAAGTTGTCCAGTAGTAGACACAGTAATTATTCAGTGGTGTATTTGCCAGAAGCTAATTGAAATATTTAGAGGGACGCCATACTAGAGCCAGCAGCTCAGCTGAGTTTTGCTAGCATATAACTGTGTTCTCTATTCATAATTCTGGTAAGACTGAAAGTATTTCTTTGTATAGTTTAATATTTGTTTAATGTTTCGAGTGATTTGATACTGCCATATCAAAATCTATCCCTTACAACAAGTAAGGATTCGCTCTAGACCCCCCGCCCCAGTTCAGGGTCTAGAGACAAACAACATACATAAACTCCAGCAAGGATTATGAAGGGCGGATCAAGTGTTGAGATCAGTGGAACATATCACCTATCCTATTCTATGGCAAGAAGCTAATGAACATATTTCAGAATATGTAGTCTGGGGGAACTTATCCTATGTGAAACCAACTTGGTAAGATGTGCTGTATGGTCAGAGAGATCTGACCCCGTCTATGTGGTGTTGTTGTGTGTAGAGTTGTGTGCAGAAATGGTTTAGAGGATGGAATTCTGACACATGACTGTTACGGTCTCCCGCTGTATCTTTTCTTGCTAGATGTTATTAAAAGATTCAGCACCGTTGGACGTGAGTTTATTGGGTTGCTTGTCAATATTTCAGATATTATAATTCATCCATTCTAATTCCAGTTTTCTAGTTCGAGTGCAGTTTTTAAGCCATTCTGGTGTGATTAAATTATTATTATATTCAGTGTCGTTATCGTATATTAATTCTTCCACAGTGTTGGTTAGCTTATAGTTAGTCTTAGAAAATACCTGTGATAATCTGGACTGACCTTGCAAGGATTAATGACAGTCACAGCACAGAGTGAGAACTTGTATAATTCAGGCAACCAACAAGTTCCATGGACGACTGAACAATTTAATATATCCTTTTACACAATGGGGTGCAACATCATTTCACACATTTAAATTGGCTTCATCATAGTTCTGAGCTCTACACAATTGTTCCTCTCACAGACTTAGCTCGTCTGGGTTAACCGTTAAGTTTATAGCGTAATAGAGTGTGCAACCAACTCTTACCGAATCCGATCCTTAGAATTATTATCCCTTCACAATACTAGTGAGTACATTATCTGTAAATCTATAGATCCTGTCTATGTATCATTAATCAACATCTTTGGCTTGCATCGCCCGGTCTTAACTGCCGTGTATATAAGTTCAAGGTGAACGTAATCTGCTTGGTTCACGAATCTAATACGGACTCTACCTGGTCCTATAATCAATTTTGATACGGATCCTTTCGCTATCTTACACTTTCCAGTGGATCTACCGTTCCACATATATATATAATCAGTGGCTATGCCACATATTCAAACACGATCCTTAAGTGGTTTTACCACACATTTCAACACTGCCGTTAGGCTCAATGGCCACACATAGACTAGAATGTAACTAAGCTAGACGCGTCATACATTGATTTGCGCGATTTCTGGTCTTAGTTTATTTGAGGTGTCTAGTGGTGCACGCATGTGGAATGTGGCCACAATCCACATGCCTGCAAGCCGCAAGACAGTCCTCAACATCATCCCCCCCGCTCCCAAACGTGACACTCGTGGCACGTGAGAGAGTGGTGGCGAAGATGTGCCCGACTACAATCTATGCATGTTATCTAACGTCAAAATGAAATAATGAAATTAATATTCCTAATTAGACATAATAATTATAAAATTATGTCTCTTGTCAACATCAAGACAAGAAAGTTATTTTAGTCCTGTGACGTAAAATTTCTTGATAACAAGTCCGCGAGGTTATTATCAGTTCCTGAAATCGGAATTATTGAAAAGGCGAATTCTTGTAGTAAAAGAAACCACCTGTGAATCCTTGCGTTTTTCATAGTTCTCGAAGTGATAAACGTGAGCGGACTGTGGTCTGTGTAGATAAAAAACTTTCTACCTATCAAGTACTTAGATAGTTTTTCCAAGCACTACACCACCGCGAGCAGTTCGCGCTCTCCTGTTGCGTACTTTTGTTCTGCTGGAGTAAGCTTGCGTGAGACAAACAAGCATGGATGGAGTATCCCTTCATAGCATTGAAGCAAACAACCTGCAATTCCGGAGCTGGATTCATCTGTTTGAATCAAGAACGGTAAATGTATGCCTGGCAATAACAGGATAGGAGGATTCTTAAATAAATTCCCCATCATAATCAGAGCATCTTCGCACTGCGGTGTCCATAATTTTTTTTTTTTTTGGACTACCTTTGGCCAACAATCCGGACAAAGGAGCAGAAATCTGTGCGAAGCGTGGTATAAATTTATGGTAATAGTTAACAAGCCCAAGTAAACTTCTTACTTGTTTCTTAGATGATGGAGTGGCAATCTCCAGTATCCGCTTGACTGTATTGTCATCAGGGTGTAATCTATGGTTACCTATGCGGTGACCAAGAAAAGTAATCTCCTGACAACCTATCTGGACCTTAGAAGGTCTTACAGTCAAACCATGTTGTCGTAGTGTAAGAAGAAGAGAAGATAAACCAGTAATGTGGTCTTCCCATGTGTTGTGAAATAGACAGATGTCATCGATGTATGTGATGACATCTTTTCGATCGCCACAAAGGCGGCACATCATGCGCTTGTATTCATTCTAATAAAAGTACTTGCAATTATCATGTTATTCGAACACCTAAAGTGAATGAACTTACGCAACGAATCATAGTTGCCTACAGTAATAAAGACAAAAATACATAGATCAGTAAAGTCAGCACAAATAATGCGAGTATTACTGATGACAGACATAATTGAAGCAAGTATCCTGGGAGGATGAAGCTGCCGATCGCACTAAGTGGCGATGCTATTTACGGCGCCACCTCAGATTGGGCGAAGAGAGGCTCACCCAGGAAGCATAGGTAAGGAGAAAACGTCGAAAGGAGCACCAGGAAAATAAGCAGCTGAGGGCTGTCACCTCAGGGGCGCATTCCCATAGTCTGTTATGACTGAAGGTGCTATTATTATTATTATTATCTTCTAAAAATAACGTCGATATTACCAAAAGAAAATTATCATGTGCGAACAAATGTAAGAAATAGCACACTAAACTATGGATGTAGAGAAGAACAAAACATCCAAAGATAGAAGAAAATAGATAATCCAACGCAACTATAAAGTGCGTGGTGTAGAATTGCGTGCGAGTTGCACGTCTAAGTAATGGTGTGCAAAACGAGAACCATTTTAGAATTTCACCGCTCTGCGAGCATCGCAATAACGAGCAAAACGAACAAATGCAAGTTGGTGTTTTTTTTTTTCGTGAGAAGAATGTTGAAGTTCGAACATACGAACAAATTCAACATCTCCGATACGCTGGAAAAATCTCCTGAGCGCATACCAAGTCGCACCCAAAGGCAAATTGCGCACTAAAACAGTGCGATTCAATGAAATATGATTCTCGGCCAGGTCTGAACTGAGCCCGAGAATCATTGAATCTATCATGTGTCGTGCGAGTCACGCGCACAGAGGTATTGCCATGTATATCCCGTTCTTTGCATGTCGTAAGAGCTGGACGATCATGGTTATCCTTGTGATCATCCCGACGAGTATGATTATCAACTACCCCTCGTCCGGCATCATGACTCTTTCTACTAAATTTTATATCCCCTTTGCCAACATCATTCCTACTCTTAAGAGTAGTCGTACCATGAGCGTGCTGTTTACTCATGTGATGATGACCAATACTATTAGTCACGTCTGAGCATGTCATGACAGGATGCTCGGAAGATTCAGTCGATGTCTCCACAACATCAGTATTACATATCTTTTGAAGACAAAGTTGGGTATAAAGATTCTCATCAAAATAAATGGAACCAATATGATGATCAACATCTTCCAAATGAGCAGATTTCACATGTTGCAGCTCATCACCATCGAGTGTAGCCCGATGATTGTCAATCCGACCTGTCGTATCTGAGCATGACATGACGGACCGACCGGAAGGTACAGTCGATGCCTGTCATGAAATATTCTAATCCACATATATAAATTATTAGGTAAATATGAAGCCTAACAAATAAAATTAATAAAGAGAAGAGCAATGGTAAAATGACAGTGCTGTCCCAAAGAATGTACTCGAAATCCCCCTTGTTTTCTGCTTCGTCTGCAAATTGTAACGCTTTCACGTTGATAGTAAAGCTTACTGTATTATTACCCGCCTTCTTCAATGAAACGTGTGCTGTATTTCTTGGAAAAGCATTGAGACCGCTACTTGCGGTAAATGACACTAAGAATAACCTAACCCTAACATTAATTATACTGCGTTACCAAAACGAACGAACAGATGGACTAAAGGGATAAAAAGAGAAGGGAGAGGCAGAAAGCCGAACACTAAACCCGCTTCGCGCGATACACAATTACTACCATCACGCGTGTACGTCTACATGCACTAATTTTTTTTCAGACGGACAGTGATAAAATACACTACCCTTTCCCAGAGTTTAGGTATTTATATAAATCGATGAAACAGACCTCACTTATTAGAAAAGACAACATTATATGGAGGTTTATACGGCGATTTGAAAACACATAAACAGTACCCAGACAGCACATCTTCGAAACAGGAGGTAGAAGAAATTGCATATTTTGAACGCAGCCACGTAGCTCCTTTAAATTAGTATTTTTGGGTTCCTTAGGGCTTGCTGACAAATAATATGTAAAACGTTACGCAAATAGTACAGGAATTAATAAATTATACCCAAAATAAAATATTGGGGGTGCCTGACAGCATAAAATCATTTCTGCTCATAAAATTTTTTTTATAACGTGTTTGAAAAAACCTTACGTTACATAAATAGCCTACCATGTAAACTCCAAATTGATTGGAGCGCAACAAATGAAAGCCTAACCACGATTGGTCGGGCTATAATACTATCTTGGTTGTTAGGGGAGACGGGAAAAGATAACATTTTTTCAAACACTTGTCGAAACGTGGCTCATTGGCCAGTCTCGCTGATATACACACTTGGGAGCGTTAGTTCGAAACCACTTGTTTAAATACACTTGATAAAGCGTAGACAGTACGTTGAAGCCAGCTCAACATTATTTGTGCTAAAATAAAAGCCATGGAACATAGAAGCAGATACGGAATTTTGTGCCAGTTTGTGCCAGAATTCATTGCTAATCAACGTATCTGTGTTTATTTCCATGAAATTGTGGTAAGCTTGAACCATTCAGTATCTTTTAATGAAAAATTGTAAATGTGAATTGTTATACTTTTATGCCTGTTAATATATATATATTGTGTAGTTCCAGTGGGCAAACGTGAGGTACAAGCCTATAAATGCTCCCAGCCTGAACAGAGATGGTGCTTTCGGAGAAGAAGTTAAAACGGGCTATGGAATGGCCTAAACATTAGTACACTGACACCCTGGATGATTATGACATTAGCTAGAAAGAAATAATTGCTGGAAGTGCAGAGGCGTCGTAGTAACCATTAAGAAAGGGTAATACTGGAAATAAAAGTATTTCAAAATGTAAGCTGACTGTTTGGCACTAACGCTCTCTGAAGTCGCAATGTAATAGTTTGTGCTGTATTGTGATCAGTGTAAAAGAGAAATAATAATAAATTTAGTTATGAAGTAGAAGGTTACATCCTTCTTGATTTCAGGGACAGTGCGGTTTCTGCATACTTGATGGTATGATGAGCAGACGAAGGAACTGCTGGTTCATGCAGATTTATTTGCTGAATCCCAGAAGTCGGCACAGCATACTCCTTGGTCCCCCCCCCCGACCTTTTAAGCTAATCAGTGAGTGTAGCGTGTCTCCACCTGAGCCACAGAAGTAAGAAATTCCGAGCAGAGGAGAATCCTTTCTCAAATCCTCTCTGATGCCGCCATCACTCAAGAATAAAGCAGAGTTGGCCAGCACTCAATGAGCCTCAACATTATGTCTGCCCTCTCCAATAAGCGTTTTGGCCTTGGAAGTGCTAATACAACTTTATAAAAATAATAAAACTTATTCCCATAGCCCCTCGAAATCCCCTTAACCCCTTTTGTCTTACAAATCAAAGGACTATTTCAAGAACTGGGTCCCCCCCCTACCCACATCCTCCCAATACTTTGGCATACCCTACAAAGACCCCCCCCCCCAACTAATTGAAGTCATGATGACCATCAAATACCAACCCGCAGACGCTTTGAACAAAACTCCAAAACCCACCATATACAACTTACACCATCCCATTTTTAACTAACTACACACACAACTGACACACACATAGCAACACCATTTGTACTAAACCCCCCCAATAAATGTCCACTACATATTTATTCAGATCATAAACTAATACATCTCTTGTAATTACATAACTTGTAATCTTTAAATTGATTAGTGATTCCTGGTTCCTTTTCTCCCTTGACTATAGTTGAATCAGGACACCATATTCCATTTATGATGCCTAGTACATGAAACATCACATTATTTATATTTGATAAACCGTTTACGTGATGTCGACTTCTTTAAGATATTCTCAATAACGATTGAGTGTTATTATTATGTATGTGAGGTGTCACAGTATTTGTTGTTAAGAGTAGTGGGGGATTAAATTAAATTGTTTATTCTGTCCTGTTGTTGTGACTTACACTTCACCTCCCATACTCATCGACCCTAGGACACATAACGTAGCATCACAACTATTCCAGAGATAATTAAAATGACCTGAGGACTGAGCATATAGAGATATGTATGTGGTTAGCAAAGCAAGTAAGGTTATATATAATAATGGGGTTTACTACTAACCATAGACTTTATTAGATAATATATATACTATACACCTTCACAGCATGGATCTCAGTCAGTACACATAAGTCCCTTATAAGTAATCCTATAACACTTCCACCACTTCACCAACATATTATTGGGTGGCGTCTCAGCTCTTAAGGGATCTTTGAAATCTTATTTTAACTATTAAAAATATTGGGCGATCGGTAATTCCACTTGCAGAGGAATATAAGATATTAAAAAGGTTATCCTTGCTGGGTGGAATTAAATAAGGTTTGAGCTCACGGTGCCCCTGTGTTGTCCAATTAGAGATATTGAAATTTGTTGGTATTTAGACATTGTATTTAAGTTTACATCGACAATAAGAACTAATGGCGGACCTGGCCAAATTTCGATCGATCTGCTTGCGGGTTCTCAGACTGCACAAAGAGTAGTTAGGATTAGATGGGCAAGATTATGGTTGCCTATGTCAAACTACGTGAAATGTGACAAATTTATTGAACTGCGAAGAAAGAAATTGTTTGAAAGCCTGAAAACGAAGCCGTTAAGAAAAAGTTCAGAGGCTGGATCAGTTTGGAAATTAAGAAGTTTACTTACAATTTTGGAAAGCTTGAGGCTTTGACAGACTAAGAGGTTTTGCAAGAAATGAATGCTGGAGGCTAAGAAAGAGACTAAGAGGTTGCAGATTGAGGCTTAAGGCTAAGAAATTAGCTATCAGACAGATAAAGAAATTAGCTGCAGAAAGGGAAGCCGGAGGAAATAAGACAACAGCTATAAGAAAGCGAAGACATTGACTGCAAGGAGGGGTGGGGAGAGCAGATAACGTGAGGAGAACAAGGATTCTACAAAGGGGACACTATGCGAATTTAACGACATAACGGGAGTCTTCTGACAGTTTATTCAAGGCCATATGCTTCCTGAAAATGTGTTGACCAGCCCCCTTTTGCCTCTGATTGCTTACGGTTACTCAGGGGAGCCTCAATCCTTCAGGCTATGGAGAATTTTTCATTTTAGATCATTTTGCGGGTGTAAGTACGTTGATAATTGACGATGCTATTATTAATTAGTAACGTACTGCAGATGCGCTTTCCCACATCGTTGGGGAGTGGTGTGTGAGTGAAAAGGTGGAGCTTAAAAGTTTATCTCAGGGACTTCGTGCGTGGGGATGACAGCTGGTATGAAGATCTTTTTTGCAACAATGAAGCAGAGGTGCTTTACATGAGTAAACTTTTAGACATGTTCAAGCAGCGCACTGTTTTGTTTAAGGTATGAAAAGAAATGCAGTTAGTTTTACACAGTATTTTCTTTTTCTTTAGGAATAGCTCTAAAACTACTGTGGCAGGTGCGAAGGACATGCACACCAGTATTCTCTGCACGAATAGAGACATACTTGTGAGAGAAATCGGACTGAACTTTCTCTGGGGGACAAAAAACCCAAGATCCTTAAGCCGAAATGGTCGCACCCTTATAAGAGCAATTAAGAGAGTCCACCCCTTATGAAATCTCCAGAACCTAGAACTCTAAAAGATTTCTCATCCGAACTGAGAAAGGTTTCTCATGGCAGAGTTAGCGTGCAGTGGTGGGGGCATTGCTTAGTTGCTAATGTTGCTGAAAAAGGTATCAAGCAGTCTCAAGCAACAGACAAGGTAACAGGTAACTAAACCACAAAGAAACAGTAGTGGACAAACTTTATGGGCACACACGCTCATCCAAACCTATAACTAAATTTTGTAGCGATCGCTAAGGATCACACAAAATAAAGCGATAGGTAATGCACCAATTTGATCAGGCCACGAGGTATTGACACTAAAAATAAATTCCCTCAATCACACGAATGAAAGGAAATGATCTCAGCCAAAGAAAATCTAATCAAACAAGGGAAAAAGGTAGTTTGGTAAAAATTGACTAAGAGTGAACACAATCAATGACACTGGACCCATTGCTAGAAGTGTGAAGACCTCCTCATTGAGCAATTGCAAGCTATTGAACATTCAGTGGAAAACTCTAGGATCAGCGCGCAAGATGATAGAGCAACCATGAAGAAACCTGTTACACTTACAGGAACCATTACCAACCCCCAGTCTGTCACTGTATCTTGAATGACTGATCATCATCTGTTAATGGTGTGTCAACATAAGAGAATGTTACTCTAAATCTAGAATAAACCGGTTTACGATCATTACGATCTACCGTTCACGACTTACAGTTTCTTTCTAATCACCTAGGTGCCAGGAAGGCGCGTGATCAACTAACCGCACCACATAAACAACCCTCTGCCACTGGAGATTTCAAACTGCAACCAAACAAGGCACTGTAGCTACCCAATCTGACTCACTTACCCCGTTCGCCCGAATAAAAGTGGAAAAACCAGTCGATATGTGGGAAGGGAATCATTAAATAGCAGCAGTGATAATGCAGGACACATATATCTAGTTACACACGCTAATATTCGGGTGATGTAGACATATGTGTCTTCTTGGGAATATCTCCAGAAGACTAACGTACACTGTACGCTATATCGGCAAACTTCGTGCAGTGACGCATCTCTCAGGTCGCACAAAGAAGGAGGGAGGATATCAGAATAAATTCTAACCTCTCACTTCCCGAGAGTGATAAGTGAGAAAGGCGCAGCTGCAGCGGACCCAAAACCATCAAGACTCATGTTTTCAGAAGTTTGCCCGAATCTAATACACCACTCATAGAGCCAATGGGACACGCGTTTTTAGTCATGATCAAGAACACAAATTGAATATAATTAGGGAGGCTGGGATATTCTGAATCCCCAATGCCTCACAAATTATTATTCATAGGTCCTTCTCGCACTTCAATATTAGGACATATCGAAGTCGGTTTGGAGTACTACATGCATGTGCGATTTCCTTCGTGTGTAATCATGGGAATAGCAGCAAGCCAATAGGACACAGCGGAACTCAACTTGTTCACACTTATAGTCTGGCCAGTGATAACTGAAAGATTATCAATACGCGGATATGTAAAATCCTGTCCAGAGTGCAAACACGTGATGTAGCAACCTAAAACATGGACTGCACTACATCAGTCAACGTAGGCGTGGGGTGAAATTGCCCATATGGAACACCCCGTTGAGAGAGTTGCTCCGTGGGATCTTTGTGGCCAAGCTCTCACGTCCGAACTAATGGAGGAAGGAACAGCGAACATTAATACTGACTCTGAGTGGACACAATGAGTTGCTATTGTAGGCGAGAGAGCGTTAAGCCCTGTACAATCGTGATCCGTGACTTCTAACCCATGTGAACAGAGTGCGCAGTTAAGATTTCTCACAATGTTTCAACTCAAGGTTCGGCTGATTCCCAATCAAATCTTGGACGTGATAAATGAGATCTCTGTTCACAGGGGCCAAACTAAAACTCTGAAGAAGTCTTTCAGTATCTCTTCAGGCCAATCACTTCCAATCTAGTAAAGTGTGTATCCTTACCCCCAAAAGGGAACGGGCCCAAGTGGAAATGATGGGGGGGGGGGGGAGGTAGCGGTCGCACGTTTGTATGTCAATCCTGACAAAGTTTGGGCACACACGATTATCGAAAAACCAGCATAACGAGGTGGGGGACCATAAACCTGTCGAACGGCGCGCCCTCTTTTGCTGATATCGGGTGAGGTACCCCATAGTTCAAACGGTATGGCCCCGGCAACAGTTATTCTGTTTGGCTCAGAAGGCCCCAATCAAAAGAGTTCCACCTATCTGGACACGAAGCTCTGTTAAGAACGTGGACTGATGAAAAGGCAGAGGGGTGTCCAAGGGAAAACAAGGCACTATTTACATCTACACTCATGACGCCAGTGCGTTTATGTGAATGAGCTGACCCACCTCGTTTCTTGTTTAACAACTGAGCTGCGTCTTGGGAAACTTGCCAATGAAAGTTGGAAACAAGCCAGGAAGAAACATGCTGCGTATTCTAAGAGGAAGGCGAAAGACAGAAATTTGGCTGTGGGAGAGTTAAGAAGTGCTTCGAACTGCGGAGTCTTCGACCCCGTAGTGTCAGAATAAGTGTTCACAACAAATTGAGATGGCACACCAGGTCCATATAACCAGTTCTAGAGAAGGTGTCTAGAACCAAAATTTATAAGATGTAAAGAATAAGAATGGGGGAAAGAAAAAAATACTTATCGCAAGTGTGAATCTCCTGAAGAAATATTTGGAAAGAGAACATCAGGAAGAGACACACTTGTTGACCTTGTCCATTGCCATGGAGATGAAAAAGGAACCACTTTCATCATTTGAATATCCATTCATAACACACCCCTGCTGAGGATGACAGCATAGCATCAGGTGAAAAATCAAGTACACATTTAACGAAAACAACTCAGAAAGAGTAGAGTGCAACATGCGTTTCTAATAATCATGCACAGGTAGAGAGTGTTAACTAGACTCGAGCCTGGGTGCATACAAAGTCCTATTGGTAAATATGATAATGAAACTACATACTAGAACTCCACATCCTGTCTGTAGAAGACCCATATATTTCGAATTCCGTTTGTCCTAAAGTGGAAACAAAGCTTCTCAATGGTGAACAGCAGAAGAATAGATAGTACTTCTAGCGTCTGCGTATTGGAATGTGAAATCATAAGTATTATATCGCTCACAGTGAGCTCATCTTCACGTAATAGTTACTCGCAGTGTCTATGTACTCTGCAGCTCTTAAGGAAAGTCCCATCAGTAGGAGGGAACAATAGCACTCTGTAATAGTATTCACATCAATAGAACTGAATGCTACATTACAGAAGAGACAGGTGGATATCCCATTGCCGGATACAAATCAGCCTGTTGAGGCCCAGACTGTAAATAAAAGCTAAATATTTCATCTCAAAAAGTGGATCTGAGTAAAGGATACAATCAGAATCACCAGTAAAGCCTGTAGATGGTTAGACCATACCTAGCTATTCTTAGTACCTCCAGAATGACACTAATGTAGTTTTTTTAATAGATTGCCATTTTGGTATTGAAGAATGCGCCTAGTGGTCCCTTCTCTAGAATGATTGGAGAGAGAAAATTATATTGGATCCTCTGAAATAAATCCCTGTATAACACAAATTTCTTATGGAATGATATCTTAACAGCGTTATAGTCAACAGAAACAATTTTGAGATGAACCACACATGAACCTCTCTGAACATCTGCTGGAGTTTGATCGACTTAGATGGGGAGGCACCAATTTAAAACAGCCCCGACCAACCAAAATGTCTTTGCGTTGGATGTTAAAGAAATTGGGGAATTGGGGGGAAATTTTTTGGGGACAGCACACAGTTTATCATCAAGGGAGGGGAAGACAATGAACCCCTGACCCCAAAGGAGGGGAAATTTTAGAAGAAAAAAACTACAGAAAGCCCCCGAAAGACCAACAAACCAATGAAGGAACGGTGTTGAGATCCCCTTTGTCTCACGGGTATCCTTAATATGTGGTTTTCTACCAGAAGTAACAAGAATATTCAAGAACTTTTAAATTCCATATGGTTTGCACCGTTTTAACGGAATGGGGGGGGGTGGGACACGTAAAAAGGGGGGGGTGACTTTTTTTCCAGAATCGCATTCAAACATTGGGGGACACCAACAATGTGAAATGACTTTACCAAGAATTGAAGGAAAAAGCTCACCCCCAATTTAATAAACCCATTTTTGAAAAAATTACCTGACTTAAGGTCAAGAATTCCATATAGTAAGGAGGACGGATGCCAAGTAAATATTTGGGCTAGGCTTGTAGGTGTGCAACTTTACTTACAGAAATCAGATGGAACATCAGATAGCATTGGGATGGGGGAGGGAATTAAGGCCCCAGTGGCATAATGCTAGGCAGAAATGTTTGGATTAAAAAGCTGAAATCAACCTAAACTAACTCAACCATAGCCGAAAAAAAGAAATTGGTCTTTGCAGTTAATATGGGCCATATCAAAGACATTTCAAATGCATTTATCACATTATGGGAAGGGCAATTAAGTTTGGGCAAAACAGGGATTCACCAATATCCTTTTATTCGGGTTTTTTTAAGCTCCAGCTCAGGGCTCTAAGCATGAGGAACTCTAGAGTTTAATCTTTCCCGAATGGGTCTTTTGCTTTCATTGGATCCATATAAATTTTTAGCCAATTGGAGGGTTTAAATATCTGGGAAAAAAAAAAACCCCAATTTGGGGATGCTGATTTTTTTTTTATCTAAAGGGGCCCGCACTTTCTCGTTGTTTTGGGGGGGGAGGGAAATCAAACCGTTTCGTAAAAAACTCCCAGAAAATCAATTATTAAATTTTCATTTCTAAGTGGTATAATAGGTATTAAACGGGGGCATCTTAGGGGACAAACATAAAAAATGGTTTATCTTGTTTTTATTTTTAAGAGGGGGGAAGGGGGGTGTTCAATGTTTACATAATTTCTTATATCCCAACATATATCTATAAATTATTAGGCGTAAATATGAAGGGGCCTATACCAAAATAAAAAATTCAATTATCAAGCAGTGGACGGGTGGGGCCACAATGGTATAAAATAATGAACAGATGTGGGCTGGGCTCCACAAAGAATCGGTTCTTCGGTATTTTTCCCCTTAGGTTATTCTTGGGCCTTTCGTATGCTGCAAAATTGTTGCGCAAATTTATCGCTTTTTTCCCTCACGTTTGAGATAGTAAAAAGGCTTACTACAGTATTTTAATTTACCCGCCTTTCTCTACAAAATGAAAAACCGTTGCTGCTGGCCAATATTTCTAAGGGGGAAATAAACTCAAAAAAACCATTGGGGGAAAAGAGGACGTTCCTGTGGCGTCAAATGGGGACCTTAAATTAAAATCCTAAACACCAGTAAATTCTATACTGGCGTTTACCAAAAAACGATACACGGAAAATAAAACAAGATGGGACCCAAAGAGGTGATAAAGAAGGGGGAATGTGAGGGGCGGGGAGGGGGGCTGAAAAATCAGGAATAAAAACGCCATTTGGCAAAAAAACCACATCAGCTTTCGTCCCGCGATATTTTAACAAACAACAATGCTTGGGGCCCAACAATTCCACGCGGGTGTAAAGTCTTTACATGCCAACATAATTCTATACTTTCTTCAGTGGGGGTGGGACAGTGACCAGTGATTAAAAAAATTAAAACTACTACCCTGTTCCCCAAGAGTCTCAGGTGTTCTTATTAAAATTCAATTAAAAGGAAATCTTAACATAGAAAATCTAGGAAAAGGTTACCAACATTAGATGGGGTTTGTTTCGGTTTTGAAGTTAAAAAAAACATAATATACTGTTACCCCAGGGGGGGGGGTGGGGACAAGCCACATCATTTTCCGAAAACAAAAAAACAGGGAGAAAGGAAAGGAAATTAGCATTATTTTGGAATATAAAAACAGGCAGCCCACGTAAAGCCTTTCCTTTTATAAATTAAAGTTTATTAATTTTTTGGCGGTTTTTCCTTAGGGTTTCTTGCGGACAAATCATAACATATGTAAACAACGTTTTACGCCTAATAGGTCACCAGGGGACATTTAATTAAAATTCTTTTACACAAATAAATAAAAAAAATATTTGGTGGGTGGAGTCCTGGTGGGGATACAGCTATTTTAAAATCGTTTCTTGCTCATAAAATTTTTTTTTTTTTATAACAATGAACGTGATCTTGGGAAAAAAACCCTGTTACTCATACAATAAATAGCCTAATACCATTAAACCTAAATAAAACTCCAAATTCTGATTGAGGCAAGCGCAAACAAAACTGAAAGCCTACAAGCAAAACTATAACAAAAAACCAATGTGGATCGGGCTAAAAATCAATCTATGGTATTGGGGGGAGACGTACAAAATATAAAACATTGGGAGACGGAGTTTAATTTTCAAAAACATTCCCCGAAAACGTGGCACAATTTTCTTGTTTTGGCTCATTCCATCGTCGATGTGCGGTGGCTCATCTGGGCCAGTCTCTCCTCTCTCCGCTGATATAATATACAAACACACTTGGGAGCGTTAGTTTTCGATAATATAAACCACCTAAGTTCAAATAAGCTATGAAAAAACGACGAACAGTACTGCTTGAAGCCAATCTCACAACAAATTTTTGGCTAATACGAACAAAGCCTTGGCAAATAGAGGACAGAACGTGAATTTGTGCCAGTTTCTGGTAGCCAGAATTACAATTGCTAAATAAAATCAACGTATACTTTGGTTTTACTTTTTCCATGAAATATTGGTGGTATAATAGCAAGACACAACCATTCATGAAATCTTTTAAAAAAAAAGTTGAACAAAATTGCATGTGCAATTGAGTTGAATTATAGAGGCAATAATGCCTGGTATATTAAACTGAAAAGTGTATAGTCTCATGTGGCAATCGACATGCACAGTGGGAAAAGCCTATCAAAATTAAACTCCACACAAGGAATTTGAAACATGGAGTGTTGTCGGAGCGAGAAGTAAAAAAAAACTGCTAACGGCATTTGGCCCAGTAGTACCAACATACATTTTACCACTGTGACACACCTAGGAATTATGGAACCTAGCAAGAAATAATGCTTGTGCTGGAAGTGCAGGAGAGAGGCGTGGCGGTAGTAACCAGTATAATAAGGTTGTAATATCTTGGAATAAACACGTATTTTCAAATGAAGCTGAACTATGTTTGTGCCTATACGCTCTGAAAAAACGCAAATGTTTGGGTCATGGATTGCTGAATTGTGTGAAACAAAGTTAAAAAGAGATAATCATAAACTTAGTTATCTATCTTGCCAGAAGTAAGAACGGGGCGGGGCACACAATCTCCTTGGGGTCTTTTTTTTTTTCACCGAGGTTCTCATCACATCAGCGGATCTTGATGGTAAGTGAGCACGCACCTGTGTCAGCCAGAGATTAGGCTGAAATCCGAGATTTCGGACAGTCAAATACTCTTGGTGGTCCTTTTTTTCCTTAGCCGCTAATCACGTCGAGGTGTACCCTCCCATGTAGGACCCAGACCCCCAGAGGAATTCAAAACAGAGCGAGTGTCCCGTTTCCTGCCTCCATCACTTAAAAGACTAACTTTGCACCTAGTACTTGCCTGCCAGTCAACATTTAAGCTTCAACCCCAATAGTTCCCCCTCTAACTTGAACTGACTTTTGATTTTAAAAAATTTTAAACCCTTAACAGGTAAACATGTTTCTTAAAAAATTTTCTTATCATAAAATCAGGCCCTAGAACCTTGTGAACAAAAAGCCCAATAACTATCTCCCTAAAGACAAACTATGGGATGAAGTTCATGAGGATGACAAATACCAACAGAGCTTGAACAAACAACAAAAACCAGTAAATTACCTCAATTTACTACTTACTAACACAATCTGACCACACACATAGAACCATATTGTGGTAAATAATACTATGTCACTACAACAATCATTCATATTTGAAATACATTCTGTGACATAACTTGTAACATTTAAAATTGATTGTGATTCCTGGTATTCCTTTTTGTATTTGAATCAGGACACATATTCACCGTTTATGCCAGTCAATGAATACATATTTGTTATTCTGATGTGAAACGTTTTATCAGTGCCTCCTTTAAGATATTCTCATAGAGTGTTATATGTATGTGAGTGTCACAGTGTTGTCAAGAGTAGTGGATTAAATTAAATTGTTTATCTGTCTGTTGTTATGACTTACACTTCATCATACACATACCCTAGACACATAACGTAGCATCACACTATTCCAGAATAATTCTGACTGAGATATATAGATATGTGGTAGCAAGTAAGGTTATCTATAAAAGATACTTTACTCTTAATACTACGCTACTCATTAAAATGAGTATAGATAACCTTTCACAGCTGATCTCATCAGTACATCTAAGTCCCATTATAAGTATTTTATAACTTCCCACGTTTCACCACAAATCGCCACCCTACCAAATCATCATGACCTGTTATTTTAGAAAGACAAACTTTCATACAGCTCGATATCCTACTCAAAATAAAAAGAAACATAAAAGAACGACATCCTCCACATTCGTTAGATGTCCACATGTGAGTAGCTTAGGAGTGTCAACCCTTAGATAATGGTCCGTATTATTTCCCTATCAACAGCAGTTTTCTTACCAACAATAATATCCTCATACTATAACAATAACAAATATCATCATAGAAGTTTAGTCTCATGGAACCTTCAATCTGTTTCAACCATCTCCGTAGGTTGTTTTTGTTTACCAATATAATATTCGCATAGAAGGTGGGACTTTATCCCATAGTGACATACCTAGCATTGAGGCCTTACGCCAACGATCTACATCTGAAATCAAGAACTCGGTTATGACAGTAAACCGCTAGAACATAAGAATACCTGACGATGAAAATCCATAATTTTATCCTCTGAATTATCGACAACACCGTGCCTTTTAAATGAATCTTCTAGCATTGACTGCCTGGCACAGTCGAATATTACCTTATGAGAGATATCTGGTATCAATCCACCATTAAAAGTTTTAAGCAATTTGAAAGAGCTCATGCTTCTGCACAAACAATCGACATTCATTTGGGTTAGGTTGAAATATCACGCTAAACACCATTTTCAACATACCCAAACAATGCAAATCTGATGGCTAAAGTACTGATTCCCCTGTATATAAGATGATCGTAATAAAAACATCCACCCTTTCCGAACTGTAATTTACAAATCTCAAAACTTTTTACGTTATGTTCGACAGCAGCAGTATTAGTCAGTTTGTTCAATTTCCATAAGTGTCGCTACTGAACAATCTTCCATATTTTTTGCCCTTTTCTTGTTGAATCTATCAATTTGAAGACCTTCAATATAGTTCATAATGGCTTTCCTTAAGATCGGCAACCATCTCGATGGCAATCCAATTTTCGTTTCTCCTCATTTGTTGTAATATGAACTTCATTCTCATCTATAAAACGAACATCAGAAACATCTTGGAATCTACAATGTTTCTGCGGCCTCAACATTGAGAAATTCTCACATAATCTAATCTTTAATTGTTTCCAGTTCACTGGTAAAAGTATACTTCCTTACATCATAGTCATACTAATACCTTGATCTTGCCTTTATTAAATTTTCCCCCTTTCCCAAATCAGAAGTAATTATTTTCTTAAGTTCTGACTTCTACTAAGTTGTAAACATACTGTTTTTTTCGTCCACAAGAAAAAAATAGTCGTTTAATATTATCTCTGATTTCAGAGTTTTTCTTTTCTTTAGAACACATAATATATCAGACTCTGAACTACAATAAGTCCCTTGGTTCTCCTTGGTTATTTATGTTTTAAAATTCTCATATACAGCTTTCACATAACAACTCATGAGTAAAAGCAGATTTGTTCTTTATCCATCTTCTCTCTCAACTGGAGTCTCATCTTATGAACATAATCACGAACAAGTACCCTTTATATTTTCGACAACTTGTGATTCTGAATTGCTGGCCTACCTAAGAAGCCTCTTTTGCTTTAAACAAAACTTCTCATTAATATCAGTAATCCTTATCAGAAACAGTGATCACTGATTTTGGAAAACATTTATTCTCGACATTCTGCAGTGTTATCATTGCAGTAAACCCAAAATCTCAGAAGTTCAAAAGCTTTATTCTCCCTCAAGGCAGTATCTAATGACATCTCTCTACAATTTTGAAAAATCAACTGTTAAATGAATCGAAAATTAAATCCACTCTACGATCTAGCTTGTGTGATTTAAATGCTTTCCCTCATCCCATATAACCCCATATCAATCAATACTTTCCCTACATCAATGTATTAACAATAATCTCACACATTTAACCTTCTCAATACCATTCAAACCTCAACAATGGATTTATTACCCTCACTTCTCCTCATTATCAACCTCAAATCAGATGTATCATAATACTGACCTTGAAAGATATGTGACCCTCTGTTAGTAACCTTACTATCTTTCCTCAGTGCCTGAGAAAATACTCAAATGCGGCAGACTAGGTTTATAAGTTTCTAAAGTTTCTGCAATACCATATATCTAGTATATTTAATATTGTACAGTAAACTAATTAACTGACCATAATGATCTTCATTAAACATCAAAGAAAACCTCAATGATACTTTAGTACTATAAGCCCATCGACAAGAAAAACATGTGACACGATAAAAAATGATGGTACCACAATCAAATGAAAGATGATATAGTCTCACATATTACCGACGCTATAGAAACATATAAAAAGAACACTAATAATACTCCAGACCTAATAATTATAGAAATAAAATGTATTTTACAAGTAACATTACATAATTTTATCGATACACATCCGTCCTAAACTAACAATTTTCCGGAAGACACAGAGAGATAGTTTACGATCACAAACGAATAAAAATAGTGACAACAACAAAAGCTCACCAAACGGAAATTAATTTATTTAAATTAATGACGAAGGCACGTGAACGTCACAACTACGCACAATCAAAGTGGTTCTATATGCGCTTACTGAAGCCGAACATTTCTTATTTCGCTAACTCAAAAGAAAAAATATCTTAATACAATCACGTCCTTAGATCCTCAGTAAGCAAATCTACTAAAAGCAAGTTATCCCTAAATAGAGCTTCGTTAAATTGCTAAATTACTTCCAAATAGTAATATACGACAGCAATGAAAAAAGACCCATACCAACACACCCCGGCGAAGTTACATAAAAATACACATTTCGACTAGAAAACACTAATTGGTAAAAAACTAGGTATTCTTGAGCAAAGTAAGACAGACAAGTGACATTGAGTAAGAATATGAAGACCAAAAGATAGCCAACTGGACAACAAAATCTAGTCGAAAGCTCTTAATTGAAGGCAAGAACCTATCTTCACTTTGGTGGTCATGCCATAGTGAACCATGACTAATAAACAAAAAGCTCCCATCTTTTCAGACTTCTGTTTTTTTCACAGAGAAGCAGACTTGACCGGTTGACCGACAGATTTCTTCAACTGTGATATTGAAAGAAATTTCTTGTTGAAATACTTCCCGTTTTGCTCTGATGAGATGTTTAACACGTGTATGAGTAAATTGTACCTTTTCTGGTTTTCTATGTGCTCGTTTCAGGATTCAAAAAATTGATGGACATTCGAATCGATTGTGATCAGTCGACTCAGCGACCGTTGATCGTAGTGAAGACTCGACCTTGACCTTCGCTTCGTAACTTGATTTGTAAATTTGATTTTGCCAGCTTGGACTTGCGTCTTGAAAATGAGACTTTCTGAACTGTCAATTTTCCACTGTATACTTTGTCCTGCAGACGAACTGAATTTTGGTCGCTGAAGTTGTTTTCCCACTATAATTTTCCCAACTTGAAGCCTGATTCATGAACATTAGATTCGTTCAATTGGTAACGGAAAAAGAGAAATTCTGAAAATTGTCCGAAACACGATCATGACACCAGTACATGTTACGGTCCTTCCCGCTGTATCTTTTCTTGCTAGAATGTATTAAAAGATTCAGCACCGTTGGAGACCGTGAGTTTATTGGTGTTGCTGTTCAGATATTTCAGATAATTATAATTCATTTACCATTCTAATTCCAGTGTTCCTAGTTGCGAGTGCATTTTTAAGCCCTTCTGTTGTGATTAAGAATTATTATTAAAATTTCAGTGAGCGTTATCGTAATATCTAATTCTTCCACCACGTGTTGGTTAAGCTTTATAGTTATGTCGCTTAGAACATACCTTGAAAATCTGGACTGACTTGCAAGGATTAATGACAGACACAGCCACAGAGTGGGAGAACTTGTATAGGATTCCAGGCAACCAGCAAGTGTTCCTATGGACGACTGAACAAGATTATTTAAAAACTCTCTTTATACAACAATGTGAGTGTTCACACAACCATTTCACACATTTAATTTGCTTCACCAATAGTATCTGAGCTCTACACAATTGTTTCTCCACGAAACACTGTACATTAGCTCGTTCTGGGGTCTATCCGTTAAGTTTAAAATCGTAATAGATTTGCAACCAACTCTTGACCCGAATCCGAACCTTAGAATTATTTCCCTTGCACCAATACTAGTGAGTACATTATCTGGTAAATCTATAGAGATCCATTCTACATGTATCATTAAACAACAATCCTTGTCTTGCATCGCCGTTCTTAACTGCCGTGTATATGCAGTTCAAGGTGACGTAATCTGCTTGGTTCACGATCTTAATAACGAGACTCAACCTGGACCTATAATCAATTTATGAGCTACGAGATCCTTTCGCTATCTTACACACTTTCCCGTGGAATCTAAACCGTTGCCACAATATATATAATCAGTCTATGGCTATCCACATATTCGGAAAACACATCCTTAAGTGGTTATTACCCACACATATCAACCCTCAACTGCCGTTAGGCACAATGGGCCACACATAGACTAGAATGTAAGCTAAGGCAAGACGCTCATACATTGATTTGCTGCGATTTTCTTTCTAAAGTTTAATTTTGAGTTGTCCTAGTCGTGTGAGCAATCCGCATGTTGAAAATTGGCCACAATCCCATCCTGCCAGCCGCAAGACAGATCCCTCAACAATGACCAATACTTTTATTTCAGGAACTGTGAAGTTTTTTTTAATATTGGCACCGCAAAGTGTCGTGTGTCAAATTATGATTTTGTGGATTGAAATAATACAAGAGTGGACCCGTGCAGTTTGGGTTAAGCTTCTAATGTTTTGGTTAGCAGATCACCTATATCATTGCCCCCACAACAAAGCACGGATACAGCGGATGGGTGCCACCCAGATTCCAGCAACGCAGAATTCTACTCATTCAAGATATCGTGCGAGCGCTACCTGGCCTGTGTTGATATTCACACAGCACTTCGTATTTTCTAACACACCAACCAACTATGAAATTTCCCATCAAATAACAAATCATGTGACACATTCGATTATGTAGCCATAGACAGGGAGTGAGTGATGGAGCCACCCCAACAGAAAAACACATATATCCTTTAAGCACACCCATTAATCGTTCTCCCCAGATAAATTACAACATATTAAACAAGTAGTCAAATATTAACTAGTCTTTGTAATGATCCATTTAATAACATATATGTTACACCTCACTTATCAATTTATTATTGCCATATATATCATGCATTGTCATTCATAAATTAGCACAATACCTTTTCATCATGTTCTGACACCTAACTAACACTCTTTGGTTCAGAACACAAATAAAATTAAAGAAAATTTACTATCAAAATTATATTACC
The DNA here is from genome assembly GCA_024509875.1 of Oreohelix idahoensis. Lineage (NCBI taxonomy): Eukaryota > Metazoa > Mollusca > Gastropoda > Stylommatophora > Oreohelicidae > Oreohelix > Oreohelix idahoensis. The sequence continues at coordinate 61,081 of JAMPIV010002303.1, forward strand.
ATCTAGCTTGAATTGTTAGTTTCAGTGTGTTGGTATAAAACATTTTTATTTTAATATTATTAGAGCATTATGTAAATACTCTAGTGTGTATTGTATGTTAATTCTACACAACACAATTATAGCACTACAGAGTAACCTATAATATTTCTAACGTAGCCAAATTCATTAGTAAAAAAGTAATATGGATGTGACGGTCTGAGTAAGTGGTAGCAAAGACAGGGCCTATCATGTCCAAATTCACAGATTCTAGCATATTCATCTCAGAGAGCCTCTCACAGGGCTTGACCTTCATTTGCATCACACTAGCATGGGTAATCATCCACAATCATACAATACATCGAAATCAGATCCCAGTCTACATATTATATTGTGGGTCTCTCGTTCATCCAGGCGATAAATTAGTCCTATCTAAACTCTTTATATTAGGATCCTAGCCTGGTGGAGATAAATTAAATTAATGGGGAACACATTATATACAAAATTAAAAGTGTCCACCTTAATAATTAAAAGGTGAAAAAATAAGAAGTCTTGAGGTGAGAATCATTCACAGTCCATGTTGTGTAAATTAATTAAGATTTAAAACTTTGGCTAATTAAAATTTACCTTTATAGACCATTGTATAGCTAAACATTTGACATTACTTTATTCGTAGTGGTTGGAAATGTTCTTATCTTGGCTTCATATGCTAATATTGATCTAAAAAGGTATGGCGAGAAGCATAACCCAAATTCCAGATCAGCTGCTGTTGCCCTAACGGGCATAAGGTGATCTGGGAGATTTGATGGGTAGCTACATATCTCTTTAATTTGAGACCTTTAATTTGAATAATCACATGATGGTCAGGTTTTAAATCAACTATCGTGTTAGATCGGTTCTGGAATGTGATAAAGTATATGATGAAAGCGAGTAAGATTAGGTAAGTATAGCTGAAAGAGTAATTAGAGTCTGCAAAATTGAGGTGTTACTGATAGAGAACTTAACAGAGGCTGCCCGGATTGAGGCAGAAGACAAAACGTACAGTTACAAAGGGAGGCTGAGAAGGAGGCTAAAGATTAGGATGCCCGATAACGGGTATCATGCAGATTAGGTTAAGACTTGTAAAAAAGTGGAGGCAGAAGATTGAAGGGGTATTCAAAGCGGTGAGCACGGAATTACGACTAAGGGAAGCGGGACTGCTACCAAGGCCATGGCTCCCTGAAAATTGGTGCCTACGCCCTTTATTGGCCTCAGATGTTACGTCCCACGTCTGGGAGCCTCTCAAAAATCAGCAATAGGGCGTTTTTCATTTAGAGCACACTTTTAGTTGAGAAAAGAAGGACCGAGTGGCAATAGAGGGTGATACCTTGGGACTTTTATGAGTCTTATTAATGCTACTACATATATGGTTAACGAGTGAAGAGAGGACGAGATGCAGTTTTAAAAGTCTATCACAGGACTGAGAGGCTACTTCTTATGAAGTCTTACGCGCGCAAAAATGAAACAGTAGCATAAGAACCAACGACCAATTAATGATCATTGTTCAAAGCGCAGGCTATTTGTTATTGTGAGGTACGAAAAAAAATGTCGTGAATCTAATTTTATTCAGTACGAAATTTAGACAAATTGCCCATACACTGTTGTCCTGGGGAGACATTACCACCAATGTGCTCGGCCAGACTGGTGAAAACACGTATTTGCTGGCGAGTGAAATAGGACGCTCAGTGAGGAGACACCCAAGACTCTAATCGAGAATGATCATGTATATGAGCAATAGCAGAGAGACCATGCTCCCAGACCATGAGAAAAGCCACACTATTCTTCTCACTGGTCAACAGGGTGCATAAGAAGTTTGGGGGATAGGTTGATCAAATGTCGCTGGAAAGTATCTATGCACCCCCATGCAGAGGTAAGCTGTGTGCTAAAAAGAAACAACAAAGACAATTTTAAATACTTGCCACAGCATTTTTAATCAAATTTGATAAACATAGAGAAACTAGGTAAATAAAGTGTCGGAACAAAACTTTGAACGGCCAAGAAACCTGACAATCTGAAGACAGAATCCAAATCAATGACCAATAAATCCAATGAAATGTAATAACCGTTTAACCAAATTAAAAAGATGGTGTTAATGAGGTGCAAGAAAGATACACCATAACGAACTTAACACAGTATTTTGATAGATAGGAAACCTTCAACAAGACATTGCTGCAATGCAATTCGGGTGACTCAAAGATTAAAGGTTAATCCTAATGGACCAGCAGGAACCAGATCACCGCCCCCAGTTTCTTCTTGTTGAGGATGATTATATTTGTAAGCATCATCCATAAAGGTCAGGAATGCCCATAAGTGATAGTAGCCTTTAACATGAGTTACATGTTTAATGATTCAGATTGATTAAATGAATATAATCAGATATTACGACTGAAGCTCATCTAGCCTATGATTTCTGGTACGCCCAGCACAAGTGATTCAAGATTAATTATTTTAACCAGGACAAGAACACAGAAAACAGTGAGAGATACAACTCACAGAGGAAATGGTTCAAACTAATGTGGAGACATATACCAGCTCAAGACCCTTTCCCAACAGCAATGGGACATAACGATGATGAAAAACTCGCTATGTCTGCGAAGTTATTGAAATATCAGAGCAGGCCGAGTGATAGATTGACTACCAATCTACCCTCATGATTTATTCGTGTGTTGTAGATACGTCTTCTTCGGTCGTGTAAACTTCCCACCGTATGAGTACCTGTTTGTGATCAATGGCGAGCAGTGTCAGACCATGTCCACAGAAGGAAGGATGAGAAGGGAAGTGTAGAACCTATCAAAGTGCCTTCATTCCAGAGTGAGATATTAAGGAAGGTGCGCAAAGGCTTGAAGGCGATAGCTGAACACTCAAGCCATTGTTTCTTAACATAAACTTGCCCCAAATGCCACACACACCTCCTGAGCAAGGGGGAATATTTTATTTGAAGGACAGATTGCTATAACAGAGAAGACAGGAAACTAGATCCCATCTGGTCCCACAGGAACAGTAGGGATGTTCTTTCCCAAGACAAAAATATAGGGCAAAAAATTTAATAAGGACTTAAAAATTTTGGAAAAAGAACATGGGGACCATGAAAAAGTCTGGTAACCATAAATCCTGTCCAAAAAGTTGCTCAGGCAAATAACTAATTGGCCCCACTTAAATGTCGATTTGAAAACTATCTGTAGCAAGCCATTTTGCGTATTTCATGAGGGAAACACCACAAAGAGGCAAATATGTGGCATGAAGCCTATAAACGCCACGGGGCACTCTACAAGGCCAGTAAAGTAAAACACATACTTATACTCAGGTATACACAGGTGCAATAGGAGCCCCTTTTCACACCCCATTCATACATATGAAAGGATTAAACATGTCCACTATGCGACGAATACACACAAGAGTAAATTCTTTCTTAACCAGGATAAAGAGGCTACAATCCCACGTTCAGACTGCATAAATAAACTGGAGAAAGAACAGAAAAAGTAGAACGAAAGATCTCTCACTAAGTGTCAATACAATCTTAAATGTGGGATTGCCAAACCCCAAGTAAAAAAAATTGTGTGCGTAGGATCGGTCGATTTGTAGCGCGAAGTCTGAATGATTTACTATGGAAGACAAATCAACTCCTCACTATAATGCATTCTAATGTGACGGACCCGATGATGCCATTCGAATAACTAATATGACGAAATTAAAAATCCATAAGGTAGTCACTATTAATGTGACCTGGTACAGATGATAAAGGCGGAAGAACTGTTCTGCAGAGACATCTTAATCAATACTTGAACGCTAACATGACCACTCCTTTTGAAAGCTGGATGAACTGGCAAAAATGATAATTTGAACAAGCCAGGAAGAAACCTGCAGCAAATTTTAATAGGAAGTGGAGCAAACTAGAGACAGAGAACTCAGCTGTGGGAGAGAAAGGTGCTGCCTTCTACTAGCCCGGCAGTCCAGAATAAATTGACAAAATGGATGCAAAGTTCCATATACGGTTCCTAGAGAATGGTGTCTATAACAAACTTATAAAATTTGACAAACACAGTGGGGAAGGAGAAGTTTATCACGTAAACAGTTAAAGATAGTAGCTGGACAGACCACCTCAAGGAAAGCACCCCCTTGATCTGACCTTAGCTATCGAAACTCAAAACGCAAAAGGAACCACACACCTACACATGAAACCCATTACATCCTCGTGAAACAGCAGCACAGGAAAAAGGTCGTCCAGTAAGCACCTGACTAAAAAATCATAGGAGAAGTTCAACAGGTTCTGGGAGGAAACATACAGATGTATTAACAGATAAACCAGGCCATACAATTTTGCTAAGTAATTGTGACATGAAAACTGGGTAGAAACTCAAACCCAATCTGTATGAGAGTGCAATTCTATTCCGTATCGCAAGGAGAAGGCATGAGGAGAGAAATATATTATTATGTTGAAGAGGGGGATATTATCACACATGAATCATCACTTTTAGAGCCCAGTGTCGTTATTTGTTGAGTAAACCGTCTGTGGAACACCATGGCTGTGCATATAATAACATGAAACTGAAGCTGCTGTCACAAAAGAGAAAAGAGGATCCATAACGAAGACACAAAATACACACACATTTATTTTGCCAGAATATAAACAAGGCAAAATCCTTTTTCAAAGTGGTGGATCTGTAAGTAAGAGGCTATTACCAGATTATCCAGTGAAGCCAGAAGTGAGCGACCACCTTATCTTTGGCTTTTAGCCCCTTCCGGATGGAACATTAGTGAAGTTCGATACTCATAGCTTACCATTCGTAACTCCTAGTGAAAAATGCTAGCTAGTGTATTTTCAATAAGGATGAAGCGCAAACTTCACATAGGTAGGACTCCCCTTGAAATAACCCATGTCTCACGAATTTCATGGATGAATATTCTCGTCGCCACAGAGGACCTATTATGAAGAACACAATTGGACGCGCTCGGTAAATATATGTATATTTTTAATAGTGCCTTCAGGTGATAGGCGAACAAAACTGCATGAGGCCATACAAAAAGCATGTATTGTGTCGATGTCAATAGAGTAGTTGGAAGTGTCTATAGTTGACACGACTGTGTAAAATAGTCAGTGGTAACATGTACCCCTGAACCGCCAATGAACAGTAGGACCAAAAACTGCAGAGAGTGGAGGCCCGCCCAAGACCACTAAACAAGAAACTATTACGAGAGCGAAACATTCGATCGTCGAATTAATGCGTGATTTATATCAAAAAATACATCCAAGTATTTTTTAACTCTAATTCATATGTGTCTTCCTCTGGGCAGAGTGCTGAACCTCAGCATAAGTGGACATTGTTCCAGATCCCTCAAAATTATTTGGACTCCAGTCGGCGCAAGTAGTACCAAACTCTAATCCCGCTCTCGAACCCTTACCACCACCCGATATTCCCCGCCCAAAGAACCTACTCTCCACTGCCATCAAATGACACATGACCTTAAATAAGTACGACTAGACACATAATGCAGAGTCCTTACCAAAACACCCGTGAGACACGGGTGTGATCGTCAATTGGTTATGCCAAGATCATCGGATCACCTTGAACGGGGAGAACTGGAAACCCAGCGTACTCAAAATTTCTATTCAAGCCGCAAACTTGAGAAAAGTGCGTGAACAAGTTATACTTGCATCCGAAGGCGAAAAAAGTGAAGTGTTAATAGTGCGATAAATCAGTTCCCACCCGGACAATGAATAGCAGTCTCACACAAACTTATCTTGAACGGTATGTCTATAATGAGGACCAGACAGGTAGACAACATCCTCCTACTGGAATATCTTAATATCTCTACATGTCATGCTAATCTCCATTGCACCCGTGCCTTGCCTCAGGTGCACCTTTATTGCTATCAAACATAATGCAAGCGCTCTAGTACCCCCCCAACATCCCAGGAAAACTGACATGTCAGGGGGTGCACCCTTCCTCAATCGGCACCCCTGTAGTACCTCAAAATTTACCACATGATCCTGGCAGGCCTGAAAAGTGGAGTAATCTTGTTTAAAAAAGAGATGTAAAACACTTGGTATTAGGAACAGGCCGATTAGGCATGTTTACTCAAGTGAGGGAAACTGATTTGAGAAAACACTTAGACCGTAGATAATAAGGTTTTAACAAATGTCCTACAGTCCCAAGATAAACCCGTGTTTGGTATAAAACTCCATGAGATCACCATACTAAGCAGAGCCCTACATCGCCCCCCCCCTTAACCCGTCACACACCCGCCATGGAACCCTCAGTACTTGTATACACGTGACAGCGCCCCACGATTTCTACTCCTTGGACACGGGTATCCCAACTCTCCGAGCTATCCACCCCCCCCCCAATGATACGACCTGAACACGGCGGGTTGAACCGACCAAGGCTTAGAGTGAAGACGCAATTGCGAGTGGGAAAATGTTTAACTAGTCCGAAATGTTCCCCAGTCCCCCATTTGAAACAGCGGTAAAGAAATCGCGCGCGAGCGAACAAATGGGTCGTCCTATAGCTATTATACTCAACAGACATTTCTAGGACGCATTTCCCGATAACCCCCTCCCCCAACATTGCGCCACTTCCAGCGGCAAACGATGTCATTATACAGAATCCGCTCAAAATCCCTTTCAAACCACCTAACTAGTCCTTTGAGAAATATTATTTGTCTCCTATACCCCCCAATGCCGCCCATTGGTAGTACCCCCACCTAAGTCCACCCTTTATTTATGGCCCATCTTGCAGTCTCCAGTCGAAACCTAATATCTTCCCATTAACCTCATAACTAACACCTCCCCCGCCTACCAATAACAATGTTCGCTCAAGAATATTCTCACATAGAGTCCCATGCCAACTTACCGAAATTCATAGAGCAAACCCGAGCCATCGAGCATGTGAAACAAAAACTGGGTCACTAATTTATTCTTTTCGGGGATAAGATGAGGCTGCGCAAATATGATCACCCAAGTGCCACCGACTGAAAAAACCACAAGTTGACCTATCCACCTTAACCCATGAAAACAGACCAGGGACATTGGTTCCTTGGGAACTTAGTGGCCACAACCCCCCACTAAAAGGCAAAATCTCAGTTTCCCATCTTTGTGTCAACGGCAGAGTATTGGATCAGAAAATAAGTGCTGTTCTATTTTTAATGACTGATTACGCAATATCAGAGACAGACGGACCAACAGGACATCACTTAATAGCTATACTTTAATGACTGTATGAGACTGTGTAAAATCTAGGGGAATTATCGCTTCTGGTAGCGAGGTTTGTGCATTTGACACAAAAAAAGACCAAATTATACTACAGTGCAGTGTGAATATGGCGACTTAAGATAAACTCATAACTTATCGGCGCTAAAAGTTCAATTGGCATTTGTGCCAGGTCGTCAAGCTGTCCAGTAGTTATTACATCAGTAATTATAGCAACCTCCCCACCGCAAATCCCTTGCCAGAACCAATATGAGAAATTTTTAGCGATTCCTTCTCCTAAAGTTTTATACCCACCCCCCTCAGCTGAGTTATTGCTAAAAAAATAATCTGTGCTCCCTATTCATTAATTCCCGTAAGACTGAAAGTCCTAGGTGGCACCTTCGATGTTGTAACCCATTTTGTTTAATGTTTCCAGTGATCTAGATAACTGAGTCCAATGTCCAAATCCGCCAAAAGAGATCGTCTTACAATCCAGTAATGATTCCCCCTAGACCCCCCGCTTCAGTTATCAATTCCCGCGTGTTCTCACCCCGACACAACAACATACGTTCAACTCCTTGTCAAGGATCTATCAAGGGCGGATCAAGTGTTGAGATATCATCCAACACATATCAAACTATCCTATTGTATGGCAAGAAGCTACGGCCCACAATGCACGTCAGAATACATAGTTAGGGGAAAATACCCTCCTGTGCACCAATCCCAACTATGGCTTAAGAGTCTTCCAGTATGGCTCAGAGAGATTCTACCCACCACTATTCATGGTGTTGTTGTATCTTGAAAATTAGGGTAGTTGTCGGGGTGCATAAATGTTTATGAGGATGGACTATTCAGACACATGACCAATCCCACGAATTCAGAACTGTGAGAAAGTTAACAAAATGGCACCAACAGTGAATTGTCCACATAGCTGATGTGAAGTGAATAAAACGAAGGAGGATGTGGGTAAACCCGTGCAAAGTTGTAATAATTATTTTGGGCATAGCATGGCCAAAATATAATTGCCGCCCAAGCAGGGCTTTGGAAGAGGTGGGGGCCTTAACGAGATTACCAGCACCATACACTACTCCAGGTTTCCAAGATTGACGTGAAGCGTGCGAGGCCAGCAGGATATTACACCGAACTACATACAACTTATTTACCTATACCTGTGAACATAGTTTGTTGAATTGTTCTCAACTAAAAAATGCCCTAACCACGTTTACCTCCAAGTCCATAGACCAGGGAGTTGAACTCTCTGCTCATCGTACTCCCTAACTCTAGCACATCCTACCATAATACCTCCTCCCCGCAAACATCCACCATTATTCCAAAAAATCCGATTCTATCTTCGGGCACAGGACTAAATAAACACGTATAAACAGTAAACACTTAGACAAGACAATGTAAAATATACATGATGTACCTACGGCTAGTGACCTTTCCATTATATTATGCCAAATAAATTCGTGCAAATTATGCATAGATTCATAATATTGCAAAACCGTTACATATGGTTTCTCTGACTTACCCAAAATAAAATCCTGTGGGGTTCATAACTAAATAAACATAAAGAAAATTTACTACATTCAATGATTTACACAACATCTTGCGATAGTTTAGTATCAGTGTTGTGTAGTAAAAGGGTGACATTTTATGACATACTAAAGACTACATTAGACTTAGTAAATATCTTGTGGTGTGGTGTAATATAAACTCTACCACATGACACCATTCACATATCAGATGTACCCTAAGAATTTTAACGTTGAAGCCCACATTCATTAGAATAAAAAAGATAGGTGTGAGTTACGAGTGAGTTGTAGCAAGAAGGGCCTCCTGTTAAATTGCACAGCACTACATTTAAGACTCTGAACCTTCAAACAGCAGACCTCGTCTGGCCATCCCCACTAGGTAAACCATATCACAATCTATACAATACCATCAAACCACCACTACAATATAACAATTGGGGTCTCTTGTCCACTGGATACTTTCGCTTAAACATAACACAGTAATAATTAGGATCTCCTGTGTGGGGAGAATTAAAATTAGCCCCCCTCAACACAAATTTATAAAAAATGTACAAAGTGTCCCTTAAAATTAAAAGTGACCGGAAAATAAAAGGTTGGTGAAATCTTCGGCATCCGAGCTGGACAAATTAACGTAATTAGTTACAAACTGGGGGCTAATTAGAATTACTTTAGTGACTATGAGTGCCAATTAGAAATTACTTTTAGTGGTGTTGGAAATTTATCTTGCTCATTGCTAACATTGTCTAAAAAGTATGGCGGAGGCTAGCCAAAGATCAGATCAGCTGCTGATGCTAACGGGCAAGATGGATATGGGGAAAGGATGGTCAAGTTTGTTAATTCCAATAATTTAATCCGAGGCTGAATGTGATATAGTATAATTGGAACGGGAAGAAAGAAGATTAGAAAAAGAGGCTGATAAAGAAAATTAGAGTCTGAAAGATTAGCTGAAGAGAAGAGGCTACAAATTGAGGCTGAGACTAAGAGGCTGCAAGATTGAGGTGACAAAGACGGACTAAAAGTCGCAGTTATAAAAAAGGCAGAAGATAAAAATAACGACTGCGAAAAGGGAGGCAGAAGATATAGAAAGGTTGCAAAAGGGAGCACGAATTAGACTAAGGAGCTGGTGCTACAAGGCCAGGCTCCTGCAAAATTGGTGGCAGCCCTTTTTGCACTCAGATGCTAACAGCCAGTCTGGGTTGCCTCAACCAAATGCAGCTATGGGGTTTCATTTAGACCATTTTGTTGAAAAAGACGATGACATAGAGGGGTACCTAGGACGTTTTGAGTTATTAGCTACTACATATGGGTTAGTGAGAGAGAGAGGTGGAGTTTAAAGCTATCACAGGGCCTGCGAGGTACTTCTTATGAAGTATTTGCCAAAATGAACAGGGAAGACCAAGACAATTATGACATGTTAAAGCAGGCTTTGTTATTAAGGTACGAGAAGAATGGTGAATTTTATCGTAAGAAATTTAGAAATGCCAAACTGTTGTCTGGGGAGACATACCACCAAGTCTCTGCTAGACTAGACACCTATTTGGAGAAATGGACGGCTCTGGGGAAGACCCAAGATCTTAAAGAATGATCATGATTGAGCAATTGAGAGAGTCCATGGCTCCAGACATGAGAAAATTTCTCATGGAACAAGGTGCAGAGAAGTTGGGGGAAATTTTAAATGTTGCTGAGAGGTATCAGGCAGCCCAGGCAGAGGTAAGTGGTGCTAAAAAGAAGCACATAGACAATTTTAAAGCTCCACAGCAATTTAATAAATTTGATAATAGAGAGCAGGGAAATAAAGGTAGGACAAACTTTGAGCGGCCAAGAAATGACTATCGCGACAGAAACTCACTCACAGTTCAATGACCAAAAGTTCAATGAAAGAAAACCGTTGAACCAAGGAAAAAGATGGTGTAAATGGTGCAAGAAGGATAACCTAACACCGAATTTTGTAGAAGGAAACCTTCAAACATTGCTGCAATGAAGTCGGGGACGCAAAGATTAAAGGTTAATCCTAATGGACAACATGAACCTTATCACCCCCCAGTTTGTGAGGATGTTATTTGTAATGGGGTCACCATAAGGTGCCTTTATGATACAGGTTTGGATTATGATTCAGTTGTGAAGTCTAGCCTAGTGGACCCAAGTCAGTATACCACAGAAACAGTGGAAATACAAGGGGCAACTAAGGACATACCACTCATGACACTTCCCATCGCAAGGATAACGGTGAAAACTCGCTATGTGGAAGGAGAAATCAGAGCAGCAGTGATAGATGAACCAATCTACCCTCTGAATATATCGGGTGTAGATACGTCTTCTTGGGGAAATCCCGAGAGACCTGTGGATTCAACATAGGCGACAGTTCGAACCAGGTCACAGAAGAAGGCATGTAAGAAAGGGAAACCAATAAATCCTCCATCCAGAGTGAGATGATCGTAGGAAGGCTCAGGGTCTGAGGATGAGGAAACCACTCAAGCCATGTTATTAAAAAAATTGCCCAAATGCATACACAACTACACTCCCGAGCAAGGGAGAAAAATTTTAGGTGATGAAGGACAGAACTGATCTATCGATTATTCAGTGAAAGACAGGTTAACTAACGATCCACATGGTCCACGTGACAGTTAGTTTCTTTCCCAAGATATATAGGGCAAAATTTAATAAGGAGCCTTACATGTTTGGAAAAAGATGGGGACCATGAAGAGAATAGTCCCGGTACCCATCTAGACCAAATAAAGATTGCTCGAAAAATTACTACTTGGAGCCTATGCTTAACATGATCGATATTTGAAAAACTTATGAGTAGCTCAGCACATGTGTTCGTGATTTCAATAGATGGAACCGCACGCCCAACAAAGGGTAAAAGCTATGTGCAGGACCCTTGAGACAACGCCACGGGGCAAACTCTTAGGCCCTGGTAAAAGAAAAAATAATTTAAACTCATGTAGACAAGTAGTGCAATGGGAGCCCCCACAATTTCTCAGTCATGCCCATTATCGCTTCACTTGAAAAGGTAATTAACATTGCAGGCCACTATGCGACGCAGGTACAAAGCAAGTAAATTTGTAACACCCAGGATAAGATGAACAACTCTCCTCGTTCAGACCTACTTATATAATACTGGCAGAACAGAAAATGAGAGCGAAGATCTCTCATAAATCAATCTAAAGTTGATGACAAACCCAAGAAAAAAAAATTTTGTATTGTTAGTGGTGCGATTTTTGTCTGAGTGATGATTCTAGGAAGAATAAGTCCTCACTATAAGGCTTCTAATGGAACCTTTTACCCCGATGGGGTGCCATGAAAAAAGAAATAAATATGGAAATATTACAAAATCCAGAAGTAGCACTATTAAGGTGACCCTGGAACACTATGAGAATGGCTGAAGAGACTGTTTTTACCTCAACCTTATACAATACGTTGAACGAAACATGACCCACATCGGGGTTTGGTAAAGCATGGGTATGGAAACTGGCAAATTATCAATTATGTTTTGGAAACAAGCCCATCCTTTACTTCACCCATGCAGCCACAATATCTTTTACGTATGAAGGTTCAAAAGTGCACAGAGAACTTGCATATGTTGGAGTCCGTTGAATGCTGCTCCTACCCTTTCGCCCTCCCACAACACCCGGCTAGCCATGAATAAATTTGCCAAATTGTATACCCTAACCTTGGTCCTCTGCTACTGTTATATAGAGAAGGTGCAAAACAAACTATAAAATATGCCCAAAAAGGGTGAAGCTGCCGAAAAGTTTACATCACATGACCCCCTGTTCAACAGCAAGAACTCTGTGACAGCACCACTCCAGTGAAAGCACCCCTTACTGACCAAAGCCCCTATCGTCACTTCACTCGCAACTCAAATGCCCCAAAAGGAACCACACACCTCACCCAATTAATCCCCCATATACACTCCTATTTTGAACCAGCAGGCACTTCCCCCTCCGCAGTAAAGCCTACCCCCTTGACTACAAATCAGAGGGAGAGTAGTTCAAACAGGTTCTAGGATGAACATACAGATGTATTAATATCCCCAACAGCCATATAAACCCGAGTGCCATACAAAATATCCTCCCCTTATGCTACAGTACTTGACACTGCCCCAACTGGTAAACTCCAAACCACAATACTGTATGCGAGAGCCTATTCCTATTTCTATTCGCGTTCGCGAAGAGAAGGCATTCCTAGCCCGAAGAAATACTAGATTATTGTATGTTTGAGAAACTGGGAGTGTACATTCATAGTTTATGCACACACTATCGTTGAATCATTCTTAGTACGCTCCCAGTGTCCGGTTTTGTAGTAATGAGGAAACCGCTTAGTTCTGTTGGTTTTGATACCACATCCCTGTTTTCCACGTCAACCCGGTCTGCCTTGTCAGTGAATTAACCCATAAACTAGAATAGCTGTCTCACAAACTTAGGACAAAAGTGGACATCCCATTATCCGACCAACACACAAGAAACACCAGTACTTATTCTGACAGATAAAACAAAGTCAAAAACTGTCCCCTCCTTTTCAACATGGTTGGACTTACTTCCCTGCAGGGGACCCCTACATACCACAATGATATTCCAGTTCTGAAGTCCTGTTTTTCGAGAACCTAACTATATTGGTTTTCTTTTAACTCACTACCGTGGTCATTTGACATCTATAGAATTCCAACATGCTACCATTCTTCACAGTGGTTGGGTAAAAATGCTCCGAGTGTAATTTTCTAACACATTCGAAATGTAACAATGCGCCACAATTGTACTTGGATCCCCTTGAATACACCCTTGTATTACGACGAATTTCATGGGCTTATCGTAAAGTTCTCCGATCGCCACCAGAGCTTCAAAATCATGGCCTTTACCCACATGAACGCATCTAACCAATGGTATATTTGGGTTAATAAGGAGCTTATGGGGAGGTCGTGAACTTATAACTTGCTAGTGTGCCCACACACTTTTATGTTGGTATTGTGTGTGATGCAAATGTATAGTTTGTGAAATCTTTGGTGTACACACACTGTTGATATTATCATGTGTAACAATGACCCCTGACCCCAAGAACATAACTTGGGGGAACAAAACTGTACAGAGAAGCAGCCTTAGACCACAAACAAAAAAGTACGTGCGATCATCTCGTGGGTCGCGCTATATGTTGGATTTTATTACCAAAAAAACATCTAAGGATTTTTAAACTCAATATTTTATTTGTGCTCCCTCTGACTGATCTGGGACTCGCAAGAGGACTCCTTCCGGATCTAATAAAATTATTTTGAGAACTTGCGCCAAAGTCTGAATCTTAGTCCCCGAGTTCACCCAAGGGGATTTAAAGGAGAGAAAAACTTCAATATCAAGCCTATTCTCAAACATGCCTGATTTTTGCGTACACACAGTGTTTACTATTGTCTGGTAACAGAACTGTATCAATGTAATGGTGAGGGACTCTGTGGCGTCGGCTTTGTTGCAAAGATCATCTTCACCTTGAATGGGATACTGGAACCCATTGCCTTATTTGCAATTGCCGTCCAATTTGCAATAGATTGGCGGAACAAGGGGTATATTCCACAAGCTGAAAAGAGAATCTCTTTTATGCGTGCGTGTTAAATCTTTGGCAATAACGGAAGTTCCAAATCTATCTGTAATGGTAGGGGGGACTTTTTGTGGTCCCAGAACTGTATCATCAGCCACCTAGGTATTCATATCTCATGGCTGAAGCATTGAAAACGTGGCAAGTGACTGGGTTGGCTCCAGTGGTGGGGTCTTTATTATAGCCTTCACAACCTTATCAGTTTAGTTATTCCAATATCATCCCAAGGAAAATTGGGAATGTCTTGATGCAGATTTTTCCACTCATTCGGCACCACCCTGTGTCAAAAGCTAATAGTGTAGTGGGCATGGCTGTGCGATGAGGAATTACTTTTTATCTAGTTGATGTCATCCCACCACTGGGTGTTTTTGGTGGGAACTGGGCCGGGTAGGGCATGTTTTTTACAAGTGGGGGGGGGGGAGATGTGGTGTAATAAAAATTATACCTGTGGAAACTCACAACCGGGTTTAAAATTATCTCCAAAGTATTAAAATGTAGGGATATAAAACTAACTGGCGGTAAAGCTACTCGAGAGCAGACATGGACTCGCCACGCGCCGCGTGGTGCGTGTTCAACTACCCGCCATGGGGAAAAACTAGACTTGGTGTTATAGACGGTAGGAAGGGCAAAAACGTGGGGTTTAACACCATGGGGGAGGACGGGAGTTGAGAAGCCGAGAGTATCAAAAGGAAAAAATATGAACTGAACACTTGCCTGAAACTAGCAAGGCAAAAAAGACCGCAATTGGTGCGGGGAAAATTAAAAAAAATTTCACACGTCCCCCAAGATGAGATGACACACGAGGTTCAAAGTAAATCGACAACAGGGACCTTAGCTACTTACTAACGCGCAACCAGACAATTTTCTTGTACGCTTTTTTTTATTAACTCTCCCGATCGGCAAACGCATTACCATGAAAGATGCTCGAAAATATTTCAAAAAAACCAACAAACCTTGAAAAGTAACTTCTTATCTTAATAAAATAATGTGTAAGTAAATATAAAACCTAGCTGGGCCCTGAACGGCCCAACTGAGCAGATGAAAATAATAAGCTATCATATATACAGTACCGGAAACGAATGAAAAATTAAGAAAATCAAAAATAATACAAAAGACTGATAAATAATGTCATCTATAAGTGAGGGACTAAACATAAAATAACAAAAAAATTTAGAACCAGATAAACTAAAGGGGGACAAAAAAACAAAACGGGGAAACAAACCCAGAAGAAAAAAAGTAAAAAAAATTAACAGCTCACTAATAAATAAAAAAAAGACTAGCAAACTAAATATATAAAAAATTTTTAAACCCGTTTTCACTCATCTCCTGTTCGGGCATAAAACTAGAAACATTAAACCGCATTGCAACACGGCTACGCACGATAACAAGGTCAGAGGAAAGAAAAGCGTGGTACGAGCTGCGCAGAATTCACAGAAGACGTAAATAAAAAAAACGAAGCCGAGAGAAAAAAAAACAAAAAATATAAAGAGAAAAAGAAGACAAGAAAAAAAAATAAAAGAAAAAAAAAAAAAAAAAAAAACCCCCCCTTCAAAAAAATCCCTCTCCGCCCTCAAAAAATAAAAACCCTTTAAAATTCTGTGAAAAGAAATTTGGAAACAAAAAAAAAAAAGAAACAACAAAACAAAAATAAGATCCCCTTTAAAAAGTGCAAAAAAAAACAAACAACAAAGGAAAAGAGAAAAAAAAAAAAAAAATAAACTAAAAATAATAAAAAAACAAATCTCTAAAAAAACATAAACAAAAAAAAAATCCTCCATAGGGAAACTGACAAAGTAATATATGGTAAAAATTGTAGTAAGCAATACCAGGCAAAAAAAAAAAAAAACAAATAACAAGTTAAGAACAAATAAAGATAAAAAACTAATAAAAAACAAAAAAAATGAGCAGATAAAAATACCCAAAAAAAAAAACATACTCAAAAAGTGAAAAAATAATAAGACCAAAGAAGGTGAAAAGGATGACCATGAAAAATCGGAAAATCCCAAGCCCAAGATGGAAAAAAAAAGAATATAAAAAAAATAAATGGAGCGCAAAAAAATGACCGCCTAAAAAACTATAGATGGAAATGAAACCTAGCGAAAGAAAAAAAAGAGCATAGGATGTTTAGATTGATTAGGAAACATAATTCAAGTAAAGAATGACGGTCACATAAAAAAAAAAACGTTTGGTTTTATTAGAAAGAGAAAAAAAGAAAAAAAGTGAGGCCGTCATTAGAAAAAATAGAGACAAAAAAAAAAGAAAAAAGAAAATAAAAAAAAAAAAACAAAAAAAGTTAAGGAAAGAAAAGAAAAAAACACAAAAAAAAAAAAAAAATCTTGAAAATAGCGAACAGTGCGTTAAAATAGAGTAAAAAAAAATTTTTAGGTTTGCAAAAACAAATAATTAAAAAAAAAAGAACATAAGCAATGGGAAAACAAAACAAAAACAAATAACAAAAGTTGGGGGCCAAAAAATAAATAAAATTTGGCTAAATAAAAAAAATATTACAATGTAACCTAAATTATTTATTTCATCACTCAAATGATTTGTTAAAAACAAAATGACACCAACAGAAAGTAGATCTTTGATTAATGTAAAAGAGCACGAAAAAAACTAATAAAAACCAAACTGAATCCAAAAACAGACACAGAAAATATGGAGAACAAAAAAATTGTAAAATTAACCCCATGTCATCAAAAAGAACAACACAACCATCACTTAAGAGAAACAAAAAACAAAAAAACAAAAAATAAAAAAACCTAAAAAAGACAAGTAGAGAAAAAAATTCCATTCCCCGCACTAAAAAACCCCACCAGTAAAAACAAACAAAAATGAACGAACAAAAAACAAAAAAAAAAAAAAAACAATAAAAAAAAAAAAACAAAAAAACAAAAAAAAAAAAAATGGATAAGTGTACCTAAAAACTAAATAAAACTAAAAAAAGATAAACTAAAACATATCATGAAAATATCGAAAACTGTCCACAAAAATTTGGCCAAAAAAGAGACAAACACTCAAATGTATTGTGTTTGCAAAAATGTACAAATCAAAGAAAATACGAATACAAAAAACAAAAAAGAAACACATTATACTAAACAAAAAACTACTAAAGTAACCAAAAAAAACAAATAAACCAACAACGTGCCAATAAAAAAAAAAAATCATAGACCCCAGTAAGTTGAGATCACAAGCTAAGGAGAGAAGACCAATGGACAGAATAAAAGGAAAATCACAGACTGTAAAAAGCAATCAAAAAGAAAGACTTAGATAAATCCCAATTACGAAAACAAATCAAAAAAAGCTGTTGAGCGAATGAATGAGAAAAAATAATCAAAATAAAAAAAATTCGAGCAATGAGAGTCACAAATCTAATACGCCAATAGCCCATCGAAAACTCACAAGAATGGAAAGAGTAGAGAAAATACTTAAAATGCAGCTTACTTCAATAACGAAAATGATGCCTCTATCATCTTGATTAGGACTTTATAGTAATAAAATGTCAGGTACGTTTTGTGCAAACCCAAATGTACATTCCACTCAAAAAAACTGGCACCCCGTTGGATCAACCCCCCCCCACCCCCTCACCCCCAAACCCCACCTCCCCCCCCCACCCCCCCCCCAAAAAACAACCCCCCCCCCCCACGCCCCCCTCCAAAATCCCCATCCCCCCCCCCCCCCCACCCCCCCCTAAAACACACCAATACCCTCACCACCACTCCTAAACACCCACTAATCAAAAACTTCCAAACACATACCCCCCAGCACCCCTCATAACCCAACCTCCCAACATACTCCACCGCCAAACCAAACACACCCCTCCCAACTCCAACCCACGACACATATAACCCCCCAAACAACCACCTGCCTTCCCCTCAAAACCCTTCCACGACAGACTTTCCATTCCACCAGCAATTAACCCGCCAAGTTTCCACCCCCCACCCCCTGGAAAAAAACCTATTCACCCCATGCCCCCCATTAAAACCCATCACATAACTTAAAATATACCCCCCCCAACCAAAACCCCCCCGTCGATTCCCCAACCCAACTCTGGTAAATTAAAAATACTCCAACAACCCCCCTAAAAAATAACTCAAAATCCAACGCCAAACTCACCACCCCCCCACCTTATATAAATCCTCCCCTCACCTCAAAAGAAAACAAACCTAACAACAAAAAATGCAATAATACAAAACCCCCCCACAACACAGAAAAGCCCCTGTAAAAATAACAAACTAAGCACCCCCAACATGTAAGAACACAAAAGAAAACTAACAGACGTCCCCTAGACAAACTTCTCACGAGACCCTTCCACAATCCTACCCAATATCTCCACAGCACAGCGATCCCCAGAACACTAAAAAACATCTGCCAAATACCCCCCATACCCCTCACAAACAACACCAACCCCAAACATTACCAAAACAAAGGGGGGGAACTTTTCCCGTGACCCAACCCAGCAACCAAACAATTAATGACAAAATAATACAAAATTTTCCACTAGACTCAACTAAAACTCCCCCCATTACTCCCATGTCAATCCCTCAGACTATAACCACAATCAATCCCAACAAATTCACTCAAACTAAATCACTCCACATCACCAAAACCTGCATCCACACACTTTTCACTCTTACTCCCCTTCCATCCACTAACCAGTAAATCATTTACTATAACCACCTCCATTTATCCATAAAATAAAATCTAATATCGACCCCGATTAGCTGTAACAAACCCACGAACTAACACAAAATCCAAACCAACCAGAAGGAAACAAAAAAGATAACTCCACAATACACACGTCTCCAATGAAATCCCAAGGACCCTTATCATGTCCCCTCCAACCCTTCATCCTCCCATAAACCAACATACCCATAAACTACATTTATGTATACAAATACCAATACTCCAACCTTAACAACCCTACAAAGCAGTTCTCCTAGAAAACCACCAACCTTTCACTATGTTTCCCTTAAAATAAATGATACAAGTACCGTCTTATCTTAAAACCCCACTAAATACACATACCGGACCACAACCCCGTACCTCAAAAAAAACAAAGAAATATTCCTTATAAAACGGTTCAGTAAACCCAAATTACTGCCCAACATTATAAATTACACAGTAGCACACTAAGGACCCCAGTAAATCAAATACCTACTCTTGAACCCACCCCCAAATCGCTCATACATAGCAAACACCACCTTTAAAACCCCACCTCCCCTGCCTACCCCCCCACATCCCCCTCCCCACAGTAACTTACAACTCCTGAATCCAATAAAACAGCTCCACCCAAATTAATAAAAACCCCTATTAGCCCCTCCCCCCACTAAAAGAAACCCATGTCCTTAAAAAGTATAAATTTGTACACTTACTAATTAAAAACTAAAGGGGCAGACCCCCCCAAAAAACACCTGACAAGCCACATAAATAACAACCTTAAATCCTCACCCCCCTACACAACCTGAAATACTACCAAAACCAAAAACATCCCAACAAACAAAAACACCCCACCAACCCAAACAACCACCCCACCACACCAACACACCCACCCCCCCCACAATCCTCCAAAACAACCCAAACCCAACCACCAAAACCAACAAAATACTTTAAAAAAACCCAAA
Organism: Oreohelix idahoensis; assembly: GCA_024509875.1. Lineage (NCBI taxonomy): Eukaryota > Metazoa > Mollusca > Gastropoda > Stylommatophora > Oreohelicidae > Oreohelix > Oreohelix idahoensis. The sequence continues at coordinate 81,018 of JAMPIV010002303.1, forward strand.
ACATCCCTCCCCACCATAAAAACCAAACAACCACCCACACACCCACTAAAACCCCAAACCCCAAATACCCACAATATACACCCAACCACCCCCCCCAACCCCAACCCACTAAACCCCAAACCCCAAACCAAAACCTCCCCAATAAGTAAAACAAAACAACATAACCCAATCCCCAACCCATACAATAAACCCCATAAACACCAACCACCCCCACCAACCCTCCCCAACACCCCAACCACAGCCCACAAACACCCTCCCCAACCCCCCCCAACACCACAAAAACCACACACCCCAAACCCCCCCCAAAACCCACCCCCACATTAAAACCAAAAACCACCCAAACCCCCCAATCCCAACAACACCCCCCCCCCACCCCCCACCCCCACCCACAAACCACACCCCCAACCAACAAACCCCCCCCCACCCACAAAACCCCAACCAACCATAAAACTCTAAACAACCCACCCCCACCTAAACCCCCCACCCCCAACCCCCCCCCATCCCCCCCCACCCCCCAAACAAACCACCCCCCCCCCAACAACCACACCCCCCCCCCCCAACCCCCAAACCCACCCACCCAAACCACCACCCCCCCCCCCCCCCCCCCCCCCCCCCAACCCCCACCCCCCCCCCCCCCCCCACCACCCCCCCACCCCCCACAAATACCCCCACCCCCACCCCACCAACCCCCCCCCCCCATATCAAACCCCCCAAACCCCCACACCCCCTTTAACCCCCCCCCCCCACACCCCCAACCCCCATTAAACCCCCACCCTTACCCCCCATACCCACCCCCCCAACAACACCCAACAAATCACCCCCCCCACCAACCCCCCTATACCCCCCCCCCCACCCCACACCCAAACAAACAAACAACCCCCCACCCCCCCCCAAACCCCCCCCCCAACCCCCACCCCCAAAACCAAAAACCCCCAAAACCCCCCCCCCCCAACAAAACCCCCCCAAAACCCCCCCCCAAAACCCCCAAACCCCCAACCCACAAACCACCTTAAAACCAACCCCTACCAACCCCACCCCCCCCCCCCCCCCCCCCCACCACCCCCCCCCCCCCCCCCCCAAAAACCCCCCCAAAACACAACCATACCCCCAACCCCCCCCCCCCCCCCCCCCCTCGGCTTCACTACCCCCCCCCCCCCCCCCACCACCCACCCCCCCACCCACCCCCACCCCCCCCACCCCCCCACCCCACCAAAAACACCACCCAAATATCCCCCAACACCCCCCACCCCCAACCCCCCCCCCACACCCCCACCCCCCCCCCCCCCCCCCCCCCCCCCCCCCCCCCCCCCCACCCAACCCCCCCCCACCCCCCACCCCCACCCCCCCCCCCCCCCCCCCCCCCCCCCCCCCCCCCCCCCCCCCCCACCCACCCCCACCCCCCCCCACCAACTCCTAAATTTAAACCCAACCCACCTAAACAACAACCTAATACCCCACAACCAACCAATCAACAAATAACCAAATAACACAAACACCCACAACCCAACACATAACAACCCCACCCACCCCTCAAACACCCCCACAACCAAATAACCCCCCAAAATCCAAAACACCAAAAACCACACTAACACCCCCCAACATAATACAACCTCCTGTCAAACAAATCTACCCCAAATAACCACTCACAACCCACCCATAACCCAACCCCAAAACTATCCTAACAAACCAACCATCAAAAACCCCATAAACTCACCCCCCCAATACAATAAAACTCAAAATAACCCAAAATAAACATACCACAACACAAACCCACAATAAAACACATTCCAAAAACTTAACTCAGTGAATAACTTGTTTACATATGAACATCTTCAACACAAGATTCATTGAACTAAACCTACTCACATTGGTACACCAATTAACTCTTATATCATGCCCAGATTTTTCTGTTTTTAATACCCTTCTTTCATCCAAAAACATTAAGGTGTGTACATTGTTCATATACCCAGGTGGAGGTTCCCAACAACCTACATTACATATACCCCATATATATAAAAATAATCCTCTTTTTTTTTCAACACACAATCATCAGTATCCAACTATCGTTACTGTGAACCATACTCTTGCATCTATCAAGTACAAACAATATACTAAATCCCACTATCCAAACACTCACAAAACGATTTTCCTTATTTAACAATCCTCACAACATCATCCCACCCCAACTACAACATTCATATCCTTACACAAATCACCATATACTTAATCTATGTTCCATAATACAAACAACTAATTATATAACTCCTTCCATCTCTTTTCACCACGTCCTATACCCCACCTACTCCCCAAAACTCAAATCCTATTTTCCATTCAACCCTCCAACCGTCCCATAATATCTAACATACATGTATTGTACTCATATTACATAAATCCCAACAGTTTGCACTTAACTCTATATATAAGGTCTGATTGTCAATAAAAACCATTCTTTTATCAACGCCCCTAACTAACCGGCTCTTTCTCCCTTCCTTCTCCCCTCCTCTTTCTTCCTCGTGCCGATATACCTCTGTCCATGGACTCTCTGCATATACTATATCTACAAATCATTAGTTAAAATAAAAACACACTTCACACTAACTTTATCTTATGCATCGCAATTTTCACTGCGCCCCAATTAAGATATCACCATTCCTCTAATAATTCAAGAAGATCAACAATCGTCCAACAGACTACCAATGGTTATGACAAACCATTAACTTTCCCTCCCCCACTATTGTCCACGACGCAAGATTCTATCGCAGCACAGTTGTACCAAACACTCACACGTATCCTCCCCTTGAATACACCCTATCTAAGTCAATACGATAATCAGTCTTAGCCAGAGTGATTATACAAAACCTCATCCATATATAGCTACAAGTAGTACCTCACTTCTTTACAAAGTACGATCTAAGCGCGAACTTCAGAGTTATGTCCATTGACGGCTTAAATCATTCTCATCATCTAAATATTTTAAAATCTGTTTCAACCATCAGCACTCGGAATTTTGGATTTGGGTGCCCCCGTATTCAATTTGTATTTGGAAATAGTTCACGTCAAAACCTTCATTCAATTTAACTTTCCTTAGCATGCTCTCTTGCAACATGTATGGCCAAAAAACATACTAGTCGGGGGGAGGATCCGAAATAGGATTCGCCATGATTACTTGACAACGATTTTCAATAGAAGAGTAGATTTTAAGTTGCCCAGTACACTTTTATCCCGAAGGAGTCCAGACGATTTAAAGGTTATTCGCTTAGACTCTCCACCAAAAATATATTTGTTTTGCACCACCCCCCTGTTTCATATCTGGATCCCAACTTCCGCGATGTTTTACCCGTTCTGTGCAGGACGTTATGAAATAGCTTGCGTGGTTCACCTATAGGTTTTGTATTCTTAGCTACTACAAATTCTTTATGATTACAGAGTTTTATGGTGGATTATTTATTGCTAACACAGGGAAGTTGTGAAGTTCTAGCGTAATAAGTCCGGTCTACCAAATGTTCAGTACATATAATACCCAAAACGCATCGGGAAATGATCATCTCGTACGGCAGAGCCTCGTCATAATTGAGGTACGGATGAACGATGGTGAATTTAATCGCCGAGGACCCTAAGGAACATACCACTCAGCGGACACTGGTACCATCCCGACATACCACCATGTTCGGGGGCCAGAACCTGGGGATGTTTGATGTCAGAAACTCTCGCACTGGGGATTGTGCCCAAGGATACTTAATAGTCCCCAGAAGTTCTCTACTTTAGGGCCACGATTAGGACGAATACCTCCTTGGCCCGTCCAGACCCTGATAAACCCTAGACCAAGCTGAGTGTAGAATGGAACCAATGATACCTCTGGAGCATTGCTTGGGTTTTTGTAGATGAGTATTAGGGGAGCCCCCGCAGAGTAGCGTGATTAGAAGTTTGCCCCGGCATAGGATGCTACAGAGATGTAGACTATTACCGTAGAAGCAAAATAGGTCAATCTTGTACCCCCAAACCTTCCACAAGACAATGTCCTTAGTGTCAAGCTTTATGAATACGAGGACTTAACCGAACTAATCAAGGTAGGAAAGGAAATCTTGAACGCGGACCAGAGTAGAAGAAGTGACTATCCGATACCAGAAACTACAAAGTTCCATGATCCCGAAAATTGCATCAGTGAACGAGATCCAAGTCCCTGAAAGAAGCGAAAGGAAAAATGAAGCGTGATCGAAACCCGTAATCAATAAATGAGCGCAAAACAGTGACCTTTATTTAATTGAGTAACTTGAGACGACTAGTGTGCTCCCCCTTAACCTACATTGCCTGCAGGATGACCCAGTCGACTTGGGTCCACTCATCCCCTCCCCAAAAAAATTAACCCTAAATGTACAGCAGGAACCTTATCCTCCCCCATTATGGCATAAGAAGGATGGAGCGGAGAGGGGTACCCGGGATTCACCACGCTCAGGAGCCTTTATGATAATGGTTTTCGCCGGATCTATGCCTATACCATATTCCTCTCCTACAGAGATCTATCCAGTGGACTGCAATGTCGTATACGCACCGAAGGCAGCTGGGGACACCGACCCGCGACCGGAGGTCATACCTAAGGACAGGAGCCGCCCCTCACCCCGACACTAGTCCGGCTGCCGCCCTAACGGTGAAAGACCCCCTCACCAAGGACCGGATAAGGAGATGAATCCTTAGCAAGCAGTGGTCATGCTGAACCAGCTTCCCTCTGATAATTCGCGCGTTCCAGCATACGAAACCTTCTAAAATGCCCCCCAATCCCTGATGAGACCGTCGACCTTCATGTGGTCGACATGTGGTAATACCAGCGTCACAGAAGACAGCGTGTAGCTTTGAACCTATAGCCTTCTCACCCCAGTACACCGGGCATTACGGAGGCGCAGTGTCCCCAGGATTAGGAGACCAGCCTGTAACATCCCATCTTTAAAAAGATATGTCCAAAATGGCAGCTTACATGTTGGAAAAAGATGGGGACCATGGAAAAAAGTCGGTACCATCCTGCCAAATAAGTTGCGTCGCACAAATTACTATTGGCCCGACGTAAATGTCGATATTGAAAACTTTGTAGAAGCATGTGGCGTATTTCATGAGGGAACACCCACAAAGGGAAAATATGTGCAGGACCTAGAAACGCCACGGGGCACTCTTAGGCCTGGAAAGAAAAATTATTATACTCAGGTAGACAAAGTGCAATGGGAGCCCCCTTTTCACACTCAGTCTTCACTTGAATGGATTAACATGGCCACTATGTGACGAGTACAAAGAGTAAATTTTACCCAGGATAAGAGGACAATCCCTCGTTCAGACTTATATAAACTGGAAGAACAGAAAAGAGAGCGAAGATCTCTCATAAGCAATCTAAAGTGGGATGACAAACCCAAGAAAAAAATTGGTAGTGGTCGATTTGTGAGTGATGATTCTAGGAAGAAAAGTCCTCACTATAATGCTTCTAATGGACGGGACCCGATGGGTGCCATGAAAAATAAATATGGAAAATTAAAAATCCAGATGTAGCACTATTAAGGACCTGGACAGATGAGAAGGCGGAAGAGACTGTTACCTCATCTTATCAATACGTGAACGAACTGACCACTCGTTTGAAAGCTGGATGGAAACTGGCAAATGATAATTTGAAACAAGCCAGGAAGAAACATGCAGCATATTTTAATAGGAAGGCAAAGGACAGAGAACTAGCTGTGGGAGAGAAGGTGCTGCTTCTACTACCCGGCAGCCAGAATAAATTACAAATTGGATGGCAAGGTCCATATACGGTTCTAGAGAAGGTGTCTAGAACAAACTATAAAATTGACAAAAAGGGGAAGGAGAAAGTTTATCACGTAAACCTGTTAAAGAAGTATCTGGACAGACCACTCCAGGAAAGCACCCCCTTACTGACCTTAGCTATCGCAACTCAAATGCAAAAGGAACCACTCACCTCACATGAATACCCATTACATCCTCGTGAAACAGCAGCACAGGAAAAAGTCAGTAAGCACCTGACTAAAAATCAGAGGGAGAGAGTTCAACAGGTTCTGGAGGAACATACAGAGATATTAACAGATAAACCAGGCCATACAAATTTGCTACAGTATGACATGAAACTGGTAGACTCAAACCCAATCTGTATGAGAGCCTATTCTATTCCGTTCGCGAAGGAGAAGGCATTGAAGGAAGAAATAGATTATTTGTTGAAGGAGGGGATTATTTCACACAGTGAATCATCTTTTAGCTCCAGTGTCGTTTTGTTGAGGAAACCGTCTGGGGAACACAGGCTGTGCATAGATTACAGGAAACTGAATGCTGTCACAAAAGGACAAGTGGATCCATTACCAGACACAAAACAGTTATTTGCCAGATTAAACAAGGCAAAATACTTTTCAAAGGTGGATCTTAGTAAAGGCTATTACCAGATTCCAGTGAAGCCTGAAGTGAGACCTTATTTGGCTTTTTTTACTTCGGATGGACATTATGAATTCAACATGCTACCATTCGGACTGAAAAATGCTCCGAGTGTATTTTCAAGGATGATGCGCAAATTGTTGGATCCCCTGAATAACCCATGTATCACGAATTTCATGGATGATATTCTCGTCGCCACAGAGACATTTGAAGAACACATTGACGCTCTAAAAATGTTATTTAATAGGCTTAGGGAGGCGAACTTAACTGCTAGGCCAACAAAATGTTGTATTGGATGCAAAGAGTTGGAATTCTTGGGACACACTGTATATCAGGGTAACATGACCCCTGACCCCAAGAACGTGGAAAAACTGCAGAGAGCACCTAGACCACAAACAAAAAAGGACGTGCGATCATTCGTGTCGTTATGCGGATTTTATCAAAAATACATCAAGGATTTTAACTCTATTTGTGCTCCTCTGACTGATCTGACTCGCAAGGGACTTCCGGATAAAATTATTTGGACTGCGCAAAGTGAATTAGCGTTCCAAGATTTAAAGGAAAAACTCACTAGCAAGCCTATTCTCAAACTGCCTGATTTGACACAGGACTTTGTCGTAAGAACAGATGCAAGTAATGTGGGACTCGGGGCGGCTTTGTTGCAAAGATCATCTTCACCTGATGGGGAACTGAACCCAGTCGCTTATGCAAGCCGCAAATTGAATAAGGCGGAACAAGGATATTCCACAAGTGAAAAAGAATGTTTAGCGTTAATCTGGGCAATAAAGAAGTTTCAAATCTATCTGTATGGTAGGACTTTTGTGGTCCAGACGGATCATCAGCCCCTCGTATTCTTATCTCAGGCTAAGCATGAAAACGCAAGATTGCTGAGGTGGTCTTTATTGCTTCAACCTTATCAGTTTAGTATCCAATATATCCCAGGCAAATTGAATGTCGGTGCAGATTTTCTCAGTCGGCACCCCTGTGATCAAAATTAGAGTAGTGGCAGGCGTGAGGAGTAATTTTATCTATGTGTATCACTGGTTTTGGAACTTGCCGTAGGCATGTTTTCAAGTGGGGAGATGTATGATAAAATTAACCGTGATACAACGTTAAAATATCTCCAAAGATAAAATGTAGGGATAAAACTAATGCGTAAGCTACTAGCAGACATGATCGCCCACGCCGTGGGTCACCACCCGCCATGGAAACTAACTTGTTAGACGTGAAGGCAAAACGTTTACCCTTGGAACAGGATGAGAACGGAGATCAAAAGGAAAAAATATGACTGAACACGTGCTTGAAACTAGCAAGGCTAAAAAGACGCAATTGGTGGGGAAAGAAAAAAAAATTCACGTCCCCAAGTTGACACAAGGTAAAGAAATCGACAAAAGGGACCTTAGCTATTATACGCAACAGTCATTTCTTGGACGCTTTTTTTTTAATTCAGCGGCAAACGCATTACAGAAGATGCTCGAAAATATTTCAAAAAACCAACTAACCTTGAAAAGTAACTTTATCTTAATAATAATGGTAGGAATATAAAACCTAGCTGGCCTGATGGCCCATCTTGAGCAGTGAAATAATATGCTTTCATTTATACAGACGGATAGATAATAAGAAAGATATTGACAAAAGACTGTGTTGTTCATATCAGCGAGCGACTGCATTGAAACAAAAAATGTCACTAATTTTCAAAAAATGCGGCCTTGAGACTCAAGTGCTAAAATCCAGTTGGAATGAAAGAGAGGGAATGTGGTGGAGAATTGTGGCTAAAAATAACTTTAAAGGCAAAATTGTGTAGGGGACGGCAGAGTTGGTTCAAAAAACAAGTGTTTTTTTGTGTGAAACGCAAGTAGAGACAGACGGACCAACAGACAATAATACATACTTGACTGAGGTATGACTGAATTGACTTTTGGTAGGAGGTTTGAATTTGAAAAGGAAAAAAGGCGGTGATTGGCCACAGATAAACATATTATCGGCGCTCAGACGCGCATTTTTGCCATTCATCATAAGTTGTCCAGTAGTAGACACAGTAATTATTCAGTGGTGTATTTCCCAGAAGCTAATTGAAATATTTAGAGGGACGCCATACTAGAGCCAGCAGCTCAGCTGAGTTTTGCTAGCATATAACTGTGTTCTCTATTCATAATTCTGGTAAGACTGAAAGTATTTCTTTGTATATTTTAATATTTGTTTAATGTTTCGAGTGATTTGATACTGCCATATCAAAATCTATCCCTTACATCAATAAATGGACAATGTGTAGTAGCCATAGACAGGGAGTGATGAGGCCACCCCAACAGCACATCCATTAATCGTTCTCCCAGATAAATTACAACTATAAACAGTAGTAATATTAACTAGTCTTGTAAAATACATATGTACACACCTTTCATTTATTATGCCATATATTCATGCATTTCATTCATAATTGCAAAACCTTTCATATGTTCTGACCAAAATAAAACCTTGGTTCAGAACAAATAAACTTAAAGAAAATTTACTATCAAAATTTTACACAGCTTGAGTTAGTTCAGTGTGTTATAACATTTTATTAATATTATTAGACTTAGTAAATATCTGTGTGTGTGTATGTAAACTACCACAACACATTACATATCAGTACCCTAGAATTTTAACGTAGCCACATTCATTAGTAAAAAATATAGGTGTGAGGTCGTAGTGGTAGCAAGAAGGGCCTTCTGTAAATTCACAGCTACATTTATCTCAGGAGCCTTCACAGCTGACCTCATGCATCACACTAGGTAATATCACAATCATACAATACCATCAAACCCACTACAGGAAGCTTATTCATTATGTAAGAAGGGACTAAATCCACTTTTAACGGAATATTTTGAGAAGAAACAAAGCTGGAATATATCGTGAGAACAGGAGAGACTGAAAGAAAAAGTCAGAGGGGGCGACAGAGAGAGAAGAAACGGGGCAGTTTCACATCATGGCAATGAAAGAGGTCAACAACAGAACTGATAAATTGTGCTGGAGACAGGAAGTTGTAGAGAGGTATGATCACCTGTGCCACCAGGCATAGCACTTGAAGAAGAAGAAAGTAAAAGGAAAAATTACAACATATATAAATAAAGGTGGAGGACTGTAAGAACCGTAATTATGTGACAATTAACTTGTTTGTCTTTGTCCTTAATACATGTACAGGATAGCAGTCTTTTACAGGGAGTAAATATAATTTCTAACAATAAGTTTGAATTCACAAAGAGGCGTCGCAACGACAGAAGAGTAGGCATAAACTACAGAAAGTATAATTCCTACGTAAATTATATGTATATCAGTAGACAATAGATCATAGGAACAGACTTCGGTAACGCTGCTGTAATGAAGAAATACAAAGAAACTTTTTGGGGAAATATCATTTCCTCACTACTGAAACACCACCACACCAACAACAACAACGACGGTTTCAACGATGTTGTCTACCTCATGAGCAGAGTTTTGTTGATGAAGCCAATGCCATCTCCAGGTCCTACAGGCCCAGTGCTGAGTGTAGAAATCAAGGCCTGTAATCTTGTGTTTGGTTCTGTCCTGTCTGATAATATCAGTACGTCATTACGGTGGGAAGGAAGAAGTGTTTGCAGCACCCACAGTCATGCACAATCACATAGGTACATACAAAAGAAAACGATATAGATACTGAGTAAATTGTTTTTCTTTAAACCAGAGTTTGATAGCTCTTAAGGTTTACGAAAAGGATTTTTAAAAAATAAACTTTCAATTTTCTGAAAGAAGACTTCATTCACTACAGAGGTCTTCCTTTATGAAATGATGTTTTGGGTTGTTAAAATTGGAAAGCAGCTCTAGAACGGAGCAAAAGATACGAAATACGATTTAACGTTGATCGGGTCAAACAAGTCGAATCGGAAACCCGATATAACGTTGATCAGGGCTTAAAGAGTTAAGTCAATAATAACCTTAACTCATTCATTCATTCAATCACATTTTCAGTCCCTATGTAGCATGGAGCTAGTGCTGTGGCCAAACCCCTGGCAGGAAGCATGAACCAAATCATACACGTGGGCTTGAAGGGGTGGTTTCTGGCGCTAATTTGTTGTATATGATGAGGTTGCCAGTTCCATGTACAACTTCACATTAGTCACCACGTACGACTTGTTTAGTGGTTCAGTACTCATTTTATTTCTTTGTCTCTAGAGACCACGGGTAACTTACACATAATAATATAAAACATCGAAGAATGAACGCGACTGACACAAAAAGCTGAAATAACTAGTTGAAATTATTTTGTTGTTTTTTTTTTTTTTTTTTTTTCAAATGGGATGGCATACCTGCTTAGTTAATCTTTCTTCCACTTGATTTGTTGCATGTTTGTCTTCAATAACTTGATAGATGTTTTGATTTGGTAATTTATTTTGAGTTGTACAGTTTGATATTTATAAAATGGAGACAAAAGATTGATACCAGAAACAAAGTTTTTCCAAGCTTTTCTTTGCACTCTCTACTTGTATGAACAGGAAATAGAGAAAGTGGGCAGCTACAACCAAAACAAGCGCGGTGGTGAAACAAAGATAGAGGACTCTAAGTATTTTGGTTGTTTTGTTTTTTTTTTTAATTTTTTTTTTTAAATCGTACCCCCCGCTATTACTCGAGGCGAGAATCTCCGGTTAGTATGTCTAACCTGAGACTGCTTTTACGTGAGCATCCTTTTTTCCCTGTACGCTGAAAGGTGTCCTCTCGCCGTTCAGGCAGATACTCTCCGTCTCTGGAGGTACCCATTGGAGCTTTTTATGTTACTCTAGTCCCTAGTCGACGACACTGCTTCAAATTTCTTCGCCAGGGCTCGAATTATCCAGTCTAAGTCCCGGTCAACGACACTGCTGCAAATGTCCTCGCCCGGACTTGAACCTGGGATCTCCCGATCGCCAGCGCAGTGTGGTAACCACTACATTATGGCGGCTCCCTGGTTGTTGTATGTCACTCAAGGAGAATCCCACTCATTGATTCTGTCTATCCCAACATTTCTGCATCTCACTTAATTTTGCACTCAATCTGGAGCCTATGCCTTCCAAATTCCCAGTTATAAGTTCATCCCGCCACAGGAAGTGTGTACATTTTTAAACGTCTCTTGATCTCGACCACTGCTGCAGGCTGTTTCCAGGACCACCACGTGGAGGTGGAGTGCGGTCTTGACCAGCTCTGGTTCGCTGGTCCTGACGCAGGCAGTCAAGCTATGAGTCGCTGACTGCATTCACTATTGCTGCGTCTTGAGGTCCCACTTATAGTTTATAGTAGACATAGTAAAGAGACGATATGTGAAGCAAATCCCAGTTTATTAAACATGCAAGTAGCCTATATACAAAATATATTTCTATTTCTGTGCATGTCCCAGCCATCATCATTACTCATCAGCTTTCTAAGGAGCATAGGCTCTCAGCAGATCCATGTAAATCCTTCCTATCTTTGGCCATACTTTCAAGGAAGGTCTTTCCTATCCATCTGTAAGCTTACTTAGTAGTTCCTCTTCTACCCTGGGGTGTAGATGTTTGCCAGAGAGAACTCCATACTAGCCTTCGGCTGTCTCCCTCCTGGCCTGGTTCCAATCTAGTCCTCTGTCCTTCAGAGATTGTCTAATGTTGCCCTGAAATCGAACCCTGGGTTATCCTAGATGTTTGGATACTTGGCTCTTGATTGTCCATATTTAGACCAGGCCAGACCATCGTAACTGGGATTGTTCCATTTGGGTCTGGGAGGGCTGGGTTTTGAGGCCATAACGTATCGCATGGTTGCGGACCAGCAGTATACAAAACATGGTATCATTTCATTTCGTGGATTTTAATGAAATGTTGAATATTGATCAATTTTCTTTAAATTTCAGCCCCAGATACTTTAATTAACATGACACACTGCTGGTTGCATCTGTGTGATAAAGTCCCCAGTTGCCAGTTGCACAATTTCATGTTTGGACCTGTGATTTATTTGAGTTTGTAATAGCATGTTCAGCAAAATATTAGGAATACACGAGACGATACGCGAATGAACTCTCAGGCAAATAGCCTTAAAAACAGTGTTGTTTGTTTTTATTTTTATATATTTGTCGTCTTGTTGTGAGACACGCAGCTTTCAGCCTAGACCGAAAGTCATCAGTTATTTCAAAGCAACATTGCCATTCAAACATTAGTGATATGTAATAGACGGAGAGAGAACAAACAATACCTAAAACGTTATGAAGAAATAGAAGATGACGTACTGAATGGGTCTCCGGGTTGATTTTCTGTCGTCCAGAAAGTGTCCTTGAATGGAGCAATATTGACAGCGTCAGCAAACATTGACGTTATTCCAATGTTCCATTGGCGACCTCCAGGCTGGTAATCTCTACTGACACGAGCCTTGAAGAGGAAGGCATTAAGTAAGACATGATAACATACTGTATATCATGTTTATTTGTAAAGGATTTATGCATTAAGTTAATCAAGGGGACAATGCCCTATATATGCTGTGGCGAGTAATGCCCGAGAGGTTGTAGATGTTATAAAGACAAGAAATAGTAGATATATGTGTCATCAGTGTGAGGTCAAGCTATGTAGGACCCTGAGTCTAATAGTTGATGATGATGATGTGTTCTCAGGGGACCTATCGCTACCTCTCTCAGATCTCACACAGTGCAGTATTTTATAGTTATGATGTAGAATTTATATTGCTACGTGTCTAGGGTAATGCAGATGAAGTGATATGTTAATTCAACAAACACAAGTATAACTCAATAATATCACAGTACATAAGACTGTGGTTAAATTTAGGTAATAATATATTACAATTTGTATTGTCCTGAACCTAAGTTTCTGGAACAGGACTGTCAAATCAATCAAAGAAATGTGATTAAGTGCATCAATTAAAGGCATAAAGTAGACTTTCTGTCTATTACTAATAAAGCTAACTCTAATAAGGTGTGTGTATCCCCACTATCTTATATTAACACTGGGTATTAGATGGTGGGTTGGGGTTTTTCAATCATCCCTTCTTTTACAATGTTTAATAATTATTTGAATCAGGATGTGGATATGTCCTCAAGTGCCAGTACATGCACTTATCTGGGACAAAGTTGACAGTGCTGGCGTGTAGATCTTCAATAAAATTACCAGTCTCTCCCACTTTCTGGAAGTACAAGTGGCAGGGGGCTTGTAATAGAGTGAACAGCTTCCACCTCACACACTAGTATGCCTCCCTAGGAGTTCTGGTTCTGGGTATTGGTACGATATAAAAACCCTGAAAGAGAAGGTTATGGTCCCTTCTTTACATCATATTTATACTATGATTCCACAAGTTAAAACATGATACATTTCAAAACAAAGAGTCAGCTCTTCACGACAACCCATTTCATCCACCTTAGTTGATATGACAGTTTTTACCAGTGTTTATCTTCTTCTCCCCATATGGCTACAATGCCACTGTCACTTCAAACATTTATTTTTTTCCATATAATAAGGTGGGGCATACACTCTCCTTCTGGTAACCTGTAAATATGTTTCTTTTCCCAACATTGTAAGTAGGTGTTCAGGTGTCATTTAAACACTGTGACACTGTGAAGTACTTCCAGTCGTCTTTTGACTTACTGTCGTAATGTTCTTTGGGTAATATTCAAATACAATTACATTCATTATAAGACTGCTTTAGGCATGCACTGCCATGATGTCGTAAGTCTTTTCCATTGGCAATGTGGCACAACACAAAATGTTTGGGCGCCTTAACTAGGCTAGCCTCTACATATTTTAAAAGATATCAATAAACATTTCTCTTACCGCAATCAATGAAATAATACACTAGTATAGATTAACTGGCGATCAATGGGCACAAATCTTGATCGCCGCTGTCCAGACGCAAAAGCAATGGGTCACACAAGGCTTTGCTACTGTTCTTAATCTGACTAGGTGAATAAATATTCTTCAAGTGGCAGCGTTCGCTTGGCCACTCTTTAGTTTTATCTCTCCCCTTTTCAATATCAGTACCCAATCAAATTTGAATCCAGTCAATTTGAATTTTTCACAGACGCGTTAGAAAGCGTAACATCCCAAGATTTTCAAAACTGAGCAGTTATCAGCGCGTTTGTCTGCCTGTCTATCCATTATAACTTCATATACTTCTTTATCTTCGTTTTCATCTGTGTACTTTTCCTCTTTATTTATTCCAACTACAATACTTTTCTATAAGGCAAGGTAATTCATTATAAGGAATAATATGATCTTTTAATAAACAATATTATCATAACTTTTCAAACATCCCTTTTTATTTCTGTATTCTTCTTTCTTTCCGAAGAAATAATTATCTGAGTTTCCTCTTTTCCTCCCCCCCCCCCTTTTTTTTTCTCCGCATACATGCGTTAGTCGTTTCCGTTGCCAAGTAACAAGTTAGGCTAAATTGTGTCACTTTAAACCACACTTTTCCCTCTCTCCTTGTATTTTCAAGACCGTGGCGATTTGGACCGATGACAAGCTGTCTATCCGTCGTTCATAACAATTAGTACTGGTGTAGAAAAAGTGGGATTTGGACGGTGGGACTTGCCCGCTCGCTAACAACTATTCAAATATTTGCCACACGTCTTGTGTTTCAAGAAACGGGGCCTAACGACACATTGTCGCATGTTGTACTATTAATAGATTCTAAGAATGCGTTAGTTACATTTTCCAACAGTTTTATTTTACTTGGCTTTCAACCAAGGTCAAATACAGAATTTATTCATAGATTTTTGTACGAGAAAAAAAAATATAAATGAGAGCGGGGGGTAACATGGAGTATTTTATCACATGTGCCCAATTCACAAACATGCAGTATCGATGTTAATATACTTCTAAAGGAGCATTTCTTTGACTAGAATTTCAAGTAGCGAAATGATTGTAACTGATTTGAGAGCACACAAATAACTAGTGTAAAAGCCCGTCATAAGACGGGAATTAAATTCAAAAGCACCAATACTTAACGGCAATTTTACTTATTCAAAAGTATTTTTAAAATACCAAAATATTTGTTTTACATCTGATGTTAAAATGCTCTCACAATATATAACAGCATTCTTCTTCTCGCAACACGCCAGAAGAAAGTGAATTGTTTCCTCGTGTTATTAGCACTACGTAGCAGCAGCGAGGATCATTACGTGTGTATACGGGATCACACATTCTATACAGTAAATATTTTTGTGCACACCGTCATTTATGCATTCTTCTATGGTAAATGTTACTATTTTCGGGAGTCCATATAAAGGAGACAATACAATTAAAGTCTATCTTTTAACCAAAGTTGCATCCCTTGGCGTTTTGTACTGACAGTTAAAGCTGGGATTTTATATATAGGATACTTAGCTCCGTGTTGTTTCAGGAAGTCTGATGAAACAAAGGAAGAACATGGCTACTGCTCCTTGAAGCAACCCGTAAAAGGCTACTAATGTAAGATTGCGCATGTTGCTGGTTATCTCATGTAAAACAAATTCATATATTTACAACCGCTGCAAGAGTTTGAGTTTTGATGTAGCCTTCCGTTCGACATGGAAAGGACAACGAGGAAAAAGCAGCTGTGGGCTGTCACCTCAGGGGCTCATTCCCATAGTCAGTAATGACTGAAGCGATCCCTTAGAACACACATGGAAGATCTCAGCATAGTGCGCGAACTTCGTAGCACTGGCGAGAATCCCAATGTGTGTATATAGGAATCACACATTTTATAAATATATCTGTGGTGGGTAGGTTTTAAATTTTTATATTTTGCTTGGTCTGATAGGCCTCATATTTACGATTTCTAACTGCTGTTGGATTTTGAACGTGCGCAATTTATTCCTATTTTATCGCGCTTATCAAGAAAGCCAGGCTTCCGATCTCACTACCTAGAAAACCCGGAAAAGGGGGGGGGGGGGGGGAAGAGGAGGATGACGACATACCTCTTGGCCACTCCGATCACACTTGTAACAGTACACATCATAAAATATGACCACACTGACATCTCGGTCTAACCAGCTTGCTTCTCCATTATCTAACTAAATGCACAGTATGCCACGGACTTCTTTCCCCTAGCTTGGGTCCAGGTGTGATGATCCTTTAAATGCAAGCCAAGTTGGAGAAGCTGGATCTCATGACTTAACTCAACACGTTTCAGAATGGCAGAAAATCCACAGGAAAAGCCTAGATCTACAGTGTAGATAATACTAATGAGTCTTCAATTTGGTATTGGCTGTTAAAGAGCGAGAAGCTCAGCAGTCCTAGTTAAACAACAACAGCAACAACAACAAGTCTAACGTCAATAGTATTTTAAATCAGCGATGTGTTCACGCTTTCCTTGTCAAGCAGGCAATTTGTCATTTATATATGTGCCTTTCTTCTGTTTTACCAGCATGCGCGTGAGGGGCTCAAACAATTGTCACCTTACCGTGTTACCTAATGACTCTGTTCAAAACGAACATATACACACATGCAGCAGTGGTCAGACACAAGTATACCGGGTGAAGATGAAATGTTCACAAGTGTGTCGCAGACTTACATTAATAGCGTTGAGCTGCGGTAGCGCTGTGGTTAGTGAAGTGGCTTCCTAGCTCGGTGGTTCAATGGTTCGCGATCTCCAGGTGAGGTGAGATTTTTTAGACCGCAAATGGCTCCGGGGTCGACCCAGCCTCAGGGCGACTCTGGGAAGGTAAGGCGGCCAGCGTGATGTTGGCCACGTCACCCCTGGTGTGCCGATGATCACGAAAATATGGGCCTAACACCGTATTCCCAATATGCCTCAATGGGCGTGTAGCGGGATCCTTTACCTTTTTTTACAGTAATCGCAAGACCATTATGAGACTTTTCCCTATATATATATAGGTAAAGTAAAATGAAAAAAAAAAACAAATTCTGCCGTGTATACCGTCAATTTTTTTTTTTTTTTTTTAATAAAGTTTTGTCGAGTTATATTAGGGCGCATGTCCAAACATAAAAGACCGTTAGGTCTGGTGTTTTTTAATTAATTGTTGTTTACTGTGAACCCATTTCGGGTACCATTTGGGATAGTCCACCACATATTGAGAAACACTGTAACTACACTAATGTAAAATTGAACACACACATGTAATGATTGGTTAAAATATAAACTCGTATCGAAAAGTAGACATACACGCAGACACACCTGTGTAACAGCTGGGATTTCCAGTGCTTGAAGGATGTGTCTGCCATAAGACAAACAGTATTGGATATTGATGGTACCAAAACTTTCAGCCGCTTTTCCCATCTGGAGCAACCACCGCAGACCCACAAACAAATCATTCTGAAGCACAGCATTAAGATCTGTCTCTCTGTTCAACCAGTCCTGAGAATAAAGTTATATATTTATCAGCATAAGCAATTGTGTAGTTATGTACGGTTGAATTTACTTGTGACTTCGTAGCTAGTGCTGAAAAAGGGACAAGAAACAATGTGTTGTACAGTATATTTGTTAGCTGCATTCGTACCTAATAGAAACCAAAGTGCGTAAGATATAAATCTATATATATCTACAACATTGCGCTAGTGACCAGGTTTTCAAGGTTCAAGTCCGGGCGCAGTCATTTGTAGGAGTGTCATCGACCGGGATTTTGATTGAATAACCTGAACAGCTCCTGAGATAAACCCTCTGTGGATGGGAAGGAGCGAAGCTCCTGACCGGGTTGGAAGGAAAGTCCTCAGGTTCCCCAGCCTCGCAATGACATGTCATCGGGCCGATGTGTGTTGTGTGTGTGTGTTTTTAAGCACTGAGTTATTGACTTCCTTCAGTATTTTAACATAAACTGAAGCATCAATTATTGCATGTTTTAATCAGTATTTAAAATTCACAGTAGGTCATTTATGTTGTGTGGTGATGTAGACGTGTATATGGAACATGGATTGTACTGTGTTGTAATTATAAGTGACCCAGGTACATATTGTTTAGTATGGTTTATATTTCATTAATGTCTTTTGAGTCAGAGGCGTTAGGGATGATATAAATATTCAGAAAATACATTACCGTGCCTTATTCTTTGATTCATGTAAAGTCAGGGAGTAGAGAAAAATAAAAATCTTGTTTTGTTCTTTATTTTTATTTATGACTTTTCTATTTATAAACAAACAAACAATAAGTAGTAATATTTTACGCAAGTACCACATACATAAATGTGTAGAAAATGTTTCTAAATTAGGATAGATTTTTAAATAAAGGAAGAATATGTTTCAAACAGCAGCACTAACCTGTTCATACAGAATAAACTGACCCCAGCTTTGTGTTTGGTTGAACAGGTCTTCCCAGAATTTCTGAAAAGAGAATTAGTGGGGAAAAAAACACTCATCTGAAGTCTGGTGAAAGAAGCATAACAGTCTTCTATACAGTCTAGAACAGTAGTTCGAAATCTGTGATCCGCGGCACTTTAGCAGGTGGTCCGCGGCTGCGTGAACGATTTGGTATTACGTGCTTTGATTTTGCTCTGATCCTTCATAAGATTTTAGTGATCGTATATTTTAAGCGATACTTTGTAATTACGAACTTTTCTTATTGAATATAGGCCTATTTATCTATTGACTAAAAACAGTTAAGTGTTTATGGCACTGCGATATTGCATATAAGCTGGTTGTCCGCAGCTTATATATAACCCGAAAGTGGTACGAGTACTTAATGTGATAGTGAGAATTTGTGTCGAAAATCTAGTTTGCAGACAGTTGGCGGGTTTATGATTTGTAGTGAAGGGCGACAGGTTTTGCGACTTGTTGATTTGTAGAAGGGGGTGATAAATCCATAATTATGCCCCTTCTGAAAAAGGGATGAATTGTGGACATGGGAATTCGTGTACGCAATTGCCTCACCTGCTTTGCAGTAGTGGTCCAGCAGTGGCCAAAACTCAAGAGTATCTAATATGGGCATTTAAAGGTGTCTACCTTCGCACAAGATTACTCTTGGCAGAGTTGTAAATAGAAGGATGATGACGCTTCTATCTCAAGGGCGTGTTCATAAGATATTTCAGAAGTCAAGAACAATGCTTCATAGGTCAGAGCAATTGTTAACTTATATCTGTCCGCCGCTTTTTATGAAAAATTAAGCAATTATTAATTTCAGCTCGTTTAAGCCCCCACCCTGATTTACTCAGTGGAATTCTTCTTATTATGGTATAGTTCTGCATAGTGTGTATTTAGTAAATTGACTGAGACAAACATGAAGTAAATTCAAAATGATTAAATCAATGTTAAATTTATATATTTACAAATAACAAATTTAATAATCAAATAAGTTTAACAGTTTCATAAAATTGAATAATCTTTAACAGAACATACTAATCATCGTATGATGGTTGTGTTTTATGAAAGAAAGTCACTTGGCAGCTTTTATGTTTGACTTAGCTGCAAATGGTAGCTTCTGCTCCAACTGGGTTTTTTGGGTCCTGTGCAGAAAAGTCACTGGAGTTCTCACGTCTCTGGTCAAGATTAAAGGCGCAGCACGTTCCAAGTAAGATCAGGGAGTAACTGCAAAGCTGGTCCCGCGTCTCTAAGACCCTCTGATGATGGTGTCTAGTTCTACGTCAGTCCACTTCTATCTTCACTTTGTTGCAGAGATTATTATCCGCAACTGGTACCACCAACTTGTGTGATAAAAGAATAGAAACAAAACGCACTCCTGAGTATTGCGTTTCCCGACACATACTTATGTGTTTCCATCTTCCTATTCCACCATCCCATCTTCCTCAAATTTACCCTCGATGAGAGTGAAGCTTAATCCTTCGAGAGATAACTTTCTTTACATTTAAATTGAATAGCTCTATATTTACTTCACATTCAAATGAAAAGTTTAATACTACAGATATAATATGTTTACATTTACATCTCCACTGGTTCAAAAATGTTCAAAATATAGATTGAAAATATTTTCATTTTACATCTACACTGGTTGAAAAGCGTGAAAACTTTCATTAATTCTAAAGTGACTATGTTTACATAGACATTTACACTGGTTTATAAATGTAAATATTATAATTAGAATGTACATCACTTCTTTCATCGTTCCCTCCCTGCTCCATATGGAACTTAGGGCTACCTATGCTTTTACTTCTCTTTAAAAAACTAGCAATAAAGCAGTCACCAGCCCTTTCAGTGGTGGTTCATGAAAGCATCATTCTATATACTGAGGTTGCCAGCCTCAAATGACTTGGACATCCACTAGCAATTTTCACATATTAATATTCACATGGCAATATATACTTATTAGTTCACATGTTAGTAAAAAAAAATATAGAATGTAAAATGCAGAACTTACGCCAATCTTAGCTGTCATACTTTTTGCTCAGAGGAATAAAGGCACTTGATTAGGCCTCTTACGCGTATTCTTAGGGGTCGTTATTTTACCACTGAATTCCCACTTTGACTCCGTGTGTTCAGTTCCTCAGATTCCGGTTTCCTTATTAAAATGTTTTTCCTGGGCTCTTTAAGTCCTTCAAGATGGTCCAAGAACTCCGGTCTGATATATATGAAATCTGACTAACCCTGGCAATCTGGTTGTCGTCTTGGCGAGCGATTCTCAAAGTGTACTAGACTTGAAAAAAAACCAGGTTATATAGCCTGTCTTCCCCCGCATTTGTTTGTTACGATGCTAATCAGAGCGCCCATCTTTTCAAACATGCGTGTTTTGTGGGGTAATTTCAAAATTACTTCCGCCTGAAATAATGTGCGTGATGCAAAAGGTTATCTCTTCCATATATGGAAATAAAACATCCAATGCCGTGTACGCAAACTCACACACACATCTGTAAACTCATTCGACAATGTGTTTCAGATGTAACATCTTACTTTCCTCTGACACAAGTGGACCGGAAATGATTATGTCATTCCTGTGCGCTGACACAGAAGTTATCTCCCCATAGTGTTATAAAACCTTCAGCGTATTACCATCTTGGTGAAGAACGCACACTGGCCTTATCAGCGATTAAGCAAATATGCTGGGTGATTTTAGCGTTAATCTGTAGTCTGATGTCGGCCACATCCGAGATTAGCCAACATGGTTGTCGATCAATATTATGAATGGGTAACCAAACAGACATAACGACTATCACTGAGAGGTGTTTAAGAATGTGTGTAAATACCAAATATCTGCTACATAACATCGAAAGAAATGTGTCGACCCAGAAAATCTAGGTAATCAGTCCTCACTTTCAATTAAAAATGAGTACTGCCGTAGTAGAGAAGAGATCGAGAACAGGTCGCCCTAAATCCATCTTGTGAAAGCTCAGTAAATATGCTTTTCGTAAATTTTCATAACAAAACTGACAGACGATATAAATCAACTTAAGGGGTGATAAATACATGACGTAAAGTCTGATTGTCAAAGGGCGACTACTCATTTTTATGGCCCTTGAGGGACCAAGCGTTGAGTTTTGGTGAGTTAAGTACGCAGTAGAAATTGCACGCACGGGATAGTGTGATCTGTTTTAATCGAGAAACTTCGAATAATAATTGTAATGGTAAATCAACACATTAATTTGGATAGTCAGATCTGAAACGCGCTAAGCGTAGGAAGCAAGTTTGCTTGTATTAAAGACTTTGTTGGTGACTGCAGTTTGGAGGTAAATTAGGATAATATGCCACAAGTGGTTGATTCTATGATGACAGAAATATCAAACTATTGTCTAGCCTCCAAGTCGCTTAGAACACCACTATTTGTAGATGACATTCCTATTGTTGTTCAGTGGACAAAGAGAGACATTGTCGCCAGTTCAAGAATTATGTTGATTTTCAAGACGACAGATGACAGGTATGTCAAGTCTCGCCAAGCACATAAACTTTTAGAATAATGAGAAGTGAGACAGTAGCTAGCAATAAAGTGTGAAATAGTAGACATTGATAAAAATAAACAGCCCTGGTGGTAGACCAGACTTGCTAAAGATACATCAAGTAGTTTCACTAGACATTTTTCGTATCAAGGAGATAGAAGTACAACAGAGATAAAGCAGAACCAAAGTAAGAACAGCGAGTAGTGAGATAACTGTGATGACAAGAAGTTTTAATAATGACGACAGTATTTCTCAAGTTATAACCACCTTGACGCTAGAGACAGTAGAAAATTTCAGGAGCAGTGTCAGTGAAGACAATGGGGAATGAAAAAGGACGACGTAAAGAATTTTGCCCATGACAATTTTGCTGTATAAAAGTTTTCCAGCCTCAGCGGAAGGTTGGGCATAATATCATATTTCAACTGTTCCTGCTGATACATGTAAATAAAACGTCACGTTTTGATGCACCGCTGTTGGCATGAGATATGTTCATCAGAGGTTAGACCATTAATCATTTGTTTGTCACAATGATGTTGCATTCTCAAGGTTGATCAGAGTAACTTACCATCACAACTGCTTACTGTTAGGGTAGCGAAACGAATCCACTATACCCACATCATCATTAGAGTATATGCCAACGGCCACATTAAATGTAAAAAGGTTGGGAACATCTGGTCTAGAACTGTTAACCAATCATAACTTGTAACTATAGTTCTTCAAACAATTGTATAATGCTTAAGTGGCATAATCTTTGATAAAGCCGTGCTTTTACCCTTGGTTAGCCAATTGTATATCACTTTTTTTTTATCAAAAACGTCTGCTTCTGTTGAACTAACGATCTCTAGATCTACACCATCACAAGAACAGTTATGCTATGGACCCATGAAGGAAAGCGAAAGAGAGGCCAACCAAAAACAACTTGGCGGAGAACTGTGGTGGCCGAGATGCTAAAAATGAACCAAAGCTGCGGCACTGAACAAAGTGGAAGCAGTTTGTTGCTGGCCTACAAGGCACCACCAGGCGTGATGGCCACTGACTGTTTTGACAGTCGGCTGCTAAGGATAGAAGAAGAATAAGATCTACACCCATACAACCTGTAGTGTCCTATTCAATCTTTTAGAGATAATGAGAAGAAGAATTAAGGCGCTTCGTATAATGGCCGTTGTTTGATGTTAGACATGTTGTATATATACGTGTAATAAATGTTAAAAAGGACAACTGTTTTGTACTATTTCATTTAGAGGACTAAGGTAGAATACCAACCCACGATCATCACAATGCTCAACGCTAATTAAACATTAATTTTACAAGCTTTCACTCTTACACGACGTAGTGATTTTTCCATATTTTACACAACGAATCTTCTATCGCTTTCAGTTTTCAATTAGTGAAAATTTTTAGGTATGATGATAATGATGATGGTGGTGATGATGTTAATGATGATTATAATGATCGAGGTGGTGATGGTGATAGTGATGACAATGATGATAATGATGGTGGCGATGATGATAATGATGATGATGATGATATAAACCACCATAAAAATGACAAAATAAAGTAGCATCATCATTGATTTAACCTACACCATTAATATAATCCAAAACAAAGTGGAGAAGGTAATATATAGATCATTTTACATAATCATCAGGCACTGAGAGACCAGTTGCTCCATCAGGGATAAAGTTGTATTGACCTCCATTGTATTTGGCGTACGTCGTATCGATATCCCTTCAAAACACGAACATGAAAAATAAAAACAAAATAGAATGTAATAATTGCAAACGTTTCTTAGGGTTACATGAAATTTGTGTGAGAACTATTCTGTTTGTTTATATGGTGTTAAAGGTAACGTAATATATGTGTATATTTCTTACATATGATTTTACATAGTACATCTGAATCATGGAGAGAAAAACAACAACAGTAAGTACAAACTTTCATAAATGAACGTTTGCATAGAATAGAAGGATTACAGTGAAATGACAAGATCACTAATATGGAACTGATGACCAGACGACTTGACTTTGATCTACTGTCACAGAACGTCAGCTCTTGTTGAACAAAAAAAAACCAAACAGACGTCAGTGGGACACGAGCTGAGAAGAAGAGCTGGAGATGGATAAGGCACACATTGAGAAAACGTTGTTGTTAGCATTACAAGGCGGCCTTTGTTCTGGAATCCTTAGGGTAAGTGAGGTAGAGGAAGACAAAATAACACATGGAGAAGAGAACTGGAGATGGACATAAAAGGATTGAAGAAGGTATGGCGCGGGGCAGGAAGACTTTTCTTAAATTTGTTGAAGGTCTAAGCTCCTTGTGATGTTGAAAGGCGAACGGAAGGAAGTACATCTTTAACACAGAAGATTAAAGTATTTGAAGTGCTTCCTTTCATCACTCACTCAATAAAACCAGGAATATATTTGGAACCAAAGTGGTGTGGGATCACATTCCAGTGCAGGGGGAAAACATAACAGGAGGTTCATGTTTGGGAGTCATGATACAAGTGTGCCTACCCCTTTACAGTGTGAATGAGATCATCATTATCTCCACAATGAAGGTCGGCTACAGTGAACCTCCACCGTCTTCTGTTTCTCGTCTTGATATTGCACTCCGATATACTCTTTACTGCCCATCTCTTGATGTTATCTTCCCACTTATAGCGCTGTCTTTCTCTAGCACCTTCGTCATCAATTTTGCCTTTAATTAAGATCTTCAATAAGGTGTTAAGTCTTTTTTAAATGACCAAAATATTTCAGGTAAAGGAGATTAAAGGACCAAAACACTTGTCCGACGGGGAAAGCTTCTGATCCGACTAGCTCTTGTTGTAAGACTCCATATAGTTTCCTTTATTACCATTAACTAGAGATTAATTATTATTATTATCGACGGTGCAATAGGTTCCATGAGATAAACGTTTTTTCCAATAATGGCTCTGAGGAGACAAAGAAATAAAAGGGCTATATCCTACCTCAAGCGAGTCGTAATAGGCGATTACTCTAATTTTGGGCATGGGGCTAGTAACCTCATTACGTAAAAAACATATCTCCGGACAGCATTTCTGCAAGACTATGTGTTTTGACGTAGGCTTCCTTCTGGGCTGGGGAGGGGGTGAATGCTATTGTAGCTTCAAGCTCTATAATGAGCAAAGTAGATGATGATGATGATGGTAATAATAATTATATAATTATTATTAATAATAATAATAATACATGTGTCATACAAGAAATATCACAGTACAGGTATCCCTTCTTAGCGCTGTTAATTCGTTCATGAAAAACTAACACTTGCCGAATAAGCGCTAAGCGAAAATTTATTTCACATAAGAATTAATAGAAATCAAATTAATTCATTCCCATTGTCCAAAAAGCTGTATCAAAATTAAATTTAAAAAGGGATAAAAACAAAATATAAATAGTTAACAATATTTATTAACTACATATAATTGCCAGACACATTGAACACAAATGGAATATTACGTACGTACTGTACTTAAAATGTTTTTTTTTAATTTTAAATATTGTATGTCACGACAGAACTGTCTTCATCATCAGTCAACTGGTCAGCAGAAAGTTTTATAAGTGCTAAATAAAAGTTGTTCTCGCTTCAAATGTTGTAGGTACCGATGTTTAGTTTATGTGAGACATAAAATATTCTAGGAAACTGTAAAAATGAATCAAGCTTGATTTCCTCCAACCTTCTTTTTCTTTTCATGAAGCACTTTGTACGAATTAAAATCGTGTTCTATGTTACGGATTACCATAGAACTGCATTCAATATTGGCGTCGTGCTTTATTTTGCTAGCAGTGAGGGTGCTGTTGGCTAACGCACCACCCTGAATGAACTTGATCGGCACGTGAATGTTATATTTCAGCTTCCCATGGAGTTTAGTGCTTAGAGTAAGATCGAATTTTTTAAAGCATATAACAGCCATATGACATGAAATAAAACAGCGTTATAACGAAGCGCTAAACGAACAGCGTAAAACAAGGGGATTGTTGTAATAGTTTATTTTAAGTAATTTGGATTATCGTGTTGTACGATGATAATTTACATTATAGCAGTATTACATATTATCTTACCAGTATCTGTTGTGACAGCCAAAAGGCATCTTCGTCTTGTTAGAAAGGTACCTGCAGTACGTTCAAAGTTATAAACATGTGACATGAGTAATACTAAATAATATCAAAGAAAGTGGTACCGAAATGCAGATTATGATAGATGGGAAGAAGAGAAATGAAGAAGGCGATAAAGGAGAAACCGAAAGAGCAGAATACTAGACGAACAACTAGAAAGGGTGACGCAGTAGTCTATGCGGCAGCTGCCGTAATCGTAATAGCAGTAACTCGTGCAGAAGAAAACAAAACGAAGAAGTGGAAATGTCAGCAGACAAAGATATAGATCAGTGTTTCTCAAGCGGTTTTCCAAATAATAATAGAGCTATTAACTGCTTTGAATAAAAAAAAAAGATATACTTCAAAATTATTTTAAACAATTAAAAGAAAATCGAATTGAGAGTTTTCTTTATTCTAAAGTATTCACAAATTAGTGTATTTAATTTAGTATATATCACTGTGTTGCGGTCTATTTTGCCTATATGTTAAAGACATCAACCTGTTTAATACTTTTGATGGTCTAAGATAGAGAACTGTTTATTTACGTCAGTGACAGGTTTGATTTGTGGTTATCTTCCCCTTGTCTTATTCATAGATGTTGTCCTGTTGCGGGGAAGGTCTTAAATAGTTGTCATGTCTTAAGTCACTGTTCACATGACCATATAAGGAGCGGCTTTGCCTCTCATTTGGGGAAACGCTCTGGTCTGTGTTAGCTTCGCACAGGTCCGTGCTTTTTGCATATGCGCAGGATTTGGCGCGGAGACCGATAGACTTCGGTCTTGAGGAGTGTACCTGGGTTTCTGTACGGACAAGAAGGTCCGGAGATTTTCTTTGCCATTTTTTCGGGGATGGAAGTCCTCTGTATGACTGGTATGTCATTGATCCTTCCCCAAGTTAATTCTTTATGCCAGGGATGGCAAGTGTTGTGTTTTTTCTAGGATGCTGTAAAGGTAATAGATACATTTTGATCTTCTCGTATGCCTAGATCACAGAAGTACATTTGATAACCTTAAGGCGACATATTGTATAGAGCTCACAGTTTATATGATATATAAATAGAGCCCATTATTGGTGCTCAATACAGAACCCAAGACCAAGATGTCTTTTGGATGAATAGAAGCCCAAAGAAGTTCGTCTATTTGAAACCCGCTATGCAGGCGATAGGATTGGCAGAAATTGATATACATTGTCTATGAGAGATAAACACAGAGGTTACCTTATTATTGAGGCCCGCTACTTGCGGCCTGATTCTGTCGCCATAGAGGCCCGCCTTTTGCGGCCTATATTCTTTAACAGAAGAAGAACCTGGCGTGTGATGCCAGAGGGAGTCATTGACTTTTGTTAAGCAATTTCATTGACTTTTGTTAAGCAATTGGAACCGCCCTTTCCGTGCGGTATATTTGCTAGGGGTACCTGACACGCTTAGTCAGGGGACCTGAAGTCCAGTATGAGCAGAACGTAGATTGACAGGCCATTGTTATTAGCATCTTATGTATGAGCTGTTCAAGATTTGTGATGCCAGGTGTTTACAACCATGTAATATCCATGATCCTTATGCAATCGACTGTGTCGTCCATATCATCGTACGTCTCGTAATAAATGTTTGAAAAGTCATCAGTATTACCAACGTTTACTGACTTCTGCATGTGGTTGAATGGATTCAGTGTGAAGCTGTCCAAGAGTCTAAACGCATTCGTCTACTCACACACATATTATATCAACCCACATCCTATTAAGAGTACTACACACCTGAGAACCTGTATGGTGTTTGGGTGAGTGTCTACATTACACCCTGACAGCGCCTCAACGCTTGGTGACCCTAATATACACCACAACATTGTACTGTCCAGGTATGACATGACCTCACACTTAAATCAGCAATTAACACACTGTAATTTTTTATTCAGGTGCGGGGTCAAATAGGTGTGCTGCAAATTTTTAGAAAATTGAAAAGTGTGTCGCGAAAACAAAAAGGTTGAGAAACGCTGATGTAGAACTAGAATTAAAATTTCGTAAGAATAAAAAATAAAAAAATTAGACATTTCAGAAGAATAATAATTTGAATAAAAATTAGACATTTCAGGAGAAGAAGAAAGAGAAGAAATTTAGAAATTTCACAAGAAGGAAAGAATAAGAACTAAAATTAGTACTTTAAGAAGGAAAAGAAATAAATGAAACAAAAAATAAAATAAAAGTTTCAAAAACAGATTGTTATTGTTGACCAGGATCGACATCATTGCACTCTTGGCAAACCTATAGGTGCTCAGTCTCCCTCAGTATAGCACATGTGAATATTAACTGTTCCTGTAGCTCGCTGGTTATAAACACGACGGATGCATCCTCTCATACGTCCGTCTCTGCCTGCCTGACGTTTGGTGCCAAATTCCAACAGTCTTAACCTTGATGATTCATCTATTGCAGTGTCATTCTCTAACAGGCGATCATTAATTGTTCTCAGTATCTCTCCCTTATCCACATCAAGTGTCCCCACTGTGGGTGTTCTTGATGCATGTCTGTCACATCTCTCATTACCGCGTTATTTTAGTTTTAAAAACAGAAGAAGCGGAAAAAAAGGAAACACTTTAGAAGAAGAAACAGAAACAGAGCAAGAAGAAGAAGTTTCAGAAGGAGAAGAAATAATAGAACAATTAGAGGAATACATAGAATAAAATTAGAAATTTCAGGAGAAGAAAAAATAGAACACACTTAGAAATTTCAAAAGGAAAAAAAGAACTAGAATAAGAAGTAGAATTTTCAGAAAGAAAAGAAGCAGAAGACAAATTACAAATTTTAAGAGCTGACAAGAGAGACAACGAAACAGAAATTTTAGAAGAAACAGAACATGTCGTAACAATTTTAAAAAGAGAACAAATACAGGGTGATCGAGAAGTCTCTCCGCAGTGGGTTCAGTGCTTTAATAACATGATTGTAATATGTTATGATACTGTAAACAGTATTATTTTAATTGACTTTAATTAGATTTACTATACAGCAAGTCCTTCCGCAGTGGTTGTCAATTAAATTAATACTGTTGTACTGTATCATAACGTGTTACATTCATATTCTCGATCACACAGAAGAAAAATTAGAAATTTCAGATGTAAAATAAAAAGTGGAAAATTAAGAAAACGAAAGATATAAGAAAGGAAGCAGAAATTTCAAAATGAGAAGGAGAATAAAAAGTGAAAAATTCAGAAAACAAAAGATTTAAAAGAGGAAGTAGATATTTCAAAAGAAGAAGAATTAAAGAAGATGGAGAAGAAAAGGTGACCAAAATGAAGGATTATTTTGTTTTCAAATAACATTTTGCACCGGTTTGGTCAGGTTCCACTTACACACGGAGACCGTTGGTTACATTAGGACGCATGTCCGAATATAAAAGACCTTGTAGTACCATTGACAATTATATAGAACTGAGATATGGAATAATGAAAAGTTCTGATAAATTGAGATGTAGACACTGATATATTCACACACTCCATTTATGTTTACTTTAAATCTATACTTACTTAAACCCGTCTGGGAAGATGTCGCTCTGTGGTTGCCATGTTTTGGTTCCTCCATGTGCGCCTTTCAGATACCACCACGAGTCAAACTGAAGGTACCTGGTTTATAAGCACACTTGTTTGGTTAGTGATGACAAGCTTATGTCCACTTACCCCAACTTGTGCATGAATGTTTATTTAACCAATGTTAACCGAGCAGCTATTGAGACAAGATGTTCAAAAAGCCAGTGCAGTGGCGGTACCAACAGTTTTCACTACTCAAACATGAGAATATCAGTATGGAAACTAACCGACAATTGATACATAGTATATTCTTACTAACTCGTTGCGTTCAGTGTCAAACATGTTATTGGCCAAAGTACTGGGAGGGAAAATAATATCCTATGAGATGGGACATTTTAGACAAGCCATTAATATTACCAGGAGAAACAGAATGAGAAAAGATGACATTAACAAGTGGTGAGAACTACATCCTGCAGCATATAGAGACACACAAATCACGGGGTTTGGCTATCTCTTAAGAATTTTGGCCGATAAACTACTACTACTCGCCTACAACATTAGACGATCTGAGTTCAGAGCACACGAAAGAACAAGAGGCAGCTGGATAGACAACATCACATACATCCTACACCAACACGGGCTCACAGCAGCCACAGAGACACACGTGGCTTGGGAACGCACACTTCAGATCCACAGTACATTACATGGCAATGGTGGAAGGACAAAGTACGTAAGTAACACAGCAGCATGGATCTGTGTTATCTCAGGACCCGAAAGAGAAATAATTAACCGTGAACACTATAACGAACCATGCATCGTCTTAAGAGGTGAGTAAAGAGAGCTAGGCACGTTGTTGTTGTTGTTGGTGTTTAACTATAGCTATTGACCGTGTCGCTCTTTTGTGGCCAATGCCAAGTGGACGAATCCTTGGTATCATCTACACTGTTCCTTTGTCTTTTCTGCTAATGTTAACTTCGAGTAATGAGCTGCCTTTTCTTTCCCAGGTATTCTGGCTTGGAAAGCATTAGCAGGATCACACCTAGTTTCAAGCTAGAATGGGTACGGGTGGCATACAGTGCATTCCTTACCATACTTGGAAGTTTTCAAAATAAGTTGCCCTTAAATATTGTCTCACTTTAAGTTCTCCAAAGTATTTGTCACGTCCAGCACAGAGCTACCTGCGAACTCCCCTCGCCTGTCATCAATCCAAGGTTAGATTTCATTGCAAGCAACCAGTCAAGTAATAGCTGTAGTTAAGCCTGCAGCTCACGTGATTCTCACAGCAAAGTGCAAAGTTACCGGGTTAAGGGATCGGAACCTGGTGACTGTGGTGGATTTTGGTGTTACAGATGTTATCAATCAATATTTCTAGTGTACTGAATGAGGTCAGCGGTGAAGGTCCCTGATTATAATAAATTTTGGGTTGAGTTATCAGAGTACCTTTCTGCTACCACCGTATGACCTCAATCAGACCTATTCTTGACTAGTATGTATGATAGCTACGTATAATGTCTAGGGTTATGTCAGTGTGTAATGTAGTGTAAGTAAAATTAGTACAAACACATTTAAATTCTAACATATATATATATATATATATTATATATATATATATATATATATATATATATATATATATATATATATATATATATATATATATATATATATATATATATATATATATATAGGACTGAGTCAATACCACAACCACAAACAAACTGACACTCTATTATATATCTTATAGAAGTCTGTGGCTGAATATTATGTAATAGTCTATATTACAATTTATTATGCCCTGATTCAGAATTTTCTGAGTCAGGACCAACAACAAAATGAATTTTATGGTTTTATTTACATAAAGATTAATAACACAATGGATCTTCTGTCCATACAAAGGATTATTATAATCTAATTATATTTATGTATTTCTCTAAACTAAAAAACACTGGTAACTAATGGTGGGGGTGGGGTGTTGTCATCACCCCCTCTCTTTATATTAATCTCTTGTGGAATATTTACTGGATAATCAAATGTTTTATGTTCTTTTTAATAAAGTCAGTGGATAAACTTTTGAGTGCCGACACATAGGCACTTATCTTGATGTAGATAGTAGTATAATGCTGACAATTTCCTTTCGTTCACTCGAATGACCAGACTGACCCAGTCCCTGGTATAGTATAGTATAGTAGACCGCTTGGTCCACCAAAGTTTCACTTTCTCTCTCTCTCTCAAGTAAATTCACCAGGGTTCTGGCACTAACGTAGTACCAGAACACAAAAAAACCCTGAAACAAGGTTATGATTCCGTACAACATGTCTACAATATTATTCCACAAGCAATACATGGCATTATTCAATAAAAGAAAAGGGTCAGATCTCTCTGACCACCCCATGTCAACCATTTTCTTCTGAGATAACAACTCATACCAGTGCTCCTATTCTTTTCCCTAATGGCTACAACGCCTCTGACACTGCAACAATGATTCTCTCCCATAGAATAATGTGGGTTAGCCTTCCCACTGGTAACTGTGGAAATCATTTTAAGTTATACAACTCATGTCAATTTTTACTGCTTGTGTGCAACACCACAGGCCCTGCCTAAGTCTGCTGGGGACCTCTGTACTCAGTCGTAAAGCCTTCCCAATCAAGCAGTATCTCATACACCAAATTTTGTTGTAATAACAAGATTAATAATTCGTTCTTACCACAATTCAAAGAAATATCACAAACATACGTTGACTGGCATTAGCATTAAGGTATAAGTTTAGCTTTGCCCCAGTCCAGACTGCCAAGAATTATTATTTCACTCTTAGCACTGCTGTTCTCAACGCAGCTTGCTGACAATACTTTCTGTATCAACTGGCGACAAGCCTTTGAAAGCTTTTGCCAATATTACTAGCCTGGCCCAATCACAGCGAAGGTCTAGCTTTTCAATTCAAATTTAAAAAAAAAAAAACTTTAAACTTCTAGGAGTGAGTCTTCAAAATATATTTAGCTTTTTTGCCTAACCAATACCCTCCTTCCTATACTCTTCTACCAGCCAATCGGATTTGAATTCAATCCAATGCCTCTTTTTTAAACTTGCGTCCCCAACTAACGTTATGGATAAATGAGCAAAAACAACAGCGTTCGTAGACATATAGTATTATTTCAATATCTTGGCTAATATTTAGACTACCATGTATATTAAAACATATTATTGCTCAGGGGACACTAAGCTATCTATATATATGATTTTTATGGCTATATTATTTGTCGTTTAGATTTTCAGTTTTGTCACTGTTAATCGTCAAATACAACTTTTCCATAAGTCGGCCATCTTTTCCCCTCCCTCTCTCATTTTTTTCCATTCAAATAACTAACTTGTCTGGGTTACGTCAGAAATACACTACTCGGCGAGAAGTGAAAACTGTCTGTGTGTTTATATATTCTGGCTTGTCCCACAGCGTGCAGATATGTATGGAACGGCGTGTTGAGCGAAAAGGGGTTTTGCAAGGCGGTGTTAGTTTTTACGGTGGAATCAATTTTATAAGCATTTCCTCTGCACAAAAGGCAGCGTTCTACTGGCGTAGAGACGACTTTCGGCGAACACCCAAGGGCGGGTTTATTTATTATTATAGGATTAAAATCTTACTGAATTTAGCGATTATTTCACAGATTTCGCTACAGTGACGTCAAGCTCCGGTTTACCGAGGTACTTGACTCTGCTCGGGAATTTGGAAGGCGAAGACAACGACGATTGGAACTGGTCACCCCAACTCATAAATCTGTACATAGTACGTAAATCGAGGTATCTAACACATGGGTCAAGCTACAGTACAATACTAGTTTCATAAATAACTGTAGGATGTTGATACAAACTCTCAAAGTTAACTTACAACAGAAATATTGATGTAAACTAACGCATTTGATATAGTATTGATATAGGTTGCCATGGAAATGATGGCCACAATGGATATAAATCCTACATTTCAATTCATTAAGGCTTTTTACTTGTTGAGTTATGAGTATTAAAGTTTAAATGAAAGGTCATAATTGTCTTTTAAAACTTTTGTCATATTACATTTTTGATAACTTTAGAAGATTCTGAAGTATAGAACTTCGAATTTAGTACATAAAAAATGTAACACTTTTTTCAAAAAATATTTGCAATAAATTAAAATTTTGATACGATAATCAGAAATCGTATCTGACAAAAGTTTTATAATCAAATGGAAAGTATGTGTGTCAAATTTCATGTTGAGTGTCCAAGAAATAAGCACGTTATAAGAAAATTTGTGACATAAAACAAGGTTCTGAAGAATTCATAGTTTCCTTTATAGGAAAATTATACTTCCGTAAGAACGAACAATCTGTACAATCAAAATACACATACTTAGAATGTGTTCTGATAAATGATTATGCCATATTTAGATGCAAGAGAATATAAACTATCAGAACATGTACTAATCCAGATTTTCATTTTTTGCCATATGTTGACTAGAGCCGCAGTAGCTCAGTGGTTAGTGCACTAGCTTCCTAGTTCGTTGGTCCATGGTTCGATCCCCAGTTGAAGTGGGATTTCTTTTAGACCCAAAACGGCTCCAGGGTCGACCCAGTCTCATGAATTGGGTACCGGAGTGGGAAGGTTAAGGCGGCCGGCGTGATGCTGACCACATCACCCCTAGTGTGCCGATGGTCAAGAAAAAATGGGCCTAACACCATATCCCCAAAATGTCTCAATGGACGTGTAACGGGATCCTTTACCTTTTTCTCCTTAAGTCGACGTTAAAATTCACTGCCGTTCTCCCCTAAGGGGAGGAGCGGGAGGCAATTTTCAGTCAAAACAGCAGAAACATGGAAGTTGGGATTAGTCTAAACTCGTATAATTTATATTTCACTGAATCTAAATCTGTGAATATTATTTGTCAGAACACATTCTAAGTAGGTAAATTTTGATTTTGTAAATAGTATTTTCTTCAGAAATGGTGCTTTTCCTATGAAGAGAGTCTAGATTTTCTCAGAACCTTGTTTTACTCTACTAAAGTTCTTATCACTTCCATATTTTTTTGTAAATCAATATCAGATTTGGCACAAATACCTTCCATAGGAAAATAAAACTTTTGTCAGATCCAATTTTTGATATCTTATCAATATTTTGATTTATTGCAAATAATGTTGTAAACTTTTTAAAATACGGTGATTATTTATAGATACAAACTTTAAAATTATATATCTCAAAATATACTTATGGTATCAAAAGTTCAATCTGACAAAAGTTTTAAAATATAATGGTAAACATTTTTATAAATTTGGTAATGATAGATTAATAAATAAAAAAGCCTTAGGAAATTCAATCAGAACAATACCATCCAATATGGCGGCCGTTTCCACGACAACCAATGATGTAATACCATCATACTCTTCATTATGCATATCTATGATTGATGTAGGTTAAGTCTGTGATTGATGTAGGTTAAGTCTATGATTGATGTAGGTTAAGTCTGTGATTGATGTAGGTTAAGTCTATGATTGATGTAGGTTAAGTCTGTGATTAATGTAGGTTAAGTCTGTGATTGATGTAGGTTAAGTCTGTGATTAATGTAGGTTAAGTCTGTGATTGATGTAGGTTAAGTCTATGATTGATGTAGGTTAAGTCTGTGATTAATGTAGGTTAAGTCTATGATTGATGTAGGTTAAGTCTATGATTGATGTAGGTTAAGTCTATGATTGATGTAGGTTAAGTCTATGATTGATGTAGGTTAAGTCTATGTTTGATGTAGGTTAAGTCTATGATTGATGTAGGTTAAGTCTGTGATTAATGTAGGTTAAGTCTATGATTGATGTAGGTTAAGTCTGTGATTAATGTAGGTTAAGTCTGTGATTGATGTAGGTTAAGTCTATGATTGATGTAGGTTAAGTCTGTGATTAATGTAGGTTAAGTCTATGATTGATGTAGGTTAAGTCTATGATTGATGTAGGTTAAGTCTATGATTGATGTAGGTTAAGTCTATGATTGATGTAGGTTAAGTCTATGATTGATGTAGGTTAAGTCTGTGATTGATGTAGGTTAAGTCTAAGATTGATGTAGGTTAAGTCTATGATTGATGTAGGGTAAGTCTATGATTGATGTAGGTTAAGTCTACGATTGATGTAGGTTATGTCTGTGATTGATGTAGGTTAAGTCTATGATTGATGTAGGTTAAGTCTGTGATTGATGTAGGTTAAGTCTATGATTGATGTAGGTTAAGTCTATGATTGATGTAGGTTAAGTCTATGATTGATGTAGGTTATGTCTGTGATTGATGTAGGTTAAGTCTATGATTGATGTAGGTTAAGTCTATGATTGATGTAGGTTAAGTCTATGATTGATGTAGGTTAAGTCTATGATTAATGTAGGTTAAGTCTATGATTGATGTAGGTTAAGTCTATGATTGATGTAGGTTATGTCTGTGATTGATGTAGGTTAAGTCTGTGATTGATGTAGGTTAAGTCTATGATTGATGTAGGTTAAGTCTATGATTGATGTAGGTTAAGTCTATGATTGATGTAGGTTAAGTCTATGATTGATGTAGCTTAAGTCTATGATTGATGTAGGTTAAGTCTGTGATTAATGTAGGTTAAGTCTGTGATTAATGTAGGTTAAGTCTATGATTGATGTAGGTTAAGTCTATGATTGATGTAGGTTAAGTCTTTGATTGATGTAGGTTAAGTCTATGATTGATGTAGGTTAAGTCTATTATTGATGTAGGTTAAGTCTGTGATTAATGTAGGTTAAGTCTATGATTGATGTAGGTTAAGTCTATGATTGATGTAGGTTAAGACTATGATTGATGTTGGTTAAGTATGTGCATTTCCATTGAAATCCTGTGATTAAAAACGAGAATAGCATTTCAATGGAGCTTTTCCCCAAAGTCAGTATATAATATGGTACTACTTGTACCTTCTTTGTTTTAACCAAACTCTTTGCAGTAAATAAACCCATTTAGACATTATGTTTGTACCTATCTTCTCAAACATGGTCTGCGTTCTTAAATAAAGTTCATTTCGGTAGGTGTCCAGTTTTTATTATTGACTAGGAATAACCCGTCAATAATGACGGAAGTACATAAAAAACTGTAATATATTTTTAAAATATTTTTAATTCAGTATAAAAGTTCATGACGACAACATTTTTTGTGCAAGTGCGTGGATTTGTTTCAAAGAATGTTCCCTGATTGTCACAGAGAGTTTATGATCAATAAATTTTCTATATTCTCTTCTTTTTGTCTACCCGTGTCCTCTATTTTAGTATCGCCCTTTTATCCTTTTTCCTGTATTTTTCGCATTCGTTCGTTTGCGAAAAATATTTTCTTTCCCATCCTAACTTTACCGTTTTTCTTTCTCATACTGACTAGTAACCTTATTACATAACGTGTTAGTCCCTGCTCGAGCGTATAGTGTTAGAATACGGTCTGGTCAGGCACAGAAAGCAGACAGGTGTCTATACTTCTCTCATGACACAGCGCTCTTGGGCTAGATTCTCGACATAAAGGTGTGAGAATTCACTCTGTCAGACATGATGAGGAGACATATAGTCTGGGTTTTTCCATGACACTCACGCTCCATGGCCAGTTTTTGGCGTAAGGTGCGAGGACGCACGTTTTGGCAGTTATGAGCTAGCGTCTAAGGTACGTAGGTGTTAAGGAAAGGGAAGTCTATTGCGTGGTTTGGAAATAGCACTCATCTTTGTCCGTTTCATAGATAATATCCAGAGTTTGAAACTAGATTTTCATTCTTACTCCTAAATCTGCAGTAGACAGATCGCCAGGCTAGAAGAATATCTTGTGTATTGAAAAGTCTTTAGTTTCTGGGCAACAATTTGCCGAGTTCTAGACTACCATATTATTGAATGATTCTAGTTCGTGGTATTAATCTGTAGTTCTGTGCGGAGGTAAATATTATATATTAGATATCTAGTATTTTGTGAAGTGTTTAAAGTGTTAAATCGCCTATTTCATTTTCACTAGTTCTTTTGTGCAGAGATAATTAAAGTATAGTCTGTATTATTTTCTAGTGACGTGTTTCAGTGGAAAGCAGAACAAATTATATTTCTAGCTTAAAATCACGCAGCTATAAATGAATTTGATTTTACTGCTAAATAATCAGACGGGAATATATTTTAAAATTAACTTATAACTGAAATGCTACATCAGTGAGTATCGACGGGATACGTATGTATTCATAATTCATGATGATTGATTTTATGTATATAACTTATTTTACGGGAAGTTTTAAATGATAAGTCAAGCTGTACGCTTGCAGTTTAAAAATGTTAGTTATAACGAGTACCTAGTATGTATAATTATTTTATATGTGTTTTTTTCGTTTATTCAGTGAATACTGGGTTTAACCCAAACTTTGCCAGCGTTAAGTACTGATGAGTGATATCTGTGAAGAACTAAAACATTTTCCTTAAAAAAGCCTTGGTGCATAATCTTTACAAGTACTCTAAAGGCTAAATGAAGTAACAGGCCTATCGCGCCAGATTTAATTCTTCCTGTGAAACAACTCAAGTACAATTTTAGCCTGTGTGGCAAGTAATATATTAAAGTCAGTAACATTCCGACGGAGTTTTGACTAGTGGTGTGGTGACCAAATAAAGTCCTAACCTGGAAAAAAAAGACACCGATCTGACATTCCTCATTTCTAGAAACTTAAGCTATTGACACTGTGCTCGTTGTTAATGTTCGTGCCTGGACAATTTTAATGTGACCTAAACAGACATCCGAAAAATAAGAACACCCAAGGAATCGTTCCCTGAAGCAGAGAATTCAACCCGTCTTTTTGGAACTGGGGATTTCTTGGTCAAAGACTGCCATTGACGATTCTGTATGCGAATGTCCTAAAAATTGTGTTTCCTGAAGTGGCTATCAAAGCTGTGAGTATGAACAAATGCAAGTGATCACGGCTGAATGAATAGAGTGAATGCAGGACTGAGTGATTTCTTTATTGTGGTATTTTGGCACCCATTTTGCTGTCTTAACTGTCTTTATGCAAGTTTGTTGCTAAAAAAAAAAATTTTCCCCTTAGAATAGATACTGCTATCAAAGTCAGTTCATACCTTCAAAAAAGGGAAAATATCAGACCCAAATCATATGTGACTATTTGGGCTATCATCTTTCTCCTAACGGGACTGTGGGCTAAACATTGAGCGAAGATCATAACTGTGGGTCTATCATTTCTTGTAGCAATTCCTTGATTTTTATGACTATTTGTATATGCTTGATGTAATATTTTATGTTGTGATAGAAGTTTATATTGATAATTAAACTGCCCTTAAACTTAATCAGCGTGTTGGTCAGCTCGTTCTAGAATATCTATATAATCATTTGTTATAGTTTTCCTACGTCTGTACGTCTAACTGTCGTCTTGTATGTGCGTGCACGTGAGTGGATAGAACTATATATGTGTTTAGACTGTCTGACTCCTCTAAATCTGTCGTAGAAGATAGGTGAAAGAGAGAAGATTTCTCGATTTCAGAGACAGTCTCTATCACAGTCTACCATCTCACTCGTGGAAATCTATTGCTATTACTATCTCTCACTGTGACTATCACTTATTCAAATCTAATCAGAAGGGACTAACCCAAGTCTTAATTCTCCTATCAAAAATCTACGACAAATGTGGGCTCGTTTCCGATAATTGAGCTAAAAATCCTGAGCAAGGACGACAAATGTGGTCTCGTCCGAAGGATTTTTAAACTTATAATAGGAAGACGAGTACGACAAATGTGGTCTCGTCCGAAGGATTTTTAAACTTAGAATAGGAAGACGAGTACGACAAATGTGGACTCGTCTAACGGGATTTTGAATTTAGAATAGGAAGACGAGACGGCAAATAGCAGCTCGTCTGTAATTTTCTTTATTCTGATATAGAGTAAGAGTGTGATGTCTTGTGAGTTGTTATATCTTTAAAAATAATTTTTCCCCTAGATTAACGATCTGTTACTAATTGTTTTTCCACAACATTTTGAGTAATACACATTTGAGTTACAGGTTGATTTTGTCGGAATATATGTTAATTACTGATTTTGTAATACCAAACGCTGGTAAAGTTTGTGATTGTCTAACAATCACAGGGTTCTGAAGAAGTAGGCGTTTGAGCTAAGCTAAGGAGTGCGTTTCGGACTATTTCGTCCAGATTAATTGCCTCCCATACCCTAACTGTCTTCAGGGGTGAACTTTTAGTGGATTAAAAATTAAGGGAATTTTTTTTTTCTCAAAAAAACATTTTTGCAATAATTATTTTGTTTCCACTGTAGCATCTTAATTTTTTAGTGAGTAATCTTAACTACCATTTATTTGGCGTAGTCGACTGCATTAGGTGTTTTATTGCAGATTAATAGCAGCGATAGTTAGATACTTTATTATTTTGGAGGAGGTATCCCAGGTTAAAGTATATCATCTTTTGTTTTGGTATTTTCTCGCAAGTGGTAGGAACCAGTGTATCCTTGTCTTACTTTCTTTCTCGACTAGTCTCAGTCACTGATTTATTATGGCAGAAAGGGCGAAGCATAGGCAACTCCTCAGGGACGAGGCGAGAGAAAACGGTTTGGACGGAGAAGAAGCCAAAGCTTTTGTCAAGGACGAACTTGAAAGATATGATGCGGAGAGGAAAGCAGCGGAAGCGAAGGAAAAAGCAGCCGCAGATAGAGAGCAGAAGAAAATGGATGAGGAAATGGAAATTCGCAGGATACAGCATGAGAAGGAGAGGGAGGAGAGACAGCATGAGAAGGAGAGGGAGGAGAGACAGCTTGAGGAAAAGGAGAAACAGAGACAGCATGAGTTGGCGCTTAAGACTCTAGAGTTCCAAAGCCATGGTGCTGCCTCTACCTCCAGCAATGGAGAGTCTTCTCCTCATTCCTCTGTAACTGACCCTCCTAACACACAATCTACTCATCTCACTGCTGTGTCTTTTGCGCTAGAATCGTTCCCTTGTCCTAATGAGAAGGTTGACACGTATCTAGAGAAATTTGAGAAAATTGCATTACTATGTACGGTTTAGAGAGGTCGCGTTGGAATATGAAGCTTTCTCAGGCGCTGAAAAGCAGAGCGTATGATGTTTACGCCAAACTGGAGAGCAGCCAACAAGAAAATTACGACGTGTTTAAGAAAGCTTTGCTTGAAAGCTTTGAAATGAATGCGCGAAAGTTTTTGCAACTGTTTCGCAACAGCAGGAAGAAGAGCTCTTAAACTTTCCAGCAGTTCTCGTCTCGTTTGAAGGGATACTTGACAAAGTGCCTTGAGCGTTCACAGCTCCCCTCTACCTATGAAGGTTTGGAGGAATTTATTATAACAGAACAAATAAAGAACACTTTGTCTGCGGACACCCGGAGATTTCTAGCTGAGCAGGGTGCAGAAAAGGTTGAAGACATCTTAGAAAAGTCTGAGCGATATCACAATGCGCTGGCTGAACTACCGGCCACACAACGGAAACCGACAGAATAGCATTTTCGAACGAATAATCTAGACCAATATTCTCATGCCTCAAATCAGAA
The DNA here is from genome assembly GCA_024509875.1 of Oreohelix idahoensis. NCBI lineage: Eukaryota > Metazoa > Mollusca > Gastropoda > Stylommatophora > Oreohelicidae > Oreohelix > Oreohelix idahoensis. The sequence goes on from JAMPIV010002303.1 coordinate 122,342, forward strand.
TAACCACAGAGAAACTGGACCTCAAAACTCCCCTCCTGAAAAATCCAAGTTCTACAAAAACAAGTACCCCAACCACAGTAAACAGTCTGATCAACTCGACCGCCCTTCATGGCAGCGCAGCCAGAAAGGACAAGGTGGCAAAGGAAGAACTCCTGAGCACGGGACTAATGATCAGAGTGAGCACACCGAGCCTAAACGCATCGAATGCTTACTAACAGTCTCGCAAGGCGGAATTATTGACAGTGATTCCCAACCTGTTGGGGATACACCCTCAACGCGAGGAACTGTTATATTGAACGGTTCTCAAAGTCTTTGTTTATTTGACACGGGGCTTTCTTATGATTGCATTGTGGCCAGACACTTAGTTAAACCCGGTCAAGACAGGAGAGACCGTCGAACATTGTGGAGTCTCTAAGAGTGATGCACCTACAGCGCTTCCCATCGCATTGGTGGAGATCCACTCTGAGTTTGTCAGATGCGTGATCAAAGCGGCTGTAATGGATGACCCCATATACCCAGTCAAACTTGGCGGTAGATACGTGTTTTTTAAGAAACCGGAAGAGCCTATTGTGGCAGCAGTAACTACAAGAGGGCAAACCAAGAAGGAACGGGAGCCTGCGCCTAATATGTTACCTATAGAACTTAAAGAAGCGCAACAAAAGGACCCTACTTTGGCACCCTGCTTTAGGAAACTGCCCATGGCTAAGGAACCCAGACAGCACGGGGACATTTTTTCTCAGGATGGCGTACTTCATCGCAGAACGGGCAAACCTGACCAAGGTTACAATCAGCTCCTAGTACCGAAACAGTACAGAAGCCAAATCCTAGAAATGGGGCACTCTCTTCCCTTCAGCGGACATATGGGACAGAACGCCACAAACCAACGGATAACCACTCATTATTGGTGGCCAGGAGTAAATACTGATATTATCAGGTATGTCAAATCCTGTTCCCAGTGCCAACGTGTGCCACCCAAGCAACGGGCACCCCCAGTCTCTTTGGGTGAAATGCCAATAGTGGGAACACCATTCGAACGGGTTGTGATCAAAATTTTAGGCCCTTTCGAAAGGACTAAAAGAAGGAACATGTTTATCCTGACCTTAGTCGTTACATGCACTTTATGTGCAGAAGCTATCCCGCTAACATGCGCAGATGCCAAGCATGTCGCAGAAGCCCTTGTGCAGATTTTCACTCGGTTGGAATTCTCTCAGCAAGTGTTGACTGATAACGGATCTCCATACCGAAACCTGTCGATGGATGAGATCGTTAAGATCTTGAGGGACCAGCACATCTACACTAAGCCTTACACTCTTGCCAGAAGTGGGTTAGTAGAACGTGTTAACGGAAACCTCAACATGATGCTAAGTAAACTGACACAAGTGAAACCTGACGATTGGGATCTTTCTATCCCTGCAGCTCTATTTGGCTACAGAGAAACCCCACATTCGTCTACAGGATTTCCGCCAGCCACGCTTTTGTTCGGCAGACTCATTAAGGGCCTGCTTGAAGCCTTACTTTGGTCGCTGACAGACCAGAAGGCTGATGAGACAGTTGTCTCAGCAAGTAAATATGTGTCGGATTTAAAAGGAAGGTTGAAACTAGGATGGGACCTAGCAACGACCAACTTTAAGCGAGCACGCACAAAGCACGCTAACCGATACAGGAAAGTCGCGAAAGACAGAGAATTGGAAGCAGGAGAGAAAGTTTTGATGTTACTCCCTACCGGAAACAACCAACTGAGGATCGGATGGCAAGGGCCGTTTACCATCCTGAAAAAGATTTCTAAATCTAACTACCAGATCTCTATTCAAGGAAAAGAAAAGGTTTTCCATTTAAATCTGCTAAAGAAATTTGTGGAAAGACCAGTGAAGACCTCCGAAAATCTCCTGACGATCGCCAAAACTGACGAAGATGACGATAGTGGCAGGGAAATTCCACTGCAATCACACGGAATCTTTCAAAAATGTCAAAAACGGCGACGCTCTTTCAAGCGCGCATGGGAGACATTCAAGAGAAAGGAAACTTTGGGAGTAGACTTGAGTAGGAATTGCACAGAGATGGAGGGGGAGATGAGAGGGAAGAAGACAGACACCCTGAAGCTACGGATATAGGAAATTTATTTCCATAACGTAGACATGGAGTGCTTCCATATCTTAAAGGGGGGATGTTCTGTCACAGAGAGTTTATGATCAATAAATTTTCTATATTCTCTTTTTTTTTCTACCCGTGTCCTCTATTTTATTATCGCTCTTTTATCCTTTTTCCTGTATTTTTCGCATTCGTTCGTTTGCGAAAAATATTTTCTTTCCCATCCTAACTTTACCATTGTTCTTTCTCATACTGACTAGTAACCTTTTTACATAACGTGTCAGTCCCTTCTCGAGCGTATAGTGTTAGAATACGGTCTGGTCAGACACAGGAAGCAGACAGGTGTCTATACTTCTCTCATGACACAGCGCTCTTGGGCTAGATTCTCGACATAAAGGTGTGAGAATTCACTGTCAGACACGATGAGGAGACATATAGTCTGGGTTTTTCCATGACACTCACGCTCCATGGCCAGTTTTTGGCGTAAGGTGCGAAGACGCACGTTTTGGCAGTTATGAGCTAGCGTCTAAGGTACGTAGGTGTTAAGGAAAGGGGAGGCTATTGCTTGGTTTTGGAAATAGCACTCATCTTTGTCCGTTTCATAGATATTAACCAGAGTTTGAAACTAGATTTTCTTTCTTACTCCTAAATCTGCAGTAGACAGATCGCCAGGCTAGAAGAATATCTTGTGTATTGAAAAGTCTTTAGTTTCTGGGCAACAATTTGCCGAGTTCTAGACTACCATATCATTGAATGATTCTAGTTCGTGGTATTAATCTGTAGTTCTGTGCGGAGGTAAATATTATATATTAGATATCTAGTATTTTGTGAAATGTTTAAAGTGTTAAATCGCTTATTTCATTTTCACTAGTTCTTTTGATCAGAGATAATTAAAATATAATCTGTATTATTTTCTAGTGACATGTTTCAGTGGAAAGCAGAATAAATTATATTTCTAGCTTAAAATCACGCAGCTATAAATGAATTTGATTTTACTGCTAAATAATCAGACGGGAATATATTTTAAAATTAACTTATAACTGAAATGCTACATCAGTGAGTATCGACAAGATACGTATGTATTGTTAATTCATGATGATTGATTTTATGTATATAACTTATTTTACGGGAAGTTTTAAATGATAAGTCAAGCTGTACACTTGCAGTTTAAAAATGTAAGTTATAACGAGTACCTAGTATGTATAATTATTTTTTATGTATTTTTTTCCTTTATTCAGTGAATACTGGGTTTAACCCAAACTTTGCCAGCGTTAAGTACTGATGAGTGATATCTGTGAAGAACTAAAACATTTTCCTTAAAAAAGCCTTGGTGCATAATCTTTACAAGTACTCTAAAGGCTAAATGAAGTAACAGGCCTATCGCGCCAGATTTAATTCTTCCTGTGAAACAACTCAAGTACAATTTTAGCCTGTGTGGCAAGTAACATATTAACGTCAGTACCATTCCGACGGAGTTTTGACTAGTGGTGTGGTGACCAAATAAAGTCCTAACCTAGAAAAAAAAAAGACACCGATCTGACATTCCTCATTTCTAGAAACTTAAGCTATTGACACTGTGCTCGTTGTTAATGTTCGTGCCTGGACAATTTTAATGTGACCTAAACAGACATCCGAAAAATAAGAACACCCAAGGAATCGTTCCCTGAAGCAGAGAATTCAACCCGTCTTTTTGGAACTGGGGATTTCTTGGTCAAAGACTGCCATTGACGATTCTGTTCGTGAATGTCCTAAAAATTGTGTTTCCAGAAGTGGCTATCAAAGCTGTGAGTATGAACAAATGCACGTGATCACGGCTGAATGAATAGAGTGAATGCAGGACTGAGTGATTTCTTTATTGTGGTATTTTGGCACCCATTTTGCTGTCTTAACTGTCTTTATGCAAGTTTGTTGCTAAAAAAAAATGTTTCCCCTTAGAATAGATACTGCTATCAAAGTCAGTTCATACCTTCAAAAAAGGGAAAATACCAGACCCAAATCATATGTATCTGTGACTCTTTGGGCTATCATCTTTCTCCTAACGGGACTATGGGCAAAACATCGAGGGAAGATCAAAACTGTGGGTCTATCATTTCCTGTAGCAATTCCTTGATTTTTATGACTATTTGTATATGCTTGATGTAATATTTTATGTTGTGATAGAAGTTTATATTGATAATTAAACTGCCCTCAAACTTAATCAGCGTGTTGATCAGCTCGTTCTAGAATATCTATATAATCATTTGTTATAGTTTTCCCACGTCTGTGCGTCTAACTGTCGTCTTGTATGTGCGTGCACGTGAGTGGATAGAACTGTATATGTAATATATATATATATATATATATATATATATATATATATATATATATATATATATATATATATAAATATATATGGTTACACTGTCTGACTCCTCTAAATCTGTCGTAGAAGATAGGTGAAAGAGAGAAGATTTCTCGATTTCAGAGACAGCCTCAATAACTGTCTACCATCTCACTCGTGGAAATCTATTGCTATTACTATCTCTCACTGTGACTATCACTTATTCAAATCTAATCAGAAAGGACCAACCAAAGTCTTAATTCTCCTATCAAAAATGTACGACACTGATACAAAATGTTTTTAACAAAAACTTTCAAGTTTTCATGATTTGTTCCTCGGGTGAAGGCGACATAGAGCTGGCTGTGTCCAAAAACAGGTTCAGGAAGGAAAACTCCTACGTGATCAGAAGTTTGTCCTTGCTCCTTATTGATCGTAATTGCAAATGCTAAAATCACTGGAAATTGACGACGTCGGATCCTAAATGGCAAACTGCGCTCGCTCGGTTCTAAGTCAATGCGAGAAATAAAGACTCGTTCTTCCTTATTGTAGGCGTCTGTGGCCTAATGGATATGAACGGAGTTTATAATCCAGATATACCAGGTTCGAAACCTGCTGCAGGCGGTTTGGTAGCAGATCGCTTTGTGTGGATTTTTAACAATGGTATAAGCGCCGTACCGTTCAGAAAGCAATGGCAAACTACTGAATGAAAAAAAAATTGCCTAGAAAAATCACAAACAGCCAATAAAAGCTGGGGTTGATTGCCACGTTCTGTAAAGCATAAGCAACTATTTAACTTCCTTATTACTGCCAGTGATAATTTCTGCATCAATCGAATTCCGATGCAAGACTTTTATGACCAAACGCGTGCCATTTAATAGTCAGTTTTTTGCGTTCAGATTTCGCAATAACTTGATAAATGTAGCAACCTTTAATTTCAGCAAATGCGGTGGCATTCCTGATGGGCACTGCTCGTTAAGGAAATCAACTGCGTCGTTGGGATCATCGGAAATCATGGTATCTATGCTCCAATAAACCGTTTCATTTCTAGCGAGTAGCTCCAACAATAAGTCTACAATACTTTAAATTAAAATGTTATCTTGAAGAAGCAATCAAAAACTTACATTTTAAAGTTATTTTTAACAAAATGATGAGTTAAATCCGTTTCCAGAATGAAACAGGGTTCTACAATCAAAACATTACATTTTCTTCATATATCACTGTCACTCACTTTGTGTTGCACAATTCACCGTCTTTTCTTCGTTGAGGGTTACTATTATCGGGAGAGTACATATAAGGGAAACAATACAATTAATGTCTAACTTTCAACCACAGTTGCATCCCTTAGATGTGACCGGCGTAAAAACGGCGAGAATTATGGAGTTTGATTCATTTATTAGTGGCTGTTGTTATTGATCCAGCGGCGCTTGGGCTCTCGCCCTTCCGCCTAGTGTTATGTAGGGATATCTGCATGTTATCGCAAGTTGTTTTCTTGTTCTCCGTACAAGGTGTTCCATTTATCTGGCCTCGGAGTAAGGAGCATTTTTCTAACATCATCGAGTGCTGGCACTTGAAGATGTGGTGGGCAACAGTTTCGTAGGGGTAGTTATATTGCTGGAGTGTGTTGTGATTGGATTCTGTTCAAGTGACTGTTGAGTGGCATATGTTGTATTCTGAGCCGAAAAATGATGTTCTGATCCCTCCTTGTAAGATGGCAGATGTTTTGTAAAGTTTTTATAATGGAAACGTAAAAGTTTCATTTAATGTGAATGAATTCAATCATGACATTTCAGCTCACAAAGGACCATATACCCTTAACAAATCCCCCTAACCTGTGCCGTTCTCTCAATGTCTTTATAAGCTTCTTCAGTCCTTTTATTTCTGTCACCAGTTTGTTTATCCATGTAATTTTTACGTTTCCTTACGTGTCTAACCTTACGTATTCCAGATAAACGACTGCATTGTAATACTGTCCATAGGTTTCCTTAAGTGTTATCACAACTATTGTCAGCTTTTTTTCATTTCTTTTGTTTTACTGACACTTGTCAGGTTCTTGCCATCAGTCCGACATCGATGATCTTGTCATTCTATTTCAGTCTTTCCATTAAATGCCCTAAACTCATTTATCAAAGTCTGTAACAACGTAGACATTGTTCTGTAATGTGGATACACTTACTTAAATGGCACACTCAGGTTGTTGATGTAGTCTACAATATCAAGGATAGTAGTCTCATAGTTCTTGTCTTTCTCTGTGTTATAGTAATAGAATGCTCCTGGAAAGAAAAGGTTAAAGGTTAAAGGTCAAAGCTCCCTTTATTGTAAAAGGTAAAGGTAGTCCCATAGCAGCTACTGTCGTAGGGAAGTGAAGTGTTAGGGACTTCCCCAAACTGTCCAACATCGATAGGTGGGGTGACCAGCTCCCTTCCTCGCTGCCTTTTCTTTCCCTAACTCTAAGAGCAGAGTCTGGTACCCATTTACAGCTGGGTAGACTGGAGCATGTCGATACCGTGATTCGAACTTGGCACTTTTGCCGCAAGAGACCAGTGTTCTAACCACTTTGTCAATCGGAAGCTCCCACTTATATTGTAAATACACTTGTTTAGAAAACACACTCAGATTATTAATGTAGTCTACGATATTAGGAAGAGAGGTTTTAATTTATGTTGACTTTCTCTGTACTCTGGCAAGAGTACGCTCTTATATGGTCATTGAAACAAATGGATATTTAGCGGAGTAAATTGGTATTTTTCTTTTTAGTCCAACAAATATGTTTGAAATCGTTGTGGAAAGCATGTTTCACAGTCAGTGTCTGGCACTGTTGTGCTCGGTATTTAGCGCTAATAGTTGGACTTCCTGAAGTATTTCAATGAGTATTTATTTGTTAAAACACGCTAGTATTATTATGAGCTACTCTATTTATCTCTCTCTATCTCTCTCTCTCTTTCGCTCTCTCTTTTAGATTAAAGCTTTCTTTAAAACCAGTTTTCATTCGCCTATATAACTGTCGTAGATTTTGGATAGGAGAATTAAGACTTGGGTTGGTCCCTTCTGAATAGGTTTGAATAGGTGATAGATACAGTGAGAGTAGTAAAAATAAATAGAATTTCCACAAGTGAGATGATAGACTGTGATATAGAGGCTGTCTCTGAAAAAAATCGAGGAAATCTTCTCTCTTTCACCTATCCTCTACCACAGCTTTTAAGGCGTCAGACAGTCTAAACACAGATATATATATTACATATATTTCTATCTACTCACGGGCACGCACATACACGTGACGACAGTTAAACACACAGACGTGGGAAATCTATAACAAAGAATATATATATATATACTAGAACGAGCTGACCAACGCACTGATTTAGTTCAAGAGAGATTTTTTTAATTATCATCTAAAAAATCTTCTCACAACACCTAAAAAAATACATCAAGGAAAAAAAAACATATACAAATAGTCATACAATTCAAGAAAATGCTACAAGGATGATAGCCCCGTGGTGATCTTAACTCTAGGTTTAGCCCACAGCCCCGTTAGGATGACAGATGATGGCCCAAAGGGTTATAGATGCATATGGTTATGGTCTAATATTGTCCCCTTTCTTCAAGGTAAGAACTGACTTATGACAGCAGTATCTATTCTAAAGGAACAATTTAAATTAAGCAGCAAGTCTGTCATAAGGAAAAATTACAAAGTGAGTGCATAAAAAAACAACGAACATCCTTCCGTCACTTTCACTCGGTTCTTTCATCAGGGTACCCTGGCACACGTGCTTACTTATCTGTACCGCTGTTCGCCGTCTGGCGCAACCTTAGGACACTTCTCTACAGTGAATCTGTATTCTTTGGATAAAGCAAATCCCAGCTCTGCAATTACAGGTTTTTCTTCCACTGTTTTCGGGGAGCGTTCGCTTCACCAGTTAAATTTTTGATTACTGTTAATGTCACTTGAATCAGATTGGATAAGCAAGTTTAAACGGGCACACAGAGTCAAAAAAACACGAGGGTTCCCTTAATTTGAAAAAAAGATGACCAGTGGACAACTGCTCTCAACAGATAGTCTTGGTTCACTATCCACTCTTTCAATAGTGTCGGAAATGTTAATGTTATTTCTTGTAATTATTCTCGCCGCCAGGCAGCATGTACATTTAAATTTGTGGAGCAATATAAACTGGCTCAAAAGCCCAATATATATTTCTAGTCTTTAGACACCGTTAGTGGGATTAGTATTACTGTCTATCTCTGATGGCACATGCACTGTCAGACCAGTGTTACTTGGAAAAAACCCACGTGGTTAAAGATAGGAAATGTCTATGCTTCTCACAAATATGTCTTTTTACTAAACGCCGGCAAGTTCTGGGTCACTCCAGTATTCACTGCATAAAATGGAAAAAGCACATATAAATAATTATACATACTATGTATAAGGATATAACTTATATTTTAAACTGCAAGCGTAGAGCTTATCATTTAACACTTCCCGTGAAATAAGTTATATTATAAAATCAATCATCATGAATTTGAAATACATATAAATATATTTCGTCAACACTCATGAGACATCTAGCAGTTATAAGTTAGTTTAGAAAATGTATCTCGCCTGAGTATTTGCAGTTAAATGAAATTTTTTTTTATATGCCGAATGGGTTTAGCTAGAAATTTATAATTTATCTTGCTTTCCACTGTAACTCGTCGACTAAAGAATATAACAAACTATTAAAATAATCACTCTGCACACAGAACTAGTTTAAAATGAAATAGGCGATTAAACACTTTATCACTTCACAAAATACTAGAGATCTATTATATATAATATTTACCTCACGCAGAACTACAGACTAAACCATGAACTAGAATACTGTAATCTAATGGTAATCTAGAACTCAGCAAATGCTCAAGAAACTCAGACTTCGCCAAAACACAGATATTAAATCTAGCATAGCGATCTGTCTACTGCGAATTTAAGAGTCAGAATGAAATTAAAGTTTAACATTCTGGTTATATCTATCAAACGGACAAAGAGGTGAACGTTTATTTCGTAGAACGAAATGCTCTCCCCTTTCCGGCTTTAACGATACGTTTAACACCTAAACGCATGTCGTAACTGCCCCGTACTGACCGAGATGTACGCGTGTCAGTTGCAAATCTCAGACACCCCGTCTGCAGTGCGGAGCGCAATTTCACACTTCGCCGGACTATCCCGACGAAAACTCACGCAGTTGCTGCAAAAGGTAGACAATCCGTCTGCCTGCCCTGTCCGACGGAGCGACTTATCACACCCCCGGCCCAGAAATCTGGTCAGGCAGCGCTCTGACCGGGGAAACTGCAAACGTTCTGTCTGGAGAGAACCGTATATTCACAGCTATCGTTCGACCGGCCGAGACTGACATCTACGTAATCAAGTTATTCTTCAGTATGAGAAAGAAAAACGATGATGGGAAAGAAATTTATTTTTCGCAACGAACGAATGCGAAAAAAAATACGGGAAAAAGTAAACTGCGATAATAAAATAGAGGATACGGGTGAAATGAAGAAGAAGAGGAAATAGGCAATTTATAGATCATAACTGTCTACGTGACAGAACGTCCCCCCTTTAAGATATGGAAGCACACCATGTCTACGTTATGGAAATAAATTTCCTATATTCGTATCTTCAGGGTGTTTGTCTTCTTCCATCTCATCTCCCCCCTCCATTTCTGTGCAAGTCCTACTCATGAAGTCTACTCCCAAAGTTTCCTTTCTCTGGAATGTCTCCCATGCGCGCTTGAAAGAGCGTCGCCGCTTCCGAAATTTTTCAAAGATTTCCTGTGATTGCAGTGGAGTTTCCCTGTCACTATCGTCATCTTCGTCAGTTTTGGCGATCGTCAGGAGATGGTCGGAGGTTGGCACTGGTTTTTCCAAGTATCTCTTTAAGAGATTTAAATGGAAAACCTTCTCCTTTCCTTCAATAGAGATCTGGTAGTTAGCCTTAGAAATCTTTTTCAGGACGGTAAACGGCCCTTGCCATCCGATCTTCAGTTGGTTGTTCTCGGTAGGGAGTAACACCAAAACTTTCTCTCCTGCTTCCAATTCTCTCTCTTTCGCGACTTTCCTGTATCGGTTAGCGTGCTCTGTGCGTGCTCGCTTAAAGTTGGTCGTTGCTAGGTCCCATCCTAGTTTCAACCTTTCCTTTAAATCCGATACGTATTTACTGGCTGAGACAACTGTCTCATCAGCCTTCTGGTCTGTCAGCGACCAAAGTAAGGCTTCAAGTGACCCCTTAATAGGTCTGCCGAATAAAAGCGTGGCTGGCGGAAATCCTGTGGAAGTATGAGGAGATTCTCTGTAGCCAAATAAAGCTGCAGGAATACAAAGATCCCAATCTTCAGGTTTCACTTGTGCCAGTTTACTTAGCATGTTGAGGTTTCCATTAGCACGTTCCACGAGCCCATTTCCGGCCGGAGTATAAGGCTTAGTGTGGATGTGTTGGGTCCTCAAGATCTTAACGATCTCATCCATCAACAGGTTTCGGTATGGAGATCCGTTATCCGTCAACACTTGTTGAGGGAATCCCAACCGAGTGAAAATCTGCACTAGGGCTTCTGCGACATGCTTGGCCTCTGCGCATGTTAGCGGTATAACATCTGCCCATAAAGTGCATGTATCGACTAAGGTCAGGATAAACCTGTTCCTTCTTTTAGTCCTTTCGAAAGGCCCTAAAATGTCGATCACAACCCGTTCGAATGGTGTTCCCATTATTGGAATTTCACCCAAAGAGACTGGGGGTGCCCGTTGCTTGGGTGGCACACGTTGGCACTGGGCACAGGATTTAACATATCTGATAATATCAGTATTTACTCCTTGTGGTAAAGTGGGATGTTATAAATATTTATAGGGGACTTAGTGTACTGACTGAGATCAGCTGTGAAGGTATCTATATCTAATAAGAGTAGTGTATTATAGATAACCTTACTTGCTGCCACATATATATATATCTCAGTCAGAATTATTCTGGAATAGTGTGATGACTACGTTATATGTCTAGGGTATGTGTATGATGAATTGTAAGTCATAACAACAACAGACAGATAAACAATTTAATTTATTCCACCACACTTGACAACACTGTGACACTCACATACATAAAACACTCTAAGAGGATATCTTAAAGGAGTCACTGATAACTTTTCAAATAACAATATGTATTCATAGCTGTCATGAATGTATATGTGTCCTGATTCAAATACAAATGGAACCAGGAATCACAATCAATTTTAATTACAAGTTATATGTACAGAATTTATTAATATGATTATTATAGTGACATATATTATTAATGGTATCCTATGTGTGTCAGTTGTGTAGTGGTAACATGAGGTAATACTGGTTTTGTTTTGTTCAAGCTCTGTTGGTATTTGTCATCATGACTTCAATAGTTTGTTTCTATGGGAACTAGTATTGGAGATGTTCTCAGTTCCTGGTATTAAAACAATTTAATTCCCCTCTTAATTTTAGTTTACAATGTTATTTTAAGATGGGGGTACATAATGTTGAGCTCCATGGCCACACTCTCTTATCTTGCGTGATGACTGCAGTAAAAGACTCCTCTGCTCGTTAACTGTAATGAGTTCTGGAGCCACCCCACTGGTTGCTATATGGACCAAGGAGTATGTGTTACGCACAAATAATTACTTTTTTCAAAGCCTTTGTATGATCATTTTTCGTATGTATGATCATTTTTTGACTGAAGTGTGTATTATGTTTTTTACAGTCAAAGGGACATAACCCGAGTTATCGAGACTACAATTTTTTAGGAGTTTGCCTTCTCTTGTATAGAGACACGTTCGGTCTATAATTTCTTGAACGAAGCGTGACCATATCTCCTTATTTGGTAGTATCAGTCAACTGTTGTAGATGTCTGAAACCTTTCTTAACGCTTCTGTTCATGACCATAAAAGGCGCGACTGTATAAGACTTTTATCTCGAATGTTCTTAGAATCGTCTTATTGTGAACGGCGACTCAGAGATTGTCGCTCTGCGCATGTCTCGACTTGGTTTTCGTTTGTTGTTCCGCCCAGCTCGGGAGTTTAGAAATGGTCTAAGTAGCGAGCAGACGCGACCTGCGTCTTGTGATTTTCTGAGGGAAATACATTGTCTTTGTGAGTTAGTTAGCTAACTAGACTATTTCCCAGTATTATTCAAGCCTGCCTGGAGGCATATGTTCATGGTTGATTTTCCGAAATAAGGTAATTCCTCTTGTATCGAACTTTATGCTATCATCTAGAGGTTCGTCATTTTGTCGCCTTTTTGCTCGCCTGTGTGATTCAAAATGGAGAGGTACTTTGACTAGGATTAAGTCACCGGTATCTTTATACCTGAACTAGTTATATATATATGGGTCGCTCTAGACCAACAAGACTATTGTCTGTGTTCCAGGATTCGTTATATCAGAGATCACGTCCAAGTCAGATGGTTAGACTTAGGAAGGTTATAAAGGTCGAGCTGACCTGTAATCCATGTATGCTATTCACGTGCAGACAGTAAACGGACTTATTGTATACATCTGATCTGCTAGCATCAGGAAGGGAATAATTATTATTGTCTATGATCATTGAAGATCTGCAGCTGACACTGTTGCAGAAGTTATATATATTATTTATAAAGCTTCACGAACCAGAACTTTATGATATCTGTTTACCATACAACTATGGAGTATTGAATCCTACATGACTATCAGTTAAGATGATTTTGAATGCTGCATTCGTTATACTGTGCTGATGATGACATAAATATCATGACTGTTTTGTGGCGTGCAATAAATGGTATAAAACTAAAGCGAAGTTACCATTTCTATGACTCTACACGTCATGTTGCCTGTGGTGTACCCTGTGAACTGTTCTACTGCAACACACACAGCAACATTCTAAATCAGAGAAGACACCTACATCTTGCACTTTAATACCAGGTGTCGATAGGGGTGGCAAGTTATCATTTCAGCTCAAATCCACCCTTATCATTTTTGGTGGCCATATGTTGGTTTACTCTGATACCAGCTATCAAGGGGTCAACAAACCCAGACATCATCAGCAGACTACAAGACAACGTTGCAGTTTCTATTCATCACCTTTGATGAAATTTTTTTTGAAAGACGCGGCATTACTGACAGTTGTTGATATTTTGAAACTACCCGGCGCTGCTCGGCAGTATTGAAGTTTGTCTACAACTAGAAGGACAAGTACCGAGCGAATGGATTTCCTGATCTGTTAAGAAGAAGGACAAGTGCCGTAACAACTGTTCCGGTCTCAGAGGTACTGTTGCAGATTCAGAAGGTCAAGTGCTCAAGTCAATTTGTAGAATTCAGAAGGTCAAGTTCAGAAGCTGTTTCCTGTCAGAAGCTCATTTCCTTCGTCATGGCAGTTTACGAGAGCAGATATGGATCAACGTTGGATCATTGTCCTAAGAATGCTGATCACATCCTGTTCTGAACTGTGCTGACGTTGTGGATACATAGAAGTTAAGTGGCCTGTTTTGTTTGTGAACTGTGCCCTTATGTTCTAACTGAGCCTTCTGTCTATCACATTTTTTTTCACTGTTTACATGTTTATATGTTATTTGTATTTATATGTTTATATTTCAGCGGGTTTTTTCGGTTGGGCGGTGTCTTTCAGTGGAAGATACCACGTCACAGAGGTTCTACTGTTAGCGTTTTCGTTAGGGACTGTGCGAATTTCCTACTGTGAAATTTGCTAGCGACAATCGTTGCTATATCTGTTTAGTTGTGACGAGTTGTGCTTTATTTTTGTTTCTTGTATATTTTTTTTCTTTTTCTTTTCTCTCTTTCTTTCTGTTTTTTAGTTTCGATTTCGATTGTTTGTATTTGTAGGTCTCCCCTATCTATTATTCAGTTCTTTAAGTATATTTTTGTGTATACACTGTAGCGTCATTTGTTTGTCATATTTTCGCATATTTCTTTTTAGTTTCGCTGTTTATTTATTTGACTTATGCGAATGTTTTCATATTGTTTGATCTTTGTTATTGTTTACATTGACTCTGATCTTTGTTTTTGTTTACATTGACTTTGATCTTTGTTGTTGTTTACATTTGACTTTGATCTTTGTTATTGTTTACATTGTTGGTGACCTTTGTTATTGTTTACATTGTCTTGTTATTGTTTGCATAGTTCTTGCATAGTTAGCTTTCACTATTGTTAGATATATGCTCATGCACTATTAGTCTATAGTGCACTTATCATAACTAACTGGTGGTTTTTTGCTTATGCACTATTGTAGTGCAGTTATGATAAATAACTGATGGTTATGCACTGATTTGTGTAGTGCACTGATAATTAAGAGGTGACTTGTGATATTATTATACATTTGATAATACAAGTTGGTGTCAAGTCTTGTTGCCCACAGAGATTGGAGTAAACATATTGATTATACAAGCACTTTATTAAGTCTTGTTGCTATTAAGATTGAAATAAGATAATTAATTATTTCAGGTTCTGTACTCACATTTTAGACATCATGTCTACATTTGAGTACTTTATTGAGCAGGGTAAAGCCCTTGGGAAGACAGGTGATAAATTAGAAGAATTTGCGACTGTTCAATATGCCAAGGCATTGAAGTCGGAGGAAAAGAAAATGAAAGAACTAACTGAACAAAAGAGAATAGATGCTGAAAATTTAAAACTGCAGATGCAGGTAGATGAAAAGAGATTACAAATGGAAATGGAAAAACAAAAAAGAGAAGCAGAATCTCAGGAGAAGAGACTTCAGGCTGAGGTTGAAAATAAGAGACTTGAAATAGAAGCTGAAAATAAGAGACTTGAAAAAGAAGCTGAAAATAAGAGACTTGAAATAGAGGCTGAAAATAAAAGATTAGAAAAACAAGCTCAAGCTGAAGAAAGAAAGTTACAGGCTGAGGCTGAAGAAAGAAAGTTACAGGCTGAGGCTGAAGAAAGAAGGTTACAAAGAGAAGCTGATGAGAGAAAAGCAAAAATGGAGCATGAAGAAAAACTCTTAGCTTTGGAGTTAGAAAAGTTGAAGTTATCTAGTAATGCTAATGATGCTAATAAGATATCATCTGCTAATAAGTCTAATGCTGTTGATTTCAAGCTTAATTTACCAGCATTCAATGCTTCAATTGATGATATAACATTTTATCTAGATAGATTTGAAAGTGCATGTAAGGTGCATAATATAGATAAAACATTATATGTTTATCATCTGTCCAAGATACTTAGAGGTGATGCTTTGACTTTATTGGGTATGGTAGATGTGCCTGACAAAAACAACTATGAGGTTGTCAGGGCGGCATTGTTAAAGAAGTACCAACTTAACGAGGACGGATATCGTCTTAAATTTAAAAACATGTTACCAGAAACTGGAGTTGAATTCTCTGAATTCATCTCAGGCATCCGTCTTACTTTTTTACGATGGGTTGAGTTGTCTAAAACAGAGAGTACATTTGAAGCTCTTATGGACTTACTACTTAGAGACAAGGTTATGTCTTCTGTTAATGAAGCTTTTCTTTCTTTTCTTCATGAGCGTAAGCCTAAAAACATAAAAGAAATGGAAGAATACTGTAGCCAGTATGTTACTGCGCATCCCCACATAACCATTAGCAACTCTAAAGTAAAAGAAGGTCTGCCAGTTGCTTCGGCAGCACCTTATGGCCCAAATTTTATGCGTAAATTTCAGGGTAGCCAGCAAAATTTCAATAAAAAGAGTAACCGTAATTATGCCCAGAATCATAGTAATCAATTCCAGGGTGATTCTTCTTCCCAGAACTGGAGACATCCTAATACTACACGTTATTCTACTCCGGTTAACTTTAGAAATTTTCACAAAGGTAATCGGTATAGAGGAAAATATTTTTCTCAGAGACCTCAATACCAGGATAATAGAGGTTCTCAACAGTATAGAGATGGTAATGACAGTTATGGAAACTGGAACTCAAACCAGGATAAAAATTACAGTAGGGACTTTAATGATAATTGCAGAGGCAATAATGGTCGCGGTAGATCGCAACATAAGAGAAAAAAATATCAACAGACAAACTCTGTTCAACAAGAATCTCAGGGAGTAGATAAACAGGTTAATGATAATAAAGACCATAATGCTATCGGATGCTCATCTTTTTGATTTTGGTAGAGCAAATAAATGTATCCAATGCAGTACTTTATTTGACCCAAAGACCGTTAGTACTTTAAGCTGTGGTCATCCTTTGCCCGCTCTTCCTGCTAATGTTGCTCATGATGGGAGAGGTTCTCTTATATTACATAAGGGGCTTGTAAATAGTAATCCAGTCTCAGTGTTGTTTGATTCTGGATGTACTACTGTCGGGGTTAGGCAATCTCTTGTAGATCCATCCTGTGCTACAGGAAAGGTCATCAAATGTGTCACATTTGGTGGCACGTTGGAAAAGTATCCTACTGCTATAATACACATTGCTACTCCTTTCTTCACGGGAGAGGTCCACGCGTGTCTACTTCCAAACCCTATTGCGGACCTTATTATTGGTCGTATTCACGGAGTTAGGGAATGTACCCCACAGCAGATTGCTGTTTGGGAAGAGCAAAACATTGAAGCTACCAATGCGGTGGTCACAAGAGCACATGCTCTGGATCCACCTCAAACTTCATTAACTAATAATGATGAAGTAAATGACCAAGATAGTCACTTGACTATTACACGTGACTCATTTATCAAATTGCAAGAAGAAGATCCTTCTTTACAAAAATTCTTCATTCTAGCAAAAAAAGGTGATCCTAATCAAAATACTAATAGAAAATCTTGGATTTCTATGAAGAACGGCGTACTTGTACGTATGGTACAAGACTCGACTACGTCCACTCATTCACAAATTCTTGTGCCCAAGAGCATGAGATTGCAAATATTGCAACATGCTCATGACTCGCAATGTGCTGGACATATGGGTTTTTCCCGTACAAAGTCGAGAGTTCTTGCGGCTTTCTTTTGGCCATTTGTGAGCAAGGACATACGAATGTACTGTCGCTCTTGCAAAGTATGTCAGGAGGTCAAATCTAAAGGACCACGACATGCTGCGCCTATCCAGGCTGCTGACATTCCTATTCGCCCTTTTCAAAAAATGGCAATAGATATTATCGGTCCTTTTAGAATTAAGTCGGCTAGAGGACATCAATTTATCCTTACATGTGTCGATATGTGCACACGTTGGCCAGAGGCAATACCTCTCAAGAGCATCTCAACTGCTGACATCGCAGACGCTCTTTGGCTGATATTTTCTCGCTTGGGTTTTCCCGGAGAAATATTGTCAGACCATGGCACTCAACTTATATCAGACACTATGTCACAGGTAATGTCTATGCTACACATTAAAAGGTCTCTCAGCAGTATCTATCACCCAATGTCTAATGGGTTGGTCGAACGTTTAAATAGGACTCTGAAAACTTTACTTGGTAAGATAACTGAGGATCATCCTCAGGATTGGGACAGGGTCTTACCCGCGGCTCTCTTTGCGTATAGAGAGGTCCCCAATGAACATACGGGGTTTTCCCCTTTTGAACTTGTCTTTGGCGCGCAACCGCGCGGCCCTATGTCTTTACTTCACGATCTAATCACTGCCGATAATATTAGCGATGAAACTCAATCTTCTTATGAGTACGTCATTGCTCTTAGGCAAAAGATCATCGAGGCATGCAAACTAGCAACTTCGTCTTCCGAATTTGCTAAAGAAAAGGCAAGGCAGTTTGCAAATAAGAATAGATGTCTACGACAACTTTGTCCAGGTGACAAAGCTCTCGTTCTACTTCCTTCAAGGGAGAACAGACTTCTAATTGCATGGAAAGGTCCATATGCAATAGTCTCCAAAATTTCTGATGTCGACTATGTTGTCGATATTGATGGAAAGCATAAAACTTTCCACATAAATATGCTCACGGAATTTTATGAAAGACCTGACTATTTGCAGCCTATTTTCCAGGCAACGGACAATTCTCAAGTACCTCATGGTCAGTACTCATCGCTGTCAGTTATACAGGATGAGGAAACTACTTTTTCTGATGTCAATCTTCCTCTTTCTATGGTCCCACTTTATTCTACGGAATCTTGGAAAAACGTGACCGTTTCTCCAAATCTTTCCGCTGAGGAACATCGACAAGTTTCTTCGATGTTGCAAACATTTCAGGATGTTCTTACAGACATCCCGGGACACACACATGTCATTGAACATGACATTGTGCTAACTGATCATAATCCTATCAGAGTCAGACCCTATCCAATACCTATCCATTTCCAGTCTCAAGTCGAAAAAGAATTGGATGAAATGATACGTTTGGAAATCATTGAACCATCCACTTCAGCATACTCTTCGTCTATGGTTATTGTTCGAAAGAAGGATAATAACATTCGCATTTGCGTAGATTATCGCAAATTGAACCAAGTTACGAAGTTCGATGCTGAACCTATGCCTTCATTAGAAGAGCTACTCAATAAACTTTCTAATTCTAGATTCTTTACCAAACTAGATTTGTCTAAAGGTTATTGGCAAGTTCCTCTAACCGAACGTGCCAAACCTTTTACAGCTTTTTCTACACCTAGGGGTTTATTCCAATGGAATTTCATGCCTTTTGGTCTTATGAACGCCCCTGCTACATTCGTACGCATGATGCGGCGAATTCTCGCATATCGTACAGATGTCATAGCATACCTAGATGATATCTGTCTATTCAGTGATTCCTGGGAAGATCACTATTTGGGTTTATACGAATTACTGTCCACTCTTCGCGAGTATAACTTGACTGCAAAACCCTCTAAAGCCTTTATAGGATTTAGTGAGATTTCTTTCCTAGGTCATCGTGTTGGTCGTGGTCTTTTAAAGACAGAGGACCACAATGTTTCAAAAATACTTAACATTTCGGTCCCTAAGACGAAGAAACAAGTAAGGAGTCTATTAGGTTTGATCCAATTCTACGGACGATTCATTCCGAATCTGTCCTCCATTATGGCACCGCTTTCTACTTTATTGAAGAAAGGGTCGCCTAATCTGATCCGCTGGTCTAAAGAATGTCAATCCTCATTGGACCAGGTTAAAGCCCTATTTTCATCTCCACCTATTCTTAGGTTACCTACTATTGAGAAGACTTTTGTTCTTCGAAGTGACGCCTCGTCAACTGGGATTGGGGCGGCACTAATGCAGGAGTATTCTGATACTCTGCATCCGGTGATGTATATCTCTAGGAAATTAAATGCTGCAGAAAAGAATTACTCGGTTTTAGACCGTGAGTTATTGGCTATGGTATGGTCTATTCTGAAGTTACAAAGATTTCTTCTAGGCGCACATTTCATTGTGGAAACCGACCAGAAAGCGCTTACTGCTATTCAGAGCAAAAACTTGAAGAGCTCGAGGTCCACTCGTTATGCCATAGCTCTTCAACCATTTCATTTCTCGGTTCGAGCTATCCGTGGTTCGGATAATGTAATGGCAGACATTCTGTCCAGATGCCCACACGATTCCACATGATTCTTCTGTCATATATATATATTTCCTGATATACAGTCCAATGTTATAATGACATGTTAGTAGATTTTTTTTTTTTCTCACTTTTTTTAGGGGAATTTATAACATTGTACCATGTAGTTATCTAAGAAGGCTTAGTTAGTGATATACGGGCCTAAAGATCACTCGGCCACATTTAAATAATATATTTGCATAATTGTATTAAGAGATTTAGCAGTTGTCTTTAAGATTTGTGTTATTGATATTTTCGCAGCACATCATTGAAGATGCGAGATTGTGTCCATTGTGGAACTTTGAGGATATCAAGTCCTGTCCTAGATTGGGAGCGGATGATGTCCACATCTTCTTCTATTGAATGTTTTATGTCAACGAAGATCAACACATGTATTACTTATTAATTACTGTTGCTTTATATAATGTAATAAAATAGTGCGGTATATTAATATATTACACCGCTGTTTGCACAACACATTGTATGATATCATAATAATATATTTAATTTCATATATTGGTATGAGAATAATTTGATTTTCATTATGATGTTGCCATCATTGTGGCGTGTGTTGGTGGCACCTTCCTGGAATATATAAGCGTATACTTAGATAAATTTTTTCTCTAAGGATCTGAGATATGATCCAGTGTCGCTCCATGCGTTGAGCTAATTTGTTAGGTATATATCCGCGCATCATACGTGCGTTAGGAGCCTAGATTTTTCCGGCTCCAGGATTTTAAAAAAAAAATGTTTCATTTTTTTTTCCCGGGAGGGTGCGGTAATGTTACGCACAAATAATTACTTTTTTCAAAGCCTTTGTATGATCATTTTTCGTATGTATGATCATTTTTTGACTGAAGTGTGTATTATGTTTTTTACAGTCAAAGGGACATAATCCGAGTTATCGAGACTACAATTTTTTAGGAGTTTGCCTTCTCTTGTATAGAGACACGTTCGGTCTATAATTTCTTGAACGAAGCGTGACCATATCTCCTTATTTGGTAGTATCAGTCAACTGTTGTAGATGCCTGAAACCTTTCTTAACGCTTCTGTTCATGACCATAAAAGGCGCGACTGTGTAAGACTTTTATCTCGAATGTTCTTAGAATCGTCTTATTGTGAACGGCGACTCAGAGATTGTCGCTCTGCGCATGTCTCGACTTGGTTTTCGTTTGTTGTTCCGCCCAGCTCGGGCAGTTTAGAAATGGTCTAAGTAGCGAGCAGACGCGACCTGCGTCTTGTGATTTTCTGAGGGAAATACATTGTCTTTGTGAGTTAGTTAGCTAACTAGACTATTTCCCAGTATTATTCAAGCCTGCCTGGAGGCATATGTTCATGGTTGATTTTCCGAAATAAGGTAATTCCTCTTGTATCGAACTTTATGCTATCATCTAGAGGTTCGTCATTTTGTCGCCTTTTTGCTCGCCTGTGTGATTCAAAATGGAGAGGTACTTTGACTAGGATTAAGTCACCGGTATCTTTATACCTGAACTAGTTATATATATATGGGTCGCTCTAGACCAACAAGACTATTGTCTGTGTTCCAGGATTCGTTATATCAGAGATCACGTCCAAGTCAGATGGTTAGACTTAGGAAGGTTATAAAGGTCGAGCTGACCTGTAATCCATGTATGCTATTCACGTGCAGACAGTAAACGGACTTATTGTATACATCTGATCTGCTAGCATCAGGAAGGGAATAATTATTATTGTCTATGATCATTGAAGATCTGCAGCTGACACTGTTGCAGAAGTTATATATATTATTTATAAAGCTTCACGAACCAGAACTTTATGATATCTGTTTACCATACAACTATGGAGTATTGAATCCTACATGACTATCAGTTAATATGATTTTGAATGCTGCATTCGTTATATACTGTGCTGATGATGACATAAATATCATGACTGTTTTGTGGCGTGCAATAAATGGTATAAAACTAAAGCGAAGTTACCATTTCTATGACTCTACACGTCATGTTGCCTGTGGTGTACCCTGTGAACTGTTCTACTGCAACACACACAGCAACATTCTAAATCAGAGAAGACACCTACATCTTGCACTTTAATACCAGGTGTCGATAGGGGTGGCAAGTTATCATTTCAGCTCAAATCCACCCTTATCATTTTTGGTGGCCATATGTTGGTTTACTCTGATACCAGCTATCAAGGGGGTCAACAAACCCAGACATCATCAGCAGACTACAAGACAACGTTGCAGTTTCTATTCATCACCTTTGATGAAATTTTTTTTGAAAGACGCGGCATTACTGACAGTTGTTGATATTTTGAAACTACCCGGCGCTGCTCGGCAGTATTGAAGTTTGTCTACAACTAGAAGGACAAGTACCGAGCGAATGGATTTCCTGATCTGTTAAGAAGAAGGACAAGTGCCGTAACAACTGTTCCGGTCTCAGAGGTACTGTTGCAGATTCAGAAGGTCAAGTGCTCAAGTCAATTTGTAGAATTCAGAAGGTCAAGTTCAGAAGCTGTTTCCTGTCAGAAGCTCATTTCCTTCGTCATGGCAGTTTACGAGAGCAGATATGGATCAACGTTGGATCATTGTCCTAAGAATGCTGATCACATCCTGTTCTGAACTGTGCTGACGTTGTGGATACATCGAAGTTAAGTGGCCTGTTTTGTTTGTGAACTGTGCCCTTATGTTCTAGCTGAGCCTTCTGTCTATCACACTTTTTTTTCACTGTTTACATGTTATATGTTATATGTTATTTGTATTTGTATATTTATATGTTTATATTCAGCGGGTTTTCTCGGTTGGGCGGTGTCTTTCAGTAGAAGATACCACGTCACAGAGGTTCTACTGTTAGCGTTTTCGTTAGGGACTGTGCGAATTTCCTACTGTGAAATTTGCTAGCGACAATCGTTGCTATATCTGTTTAGTTGTGACGAGTTGTGCTTTATTTTTGTTTCTTGTATATTTTTTTTTTTTTCTTTTTCTTTTCTCTCTTTCTTTCTGTTTTTTAGTTTCGATTTCGATTGTTTGTATTTGTAGGTCTCCCCTATCTATTATTCAGTTCTTTAAGTATATTTTTGTGTATACACTGTAGCGTCATTTGTTTGTCATATCTTCGCATTTTGTCATCACATTTCTTTTTAGTTTCGCTGTTTATTTATTTGACTTATGCGAATGTTTTCATATTGTTTGATCTTTGTTATTGTTTACATTGACTCTGATCTTTGTTTTTGTTTACATTGACTTTGATCTTTGTTGTTGTTTACATTTGACTTTGATCTTTGTTATTGTTTACATTGTTGGTGACCTTTGTTATTGTTTACATTGTCTTTTTATTGTTTGCATAGTTCTTGCATAGTTAGCTTTCACTATTGTTACATATATGCTCATGCACTATTGGTCTATAGTGCACTTATCATAACTAACTGGTGGTTTTTTGCTTATGCACTATTGTAGTGCAGTTATGATAAATAACTGATGGTTATGCACTGATTTGTGTAGTGCACTGATAATTAAGAGGTGACTTGTGATATTATTATACATTTGATAATACAAGTTGGTGTCAAGTCTTGTTGCCCACAGAGATTGGAGTAAACATATTGATTATACAAGCACTTTATTAAGTCTTGTTGCTATTAAGATTGAAATAAGATAATTAATTATTTCAGGTTCTGTACTCACATTTTAGACATCATGTCTACATTTGAGTACTTTATTGAGCAGGGTAAAGCCCTTGGGAAGACAGGTGATAAATTAGAAGAATTTGCGACTGTTCAATATGCCAAGGCATTGAAGTCGGAGGAAAAGAAAATGAAAGAACAAACTGAACAAAAGAGAATAGATGCTGAAAATTTAAAACTGCAGATGCAGGTAGATGAAAAAGATTACAAATGGAAATGGAAAAACAAAAAAGAGAAGCAGAATCTCAGGAGAAGAGACTTCAGGCTGAGGTTGAAAATAAGAGACTTGAAAAAGAAGCTGAAAATAAGAGACTTGAAAAAGAAGCTGAAAATAAGAGACTTGAAATAGAGGCTGAAAATAAAAGATTAGAAAAACAAGCTCAGGTTGAAGAAAAAAAGTTACAAGCTCAAGCTGAAGAAAGAAAGTTACAGGCTGAGGCTGAAGAAAGAAAGTTACAGGCTGAGGCTGAAGAAAGAAGGTTACAAAGAGAAGCTGATGAGAGAAAAGCAAAAATGGAGCATGAAGAAAAACTCTTAGCTTTGGAGTTAGAAAAGTTGAAGTTATCTAGTAATGCTAATGATGCTAATAAGATATCATCTGCTAATAAGTCTAATGCTGTTGATTTCAAGCTTAATTTACCAGCATTCAATGCTTCAATTGATGATATAACATTTTATCTAGATAGATTTGAAAGTGCATGTAAGGTGCATAATATAGATAAAACATTATATGTTTATCATCTGTCCAAGATACTTAGAGGTGATGCTTTGACTTTGTTGGGTATGGTAGATGTGCCTGACAAAAACAACTATGAGGTTGTCAGGGCGGCATTGTTAAAGAAGTACCAACTTAACGAGGACGGATATCGTCTTAAATTTAAAAACATGTTACCAGAAACTGGAGTTGAATTCTCTGAATTCATCTCAGGCATCCGTCTTACTTTTTTACGATGGGTTGAGTTGTCTAAAACAGAGAGTACATTTGAAGCTCTTATGGACTTACTACTTAGAGACAAGGTTATGTCTTCTGTTAATGAAGCTTTTCTTTCTTTTCTTCATGAGCGTAAGCCTAAAAACATAAAAGAAATGGAAGAATACTGTAGCCAGTATGTTACTGCGCATCCTCACATAACCATTAGCAACTCTAAAGTAAAAGAAGGTCTGCCAGTTGCTTCGGCAGCACCTTATGGCCCAAATTTTATGCGTAAATTTCAGGGTAGCCAGCAAAATTTCAATAAAAAGAGTAACCGTAATTATGCCCAGAATCATAGTAATCAATTCCAGGGTGATTCTTCTTCCCAGAACTGGAGACATCCTAATACTACACGTTATTCTACTCCGGTTAACTTTAGAAATTTTCACAAAGGTAATCGGTATAGAGGAAAATATTTTTCTCAGAGACCTCAATACCAGGATAATAGAGGTTCTCAACAGTATAGAGATGGTAATGACAGTTATGGAAACTGGAACTCAAACCAGGATAAAAATTACAGTAGGGACTTTAATGATAATTGCAGAGGCAATAATGGTCGCGGTAGATCGCAACATAAGAGAAAAAAATATCAACAGACAAACTCTGTTCAACAAGAATCTCAGGGAGTAGATAAACAGGTTAATGATAATAAAGACCATAATGCTATCGGATGCTCATCTTTTGATTTTGGTAGAGCAAATAAATGTATCCAATGCAGTACTTTATTTGACCCAAAGACCGTTAGTACTTTAAGCTGTGGTCATCCTTTGCCCGCTCTTCCTGCTAATGTTGCTCATGATGGGAGAGGTTCTCTTATATTACATAAGGGGCTTGTAAATAGTAATCCAGTCTCAGTGTTGTTTGATTCTGGATGTACTACTGTCGGGGTTAGGCAATCTCTTGTAGATCCATCCTGTGCTACAGGAAAGGTCATCAAATGTGTCACATTTGGTGGCACGTTGGAAAAGTATCCTACTGCTATAATACACATTGCTACTCCTTTCTTCACGGGAGAGGTCCACGCGTGTCTACTTCCAAACCCTATTGCGGACCTTATTATTGGTCGTATTCACGGAGTTAGGGAATGTACCCCACAGCAGATTGCTGTTTGGGAAGAGCAAAACATTGAAGCTACCAATGCGGTGGTCACAAGAGCACATGCTCTGGATCCACCTCAAACTTCATTAACTAATAATGATGAAGTAAATGACCAAGATAGTCACTTGACTATTACACGTGACTCATTTATCAAATTGCAAGAAGAAGATCCTTCTTTACAAAAATTCTTCATTCTAGCAAAAAAAAGGTGATCCTAATCAAAATACTAATAGAAAATCTTGGATTTCTATGAAGAACGGCGTACTTGTACGTATGGTACAAGACTCGACTACGTCCACTCATTCACAAATTCTTGTGCCCAAGAGCATGAGATTGCAAATATTGCAACATGCTCATGACTCGCAATGTGCTGGACATATGGGTTTTTCCCGTACAAAGTCGAGAGTTCTTGCGGCTTTCTTTTGGCCATTTGTGAGCAAGGACATACGAATGTACTGTCGCTCTTGCAAAGTATGTCAGGAGGTCAAATCTAAAGGACCACGACATGCTGCGCCTATCCAGGCTGCTGACATTCCTATTCGCCCTTTTCAAAAAATGGCAATAGATATTATCGGTCCTTTTAGAATTAAGTCGGCTAGAGGACATCAATTTATCCTTACATGTGTCGATATGTGCACACGTTGGCCAGAGGCAATACCTCTCAAGAGCATCTCAACTGCTGACATCGCAGACGCTCTTTGGCTGATATTTTCTCGCTTGGGTTTTCCCGGAGAAATATTGTCAGACCATGGCACTCAACTTATATCAGACACTATGTCACAGGTAATGTCTATGCTACACATTAAAAGGTCTCTCAGCAGTATCTATCACCCAATGTCTAATGGGTTGGTCGAACGTTTAAATAGGACTCTGAAAACTTTACTTGGTAAAATAACTGAGGATCATCCTCAGGATTGGGACAGGGTCTTACCCGCGGCTCTCTTTGCGTATAGAGAGGTCCCCAATGAACATACGGGGTTTTCCCCTTTTGAACTTGTCTTTGGCGCGCAACCGCGCGGCCCTATGTCTTTACTTCACGATCTAATCACTGCCGATAATATTAGCGATGAAACTCAATCTTCTTATGAGTACGTCATTGCTCTTAGGCAAAAGATCATCGAGGCATGCAAACTAGCAACTTCGTCTTCCGAATTTGCTAAAGAAAAGGCAAGGCAGTTTGCAAATAAGAATAGATGTCTACGACAACTTTGTCCAGGTGACAAAGCTCTCGTTCTACTTCCTTCAAGGGAGAACAGACTTCTAATTGCATGGAAAGGTCCATATGCAATAGTCTCCAAAATTTCTGATGTCGACTATGTTGTCGATATTGATGGAAAGCATAAAACTTTCCACATAAATATGCTCACGGAATTTTATGAAAGACCTGACTATTTGCAGCCTATTTTCCAGGCAACGGACAATTCTCAAGTACCTCATGGTCAGTACTCATCGCTGTCAGTTATACAGGATGAGGAAACTACTTTTTCTGATGTCAATCTTCCTCTTTCTATGGTCCCACTTTATTCTACGGAATCTTGGAAAAACGTGACCGTTTCTCCAAATCTTTCCGCTGAGGAACATCGACAAGTTTCTTCGATGTTGCAAACATTTCAGGATGTTCTTACAGACATCCCGGGACACACACATGTCATTGAACATGACATTGTGCTAACTGATCATAATCCTATCAGAGTCAGACCCTATCCAATACCTATCCATTTCCAGTCTCAAGTCGAAAAAGAATTGGATGAAATGATACGTTTGGAAATCATTGAACCATCCACTTCAGCATACTCTTCGTCTATGGTTATTGTTCGAAAGAAGGATAATAACATTCGCATTTGCGTAGATTATCGCAAATTGAACCAAGTTACGAAGTTCGATGCTGAACCTATGCCTTCATTAGAAGAGCTACTCAATAAACTTTCTAATTCTAGATTCTTTACCAAACTAGATTTGTCTAAAGGTTATTGGCAAGTTCCTCTAACTGAACGTGCCAAACCTTTTACAGCTTTTTCTACACCCAGGGGTTTATTCCAATGGAATTTCATGCCTTTTGGTCTTATGAACGCCCCTGCTACATTCGTACGCATGATGCGGCGAATTCTCGCATATCGTACAGATGTCATAGCATACCTAGATGATATCTGTCTATTCAGTGATTCCTGGGAAGATCACTATTTGGGTTTATACGAATTACTGTCCACTCTTCGCGAGTATAACTTGACTGCAAAACCCTCTAAAGCCTTTATAGGATTTAGTGAGATTTCTTTCCTAGGTCATCGTGTTGGTCGTGGTCTTTTAAAGACAGAGGACCACAATGTTTCAAAAATACTTAACATTTCGGTCCCTAAGACGAAGAAACAAGTAAGGAGTCTATTAGGTTTGATCCAATTCTACGGACGATTCATTCCGAATTTGTCCTCCATTATGGCACCGCTTTCTACTTTATTGAAGAAAGGGTCGCCTAATCTGATCCGCTGGTCTAAAGAATGTCAATCCTCATTGGACCAGGTTAAAGCCCTATTTTCATCTCCACCTATTCTTAGGTTACCTACTATTGAGAAGACTTTTGTTCTTCGAAGTGACGCCTCGTCAACTGGGATTGGGGCAGCACTAATGCAGGAGTATTCTGATACTCTGCATCCGGTGATGTATATCTCTAGGAAATTAAATGCTGCAGAAAAGAATTACTCGGTTTTAGACCGTGAGTTATTGGCTATGGTATGGTCTATTCTGAAGTTACAAAGATTTCTTCTAGGCGCACATTTCATTGTGGAAACCGACCAGAAAGCGCTTACTGCTATTCAGAGCAAAAACTTGAAGAGCTCGAGGTCCACTCGTTATGCCATAGCTCTTCAACCATTTCATTTCTCGGTTCGAGCTATCCGTGGTTCGGATAATGTGATGGCAGACGTTCTGTCCAGATGCCCACACGATTCCACATGATTCTTCTGTCATATATATATATATTTCCTGATATACAGGCCAATGGTATAATGGCATGGTAGTAGAGTTTGTTGGCGCACTTTTTTGAGGGAAATTTATAACATTGTACCATGTAATTATCTAAGAAGGCTTAGTTAGTGATATGCGGGCCAAAAGATCACTCGGCCACATTTAAATAAATTATTTTCAGGATTGTATTAAGAGATTTACCAGTTGTCTTTAAGATTTGTGTTATTGATATTTTCGCAGCACATCATTGAAGATGCGAGATTGTGTCCATTGTGGAACTTTGAGGATATCAAGTCCTGTCCTAGATTGGGAGCGGATGATGTCCACATCTTCTTCTATTGAATGTTTTATGTCAACGAAGATCAACACATGTATTACTTATTAATTACTGTTGCTTTATATAATGTAATAAAAGTAGTGCGGTATATTAATATATTACACCGCTGTTTGCACAACACATTGTATGATATCATAATAATATATTTAATTTCATATATTGGTATGAGAATAATTTGATTTTCATTATGATGTTGCCATCATTGTGGCGTGTGTTGGTGGCACCTTCCTGGAATATATAAGCGTATACTTAGATAAATTTTTTCTCTAAGGATCTGAGATATGATCTCAGTGTCGCTCCATGCGTTGAGCTAATTTGTTAGGTATATATCCGCGCATCATACGTGCGTTAGGAGCCTAGATTTTTCGGCTCCAGGATTAAAAAAAAAAATGTTTCATTTTTTTTTTTCCGGGAGGGTGCGGTAATGTTACGCACAAATAATTACTTTTTTCAAAGCCTTTGTATGATCATTTTTCGTATGTATGATCATTTTTTGACTGAAGTGTGTATTATGTTTTTTACAGTCAAAGGGACATAACCCGAGTTATCGAGACTACAATTTTTTAGGAGTTTGCCTTCTCTTGTATAGAGACACGTTCGGTCTATAATTTCTTGAACGAAGCGTGACCATATCTCCTTATTTGGTAGTATCAGTCAACTGTTGTAGATGCCTGAAACCTTTCTTAACGCTTCTGTTCATGACCATAAAAGGCGCGACTGTATAAGACTTTTATCTCGAATGTTCTTAGAATCGTCTTATTGTGAACGGCGACTCAGAGATTGTCGCTCTGCGCATGTCTCGACTTGGTTTTCGTTTGTTGTTCCGCCCAGCTCGGGGAGTTTAGAAATGGTCTAAGTAGCGAGCAGACGCGACCTGCGTCTTGTGATTTTCTGAGGGAAATACATTGTCTTTGTGAGTTAGTTAGCTAACTAGACTATTTCCCAGTATTATTCAAGCCTGCCTGGAGGCATATGTTCATGGTTGATTTTCCGAAATAAGGTAATTCCTCTTGTATCGAACTTTATGCTATCATCTAGAGGTTCGTCATTTTGTCGCCTTTTTGCTCGCCTGTGTGATTCAAAATGGAGAGGTACTTTGACTAGGATTAAGTCACCGGTATCTTTATACCTGAACTAGTTCTATATATATGGGTCGCTCTAGACCAACAAGACTATTGTCTGTGTTCCAGGATTCGTTATATCAGAGATCACGTCCAAGTCAGATGGTTAGACTTAGGAAGGTTATAAAGGTCGAGCTGACCTGTAATCCATGTATGCTATTCACGTGCAGACAGTAAACGGACTTATTGTATACATCTGATCTGCTAGCATCAGGAAGGGAATAATTATTATTGTCTATGATCATTGAAGATCTGCAGCTGACACTGTTGCAGAAGTTATATATATTATTTATAAAGCTTCACGAACCAGAACTTTATGATATCTGTTTACCATACAACTATGGAGTATTGAATCCTACATGACTATCAGTTAAGATGATTTTGAATGCTGCATTCGTTATACTGTGCTGATGATGACATAAATATCATGACTGTTTTGTGGCGTGCAATAAATGGTATAAAACTAAAGCGAAGTTACCATTTCTATGACTCTACACGTCATGTTGCCTGTGGTGTACCCTGTGAACTGTTCTACTGCAACACACACAGCAACATTCTAAATCAGAGAAGACACCTACATCTTGCACTTTAATACCAGGTGTCGATAGGGGTGGCAAGTTATCATTTCAGCTCAAATCCACCCTTATCAGTATGCTGTCCACTTCTGGCTTCAGCAAAGCTCTGACCAGGTGCTGCTCAAAAACTTTAAGACCACGGTCCCTGAAACAAGAAGGGTGTACCTTCTACGTCAGAACTAATTTACACTCTAGTTCTACACTGAGCACAATACCTCACAAACATTGAGTTCAGAGCGTTAGGCCAACTGTCAGCTTCATCTGAAATACTTTATACCAGTATTTCCCTCCCTAATGGTTACTACGCCTCTGCAATTCCAGCATTATTTCTCTCTAGTTAATAATCTAGGTGTCAGTGTACTGTTTGGCCATTCCATGCAGTTGTACTTTCCTCCGACACCCTCGGTTCAAGCTGGAGCCTATAGGCTTTACATCATGTTCGGTACTGAACCACACATATATACAGACATAAATTATCAATTTACATTCAATTTTCATTAAAAGATATTGAATATTTCAAGCTTACCACAATTCATGGAAATAATATTAAACAGTTTCGTTGACTGGCAATGAATATAGCACAACTCCGATCTGCCGATGTCCCAGGCTTTATTTTATAAAAAATATACACTGGTGCTCAACGTACTGCTTCTTAGTAGGTTTATTACAAGATGTGGCGATGAACAGACGCTCTGAATTGTGTATATTCGCAGCTCTAACAAATGAAACCCTGTCCACACATCTTTTCAAAAAAATACTCCTACTCCCGTTTCCCCTGACAACGAAAGATAGTATTTATAGTCCGACCAATCGTGTTTAGTCTTTCATTTGTTGCGCTCCAATCACATAGGAGTTAACATGGTAGGCTATTTCCGTACGTAATGTTTTTTCAAACACGTTATAAAAAAATGTTATGAACAGAAATGATTTCATGCTGTCAGGCACCCCCACTATTTTATTTTGGCCATAACTTGGTAATTCCTAGACTATTTGCGTAACGTTTTACATATTCTTTGTCAGCAAACCCTAAGGAACCCAAATATATATATTTAATAGAGCTAATATGCTGCGTTCAAAATATGCAATTTCTTCTACCTCCTGTTTCGAAGATGTGCTGTCTGGGTACTGTAATGTTTTCAAACGTAAACCCATCTATTGTCATCTTTCCTAATAAGCGTTTTTCAGGATTTTAAAACCTAACTCTGGGAAGGGTAGTGAATTTTATCACTGTCGATTTGAAATAAAGTTAGTGCATGTGGCCTTACACGCGTGATGGCAGCAATTGTGTATCGCGCGACGCGTGTTTAGTGTTGCACGTGTTCGGCTTTCTGCCTCTCCCTTCTCTCTATCCTTTAGTCCATCTGTCTTTAGTTACGCCGTGTATAAAATGGAATGAATGAAATATTAAATTTAGGTCATTGATCAGCTTGCGTATCTCAATGTTTTTCCAAGAAATACAGCACACGTTTCATTGAAGAAAGCGGGTAATAATACAGTAGGCTTTTACTATCAACGTGAAAGCGTTACAATTTGCCGACGAAGTAGAAAACAAGGGGGATTTCGAGTACAGTCATTGTGACAGCACTGTTCTTTACCATTCTTCTTTCCTTTTATTAAATTTATTTGTTAGGCTTTGCATTTACGTTTTAATTTATATATGGGGATTAGAATAATTCACGACATCTCCCCTCTTAAAACAGACATTATATGTCAGTCCTTTATTCTATATACACATAGAGAAATTTATTATTATTTCTGGGGTTTACGGTGATTCTCATCACACGGATGGCGGCTTAAAAAATCCGCTCCCAAATTTGTTTTTCCAGATATATACTCAATGCTAAAATTATAGGGAGCCAAAAGCAAGGACCATCGGAGTAACCTAGAGTTCTCATGCCTAGCCTGGGCTAGAAACGATAAAGGTTTGTGGTCCGTTTGCAACTTAAATGCCTTCCCATACAGATAAATATTGAATTTCTTTATTGCCCATATTACTGCAAGACATTCTTTTTCGCTAGTTGAGTAGTTGATTTCAGCTTTATTCAACTTTCTGCTAGCATATGCCACTGGGCTTAATTCCCCATCCAAAGCATCTGATTTCTGTAGTAGAGTTGCACCTAACCCAATATTACTGGCATCCGTCCTTATTATGAATTCTTGACTTAAGTCAGGTAATTTCAAAATAGGTTTACTTGTGAGCTTTTCCTTCAATTCTTGGTAAGCCATTTCACAATGTGGTGTCCATGTAATGCGATCTGGATGTCCTTTACGTGTCAAATCAGTTAACGGTGCACATATGGAATTAAAGTTTTTGATATACTTCTGGTAGAAACCACATAATGAGACAAAGGATCTCACGTCCTTCTTGGTTTGTGGTCTCGGGGCTTTCTTTAGTTTCTCTAAATTCTTTGGGTCAGGGGTCATGTTTCCCTGATAAACTGTGTGTCCCAAAAATTCCAATTCTTTACATCCAACGCAACATTTGGTTGGTCGGGCTGTTAAATTTGCTTCCCTAAGTCGATCAAACAGCATCTTCAGAGAGTCAATGTGTTCCTCAAATGTTTCTGTTGCTATAAGGATATCATCCATGAAATTTGTTATACATGGATTATTCAGAGGGTCCAATAACTTTCTCATCATTCTAGAGAAGACACTAGGCGCATTCTTCAATCCAAATGGCAATCTATTAAACTCATAGTGTCCTTCTGAGGTACTAAAAGCTAGGTATGGTCTAACCTCAGGCTTTACTGGAATCTGATAGTATCCTTTACTCAGATCCACTTTTGAGAAATATTTAGCTTTATTTAGTCTGGCAAACAGCTGATTTGTATCCGGCAATGGATCCACCTGTCCTTCTGTAATAGCATTCAATCTCCTGTAATCTATACAGAGTCTATGTTCTCCAGAGGGCTTCCTTAAGAGTACAACACCTGAACTATATGAGGATTCACTGTGCGAAATAATTCCTTCCTTCAACAGATAGTCTATCTCTTCCTTCAAAGCTTTCTCCTTAGCAAACGGAATCGAATATGGTTTCATACAGACAGGTGTGGGGTCTATCAGTTTCATATCATATTCCAATAGGTTTGTATGCCCTGGTCGGTCTGTTAACACCTCTGCATGATTATTTAGAACCTGTTGCACTCTTTCTTTCTGAGTTTTTGTTAAATGTGTACTGATTTTCACCTGTGCTGCTGTCTCACAGGGGTGTAATGGATATTCAAATGATGAAAGTGGTTCCTTTTTCATCTCCATGGCGATGGACAAGGTCAACAAGTGTGTCTCTTCCTGATGTTCTCTTTCCAAATATTTCTTCAGGAGATTCACATGATAGATTTTTTCTTTCCCCTTCTTATCTATCTTATAATTTGTTCTAGACACCTTCTCTAAAACTGTATATGGACCTTGCCATCCAATCTGTAACTTATTCTGACTCCCGGGGAGAAGAAGCAGTACCTTCTCTCCCACAGCCAAATCTCTGTCTTTCGCCTTCCTGTTATAATAGGCAGCATGTTTCTTCCTGGCTTGTTTCAAATTTTCATTGGCAAGTTTCCAGCCAGTTTTTAAACGAGTGGTCAGCTCATTCACATATTGGTATGAAGATGTAATGTTTTCCTCTGCCTTTTCATCAGTCCACGTTCTTAACAAAGCTACATATGGACCTTTAATTTTGTGGACCTATTTGTCCATGCACCGGTATGGTCTCTTCCACTCGAAGCTCTATAGTGATGATTTTTTCTTCCCAGAATTATCATGCATAAAACGACCGCTACCAATTTTTCTTTTGGGGCTTTCTCCCCACTTAAAATTCTTGATGAGAGATTTCCTCTCTCCATCTCCTTCCTCCAGTTTGTTTAAGTCCGATTGAGGGATTTTCGGCTTATCCTGGGGTAAGACATCCTTTTGCACTCTCCGCATAGTGGCCATTGTAAAACAGTTAAGTGAAGCTTGTCCGTGAAAAGGGGCTTCCCATTCCCTTTGGTCCACCTTATCAAATCTATTTTTCTTTTTATTATCAGGCCTAATTTTGCCCCGTGGCGTGTCCAGGTCCTGATCAATGTTCCCACTTGTGGGTGTTCCCTCATGTGCTATGCTACACCTTTCTACAAAATTCTCAATGTCCCATCTTGCTTTGGGCCAATAATAATTGTGAGCCACCTTTTGAATGATGGTACCTATCTTCTCATGGTCCCCATCTGGTTTCACATGTAGGCTCCTTATTAAGTCTGCCCTATATCTTTTAGGAAGTACCAGCTGTCCCTGACCTTTGGATCTAGCTCCAGTCTTCCTATACATCAACTTGTTTTTCATGTAAAAATCTCCCTTGCCTGGAGTTGTATGACAAGTTGACAATTTCCTGAAACAAGGCTTGAGTGTTTTATCCCCAGCCTGTGCCTTCCTCATCTCTTCTGGAGTGGTATCCAACATAATATCCTCCTCCTTTCTTGAGGTCGACCTGACCTGAAGGGTGGCCATATACACAGGTTTCCTTCTGCAACGGTCAGTGTCATGATTGTCCATCTGACAATTTTTACACCACCTTTTCCTTGGTTGAAAGATTTTCTTTCATCATATTTCCTTTCATCGAATTGTGGGAATTTATTTTTATTTTCATACCGTGGCCTATCAAACTGGTGCTTACCTTTGTTTTGATCCCTAGGATCAAATTTCTTAAAGTTCTGTGGTGCCCTAAAGTTATCCACTTGTTTCTTTTTATTACCTGTTACCTCTGCTTGAGCTGCTTGATACCTTTCAGCAACATTTAGCAACTCACCCAGCCTCTCTGCACCTTGTTCCATGAGAAACTTTCTCAGGTCTGGAGCCATGGACTCTCTTAATTGCTCTATAAGGACCATTTCCTTAAGATCTTGGGTTTTCCCCAGAGAAGTCCATTTCTCCAAGTATGTCTCTATTCGTGCCGAGAACTGGTGATAGGTTTCACCTGACAGTAGTTTAGCATTCCTAAATTTTTTCCTATAAAATTCTGCATTCTTTTCATATCTTAACAAAAGAGCCTGCTTTAGCATGTCATAATTTTCCTGATCACTTCTGCTCATTTTTGCAAAAACTTCATAAGCTGCCCCACGAAGTCCCTGAGATAACTTTAAGCTCCACCTTTCTCTCTCTAACCCATATGTGGTAGCTAATAGTTCATACCTATTTAGATAGCTCTCTATATCATCGTCTTTCTCAACAAAATGATCTAAATGAAAATTCATAGCTGAGGTTGAGGCTCCTTGGCTAGCAGTGGCATCAGAGGCAAAGGGACTGGCACTATTTTCAGGAGCATGGCCTTGAAACTCAAACTCCCTTAGTCGTAACTCATGTTCCCTTTGTAATCTCTTCTCCTCCTTTTCTGCTTCCCTCTCTGCAGCTAATCTCTTGTCTTCCCTTTCTGCAGCTAATTTTCTTTCTTCTGCTTCCAATGCTTTAGCCTCTTTGTCAGCCTCAATCTGCAACCTCTTAGCCTCAGCCTCAATCTGCAACCTCTTAGCCTCAGCCTCAATCTGCAACCTCTTAGCCTCAGCCTCAATCTGCAACCTCTTAGCCTCAGCCTCAATCTGCAACCTCTTAATCTCTTTTTCAGCTTCTATTCTCTTATCTTCGGCCAATCTTTCAGATTCTAATTTTCTTTCGGCCTCTTTTTCTAATCTTCTTTCTTCCCGTTCAATATATTTGTCACATTCAGCAGTGACATAAGAAATCATAATTTGCCCGTCCATTCCTAACTCTTTCGCAGTCTGTACAGCAGCAGATCGAAATTTTGCCAGGTCGGCCATTGTCTAACAGATAAATGTCTAAATAATTTTATCTATGACTAATTAACTCAAGACAACACAGGCACTGTGAGCTCAACCTTATTTATTTTCACCCAAGGATACCTTTTAATTCTTATTATTCCCTGAAGTGAGTTACCCCCAATATTTGTAATAGGGAAAGATTCAAAATCCCGAGGGCGAGACCCCAATATATGTGGTAAAGTGGGATGTTATAAATATTTATAGGGGACTTAGTGTACTGACTGAGATCAGCTGTGAAGGTATCTATATCTAATAAGAGTAGTGTATTATAGATAACCTTACTTGCTGCCACATATATATATCTCAGTCAGAATTATTCTGGAATAGTGTGATGACTACGTTATATGTCTAGGGTATGTGTATGATGAATTGTAAGTCATAACAACAACAGACAGATAAACAATTTAATTTATTCCACCACACTTGACAACACTGTGACACTCACATACATAAAACACTCTAAGAGGATATCTTAAAGGAGTCACTGATAACTTTTCAAATAACAATATGTATTCATAGCTGTCATGAATGTATATGTGTCCTGATTCAAATACAAATGGAACCAGGAATCACAATCAATTTTAATTACAAGTTATATGTACAGAATTTATTAATATGATTATTATAGTGACATATATTATTAATGGTATCCTATGTGTGTCAGTTGTGTAGTGGTAACATGAGGTAATACTGGTTTTGTTTTGTTCAAGCTCTGTTGGTATTTGTCATCATGACTTCAATAGTTTGTTTCTATGGGAACTAGTATTGGAGATGTTCTCAGTTCCTGGTATTAAAACAATTTAATTCCCCTCTTAATTTTAGTTTACAATGTTATTTTAAGATGGGGGTACATAATGTTGAGCTCCATGGCCACACTCTCTTATCTTGCGTGATGACTGCAGTAAAAGACTCCTCTGCTCGTTAACTGTAATGAGTTCTGGAGCCACCCCACTGGTTGCTATATGGACCAAGGAGTATGCTGTCCACTTCTGGCTTCAGCAAAGCTCTGACCAGGTGCTGCTCAAAAACTTTAAGACCACGGTCCCTGAAACAAGAAGGGTGTACCTTCTACGTCAGAACTAATTTACACTCTAGTTCTACACTGAGCACAATACCTCACAAACATTGAGTTCAGAGCGTTAGGCCAACTGTCAGCTTCATCTGAAATACTTTATACCAGTATTTCCCTCCCTAATGGTTACTACGCCTCTGCAATTCCAGCATTATTTCTCTCTAGTTAATAATCTAGGTGTCAGTGTACTGTTTGGCCATTCCATGCAGTTGTACTTTCCTCCGACACCCTCTGTTCAGGCTGGAGCCTATAGGCTTTACATCATGTTCGCTACTGAACCACACATATATACAGACATAAATTATCAATTTACATTCAATTTTCATTAAAAGATATTGAATATTTCAAGCTTACCACAATTCATGGAAATAATATTAAACAGTTTCGTTGACTGGCAATGAATATAGCACAACTCCGATCTGCCGATGTCCCAGGCTTTATTTTATAAAAAATATACACTGGTGCTCAACGTACTGCTTCTTAGTAGGTTTATTACAAGATGTGGCGATGAACAGACGCTCTGAATTGTGTATATTCGCAGCTCTAACAAATGAAACCCTGTCCACACATCTTTTCAAAAAAATACTCCTACTCCCGTTTCCCCTGACAACGAAAGATAGTATTTATAGTCCGACCAATCGTGTTTAGTCTTTCATTTGTTGCGCTCCAATCACATAGGAGTTAACATGGTAGGCTATTTCCGTACGTAATGTTTTTTCAAACACGTTATAAAAAAATTTTATGAACAGAAATGTTTTCATGCTGTCAGGCACCCCCACTATTTTATTTTGGCCATAACTTGGTAATTCCTAGACTATTTGCGTAACGTTTTACATATTCTTTGTCAGCAAACCCTAAGGAACCCAAATATATATATTTAATAGAGCTAATATGCTGCGTTCAAAATATGCAATTTCTTCTACCTCCTGTTTCGAAGATGTGCTGTCTGGGTACTGTAATGTTTTCAAACGTAAACCCATCTATTGTCATCTTTCCTAATAAGCGTTTTTCAGGATTTTAAAACCTAACTCTGGGAAGGGTAGTGAATTTTATCACTGTCGATTTGAAATAAAGTTAGTGCATGTGGCCTTACACGCGTGATGGCAGCAATTGTGTATCGCGCGACGCGTGTTTAGTGTTGCACGTGTTCGGCTTTCTGCCTCTCCCTTCTCTCTATCCTTTAGTCCATCTGTCTTTAGTTACGCCGTGTATAAAATGGAATGAATGAAATATTAAATTTAGGTCATTGATCAGCTTGCGTATCTCAATGTTTTTCCAAGAAATACAGCACACGTTTCATTGAAGAAAGCGGGTAATAATACAGTAGGCTTTTACTATCAACGTGAAAGCGTTACAATTTGCCGACGAAGTAGAAAACAAGGGGGATTTCGAGTACAGTCATTGTGACAGCACTGTTCTTTACCATTCTTCTTTCCTTTTATTAAATTTATTTGTTAGGCTTTGCATTTACGTTTTAATTTATATATGGGGATTAGAATAATTCACGACACTCCTGGCCACCAATAATGAGTGGTTATACGTTGGTTTGTGGCGTTCTGTCCCATATGTCCGCTGAAGGGAAGAGAGTGCCCCATTTCTATGATTTGGCTTCTGTACTGTTTCGGTACTAGGAGCTGGTTGTAACCTTGGTCAGGCTTGCCCGTTCTACGATAAAGTACGCCATCCTTAGAAAAAATGTCCCCGTGCTGTCTGGGTTCCTTAGCCATGGGCAGTTTCCTAAAGCAGGGTGCCAAAGTAGGGTCCTTTTGTTGCGCTTCTTTAAGTTCCATAGGTAACAAATTAGGCGCAGGCTCCCGTTCCTTCTTGGTTTGCCCTCTTGTAGTTACTGCTGCCACAATCGGCTCTTCCGGTTTCCCAATACACACGTATCTCCCGCCAAGTATGACTGGGTAGATGGGATCATCCATAACAGCCGCTTTGATCACGCCTCTGACAAAGTCAGAGTGTATCTCCACCAATGCGATGGGAAGCGCTGTAGGTGCATCACTCTTAGAAACTCCACAAAATTGGACGGTCTCTGCTGTCTCTTGACCGGGTTTGACCAGGTTTCTGGCAACAATGCAATCATAAGAAAGCCCCGTGTCAAATAAACAAGAAGTTTGAGAACCGTTCAATGTAACAGTACCTCGCGCTGAGGGTCTATCCAAAACAGGTTGGGAATCACTGTCAATAATTCCGCCTTGCGAGACTGTTAGCAAGCATCCAATGCGTTTCGGCTCGGTGTGCTCACTCTGATCGTCTGTCCCGTGCGCAGGGGTTCTCCCTTTGCCACCTTGTCCTTTCTGGCTACGCTGCCATGAAGGGCGGTCGGGTTGATCAGACTGCTTACTGAGGTTGGGGTACTTGTTTTTGTAGAACTTGGATTTTTCAGGACGGGGGTTTTGAGGTCCAGTTTCTCTGTGGTTATTCTGATTAGAAGCATTAGAAGCCTGAGAAGCTTGTTCAAGATTATTTTTTCCGAAAATGCTCTTCTATCGGTTTTCGTTTTATGGCCGGTAGTTCAGCCAGCGCATTGTGATATCGCTCAGATTTTTGCAAAATGTCTTCAAGCTTTTCTGCACCCTGCTCGGCAAGAAATCTCTGGGTATCCGCAGACAAAGTGTTCTTTTTTTGTTCTGTTAGAACAAATTCCTCAAGACCTTCATAGGTCGAGGGGAGCTGTGAAAGCTCAAGGCACTTTGACAAGTATCCCTTTAAACGAGATGAGAACTGCTGAAAAGTTTCAGCGCTCTCCTTCCTGCTGTTGCGAAACAGTTGCAAAATCTTTTGCGCATTCATTTCGAAGCACTCAAGCAAAGCTTTCTTCAACAAGTCGTAGTCGTCTTGTTGGTTACTTTCCAGCTTAGAATAAACATCATAAGAAGAACCTTTTAGGGCCTGGGAAAGTTTCATATTCCAACGCGACCTCTCTAACCCGTACAGAGTTGCAATTTTCTCAAATTTTTCTAACCATGTGTCAATCTTCTCATTTGGACAAGGAAAAGATTCTAGAGTGAAAGACATGGCGTTTAGTTGAAGAGATTGAGTGTTAGAAGGATCAGTTAAGGAGAAATGGGAAGAAGATTCTCCATTGCTGGAGGTAGAGGCAGCACCACGACTTTGGAACTCTAGAGCTTTAAGTGCCAGCTCATGCTGTCTCTCCTCCCTCTCCTTCTCCTGCTGTCTCTCCTCCCTCTCCTTCTCGTGCTGTCTCACCTCCCTCTCCTTCTCGTGCTGTCTCTCCTTCTCCTCCTTCTCGTGCTGTCTCTCCTTCTCCTTCTCTCTTTCCTCATGCTGCATCCTGCGGATTTCCATTTCTTCCTCAATCTTTTTCTGCTGTAATAACCGATCTTCCGCTTCTTTCCTCCTAGCTTCTTCTTTTTCCTCTTTGGCTTCAGCTGCTTTCCTCTCCGCACCATATCTCTCAAGTTCGTCTCTGACAAACGCTTTCGCTTCCTCTCCTTCCAGTCCCTCCTCTCTCGCTTCGTCCCTGAGGAGTTGTCTAAGCTTTGCCCTCTCGGCCATATTATGTCAGTGACTGAGACTAGTGGAGAAAGAAAATAGGAAAAAGAATACACTGGTTCCTACCACTTACGAGAAAATACCAAATAAAAGATGATATGCTTAACCCTGGGATACCTCCTCCTAAATAAAATCTAACTATCGCTGCTATTAATCGGCAATAAAGCACCTAATTCAAACACGACTACGCCAACTAAATGGTAGTTAAGATTACTTCTAAAAATAAGTTGCTACAGTGGAAACAAAATAATTATTGCAAAAATTAAATAGAAAATTAATCCCTTAGTTTTAAAATCCACTATAAGTTCGCCCCTGAAGTCAGATCGGGTAAGGGAGGCAATTAATCTGGACGAAAGAGTCCGAAACGCACTCCTTAACTTAGTTCAAACACCGTTCTGCTTCAGTACCCAGTGAATGTTATACACTCACCACTTTACCAGCGTTTAGTATTACAAATCAACAATTAACCCATATTCCGACAAAATCCACCTGTAACTAAAATGTATATTATTCAAAATGCTGTGGAAAAAAAAACTTATCAGTTTGTGTGGTCAGCACGCCCGTAAACAGATCGTTAGTCTATGGGATAAATTATTTAAAGATATAACAACTCACGAGTCAATCACACTCTTACTCTATTACAGAATAAAGAATATTCAGTTCAAAATCCAGATAGACGAGTCCACATTTGTCGTACTCGTCTTCTTATTCTAAGTTCAAAAACCGGAAACGAGCCCGCATTTGTCGTATCGTCTTAGGATTTTGGGTTCAATTCCCGGTAACGAGCAACCATTTGTCGTAGATTTTGGATAAGAGAATTAAGACTTGGGTTGGTCCCTTCTGAATAGGTTTGAATAGGTGATAGACACAGTGAGAGTAGTAAAAATAAATAGAATTTCCACAAGTGAGATGATAGACTGTGATATAGAGGCTGTCTCTGAAAAAAATCGAGGAAATCTTCTCTCTTTCACCTATCCTCTACCACAGCTTTTAAGGCGTCAGACAGTCTAAACACAGATATATATATTACATATATTTCTATCTACTCACGGGCACGCACATACACGTGACGACAGTTAAACACACAGACGTGGGAAATCTATAACAAAGAATATATATATATATACTAGAACGAGCTGACCAACGCACTGATTTAGTTCAAGAGAGATTTTTTTAATTATCATCTAAAAAATCTTCTCACAACACCTAAAAAAATACATCAAGGAAAAAAAAAACATATACAAATAGTCATAAAATTCAAGAAAATGCTACAATGATGATAGCCTCGTGATGATCTTAACTCTAGGTTTAGCCCACAGCCCCGTTAGGATGACAGATGATGGCCCAAAGGGTTATAGATGCATATGGTTAGGGTCTAATACTGTCCCCTTTCTTGAAGGTAAGAACTGACTTATGACAGCAGTATCTATTCTAAAGGAACAATTTAAATTAAGCAGCAAGTCTGTCATAAGGAAAAATTACAAAGTGAGTGCATGAAACAACGAACATCCTTCCGTCACTTTCACTCGATTCTTTCATCAGGGTACCCTGGCACACGTGCTTACCTATCTGTACCGCTGTTCGCCGTCTGGCGCAACCTTAGGACACTTCTCTACAGTGAATCTGTATTCTTTGGATAAAGCGAATCCCAGCTCTGCAATTACAGGTTTTTCTTCCACTGTTTT
This sequence comes from Oreohelix idahoensis, assembly GCA_024509875.1. NCBI lineage: Eukaryota > Metazoa > Mollusca > Gastropoda > Stylommatophora > Oreohelicidae > Oreohelix > Oreohelix idahoensis. The sequence continues at coordinate 165,018 of JAMPIV010002303.1, forward strand.
CGGGGAGCGTTCGCTTCACCAGTTAAATTTTTGATTACTGTTAATTTCACTTGAATCAGTTTGGATAAGCAAGTTTAAACGGGCACACAGAGTCAAAAAACACGAGGATTCCCTTAATTTGGAAAAAGATGACCAGTGGACAACTGCTCTCAACAGATAGTCTTGGTTCACTATCCACTCTTTCAATAGTGTCGGAAATGTTAATGTTATTTCTTGTAATTATTCTCGCGGCCAGGCAGCATGTACATTTAAATTGGTGGAGCAATATGAACTGGCTCAAAAGCCCAATATATATTTCTAGTCTTTAGACATCGTTAGTGGGATTGGTATTACTGTCTATCTCTGATGGCACATGCACTGTCAGACCAGTGTTACTTGGAAAAAACCCACGTGGTTAAAGATAGGAAATGTCTATGCTTCTCACAAATATGTCTTTTTACTAAACGCCGGCAAGTTCTGGGTCACTCCAGTATTCACTGCATAAAATGGAAAAAGCAAATATAAATAATTATACATACTATGTATAAGGATATAACTTATATTTTAAACTGCACGCGTAGAGCTTATCATTTAACACTTCCCGTGAAATAAGTTATATTATAAAATCAATCATCATGAATTTGAAATACATATAAATATATTTCGTCAACACTCATGAGACATCTAGCAGTTATAAGTTAGTTTAGAAAATGTATCTCGCCTGAGTATTTGCAGTTAAATGAAATTTTTTTTTATATGCCGAATGGGTTTAGCTAAAAATTTATAATTTATCTTGCTTTCCACTGTAACTCGTCGACTAAAGAATATAACAAACTATTAAAATAATCACTCTGCACACAGAACTAGTTTAAAATGAAATAGGCGATTAAACACTTTATCACTTCACAAAATACTAGAGATCTATTATATATAATATTTACCTCTCGCAGAACTACAGACTAAACCATGAACTAGAATACTGTAATCTAATGGTAATCAAGAACTCAGCAAATGCCCAAGAAACTCAGACTTCGCCAAAACACAGATATTAAATCTAGCATAGCGATCTGTCTACTGCGAATTTAAGAGTCAGAATGAAATTAAAGTTTAACATTCTGGTTATATCTATCAAACGGACAAAGAGGTGAACGTTTATTTCGTAGAACGAAATGCTCTCCCCTTTCCGGCTTTAACGATACGTTTAACACCTAAACGCATGTCGTAACTGCCCCGTACTGACCGAGATGTACGCGTGTCAGTTGCAAATCTCAGACACCCCGTCTGCAGTGCGGAGCGCAATTTCACACTTCGCCGGACTATCCCGACGAAAACTCACGCAGTTGCTGCAAAAGGTAGACAATCCGTCTGCCTGCCCTGTCCGACGGAGCGACTTATCACACCCCCGGCCCAGAAATCTGGTCAGGCAGCGCTCTGACCGGGGAAACTGCAGACGTTCTGTCTGGAGAGAACCGTATATTCACAGCTATCGTTCGACCGGCCGAGACTGACATCTACATAATCAAGTTACTCTTCAGTATGAGAAAGAAAAACGATGATGGGAAAGAAATTTATTTTTCGCAACGAACGAATGCGAAAAAAATACGGGAAAAAGTAAACTGCGATAATAAAATAGAGGATACGGGTGAAATGAAGAAGAAGAGGAAATAGGCAATTTATAGATCATAACTGTCTACGTGACAATAACATATGCCCTGGCGCGACATTATGAAACTGTAGTTACCTTCCCATGTCGTTTTGATCGTGCAATCATTATTTACACACACACACACAAAGTTACACATGTAGCAAGCAAGGTGCGTTGTACATTAAGTTGTTCAGGCAAGCGGACTCAAAAAAAAAAAAAATTAACAACAACAAGCACCAAAGAAGAATTTAAGCAAAATTGTAGGTGTTATTAATGTTCGAGCTTCTGTGCATGATGTTGCTTGAAGTACCGTCCTCATCCTTATAATTTTAATTATCACGACATTAATCATCTTTTTCATCGCTAATAGACCTAAAGTAGACATCACTAACATACGCTCCATAGCTCTAAACATCTTCAATACGATGCAATTTGAACACACAAAACAAAGACAAGACAGACATATTAACCAACCGTTGTCAGTCCAATAGCCCACGTACTTAATGGTGGGGTCGTTGTCTCTGCGGTCTGTGGACTTCTGGTAGAGTGTAGTTAAGTAGTTACCCCAAGACTGTATCGCCTGACATGGTGAGAGACACGTTTCGAATTTTTGGTAAATACTATTCCAGTGATAACATACGAGTAAAAAAATGGCATTTACTCGTATATTGTTCGGAACATGGTAGAAAAACTAGATGCGGCAATCGAAAGATAAGCTCGTTTTTAAATGACAATAAAAACATGAGATGACAATAAAAACATGAGATGACAATAAAAACATGAGATGACAATACTTTTTCTTTTAGCTTCTTGTGGAGCATGGAACCACAAGCAGTTGGTCACTTTCGGGAAACCTGACTCAAGCAGTCATACGACCTTGCAGACGTGGTTTCTATGGCAATTAGTTTGACATAATTAGTCTACTAGCTCATGCAGAGCCTTATTAGTCCGCTGTAGTCCTATTCATTTTTTTGTCTGGAGCAGCTGTAGCATAGTGGTTAGTGCTCTGGCTTCCTAGCTCAGTGGTCCATGGTTCGATCCCCAGATGAGGTGGGATTTTTTTTAGGCCGCAAACGGCTCCTGGGTCGACCCAGCACCAATTGGGTACCAGAGCAACTTCTGGGAAGGTTGAGGCGGCCGAGGTGATGCTGACGACATTCCCTCTAGTGTGCCGATGGTCGAAAAAATATGGGCCTAACACCATATTCCCAATATGCCTCAATGGGCGTGTAACCGAGCTCCATCCCTGTCCAGAGATTCCCAAGAACTACATAAGACGATTAGTTAATAATGGCCAGGACCACCAAACATAATACTGGGGAGAAATGTTTGAGAGTAAACAAATTGAAAAAAGGAGATGACGGAGCAAAACACTTTTGATTAAACATTGACAAAACAAAGTAACAAAATTTGACTTAAATACACAGACGAATATGTGGTAGAGGAAAGTAGATGAGATGAACGATACAAGAGAAAGAACAGGAAGAGAGAAGATAACATAGAGAAGCAACATATTATATATGAGAAACCTAGCAGGGGAAATAAAAAAGGAGATAAATAAGAACGAAAGAAGAAGGACATAAGAGTAAGTAACGAATGGGGAGAAACTCATATAATTTAATAAATACATACTTACTTAATCGTTCCTCATCTACCCTGAGGTATAGAGGTTTACCAGAGTGAACGCTATACTGTCCTATTGGCTGTCTTTCTCCGGGCCTGGTTCCAATCTACTCCTCTGTCCTTCATGGATTGTCTAATGTCCCTCAAGCAAACTCTGGTCATCCTGGAGGTCTGGGTCCCTGACTCTTAATTTCCCATACTTCTCGTGGTAGACGATCTTCTCATTTATTAAAGCAAGCTGAAATTTATATCATGTTTCTTTCGTTCTCCTTTGTTATATATATATATATATCTTCTTCTTCTGTGATCCTTAGCCGCCGACCGTCAAAGCAGTCAGTGGCCATTACGCCTGGTGGCGTCTTGTAGGGCAACAACAAATTGATTCCACTTTGCTCGGTCGGCGGCCATCCTTCGTACAGTGCCCCAACTCTGGTTCATTCTTTGCATCTCAGCCTCCACTGTCCTCCAAATTGTTTTTGGTCGGCCTCTCTTTCGTTTTCCTTCAGGGGTCCATAGCATAGCTGTTCTTGTGATGGCATCGGGGTCTCTTCTGAGGACATGGCCAACCCAGCTCCAGCGTCTGCCAGCTATGATGGTGTGCATGTCCTCTTGCTTGCTCCGAGTAAGCAGATCTTGGTTGGTGATGATATTCGGCCAAAAGATTCGGAGAATTTTTCTTAGGCATGTTGTGTGAAAAGAGGACAATTTTGACATTTCCTTCTCTGTAACTCTCCAGCTCTCCGCGCCATAGAGAAGCACAGACAGCACACAGCTCTGATATAATCCTAATTTTGTGCTTGTGCTGTACTGAGAGGACTTCCAGATGTTGTTTAGACTAAAAAAGGCTGTTCTTGCTTTGTTCATTCTTCTTCTTCTTCGTACACTCTCAGACGTCCACTTGAATGTTCTCGAAGAAAGCAGTAGTCAGTTTGAGGCTATTTGAATCCCCGTAAAGCTTTTCCACGAAAAAAAAATGAAACTGTTCATTTTGTTGTTGATGTCTTTGCTTGCTCCTTCCGTCTGGTGTTACTATGCATCCTAGGTATGTGAAGGCATCTGTCTGTTCCAGTTGCTGATTCCTTACTGATATGGGCTCAGGGTTGCTCACATTGAGCGTCATCACCTCTGTCTTCTTTAGGTTGATGTTCAAGCCCACCAGCTGGCTATACTTATTAAGTCTATCCGTTTTTTCCTGGATGTGTTGATGTTATATATATATATATTTTCCTTTCTCTTATTTCTTCCTCTCATTCTAAAATAGAATGGAATGGAAAGGACATAAGTAAGCGTAAGAAAATTACTTCCCGTCATGTGGACTACTTGCACGTGTAATGAGAAAGATCTGAAGTCGGCTACCGTGATTTGACCAAGACAAGTCCAAGTTAGAGCAATGTGTTACTGCCTGTATTACAATATAAAATTCCATGACAATAGAGGAGAGGCAGGGAAGGAGAAAGCAACAAAGATGAAAATTAATAACCTGGTTAACTCCTTGGTTGCTATAGTAAACAATGAAATCTATGCTATACGTTCCTGGCACGTTGTTGACACGTCCCATGATACCCCAGTTGATTTGTTGTTTGTGGTCGATGCTGCTGGATGCTGCCATAAACTGCGACAGGGGAGAGATAACTAATGCGTTGCTTGAGTTGTCGAATATTACGAGTGGTCCCCCTTTCATTCCGGTTATGAATTTAATGTCTGGAAGAAATCTATTTTAAAAAACGATTCGGCATTTTAATCCTAAAATCAATCCTGAGAAATCAAGTAATGATTTTATCTATCTATCTATCTATCTATCTATCTATCTATCTATCTATCTATCTATCTATCTATCTATCTATCTATCTATCTATCTATCTATCTATCTATCTATCTATCTATCTATACAAAAGGCAAGAGGAGCTTTCATTGCATTGGGAAATATATGGAGAACAAGAACAATGGCATCGAACACGAAAATAAGAATCTTCAACTCAAATGTGAAGTCAGTCCTATTGTATGGCTCTGAGACATGGAGAACAACAAAGACAACAACCAAAAAGCTACAGACTTTCATAAATGGGTGCTTGCGTAGAATAGAGGGATTAAAATGGTATGACAAGGTTACCAACGTGGAACTGATGAAAAGAACTAGACAAGTGCCAGTGGAACAAGAGATGAGAAGAAGACGATGGCGATGGATAGGATACACACTGAGGAAACCTATTGATAGCATTACATGGCAGTCCTTGTTCTGGAACCCCCAGGGCAAGAGAGGCAGAGGTAGACCAAGAAGCACATGGAGAAGAGAGCTGGAAACAGAGGTGAAAATGATGAGGAGAACGTGGAAAGAACTTGAGATGATGGCACGTGACAGGAGGACTTGGCATGTGTTTGTTGAAGGCCTATGCTCCTTTGGGAGTGGAGGGTTATGAATGAATGAATCTATCTATCTATCTATCTATCTATCTATCTATCTATCTATCTATCTATCTATCTATCTATCTATCTATCTATCTATCTATCTATCTATCTATCTATCTATCTATCTATCTGTCTGTCTGTCTGTCTATCTATCTACCTGTCTGTCTGTCTGTCTACCCAAAACACCTATACACCCACCCACTTCGCTGTCTGTCTAACCATCTATCTATAATCATTTAGTATGTCTGTCTGTTTGTTTGTCTGTCTAATTATCTGCTTCTTGCCTGCTTCTTCTTTTGAAACTAGCAACAACCCGCCAAAATTTGCAGGTTGTTAATTACAGTGTGTTGTTTCTGCTACTTGTATTACAGACGGTACTATCACTACTGTGGTCATTTTATTGGAGACAACCGTCTTTAGATATTTGTAGTGAAAATTATATAGATGTACAGCTGACATTCAAAAATCCGGCCATCGATAATCCGGTTCCTTCAGATTTCCGGCATGGATTTCGGAGCGCATTTTGTAAATTACCGCGTTGGCGCGCCACTGTTTTCTGGAGCCGTTTATGTTTTGATGCAGCTGTTGGGTCTTGCTTGCACGTGTTAACAGGCATTCCTGCTCATTCCTTCTCATTTTATCATTTTATTGCTGCTGTATAGCCCCATTATGGATTCAGCAAATAAAAGAAGTGGCGCAAAACATAAACATCGTGCGTTGCTTTTCATTTAGTTTTTAATTTTCTTTCTTTAAAGGTCTGTACAGATAGTCATTTTCTGTTAAAAATGCAGCAATATACAGCATACATAACCATAAAAAATCCGGCATTTTCAACAATCCGGCACTCTTCAGGTCCGGAGGTGTCCGGATTTTTGAATGTCAACTGTATTAAATATGAAGACATGAGTAACCGTACCTAAATGACATGTAGAGCAGTGATAATGGTCTAATGGACCGTAAAATGACTAAATAACTAACAATTCTTTTATGACAGCGTGTCTCGTAATTGTTCGTGCATCTTTGAAAATGTTGCCATTGGTCGACTTATCGCTTCTGAGAAGCCTTGGTCGACGTACTGCCTCTGAGAACAACGTTTGAAGTTTGACGAAACTCCAGTTCACGCAGTGTTTATCAATCGTGTTGTTGGCTTCTGTCCATTATCAAACTGTTCATGAAAACCTTCATGAGCACACTTTTTTAATATTTTCGCGAGAGTACATATAAGGAGAAACAATACAGTTATTGTCTAACTTTCAACCATAGTTGCACCCCCTCAGCTGTGGTTGAAAGTTAATCAACTCCCTCGGAAATAGAAAAAAGTGCGCATATGACGGTGTGCAAAAATGTGACTGACCGACCGACCGTCCGACCGACCGACTGTTATTATTAAAAATTCATAACGATTATGTCAGTATAATAGGCAGCTCAACAGGGCTCCTTTTTTGTTTTTTATTTATATGGAGCAACTTATTAATAAAGGAAGTTACGTAATGCCAATATGGTTGACAGGCAGACGTGAACAAATTTGAAGCAGAAGTGAGTTGAGCGTCTGAAAGAAAGATGCTGCTTGTGTTAAGAAGTGAGCGGACGTATGTGTTTTGAGCTCCTGCAGTATTTTGTGTTTTTCCTGAATTATTCCATCACCAGGACATCAATATACTTGGATGAGGTGTCCCTGGCTTATTCTAGTAAGGAAATGTGTGCCTATTCATAGAAATGTCCAAAGGACGATATTAAATAAAGTTTGAATGATTGCCAATGACCAGCGTTTGATAGGGAACGGACTGGACATACATATAACTGCATTTGCATTTGGGGCTGTGTATATACATATATATATATATATATATATATATATATATATATATATATGTATATATATATATATATATATATATATATATATATATATATATATATATATATATATATATATATATATATATATATATATATCTTACCATGAAGCCGTGTGTCAAACCTAATAAACTGCATGTTTGTAAAATTGTTGGTCCGCCCAGTACAGTTACACTGATTACGTGTTGTGTGACTGCCCCTAGAGCCTACCTTGGCCACGGAGAATAGCTCCGGAATAATTGAACACTAACGACATGTAACAGTTTTGGTGGCCTCAAGCCGGGATCTGAACATATGATGTGGATCTGTTAAAAAGTATTTTCAAGTGATTTTTCAAAAAAATTTCACGTCGGTGGATTACATTCTTTCAAGTGCAGAAAATTTTTCAAGATGGCGTTGCTGATCGGCTGCAAGTTTGATTACTGAATCGAACCCTAGTCGCTTCATACCTGTTGAATCGTGTTTCCCTGAGGCAGAAGCTGGACCCAGGAGGATTTTTTTCATAAGACATATAAGTGAATTTCTTGATTCATACAGTTTGAGTCTTGAAGAATCTCATTTGACAGGGTTCTTTTTTATTATATGTTCTATGTATATTTGTATTTACATGTTTGTGTGATAGGCGGGTTGGTTGGCGAGGGAATCATTAATTCACAATACCAATCCTATGGTCGCGAATTCTTGGATTTTCTATAGGGTTTGGTTCATGGTTTTCTCAGATAGTGGGGTCGGCATTACAAAGCTGTGTGTTTACTGCTACTACTGCGATTATCATTACAATTTCTGTTAGCTGTTTTGCTCTGTTTATTTGTAAATTGATATTTGTTCAAGTTCATTGTATTTTATTTAGTTTATTCTTCATTATTGTTTGTGAGATTTGTGAACCTTATCTTGCTATCATTCATTTATTAGAGGAATTATATGTTGTGAAATTGTGCGTGTATTGTCATAAGTGTGGTAGAGCCAATTTTTGTTTTCATTTTGCGACAGTTCATATATTTCTGCCTTGGTTTATTCATTTGTATTTTCTTGGGTTGGCTCTTTCTACTGTTCTGAAATCTTGTTTGTACCTCTAATTTTGTTGTTGCTCCTAATACACCATCTATAGTTTAATGCAGTTGATTGATACTGAGTGGTGAAATAATTGTTGCTGTTATTGCTCACATATTAAAAATATATATTGATTATAGTATTATTGGACAATTTGGAGTCACAATAATAGTTGCCATGAGTTTGAGATTGATAGAGCTACTTGGCCTAGCAGGTTAATGAGCTTATTAGTTAGTGAGGCTCTTACTGCAGTCTGCACCATGAATGATCATACTAGAAATGATTATGATGCTGTGAAAGCTTTATTGCTAAAAATGTATCAGCTGGAGGAAATGGTTACAGATTGAAACTAAAATCATTGTTGCCTGATTCAGCCAAGGATTTTGCTGAATTTATTTCATCAATTAAGCTTTGCTTTTCTATATGGGTTAATTTGATCGGCTGGGTGACTTAATTTTAAGAGAAAAAGTGCTATCTTCAGTCAGTGGTGATGTTTTGATCTTTTTGCAGGAGAGAAAGCCTGAAACGTTGGCCGCTGTAGAAAATCTTGGACGACAATACCAAATTGTAAATCCTGGAAGAAATCTTGGCAGGACTAACATAAAGGATGCATTGCCAGTGGCATCAGCTAGAACCATGATGTCCAATCTACCCAGACAAAGATCAAATAGTATGGACAGATGTTTTCGATTCAATCAAAATAATATACTGGATCTTTTAGAGGGAGATATAATTTTACCAATAGGTCACAACAACCTCAAAGGAATTTCCATTCATATGATGATGGATATATACCGCAACAATAATCTTTCAGACCTATCAGGGATTGGAACAGAGGTGGATATATTTCCAATAAAACAGAGGCCAAAGGACATTCTACGGAAACAATGTATATAATTACAACAACAGAAGTTCTCAACAGAACAATAACTTTTGACGTTCTAGAAATCCTGAACGTTCCAATGCAGTTGTGCATCAAAATGATAAAATACAGTCCAAAATAACAATGTTGCTGCTCAAGCAAATGCATGTAGTGTGGATTTGTCAAATAGTACTAATTGTTCTGAATGTAATTCTTTGTTTCAGGTACAGGGAGTTCCTAGGCTCCTGTGTGGACATCCTTTGCCAGTCATGTCCTCTTATGATGGGACAGGTTTGCTAGTATTTAATAGGGGTTTTGTAAACAACCAACTTGTTTCAGTGCTTAGGGAAATTGGGTGCACTACTGTTGGAGTGCGAAGGTCATTAGTGGACCAATCTGAGTACACAGGCAAAGAAGTCAAGTGCATCACATTCGGGGGCACAGCTGAATATTATACAACTGCTGAAGTATTCTTAAATACTCCTTATTTTACTGTAAGGACTCTCGTTTGCCTGTTAGAAAAACCAAATTCTGGAATAATTCTGGGGAATATCCCTGGTCTTCATGAATGCACTAATGATGATTTTTTCAAATGGGAACAGCATCATTTGCTTATGGTAAATGCTGTCACTACTAGAGCTCAGTCTCGTGCAAAATTGCATGATTGAGGAGATGACTGATGAGGTGATGAATCATGAGAGGGTGACTGAGGAGATGGTGGCTGATGAGGAGATGTCTGATAAGGAGGGGACAGATGAGGATGATTTACATGTTGAACTTATTGACAAAGAATAAACTTAAGACAAGATTTTTTGTTATTCAAAACAGATTGTTCAAACCTCCTACCAATACGTGGTTAACTTGAGAAAGAAAATTATCGACGCATGTCAGATAGCTGTAGAAGCATCAGAACAGACTAAACTTAAGACAAGATTTTTTGTTATTCAAAACAGAAAACTGTGCAAATTATGGCCAGTTGATGAGGCCTATGCATTGTTACCGAATAAGGACAATAAATTACTTTTATCTTGGAGAGGACCATATACTGTACTGGAAAGATTGTCAGATGTTGACTACATTATATCTATTGAAGGAAATAAAAAAACCTTTCACATCGACATGCTGCAACAATGTCACTCTCGTCCTCCACATCTTAAACCAGTCTTTGAGGCTATCGACGAGCCTATTGATCGTCGCTCTTAATTTAGCTGTCATACAGGAAGAGTTGCCTGAATTACCTAATATTTCTGAGCCTCTTTTATCTCTACCTACTTTACCACTTTCTTCTACTGAGAATTGGAGGAATATTTCTATTTCGCCAACTCTTGCTCGATATCAGCAAGATCAGATTTCGTTGTTCCTACAATCTTTTCCTGACGTGCTCATGGATATTCCTGGGCGTACAAATATAATTGAACATGATATTCTCTTTACTGATATCAGACCAATCAAACTTAAACCTTATCCTATCTCTGTACATTTTCAACCACAAGTACAAAAAGAAAAGAGGATATGATAAAATTAAACAAACCTTCTCCTTCTCAATCTCCATATAGTTTTCTTATGGTCTTGATTAGAAAGAAAGACAAATCCATTCTGATATGCATTGATTTCAGACGATTAAATGCTATGACAATCTCCGATGCGGAGCCTCTTCTTTTGTTAGGTTCTCTATTGGATAGACTATCTGCAGCTACTTTTTTCAGTAAATTTGATTTATCTAAAGGTTATTGGCAAGTCCCCTTGTCGGACAGAGCAAAACCTTATACTGATTTTGCTACACCTTTGGGATTGTAAAAATTTAATTGTATGTCTTTTGGTTTCGTTAACGCTCCTGCGACTTTTGTTCGTATGATGCGAAAAATTGTCTCTATTCGTGATGACATCATTACCTATATTGATGATATTTGCCTTTTCCATCAATCTTGGGAAGAACGTGTTCTTAGAATTGAGTCTTTGTTGACTTCTCTTCGTCTCCATCATCTTACTGTCGTAATTCTTTCATCAAAAAAATTGAAGGAAATCGCTCAATGACTCTTTTGACAGTGCATACAGGTAGTGAACGGGTTCACTCAGCACCTGATGATGATGAATGCTGACATCGCCAATTTCAAGTTAAACCTCGTTTTACTCAGCACATTACATGGATGTCTTGGATGTTATTAACTGTTTACATACTAGGTTTATATGCAAAACGCAACACATTCATTCATGGTCTAAGGATTTATGTGACATTTGGATATTTTGAGTACAAAAACTTGATTTATTCTATGATTGGAACGGCGTCTAAAGATTAAGGGACTTAACTCAAGGATGCTTCGCATGGTCAAAGGGACATAACTAGAAAAATCCTATGGTGCCATTATTATTCTCTATCCGGTTGGACATTGAACATTGTTACTTAACGTGAACTTATAAAGGAACTTATACGATAATATAGCAGTGAATCATGTAGAGGAACTTTGTGCTCGATTATAAATATTTTTTCTGGACTTTAGTTGGTTATTATTGCACTAGTACAGATAACAATATATCATTGTGACTTTAAATAAAGTGCTTGAATTAGCTGTTGATTAATTTTAATTCGCGGAATGAGATTCTGTCTTTGACACAAGGCATTAATACTTACTTAGTCGTTACCCTTCTACCGTGAGGTGTAGAGGTTTGGAAGAGAGAGCGCCAGACTATCCTATCGGCTGTCTTCCTCCTGGCCTGGTTCCATTCTAGTCCTCGGTCCTTCAAAGATTGTCTAATGTTGTCCTCCCAGCGCACTCTGGGTCGTCCTCGGGGTCTGGATCCTTGGCTCTTTGTTTCCCATGCTTGTCGTGTTAGCCGATCTTCTCCCATTCTGCAGACATGGCCAAACCATCTTAGTTGGGACTGTACCTTTCTACTTGGGTCTGCAGGGGGTGACATTTTAGGCCTTGACGTATCTTCTGGTTGCCGACCATGTCTCTTCTTGCTACTTCAACCACCTTCCTCAGATACCTCATTTCTGAGGTTTGGATCTGGCTTTTGTGGGTTGTGGTCATTGCCCATGACTCGCATTCATATGTCAAGACTGGGACATAGGTGGAGCGGTATACCGCCATCTTCGTTTTCTTACCAACCTCTCTCTTGCTGAGGAATCCTTGATTTATGGCCTGAAAAGGTCTCCCAGCTGCTGCTTTTCGAGTGGCCAACTCTTCTCTGGTGTCTCCCTTTCGGTCTATAATAGTTCCGAGGTATTTAAAGTGGTCGACCTGCTCCAGGACCTGTTCTCCCAACTTAATCTGATGTACTCTTTCTTCTCGTGATATCACCATGGATTTTGTTTTAGAGCTGCTTATGACCATCCGTCTCTTCTCCAGCTCTTCCTTCCAGACTTGCAGGTTGGATTGGAGATGTGCCTCTGATTTAGCAATCAGGACAACATCATCAGCAAATGCTAGCTCTGAAATACAGACCTGTCTCATCTTCCAGTACCCCACTGAATACATTCTTGTTCTCTCCTTACATGCCTTGATAACATCGTCCATGATGAGTACGAAAAGATAAGGTGACAGGATATCGCCTTTTTTTACACCAGTGGTGGTCCTGAACTCTTCTGACTTATAGTTTGCTGTCCTCACATAATTTCTGCAAGACCTGTAGAAGCTCTGTATAGCATGAATCAGAGGTGCTGGAATGTTCTTCCTTGCCAAACAGTCCCAAAGTTTGCTCCAGGGGACACGGTCAAACGCCTTTTCCAGATCTATGAAACAAAGATGAAACTCACTCTTATACTCAAGGGCCTTTTCACTCAGCTGCCTGAGTGTAAAGATTAGGTCTTGAGTACTTCGGTTTGCTCGGAATCCGCACTAGACTTCATCCAATTGTGGCTCAGCTAGGCATCGGAGGCTCTGCTCTAGGATTCTAGAGTAGATTTTACAAGGAACACTGAGAAGAGATATGCCTCTGTGGTTTCTACATTGTCGATTCTCACACTTTTTGAAAATCGGTGTTATGATGGCAATCTCCCAATCCTTTGGTATGGCCTTGTTGCACCACGCTGCCTGTATGACCCTTAGGAGTAATAGGTCGCCTGATGCTCCCATGTACTTAACAATTTCTGGTGTTATACCATCATGCCCTGCTGCTTTGCCCATCTTGATTTTCTCCAGTGCTGCTTTCAGTTCTTCCATTTTTATGTCATCTTCACCACCATTGGTTTTCTCTTTTGTGCTAGTGGTTATCATTTCTGATGCTTGACCTTGCTCACCGCTCACCATTAAGGAGTTCTGAGAAATATTCTTTCCATCTTTCCATTACTTCCTTTGGGACAGTAAGCAATTTGCCTTGCATGACCTTTATAAATTTGAGAGGGCATTGTTTTTCCTTCCTCATGTTCTTTAGGGTCTTATAGAACAATTTCTGGTTTTCTTGCGCATCTTGTTTTAGCTTTTCTCCAAATTCTTACCAGGACTTTTGTTTTTCTGCTAGCACCTTGTTCTTTGGAGCCGCGGTAGCATAGTGGTTAGTGCACTGGCTTCCTAGCACAGTGGTCTATGGTTCGATTCCCAGATGAGGCGGGAATGTTTTAGGCCACAAACGGCTCCTGGGTCGACCCAGCCCCAATTGGGTACCAGAGCAACTCTGGGAAGGTTAAGGCGGCCGGCGTGATGCAGACCACATCACACCTAGTGTGCCGACGGTCAAGATAATATGGGCCTAACACTATATTCTCAATATGCCTCAATGGGCGTGTAACGGGTTCCTTTACCTTTTTTTTTTACCTTGTTCTTTGCTTCTGTTCTGAGTGTCACATATTCTCTATATTTCTCTATTTGTCCTGCTGTGTTTTAAGCTCCTAAGTATTGTTTCAATGCCATTTTCTTCTCTCTTATTTTCTCTTTGACTTCCTCTGTCCACCAAGGTGTCCTCTTTCTCTTGTTCCCAAGTCGGACTTCACCACATGCTTCTGCAGCAGCTGTCTTTACGATGTTCTTGATTTTAAGCGAGAGGGTTTCCAAGTCATCAGGTTGTTCTTCTGTGTTTCTCACCGCTGTAGCTGTAAGCCCCTGATATCTTGTCTTAATTTCTGGCTCTCTCAGCTTGTAGGTCTTAATGCTAATATCTCCCTTTCGTTTACTTTGTTTCTTGCATGATGTTGGGCAGTTCCTAGGCTGTGCAACTCTTTCAGTTGTTCTTTTGATTGTAAGCAGGTAGTGATCACTTCCAATCTCTGGCCCCCTCCAGACTCTAGCATCCCGGACATGCTTGAATGAGCTCCTCCTAACTATGGCATAGTCGATCACTGACTTCTCATGCTTTGTTGGTTCACCGCTAGTGTATGCATGTATGCGCTTATGAGGGAACGTTGTGTTTGTAATGATAAGATTCTACTCACTGCACAATCTAAGGAGTCGCTTCCCATTGTCATTGAGTGTATCTTCTCCATATCTTCCGATTACTCCACCCCATCTAGCATGGCCATTTCCAACTCTGGCATTGAAATCTCCGAGCATGATAATTTCATCTAGGCAGTCATCCACTTTCTTTTAAAGCAGCTCGAATAATTCTTCCTTGACCTCTGCTCTCTCACCCTCATTTGGCCCATACACTATGACCAGGTTGACTATGGTTTCTCCTTCTTTTAGTTGTACAACCATAATGCGCTCCGAGACAAATTTCCATCCCTTGATACTATCTTTTTGATTTTTGGCCACAATGCAACCCACGCCGCCTTTAGCTCTTTCAGATATGGGTACACCACTGTAGAGCAGCGTGCCGCAATCGAGATCCATGATTCCTTGTCCCTTTTTCTTCGTTTCAGTTATAGCTAGAATTTTTAGTTTTGCTTTCCACATCTCTTCCACCAGCTCCTCTTCTTTCCCATTTATACTTCTTGTGTTCCATGTTCCATAAGTCGTAGTCCGTAGTCCGTTCCAGTTCGTTGCTTTTAGAATCAGTCCGGTTTTCTCTCTTATATTTTGCTTAATCGTGATTTAAAGCAAACAAGTGATTGGCCTGTTGTGCCTTTGCATGGTGGAGGGGCTGCCTCCTTACGGCCTCCATGCAGGCCGCCCTTCTCCTTTTTCATCCGGTCTTGGGACCGGCATAGGCGGAGTTGGCATTAACACATTAACTACCGAATTGAAAAACACACTGTGGCCGAATTAAATTTTTTTCCCATTCTCATCCTGTAGGTGTTTGCACAAAGTAAGCTGTAGTTTTCGTAATTGTTTACAAATTTTTATGAATTACACGTCATTTTAAAGATAAATGAATGTACTATTACAATAAACACCGGTTGTAACTCTAATAGAGGTTGTTGCTATTTAACGGCCCTCCGATGGCCGAGGACTTGCAATGTCTTCACAATTATAACTGCTTGCGCCCCATCGCTATCAAAATCACAATTTCAATCAATGTGCACACTGTTTTCACTCTTGTTCTTGTCGCTAGATCTATCAGTCAATTGTTGAAACAAGTTTCTATCCTATTCAGCGGTTAGACGAGATGTACACGCATTTTTTGTGGTCCTATCACTAGTTGCCACGGTAAACAGTTTTACACGATTTGGTAACTAGCCCAAAACGCTGAAAAATATGAACATAATATCAATTTTCCAATGTTCTACAACAACCATGCTTTGGGAATTTGTTTTCCGGTGGCAACTTAAAATCTCGAACCAGATCAGAGAGTGTTTCAGTATATTTTTCATTCGTTTTATTACTAAAATTAGATTGGCGCTCTGAGCGGCTTGCGGTCCAAATGTGATTATTTTGTGAGCCGCTGAAAGCGGCTTGCGGTAGTTAATGTGTTAATACACTCAAACTAATTATATGATTGAACATTTTAATAGCTCTCACATTTATTGGTAATTTGTACCATACGTCATCGTATTTTTGTATAGACTGGGTGATGCGCCAGACAACAGAGGGCAATCCAAGAGAAATAAGATGCACTACATTTTCTACATTGGAAGATCTGGAATATGCAGATGACATTGCACTGCTAGCACATTCACATCAACACATCCAGGAAAAAACGGATAGACTTAATAAGTATAGCCAGCAGGTGGGTTTGAACATCAACCTAAAGAAGACAAAGGTCATGACGCTCAATGTGAGCAACCCTGAGCCCATATCAGTAAGGAATCAGCAACTGGAACAGACAGATGCCTTCACATACCTAGGATGCATAGTAACACCAGACGGGGGAGCAAGCAAAGACATCAACAACAGAATGAACAAAGCAAGAACAGCCTTTTACAGTCTAAACAACATCTGGAAGTCCTCTCAGTACAGCACAAGCACAAAATTAGGATTATATCAGAGCTGTGTGCTTTCTGTGCTTCTCTGTGGCGCGGAGAGCTGGAGAGTTACAGAGAAGGAAATGTCGAAATTGTCCTCTTTTCACACAACATACATAAGAAAAATTCTCCGAATCTTTTGGCCGAATACCATCACCAACCAAGATCTGCTTACTCGGAGCAGGCAAGAGGACATGCACAATATCATAGCTGGCAGACGCTGGAGCTGGGTTGGCCATGTCCTCAGAAGAGACCCCGATGCCACCACAAGAACAGCTATGCTATGGACCCCTGAAGGAAAGCGAAAGAGAGGCCGACCAAAAAACAACTTGGCGGAGGACTGTGGAGGCTGAGATGCAAAGAATGAACCAGAGTTGGGGCACTGTACGAAGGATGGCGGCCGACCGAGCAAAAGGGAATCAATTTGTTGTTGCCCTACAAGATGCCACCAGGCGTAATGGCCACTGACTGCTTTGACGGTCGGCGGCTAAGGATAAAAGAAGAAGAAGATCATCGTATTCTTACCTTATTGGACCCACAACTTCGCCATGTTCAAAATAACATTTTTTTTTACACCACGATATACTTTTTATGACAAGTACTTCAGAAGTACACATGACTTTAATCGTTTAGTGAAAGATGTTGCATTTATTTCTTTACTAATATGATTGTCTGCATAATTTCATCTATTTACTTTGTTACATATTTGTATATTCTATAATGCTTTGCATTATTGCTGTTGATCAATAAGCTAATTACTTGACAACTGATACCGGACTTGACTGATAGGTGTTATTAGACGGTGTGAGGTATGTGAGTGCATGTATTGCTACCATCATTTTTTAATTTGTTGGATACTATTAGTTTTGGCAGACCTCGACATATATACCACTGCATTTGCCTTTGGGGCTGTATATATATATATATATATATATATATATATATATATATATATATATATATATATATATATATATATATATATATATATATATATATATATCTTACCATGGAGCCCTGTGCAAAACCTACTAAACTACATGTTTGTAACATTGTGAAGGAGGTGTTGGTCCGCTCAGTACAGTTATACTGATTATGTGTTGTGTGACTGCCCCTAGAGTCTACCTTGGCCACGAATAATATCTCCGGAATAATTGAACAATAAAGACGTTACACCGACCAAGTACTTACGGCGGCAATTATGTATTTTGATGATGATATTATCATTGTTTACTGTCTAATAATTCTTCTGTCGTACTTATAATATTTTTTTGAAATCGTAACTGGGGTCCCTCTTATCTAATTTGTCTCAAACACTCTTGTCTCTTTACTCACCTCCCTATAGACAAGCGACTATATCCTGCCAGATCACCTGCAAATGCCAGGTAACCTAAGTCCAAGCTTACAAGTCCCAGGTCGAAGCTTGGAAACTTACTGATCACATCGTCCGATGAATTTGATGACGTATTCGTCGCAGCTTCAAGAAACGTCTAAAATTCGAATGAATAAACACCCGGATGAACTGTACTGCTTAAGCGCATCAAACTATTCGTGCATCTATTACAAACTGAAAGTAATACTCTACTGGACATCGGCAAGAAAGCATCTTTTTCTTCTTCTTCTTCGTTCACTCTCAGACGTCTACTTGAATGTTTTCAAAGAAAGCAGTAGTCAGTTTGAGGCTATTTGAATCTCCGAAGAGCTTTTCCACGAATGGTACTGGTGTCGGTCATATGCGCTTTTTGTTCCGCATATGTTGGACAACTTTGAAGCAGATGTTCAGTAGTCATTTTATCAGTGCCACAGTTACACTCATCGGTAGATCCTATCCTTCGCTTGTTGAATAAGTGGTATCTCAATCTGTTGTGGCCAGATGACCACTTGTTCTCTTCTGTTGAGCTGGTAGTATGCATCATTTTGTGTGTGATCTGGATGCTCTACATCCCATTTGTTTCTGTATCTGATTCTGATAAAAATTCTTTGCCTCTTCGAAAATTACGCTTGCAGCAGGCTGAGGTAGACTTCCATCTTCCTTTGCCAATCTGTCAGCCTCTTCATTGCGTCTTTTTGAGTTCTTTTCCATGTGGCGAATATACTAAATCTAACAGTAATCACTGTCATTGTTTTTGTGCCACCTTATTCATTAGCGCCCGCATTTATTTGTGATTGACTATGTGCATGTCTTGTTTATATGTATGGATTTATATCTCTATCGAAGTACTTTGTGAGTATCTATTTACTCATCTGTGTATAAGAGTATGCATGAGTTATGCATATGTGAAAGTTTTAACTATATATATATATATATATATATATATATATATATATATATATATATATATATATATATATATATATATATATATATATATATATATATATATATATATATGAAGACTCCATTGGAAAAACCAGACATGTCACACAAAAATGAAATACGAGGAATTGAACTTTTACATTTCTAACGTCATGACACAAATAATAATGAGCTGTTTTTATGCCTCATTTTCTTGGTGAGAAATGTGTTTTCAAATATAATTTTAGTTTCTACACCTTCTTTGGAGCGTCTTTATTGTGCTGAGGTCAGTAACTCTGTTGTGATACTAATGTGACATGTCTTGTTTTTTGTCCAATAGAGTCTTCATATCTATCTATCTATCTATCTATCTATCTATCTATCTATCTATCTATCTATCTATCTATCTATCTATCTATCTATCTATCTATCTATCTATCTATCTATCTATCTGTCTATCTGTCTGTCTGTCTGTCTGTCTGTCTGTCTGTCCGTCTGTCCGTCGGTCGGTCGGGTCGGTCTGCCTATCTGCTTGTCTGCTTGTCTGAAGTTTGTCTGTCTGAAGTATATGTCTGTCTGTCTATCTGTCAATATATATATATATATATATATATATATATATATATATATATATATATATATATATATATATATATATATATATATATATATATATATATATATATATATATATATATATATATATATATAATGAATTTGCACTTTCCCGCATTCCTATCAGACACGATGGGTTGAAATTTGAAGCTCAGGGGCATCGGGGAAAGAAACTTTTGAGGAAGATGAAAGGTGGGGGGTAGCGGAGGTCACCTGATGCGTACATCAGGATACTGAAGATTTACGAGAGGTTTTCTTTTTCTTTCATTTTTGGTACCAGTCGCCAGATGTCGATGATCGACACCATCTATAACAGATAGTTCTAGATGACACTAGAAGAGGCAGCCTGAAGCAGTTACTCCTGCATCATCTGGAACGTGCTATCACCTAACCATTTGACACTTGGAGAGAATGAAAAGTGTAAACTCTGCTGGACACTAGCAGTGACTGAACCGGAAGTCAACAACAAACATTGTGAACACATTGCAAGCTAAGTACCCAGTGCTGGCACAGCTTACGGACTTTTTTAAAATCCATCCAACAACAATCTCTTCCTGTTAAGAAAATTAACTTTCTTTTCTGGACAAATCAATGTTGTTCATTTTAACCCTGTTGATCCAATATTTCATAAATAAATCTTTTGTTATCTGTGTAAATATAAATCGCAGAGTTAGAGACTATCAATTGGTTAAGTGAATTTGATGTCTGTTTCCGTATGACTCATTTAAAAAAAGAACATATGAACATAGATATTACTACACTTAATAATTTGCTGAATTAGTTTCAGTTGTGGGCTCATAAAATACGAGTCAAAGCATATACCTTGTATTTACCACAGACAGGGCAGGGAAATACAAAGTTTATAACAAACTGAGACGACTCAGTTTAAATACATGTCATTTTAGAAGTTCCTGTGATACTCAATGAAGTAGAAGCACCAAATTCTATGTTTATCTCTACCAAGAGTAATCTTGAGCAAAGGTTGCTACTTTTGTAAAATAAAATAAAAACGAATTACTTTCACTCTAATTTTGGCCATTATTGGACCAATACTGCAGAGCAGGGTAGACAACCCGCGATACACAGATATAGTTATTAAAATTACCAGCGCACGTATTGAGACAACCTTGACGCAAACTGACCTGTGTAAATATTGCTACCGGTAACTGTGGGTCAATGTAGGTCTTGACAGTCGTACTGACAGTGTACAGCCCTGCCTGGTATATGAAACTTGTGGATGACCAGGGACCAAATGTGTCTGTCCCATTGGTACCAGTACTTACAATGAGCTGAAAATTGTAAAATACACATGGTAAAAATGAAAGGAAATCAAACATTAAGTTTAATTAATGATAAAAGTAGTAAGAATAATGATGAGAATAACAACAATTGAGCCGAATGGAGTAGTTTTAGTTTCAATGGTTTGGACTTGTCTGTTGAATGAAAGGAGATCGGCTACCACGACAAACGTGGGAAACTAAGAACGAACGATCCAGACCACCAGGATGATCCAGACTTCTGTGGTAGGACAACATCAGATAATCTCTGATAGGATATCATGGCATTCTCTCTAGCTAACTTCTACACTCCGTGGTAGAAGAGGAATGTATTTCAGTTCTTTCTTACGAGTGCCTGCCAAATACTGAGTTATGTTTATTGTACTAATTACATGCCTCGGGGTTCACTTTTTGAGGCAGGCATATTTCATCCTAGACTTTGTGTCCGTTAGTTAATCAGAGTGCAATTCGTCATTCAAAAATAGGTGAACTCTGTAAGCTGGAGTACAGCATCTGATACTAAGTCCTGAAAAAGATTAGTAGTATCTATCTGCTAGCACGGTGACGCCCTGACAGTACTGCCAGCTAAGCCACCGCTGTAAGTGTAAATACACTTTTAATATTGCCACCAAATGGACTGTAAGTAGTAAATAGATGTCCCATACATTATACCGAATAGAAAACAGTTAATGGTCAGTCTGGTTTGGTTGTAAAGACTTTCTTCATTGCACACACACTACTCCATCAGTGTTCTGATCCCTTAGATCACATAAGGAAGATCTCAGGACAGTGCACGAACTTCGTAGCACTAGCAAGAATCCCAATGTATGCATATAAGAATCACACATTCTATAAATATCTTTGTGGTGGGTACGTTTCTAATTTTAAAGGTTGTCAGGGCCTACTCTTTACGATGTCAAACTGCCGTGGGATTTTTACCGTGCGCAACTTGGGCATGGAACGTCCTTTTTTTGTTGTCCTTATCCGAGAAAGCTAGGCATCTGATCTCACTACCCAGGAGACCAGGGGGAAGTATCACATCATTAGGACCCCTTTTTCTGAAAATAAAATCCTATTCATTTTATTCCCTCTACTGGGAATCGAACCTGGTACTTACAGAATTTGAAACGGACGCCATACCTGTTAGCCGACTCCTTAATGGCTGTCACGGCTTGCCTCCCCTGCTTTGCAGTAGTGGTCCAACAGTGGCCAAAACTGAAGAGTATCTAAATGGGTCATCAAAGGTGTCTTCCTTTGCTCAAGATTACTCTTGGCAGAGATGTAGTTAGAAGAGTAGTATACCTTCTACTTTAAGGGAACATTCACAAGATATAATTCAGAAGTCAAGAACAATGCTGATTAGCACTGAACATTTGTCAACTTATATTTGTCCGTCGTCTTTTGTGAAGGATTTAAGCAATAGTTTTTAGCCCGTTTGTCGTACGGAAGGTTAATTGTTTTATTTGTCCCGTCTAAGTAGAGTGGATGTCGACAGATACGCGAGAAAAGGTATAGAAAATAGATTTCACAGGTGGTAGATTGAGGGAAAGATATGTCTCTGGAGTGATTAGGATATCTCCTTCAGCCTATCCGTGCGACTGTACCTTATTATCAGACATCCTTTGTCTCCCTATCAAGAATAGATAAGTTGCTCTACACACACACACAGCTATGTGACAAAAAGACACACACACGTGAAAAACTACGGATAAATGGGTATGGATCTGACCAACACACAAAGGTAAGTTTCTTTGTAGTTTATCATCATTTAAACTCGACAACATCAAAATATCTAAAGGAAAAGATCAAGAGTCATTTACTTGCATTTGAAATAAAGCAGAAAAGTGCACCCTCCCCGAATGGAGAACAAAACCCAAAAATTATTAACTCAAAGGTTGAAGGTTAGCATGTTACAGAATGAACAGTATTGCTACTCTATGAGACCCAGTAAAGTAAACAAAATTTAGACAAATCAGATATATGGGTAATTTCCAGCAAACAAGGAAAATACTCACACACTCTCTCAAACAGTTGCCACTCTCACACTCTTATCTAATTGCCTGGACTGATAAGTCTGTAATATCCCTTGGTAACAGAATTAGTCCATAAATACTGTATATTATCTATTTCACTTAATATTCGGTCACCCGAGTTGTCGCAGATCCTAATTGGCCCCAGTCTATCCACAGAACTAACTAGTGAGGTGAACTCCTAATATGGTGCTTCTCCTGGATACATGTTACCACAAATAGTGAAAACTGTAAGAGTTCTTGAAGTTCACCCTTTCACGGGGAACATACTTTCAGTATTGGGAAACATCTGGTTGCTAAAAAAATTGTTACATGTGATGATGATGGTTCTTCTATCGGCCAACTCTGTGTTAGAGCGCCCATTCTGCACACCGTATATATCTAGGGAGATACTCCACTGGAATTACGACTGTCAGGAGTCGGGAATAATAATAATGTTATATGTACACCACTGTTGCTGGTAAAAAATATAAATCTGGATTTGGTACGTCTAGTGGTTAAATTTTATTGTTCTCAAATACCATTTGGCGAGTGAACGTTTCTAAATGAAATTGGTAACGCATAAGCCAAGTACAGGAGACAGGTAACAAACAGAAGAAGACCGCTGGACGCCCTTGTGACAGGTCTGCGAAGAATACAAGAAAACATTTATTGACAAAATGCTACTACTGTATATACACACAGACGAGGACAAGACGATCTCTTCTCCACTCCGTCAGTCCTGTCTAGGTTTAAAAGGCACACGGTGTTTCCTTACGCCTACCCGCTAGCAGACGTCGCTGGCGACTGAGTTCAGTCTTGCTGAGTTATGTTAACTCGCCTGCCCCTGCTCGCGCCAGCGGTCAGTGTACAATGTTTATTATTTTTAATTTCTTCTACACGCCCTCCCTAAACAATGATCGCCTGTCATTAAATAGCTACTAAATTGTCGGCGTCTGTTAGTTTTGTCGGGTGGTATTAAAATACTAGACACTATAATAACAAATATGCAAAATGAAATATAACGTGTTTTTCTATACTCCCACTATCAGTTGCTTTAATGCCTATAAGTCCGCTCAGCTAAACCGTCGGGTTTATCTCTCTCCTGCAGAGATTAAGTGTCGCGTCTGCCTACACTGTTAACATAATTACCGTCTAAAGTATGTGGGTAGCGGGTGGCGTGATTTAACATTTTAATAGAATATCTGGTATGAAATCGCTAAGCGTTACTTTATTTTACTCGTTTTACTAGCGAGAAAAATCTAGTGAAGAATAAATGTTAAAAGCTGTCACTTTTAAAAATCATTAGCACTATTATCCTTTTACCAGAAATTCAGAATGAAACTTTCCACGAATCAATAATATACCATATTCACAAGAATTGGGTTCTAGGACTGTGCGCTAGAATATTCAAAATTCTGACTGACTTCTGATAGTTGGGTTAAGAACACAACAGTATATATATTATTAAATTGCTCTGATCTCTAATGTTGTTAATTTCACGCTACTGTGAGAACGTAGATTTTCAGAAACTAGCGCTCAAGATGAAAGCTTACTATTCGGCTACCAGAATCTCTCGTCTGGCGCTGTTGACCGACATCAGAGGCTTTACTTACGGGTAACGGGTTACTCTTTAAAATGCCCGTGTCTCGAAATCAAAGAGCACAGGGGATTATAAACTTTCCCTGAGTAAAACTTCAACAGGGTCTGTGTTTCGACTCTCTCCCGTGCTGGCTGTCTGATAGGTATTATGATTGACAGATGAAGCTCGCGTGAGTGGACGAGGTAAACAAACCTAATTTCCTTTCCTGTTATGACTGACAGGTCACGAAGTTTGTAAACACTGTGTTAGCTCGTGTTAAAAGAAAAGAGGCGTGACGAAAGAGTAGATGTTTAAGTGAAGACAGACAGTATAATGCATATTTTTAGCTAGGAAATTACAGAGAAGCTATGAGGTTACAATAGGCTGTCAGATTTCTGTAGACTGTTTTTTCATTTCACGTCACACCGTTCAAGCCCCCAACTGAGTTAAATCAGCGAGTTTCCTCTTATAATGGTATAGCTCTGTTTAGAGGTATATATACGCGGAAAGATCTTGAGATGATGGCACGTGACAGGAGGACTTGGCATGTGTTTGTTGAAGGCCTGTGCCATCCTCTCACGTTCTTTCCATGTTTTCCTCATCATTTTCACCTCTGCGTCCATTTCTCTTCTCCATGTGTTGTTTGGTCTACCTCTGTCTCTCTTTCCCTGTGGATTCCAGAACAAGGTCTGCCTTGTAATGCTATCAACCGGTTTCCTCAATATGTGTCTTATCCATCGCCAGCGTCTTCTTCTCAACTCTTGTTCCATTGGCACTTGTCTGGTTTTTGTCATCAATTCCCCATTTGTGACTTTCGTTTAGTTTAAATTAATCCCAGACCTAACGGTCTTTTATATTTGGACATGCGCCCTAATATAACCAACTAGGTTGAACGGGACGAGCCTCGCCAAAACGAGGCAAACGTTTTACATTTTTTTTTTTAAATTTGTGACTTTGTCATATCATTTAAGTCCTTCTATTTTACGCAAGCACCCGTTTATAACAGTCTCTACCTTTTTGGTTGTTGATTTTGTTGTTCTCCATGTCTCAGAGCCATACAATAGGACTGACTTCACATTTGAGTTGAAGATTCTTATTTTCGTGTTGGACTTGATTTCTCTTGTTCTCCATATGTTTCCCAATGCAATGAAAGCTCCTCTTGCTTTTTGTATTCTTATTTTGATATCACTGTCTGTCCCTCCAACTTTGTCTATATTACTTCCAAGATATGTGTACGATTCTACATCTTTTAGTGGTGTTTCTTCAAGTTCAACCTTTTTATCATTTCTTGCATTTATTCTCATAATCTTTGTCTTTTCACTGTGTATTTTCAGGCCCACTTGTTGTGACCTTGTAAAAGTCTGTTTGACAGTAGAAGTAAAGTTGGATTGCACGGAGACTGGAGATGTATAAGGTTGCTCAGTGTAAATGTACTGATGTAACGTACTGTTTTTCTGTGTTATGGATGGTATTACGTTGAGCGTGTCATGTTGTCCTGGGCAGTACCAAGTAGTAGCAAGGAATCTAGGTCACTAGCGTGAGGTGTCGCCAGGGTTTAGTAGACACATACATAATGTCAGTATTCCTGCAGATTTAGACGTGTAATACTTGTATGACAATGTGGTTGATGGTGTAAGTGTGTAGATAACAGTGCTGATAACACGAAGGCCGTATAGGCTCTTGGACGTCTTCACATTAACTCACACAACCACAAGTAGAAGTCAGTGAAGTAAGGAATGCTGCTGACGTTTACAATATTTATTTGTGACGTACGATAATACGATCATGATAAACAAAACAGTCAATAGTATACAATCGGGTACATAATATGTGTATTTACAAAGGTCAGCTTCAACCATCACAGATCCTAGAAATGTAACAATGTCTTTATCAGTGTTTACAGTTATGCAATAGCTCTAACCCCTGACTGAGCCCCGTCAGGTAAGCCCTAGCAAATATATTGCGTAGTACGGGCGATATCATCTATATAAACAAAGTCAATGCCATCGTCCTACAATTAGCAAAAAGACTGCAGACTGGCCTCACATGCCAGATACTTCATTCTGGTGAAGAATAGATATGGTGACAACGAAATCAGGTCGCAGGTCGCGGGCCTCGATAAACAGGTCACTCTCAGTTCACACAGGCTCCTGAGATTGAATATATATTTTCTGCCAAATCATATTCCGCCTGCATTGCGGATCCATAAAGATGATTCCTAGGCTTATGTGAGTAACAGGTCAACTGGACCTAGTCTTGTAGATATTAAGTCATACTGGAGTGCAGTATAATAACTTCTTGTGAGCTTCGCTCACTATGCCGCCATCAGCGATAAATTTACCTGTAAGATCTAAACGAGACGAAAAGATCGAATAGCGTTTTCAGTTAGCTTTTTAAAGAATCCTGACACACTTAAGTAACACAATACAGCCAATACTGGCATAAAGAAAACACTCAGGGACGGAAGAATGCCAAACGGCCATTCCCAGAATTTCCAATCCCTATCGAAAACTTGGCAGAGAGGAATCTACGGATCGGGACATCCGTTCTAAGCCACTGGTATGCACTCTCTGAATATCGGTCTCCCGGCTTTTGCCGCTAAGACCCCGCGCATGCCCAAAGAGCATGGACCAGATCGAGGCAAACCCAGACCTATGCGTTTCCGATCAAACGGGTGACACAGATACACCGTGTTACGACATGGTTTTTAACAATGTCGTCTGCTACATTGTGAGCACTTGTAGGATTGCACATTGGATGCTTGAGATGTTTGTTAAAAGACAGAATGGTTTTCACGCTTCACGGTATTTAGTGAACGCGAAGTATATAGTAACTTGATGACATGTCAGGATTGTTATGGTCCCGCTTGACTACAAGTCACGGTCAACCACTTTTGATATAAGCTCCGAGCGAGACGGACGCAATTCTGTTCAACTCCCAAATTAATGATAGTGCAAGTATTCTCGTTATAAAAATGTTGGCTATAGGGTCAGGCCTAATTATATGTGAGGTAAGGACGGTTAAAGAGAAAACCCAGGAATTATTGAAGTCCAAAATACGGGAGTATTTCTGATCATGTGTTTATGATCTGTAGTTGCAGACGGGCGAGTCTCATTTTAGGTTACTGCCTTGGCGTAACGCGTATACACAGCTCACCACGTTCTGACGACGATTAATTATCGTTCTATAATTGTGGACTGGACTTGCACATGAGTGGAAATGATTTATTTCAATGAATATATTAACAATGCCATAATATATGATGTCTTCGTGATTTTTCATGTAATAAATTTGTCAGATGGACTCAAAAGAGAATTGGGATTATCAACTGATTTGATTGATTGATCCTCAAGTTGGCGGAACTTATTAACGCATTATGTTTTCATCCTATGATTCTGTTTAAGCACGATACTGCTCTTCAAAGAACAATAATATTGATGAACTTGTAAACAGGGTTCGGAAGGGAAAAACCAAACGATGACACTCAATTTATTAATCAAATACCCTGCTCAAATAAGACACATCTTCAGCCGAGGATATACCCACACGCCCGTAACAGTGGCGTAACAGAGTGGCGGCCAGCGTTGTTGCTGAAGAATTAAAATTTCATCATTCACAAGTCAAGAACTGTATTTTCAAATTTCCTTTCGATCGAACGGCATAAATATTGCAAATTCAAGACACATGCGCACTACGTACGACTATGACGTCATAACCCATAACCCTGCAAAAATGACTTTCAACCAGCCGTTAAATGTCAAGCGCAAAACAATGTTCAAATTCAACACGATGAACATTTATTCAGGTCAATTCACTCCGACGATGTCCAACATGAATGATCCATATATCTGTGCCTGGATGTTGGTGTATGCCAGCGTCGTGCGGACTATGGAATTTGCCTTTTAAAGATAAGTAATATTTAGGCCCAAAGGCAGTTCTGTGTCCAGTGTCTATTGCAGGCATGTTTTTCTTTCAATGTTAAATGTTAAGTGGTTTATAATGTGGTGTCTATGTTTATTTAGTGGGCAGGTTGGCTGGGAATTCTAGATATGTCTACAATGTCGCTTCGCATTCCGTAGAATCTAGAATCGTTCGATAGGAAACAGTTTGACTATCTTCGGCTGACGAAGAATCCGCTAACGGCTGCGGCAGACTTTGTTCGTCCCCGAATTCAGTCGAATATTATTTGTTAGCTGTAAGGTTACGTGATACTTGTTGTATTTTCTCTGTACTAAGTTCTATTTTTATTCAGTTTTGTCATTTGTTCGTGCTATCAATTGTTAATTCTAACCTGACTATTTTTTATTTATGAATATATATTTTAGCGTTTGTCTATGAGTCCATGTGTGACGTCATAGTTTTTAGCTTCCGTGCTTCGACCTACTTCCTTCGTTTCATCACTTCCTGTAGTTTTATTCAATTGTTAGATTCATTTTAATGTTGGTAATTCGACTTGTCTTGTTAAAATTGTATTGTCAAACTCTTTAGTTAATAATTGTATATGTTCTTCATTAATAACCTTAATATTATTATAAGATAAATATATAATACATAATATACCACTTATACGTGATTAATTTGAAAATATTTGATGCAGTAAATATTTTCTGGGTGTTTTTTCTTGTGGTGCAAGTAGCAACTATTTTTTCTGCCTGAGTATGGCATAATATGATAAGATATTGAATAAAAGTAACTTTTATTTTATAATTGACTTGTAGGTCACACTATAAGTAGATGATAGACTAATGGAGTTAAAGTACAATGAATATGTTAAGCATATGAATGGATAATTAGGTGACGGGGCTAGTCACAGTACCATATTCACCATTGGGGTATATATAATTGAGTATATCAATATTGGAGATTTATATAATTGACTGACTAAGGAATATTATAATTGGTTATATTGCGTTATTGCGCATACATATAATAGGTTAATTTACTCAGGGGGTCATTGATAAAGCCCACTGTTTATTCCAGTTAATGATATCCACCAAAAAATAGACATAAGTGGATGGAAGCAGACATCATCATCATCAGTTGATAAGATCTCTATGGTGTTGTTTGCTCCACTGTAGTGTATGGAATGTCAACTTGACCTACGCAGTGGTGTGTAGACATGGATTGAGTGTATAATGTGCGAATGATAATAAGGGTTCGTGGTGTTGACAAATGTTCTTTTCTCACACTCATGTATGGCTGGAAGTCATCGACACCAACGACTGTGTACCTTTACTAAAGTTTAATTGGACGTACACACTCGACAGCACAGATAGTGACAAATCACAGGTTGGCATAATACATCATGGTACAGTGGATAAATGGTCTTGCAATGTTACATGGGCACTCATGTAGAATAATAGTATAAAGGACTGTCAGTAGCCAAGCCCTCAGTATCGCCCATACATATATATCATCTGACTTCACTGACTGAGCACGTCAGCTTATAAACAATATTTCAGATGGCTTCTAAACCTAATCTCGTTTAGCGACGATTCTCCAACATAATGTTCAGCACATATTTTTCCATATAATAATATTGAACCGCTAATAACGGGTTCTCATGTGTAGCAGTGATCTCTGGACTAAACAAGCGATAATACGGGCATCCCTTTTCTCTTCTTGAAAGTCACTACATGTTTGGTTCCAAGATGGCTTCACTCGTGAGCTGTCACTCACGTTTGGATACAGATAATGAATCTGTCCTAAAGTTAGTCATTCATAAAACATTTCATTGCTCTGTAGATTTGATCATGAACAATTGACTGCATTCTACAGGATATAGTGCTGCTAGGAATCGAAGTCGTTTTCATCGAGTCAAATATATTCTCTTAGACATTCAAATCGTACCTATCGAAAATGGTGGCTTCGAACGAGAGAGTTCACAAGAGTATCTTTTATTACCTTGGTATCAGAAATATGATTCTGCCATTCCTTGGCAATACGAATAAACACTGGGGTAAAGCATACACGATAGGTCTAGACGACTATCACTTTCCCCACAAATACTGAGATCACTTTTTCCCCGGCGACAAGCCGACATAGAAAAAACACAGTCCCCATCAGGACGAAGCCAAATCACACCACCCTCTAGCGACACATCCGCCGAATAGCCTTTGACCTCTCTAGA
Organism: Oreohelix idahoensis; assembly: GCA_024509875.1. Lineage (NCBI taxonomy): Eukaryota > Metazoa > Mollusca > Gastropoda > Stylommatophora > Oreohelicidae > Oreohelix > Oreohelix idahoensis. The sequence continues at coordinate 195,625 of JAMPIV010002303.1, forward strand.
GACAACAGAACATATAGTTCGACTTAGATATGTAATGATATACAGATATAAGACAGACTCGTCCTACTCAGACAAACAATACACATAAATTCAGGCCATAGATATTCTGAAGCAAGAACAATCTATTATTACCCAAACAACGAATAAATCGCAGTAAAATGGATTCATCCGCGGAGTTCGATCGAAGAGACGGCACAACTTTCAAGGGAAGTAACTCAATAATGACTTTCCCTTAAGCACTAAAAAATTACCTATTTTGTTTACAAAATATTTGCGAACATAACAAGTATACTAATGTATAATATTGTAAGATATCAAAGACTGCACGTAACAGTCTTACCACACCTCCCGGGAAAAAAAAGGAATGGAACATTTTTTTTTTTTTTAAATACATCTAGGAGCAACTTACAATAGGCTCACAACGCATGAATAATGCGCAGATGAAAATATCAGGACTACCTATAACGCCTAATATGAGGCTAAGTCGACTTATGGAGCGACTGGTGAGAATGTGTCTCATAAACTGAGAGAAATTATTTCTCTACAAGTATATTTTTCCAGGAAGGTGTCATCAAAGTATAATACAATTCTGGCAATTACACAATGCCTAAAAAATTCATATCATCATTTCGTATTAGATATCTTAAATTTATGATTTATGAAGAAAAAATCATCAAAGCACAGCGGTGAATAAACATCAATGAACCGCTATGTAGTGATACAATCATTATATTATTAAATTACAAATGTGTATCTATCATGATATAGAAAAGGAACTACTATAGAACTAGACATATCAAGAAGTCTAAGCCCTAATAGTTATGTGGAATCATGTGGGCATCTTGACAGAATGTCTGCCATCACATTATCTGATCCACGAATAGCTCGCACAGAGAAATGAAAAGGTTGAAGAGCAATTGCATATCGAGTAGACCTCGAGCTCTTCAAATTCTTACTCTGTATAGCAGTAAGAGCTTTTTGGTCGGTTTCTACTATGAAATGTGCGCCTAGAAGGAATCTCTGTAGTTTGAGGATCGACCAAACCATAGCTAATAGCTCACGGTCTAAAACCGAATAATTCCTTTCTGCCGCGTTAAGTTTTCTGGAAATATACATTACAGGATGCAGAGTTCCAGAGTACTCTTGCATTAGTGCCGCTCCAATCCCAGTGGATGAAGCGTCACTACGAAGAACGAATGTTTTATCTTTAGTGGGTAGCACTAAAATAGGTGGTGTTGAAAACAATGTTTTAATCTTATCCAGAGAGCATTGGCATTCCTGAGACCAGTGGACCACATTAGGCGAACCTTTCTTTAGAAGTGTTGAAAGAGGTGCCATGATAGAGGATAGATTCTGAATGAATCTGCCATAAAATTGAATAAGACCTAACAGACTTCTCACCTGTTTTTTAGTCTTAGGGATTGAGATGTTAAGTATCTTACTAGTATTATGGTCCTCTGTCTTTAGGAAACCATGACCAACTCGGTGGCCTAGGAAAGAAATTTCGCTAAAACCAATATAGGCTTTAGAGGGTTTCGCTGTCAGGTTGTGCTCACGCAAAGTAGACAGCAATTCATCTAACCCTGAATAGTGATCTTCCCAAGTATCGCTGAAAAGACAGATGTCGTCTAGATATGCAATGACATCTGACCGATAAGATAGGATTCGGCGCATCATGCGTACGAATGTAGCTGGTGCGTTCATAAGACCGAAAGGCATAAAATTCCATTGGAACAAACCTCTAGGTGTTGAAAAAGCCGTGAGAGGTTTGGCGCTTTCAGATAAAGGAACTTGCCAATATCCTTTAGACAAATCAAGTTTAGTGAAAAAATGAGATTTGGAGAGTCGAGTAAGTAGCTCTTCCAGTAAAGGCATAGGTTCGGCATCGAACTTCGTTACTTGATTCAATTTTCGATAGTCAACGCAAAGACGTATGTTATTGTCTTTTTTTCGAACAATAACCATCGGCGAAGAATATGCAGAGGTGGATGGTTCGATTATTTTCAAATCTATCATCTCATCCAACTCTTTCTCGACCTGTGCTTGAAAATGTATAGGTATAGGATAAGGTCTAACCCTAATAGGAGTATGGTCAGTAAGAACAATGTCATGTTCAATGACATGCGTTTGTCCAGGGATGTCAGTGAGTACATCCTGAAATGTTTGCAACATAGTTGAAACTTGTCGCTGTTCTCCTAGAGACAAATCAGGAGAGACAGTAACGTTCTTCCATGATTCACTAGAATGAAGTGGGATCATTGGAAGAGGAAGATTTACATCTGAAAAACTTGTTTCCTCATCCTGTATCACGGACAGTGATGAGTAATGACCATGTTGTACTGGAGAATTGTCCGTTGCTTGGAAAATGGGTTGCAAATAATCCGGACGTTCATGGAATTCAGTAAGCATATTGATGTGGAAGGTTTTATGCTTCCCATCAATATCGACAATATAGTCGACATCGGAAATTTTCGATATTATATCGTACGGACCTTTCCAAGAAATAAGTAATCTGTTTTCCCTACAAGGTAGTAATACAAATGCTTTGTCACCAGGACAAAGTTGTCGTAAGCATCTCTTCTTATTGGCAAATTGCCTTGCCTTCTGTTTCGCAAATTCAGAAGAAGAAGTTGCTAATTTGCATGCTTCGATAATTTTTTGTCTCAACGCGATGACATATTCGTAGGATGACTTTGTGTCATCGTCAATATTGTCAGATGTAATGAGATCGTGAAGCAACGACATAGGGCCACGCGGACGCGCGCCAAAGACGAGTTCAAAGGGAGAAAATCCCGTATGTTCATTGGGTACCTCTCTGTAAGCGAAGAGGGCCGCAGGTAAAACTCTGTCCCAGTCTTGAGGATGATCCTCAGTTATCTTCCCCAGTAAGTTTTTAAGTGTTCTATTAAGGCGTTCGACCATACCATTAGACATTGGATGGTAGATACTACTTAAAGATCTATCTATCTGCAGAGTAGACATTACTTGAGACATGGTATCTGATATTAGTTGGGTGCCATGGTCTGACAATATCTCTCCGGGGAACCCCAGACGAGAAAATATAAGCCAAAGAGCATCTGCAATATCAGCAGTAGTAATGCTCTTCAGAGGAATAGCCTCTGGCCAACGTGTGCACATATCAACACACGTCAAGATAAACTGATGTCCTCTGGCAGACTTGATCTTAAATGGACCAATAATGTCTATGGCCATTTTTTGGAACGGCCGAATAGGAATGTCCGCCGCCTGAATGGGTGCAGCATGCCGTGGACCTTTGGATTTAACTTCCTGACATACTTTACAAGATCGACAATAAATCCGTATGTCCTTGTTTACCAATGGCCAAAAGAAAGCCGAAAGGACTCTTGACTTAGTACGGGAAAAACCCATGTGTCCAGCACACTGAGAGTCGTGAGCGTGCTGCAAAATTTTAACTCTCAAATTCTTGGGAACCAGGATTTGAGAATGACTTGACGTAATGGAGTCTTGAACCATACGTACAAGTACGCCATTCTTCTTTGTAATCCACGATTTACGACTTGTGTCTTTATTCGGATCACCTTTAGTTGCAAGAATGAAGAATTTCTTCAGAGTGGGATCATCTTCTTGCTGTTTTATAAACGAGTCACGAGAAATTACCAAGGGATTATCTTGGTTATGCACTTCATTATCTTCAGTAGATGAAGTTTGAGGCATATTAAGAGCCTGAGCTCTAGTGACTACAGCGTTAGCAATCTGCATGTTTTGCCTTTCCCACGTGGAAATTTGTTGCGGAGTGCATTCTTTGACTCCATGAATGCGACCGATGATGAGGTCAGCGATCGGATTCGGAAGAAGACATGCGTGTACATCTCCTGTAAAGAAAGGAGTAGCAATCCTAATGATAGCAGTAGAGTATTTCTCTAATGTGCCGCCAAATGTTACACATTTGACTACTTGTCCAGTGGCACGGGAAGGATCTACGAGTGACTGCCTAACACCAATTGTGGTGCATCCAGAATCAAATAGCACAGAGACTGGATTGTTATTCACTAAACCCTTATGTAAGACAAGAGAACCTCTTCCATCATGCGCGACTGATGCCGGAAGAGCAGGAAGAGGATGGCCACAGCTTAAAGTAGACACTGTGGTTGGCTCAAATAACGTTTTGCATTGGGGGCACTGAGATGCTCTCCCAAAATCAAAAGCGGCACATGCCATATTACTAGCATCATTATTATCTTTACTCTGTTTATAGGCTTCATGGGACTCTTGTTGTGCAGAGTTTGCCTGAAAATGTGGTTTATGTCTTTTGTTTTGAGATCTACCTCGGTTATTATCACCTCTGTAGTTATTGTTACCTCTATTGTAACCCCTATTTGGGTTTGAGTCATAGTTCCCTTGGTTACCATTATCATATTCATTATAATGAGTATCTCTGTAATTATGATCTTGTTGACTCCAAGACGGATAACCCTGATAGTTTCTATAATTACTTCCTCTACGGAAATTCCTATAATTATGACCACCCCTGTGTCGAGAGCTATCAGCTCGTCTCCAGTTCTTTGAAGAAGAACCCTGAAATGATTGGTTACCTTGGTTTTGATAACTATTATGGTTACCTTTTTTATCAAATCTGTTTTGAGGTCCCTGAAATCTGTGTGAATAATTGGGATTGTATGGTGTTGCTGAAGCAACTGGCATACTCTCCTTAATCTTAGTATTGCCAAAAGTCACGTCGGGGTGTGCAGTGACATATTGGGAACAATATTCTTCCATTTCTTTTAGAGATTTAGGTTTACGCTCATGTATAAATTCAAGGAAAGGTTTGTTCACACATGACATAATCTTATCTCTGAGCAACAAATCCATAAGTCCTTCATACGTTTTTTCTGTTTTGGAAAGCTCAATCCAACGATCAGCTGTGAGACGTGCCTTTGCAGTGAATTCTGAGAATTCTACACCCGTCTCAGGCACCATCGTTTTAAATAAAAGGCGATAGCCTTCCTCACTTAGCTGATATTTTTTTATCAAAGCCGCCCTAATGACATCATAATTATCCTTATCTGCTTCTCCTACAAGGCATAATCTAGTCAAAGATTCACCTTTCAAGTTTTCTGCTAATTGATTAGCGTATTGTGATTTATCCACATTATGTGTACGACAAGAACGTTCAAATCTATCCAGCCAGAATGTAATATCGTCACTGGACTGATTGAACGGTGGAACCTTAACCTTGTAAGTAGAAGGTTTACCATTACCACTAGATGCCTGATTAACATTACTCATACTTGTCAATCTCAATTTCTCTAACTCAAATTCATGTTCTCTTATTGCTTTTTTCTCTTCAGCATCTAATCTTTTTTGTTCAGCATCCCTGTCTAATCTTTTTTGTTCAGCTTCCCTGTCTAATCTTTTTTGTTCAGCTTCCCTGTCTAATCTTTTTTGTTCAGCTTCACTGTCTAATCTTTTTTTGTTCAGCTTCCCTGTCTAATCTTTTTTGTTCAGCTTCACTGTCTAATCTTTTTTGTTCAGCTTCACTGTCTAATCTTTTTTGTTCCGCAGCAGCTTCTCTTTCTAATTTTTTTTGTTCAGCTTCAAATCTCCTTTCCTCCACCTGCATCTGTAATTTCTTTTGTTCAGCAGCAGCCTCAGCTTCTCTTTCTAATCTTTTCTCTTCTGCCATAGCTCTTCTCTCTTCTGCAGCTAATGCTTTGTCATATTGAGCAACAGCCCATTGTTCTAATTGTTGACCAGTCTTATCAAGGGCTTTCCCTTGTGTAATGAAGTATTCCAATGTAGACATGATGTCTAACAATAATACTAATCACCTGAAATAATAATAATACCACAAGTTCTTAATGACTTGATTAATCAGTATACTATCTCAATATCTGTGGGTCACAAGCCTTAATAAGGTCTTGTATAACAGTAATAATAATCAGGTACTGGTTTATACCATAATCCAAGTGCAGTGCACAGGCAATTGTGTCTTATGAAATATACCTATATAAAACATATGTCAACCAACAGAATACATAAAGTACAAATAGGACTGACAATACAAGAACGTTTGCAGAAATCAAAATAAATCAAATATGGAAATCAATGAAAATAATCACTGAATCTGCAAAGAATAACAACACCAATGACGTCACAGTATATGAATACAAATTGTGAATAGAACTGAAAGATAGAAAAGGTTAGACCAACAAATTACAAACAAATCAAAACAAAACTAAAGAACAAAGAAATATTACAAAAATAACAATAATTACAGACTTCACAGCTAACACAAAAGCAACAGTTGTCGCAGCAAATTTTCAATCAAGAAAATTGCACCTATAGAAAACGCCCACAACGGACCCTCTATGACGTGGGATATTCTGTTGTGAGGACGCCGCCCAACCTTAAACACAACCCGCTGACATAGAAACTAACATACTATACAAACAAATAACATGTAAACATAAATATATATAAATTATGTGTATGATAGTATGTGTTGCAAAATAGGCTCAGTTTTACAGTAATGGCAAAGTTATTTTTATGAAAATAAACAAACTGCCACTTTATTCAATTAAACATTCTGGCCTTAAATATTAAAGTTCATATATAGAAAACAAGAAGATCCATCGATGAAAATAGGACTTCTTAGTTCACTAATACTGTCTTCCTGTTAATATTGACAAGAATTGATCCAACTGTTCTGTGAAACTCTGTAATGTCTAATGTAAAAATGTCAACAACGCTGACCTACATACTGCATTCACTTGACAGGTCACGTGACGAAGTGTTGACAAAGAGCAAACCAATACTGCAAGTGTGTCGTATCAGCCACAGGAAACGGTCTGGTATCGGTAATCTGTTGACTTCTGAACTTCTGCGAGGTCAAACCCAGAAAGCTGGTCCACCAGTTGATAAAGCCCACTGTTTATTCCAGTTAATGATATCCACCAAAAAATAGACATAAGTGGATGGAAGCAGACATCATCATCATCAGTTGATAAGATCTCTATGGTGTTGTTTGCTCCACTGTAGTGTATGGAATGTCAACTTGACCTACGCAGTGGTGTGTAGACATGGATTGAGTGTATAATGTGCGAATGATAATAAGGGTTCGTGGTGTTGACAAATGTTCTTTTCTCACACTCATGTATGGCTGGAAGTCATCGACACCAACGACTGTGTACCTTTACTAAAGTTTAATTGGACGTACACACTCGACAGCACAGATAGTGACAAATCACAGGTTGGCATAATACATCATGGTACAGTGGATAAATGGTCTTGCAATGTTACATGGGCACTCATGTAGAATAATAGTATAAAGGACTGTCAGTAGCCAAGCCCTCAGTATCGCCCATACATATATATCATCTGACTTCACTGACTGAGCACGTCAGCTTATAAACAATATTTCAGATGGCTTCTAAACCTAATCTCGTTTAGCGACGATTCTCCAACATAATGTTCAGCACATATTTTTCCATATAATAATATTGAACCGCTAATAACGGGTTCTCATGTGTAGCAGTGATCTCTGGACTAAACAAGCGATAATACGGGCATCCCTTTTCTCTTCTTGAAAGTCACTACATGTTTGGTTCCAAGATGGCTTCACTCGTGAGCTGTCACTCACGTTTGGATACAGATAATGAATCTGTCCTAAAGTTAGTCATTCATAAAACATTTCATTGCTCTGTAGATTTGATCATGAACAATTGACTGCATTCTACAGGATATAGTGCTGCTAGGAATCGAAGTCGTTTTTCATCGAGTCAAATATATTCTCTTAGACATTCAAATCGTACCTATCGAAAATGGTGGCTTCGAACGAGAGAGTTCACAAGAGTATCTTTTATTACCTTGGTATCAGAAATATGATTCTGCCATTCCTTGGCAATACGAATAAACACTGGGGTAAAGCATACACGATAGGTCTAGACGACTATCACTTTCCCCACAAATACTGAGATCACTTTTCCCCGGCGACAAGCCGACCTAGAAAAAACACAGTCCCCATCAGGACGAAGCCAAATCACACCACCCTCTCGCAACACATCCGCCGAATAGCCTTTGACCTCTCTAGAGACAACAGAACATATAGTTCGACTTAGATATGTAATGATATACAGATATAAGACAGACTCGTCCTACTCAGACAAACAATACACATAAATTCAGGCCATAGATATTCTGAAGCAAGAACAATCTATTATTACCCAAACAACGAATAAATCGCAGTAAAATGGATTCATCCGCGGAGTTCGATCGAAGAGACGGCACAACTTTCAAGGGAAGTAACTCAATAATGACTTTCCCTTAAGCACTAAAAAATTACCTATTTTGTTTACAAAATATTTGCGAACATAACAAGTATACTAATGTATAATATTGTAAGATATCAAAGACTGCACGTAACAGTCATATATGTTTATATAGTTACTATGGATATTTTTGAACATTTTCTCCAGGAGGGAGAAAGATTGGGTTTATTTGGTGCAAGTTGCGAGGAATATGCCATAGAACATTTCTTAACTCAAATGAGCCATGATCTTGAGGAGTTCGCTTGGAGTGGATGTAGATATGCCCCTTCACAGAAGAAAGCAGTGAGACTCTATAAACTATTATCCACTATTTTTCATGATGAAGGTAAAATGACTACTCAGGAAGGTAGTAGTATTGAGTTGAATGAGTTGAAGGAAACTATAACGAGGCATAAGGATAGGGAGATTGCCCTTACTAATGAGCTGATACAGCAAAAAGGTGAATATGAAAAGAAGTTGTCAGCAATGGATTTTGAAATTACTGGGTCGAATAATCAGGTGTCGGTGTTGATAGTAGATCTTACTAAATGTCGTAGTCAGAAGAAAGAATTAGAAGCCTCATTAGAATCCACCATAGAAAAAAATAAAGCTTTGGAGTCTGAGGTTAAGAAACTTGCATTGAAAATTTCACAAGATAATGCCTCATCTTACCAAAGAAAACTTCATGCACAGTGTGCACACATTCAGTCGTTGTTATCTGAGGTTGAGCGACTGAAATCACTTGATCAGACAAATGTAGCTTTAAAACTAGAAACTATCACACAATGTGTTAAGATTCAAGAGCTTACTTCCGAAGTAGCTCGATTGCAGCCAAATGTGTTAGTAGAACAAAAGAAGAAATTAAAGAAAATAGCACGACAGAGGAGAGCAAAGATAGAAAAAAACATAGAAAAGAGAGTACATATAGAGACTCAGTCTCATGCTGCGCAACTTAAGGACTTGAGGTTGGAAGTGAGTCAATTGAAGTTAACTCAGAACGAAGAGATGGTAACTCATGACGATGAACATCCACATGTTCAACACGAAAGTAAGTATGAGGACCAATTGACTACATCAAAATCATTACTGCAGGGTGAGGTAAATGAAAATATTGAATTAAAACAAATGCAGGTCAAGCAAAGTGAGGAAATCTCACAGTTAAATGGTGAAATTATTAATTTAAAAAAAGGGTTGATGGTCTGCTGGATATGATATTGGACAACAAGATATTGTCCAGAAACAGGTATGATAGACCTATGGTACGACATGCCTCATGTACTAAGGGTGATATTAAGGTATCAACACACCCAGCGAAAATTATCAAATCATTTCGAGGCAAGTACACCTTCCCTCGACAGAAGAATATTGCCAATTCAGAAAATAAATGTTGGCGACAGGATCAGATTACAACTGATCCTAAGAAAACTGTTGCCGTTGTCAACATTGACAAGGACGTTACGAAGAAAAGTAATATGTTGGAAAATAATGTTGGAGTTAAGAGTGATAGGAAGACACTCAATAAAATTAATACCAGCACAATGAAACAAAAGAATGTATGTAGGTCTTCTGATCCGTCGACGACTACAGGTTCTACAAATGTACTATTACAGGATAAGGTTCATCTTACTCAGGCTCAACATAACAATACAGGCTATAGAAAGAATTATACTTACGGGAAGGACATACATTGCAATGTACCTCATGCAACTAAGGTTGCACATAAATCATTTTCCCATGTTAGTGATAATGATACTACATATATTGGGAAAAGTGCATATTCTCGCACGGTATTAGTACATAATCTGCCACGAGGTACTACATGGCAGGAACTTGGTAATTTTTTTCAGTATATGGCAAAAGTTAAGTTTGTACGCCTTCTGCCAACATTCAATGGTCAGAACAGTAAGGCGTTGGTTACCTTATGTAACAATAGGGATGCTCGTATGGTTGTCGAGCGTGACAATGGGGTATGGTTTCATCACCATTCCCCCCATTTACACATGGTTTCTGATTCTGCTTCACGCAGATATTAGGTTTAGTTATCACATTCTTTGATGACTAAGCATACGCAGTCATCAGTTATTCTCTCTCATAATCATCTATTTTCATCTATATAGATGGGGTATCGACTTTTCTTGTTGTACACATGTTTTCTGTCTTTATTTGTTTTACCATGCCAACAATAGACAGTAATATCGTTGATTGTTCTACTCATGTTCAGCCAATGCAGCATGAGCTAGTATCTTGTCTTCCCTCTTGAGGAAAGACATGCCTACGAAGATCACGGGGAATACAGACTGCAACAAAAATTCTAATTTAATTTCGTCAATTTCTTCCAGGCAACCTATTTTAATGTTGCCAGATATGAATTAAATTTACTATTGTTCGTCCGATGCAGGCAATTTGTACTCAAGTATTGGTCTCCTTCATGACCAAATTTACTGAAATTGGTTCAATATCGAAGAACAGGGCGACTGACTCATTGTTTCTTCACCTATTATCAACATCATACGACTTACTACGTTTCCAGTGTAGTATACTTCAAGAATGTACGATTTCGCATTTCAAGTCTTCAGTATATCAAACGTTTCGTGATATCGAGGTTACGAAAATGTGATGGGAGACTCACTGTCACGACTTCCATCAGATTCAAGTAATAACTAACTACTCAACGAACATAAAGGAAATGGATATTCAAGTTTTGTTTCGTTCAGATTCAGAACAAGATCTACGGTTTACGCATAAGGAGCTAGGAAGTTACGTTCCTTACGGAAATTTGCAAATTTCGATCCAACTCTTGATAGTCAAACAATATAATTGATTGAAAACATTACGATAGATAACATATATTCATGGAGCGATCTCATCTTCAATCAAATTTCAAGGTACTTGGTTCGGTCTTCATACCTCGCCAAAGCAATCAGAGATGGTCTACAAATCTATAATCGATTAAACTTTGAATAGAACGTTACGTGACATGCATTTATATTGGATCGGTGAATTTCAAGAACATCGATTGTGGAACTAATTTTCGGTTTTTATGGAACAAACTTTAGTTCACACACAGGAAAGAACTAACAACAGACTGATCTTCGGAACTTATAATATAAATTTCATTACTTTTGAATTGAATGAAATAAAAGACAGTGTGAAAAAAATATAAGGATATAAAAAAATAAAATATAAAACAAAATATGATCACACAGGTCATTGTAATCAGTACTACAGTGATATAATTAGTTACGATTAATGTAGTTAATTAATTATGTGAATTTGATTATGATATAACACGATATATTGTCTTTTCTTTAACTGATACATTAATTTAAGTACATAGATAATTCCTTACACATCTATTTGAGTTTAATCTTATTACTCTCTTACTACTTAACTATCATTTATTCTCTATCGTACTTTTCTTTATTTTTCTTTACTTCCTTCACTTTAATACAATACTTTGATTTATTTAATTACAATTTCACTCCATTACCTACTACACATATTAAATTAATTAATTAGTTAATTTTACATTTAGTTAGTGTATTCTATTATACTACACGTACTTTAGATTACATAGATACTTAGTTACTATCCTTTCTGACAGTTGACTCCTTCTTTAGTTAACTTAGGATTATTTTCATTTATTATATGACATGTATTATATGATAGGTACTATGTTGACATGACTTAAGACATTGTTCCGAGCAGAACATCGTGAGCCATACATCGTATATTATTAAAATTATATGATAATTATCTTGATAATTCCTAAAAAAATCTATAGAATAGATTTTTTTCCCCCGTCGGGCAGGGTATGTTACGACATGGTTTTTAACAATGTCGTCTGCTACATTGTGAGCACTTGTAGGATTGCACATTGGATGCTTGAGATGTTTGTTAAAAGACAGAATGGTTTTCACGCTTCACGGTATTTAGTGAACGCGAAGTATATAGTAACTTGATGACGTGTCAAGATTGTTATGGTCCCGCTTGACTACAAGTCACGGTCACCCACTTTTGATATAAGCTCCGAGCGAGACGGACGCAATTCTGTTCAACTCCCAAATTATTGATAGTGCAAGTATTCTCATTATAAAAATGTTGGCTATAGGGTCAGGCCTAATTATATGTGAGGTAAGGACGGTTAAGAGAAAACCCAGGAATTATTGAAGTCCAAATTACGGGAGTATTTCTGATCATGTGTTTATGATCTATAGTTGCAGACGGGTGAGTCTCATTTTCGGTTACTGCCTTGGCGTAATGCGTATACACAGCTCACCACGTTCTGACGACGATTAATTATCGATCTATAATTGTGGACTAGACTTGCACTGAGTGGAAATGATTTATATCAATGAATATATTAACAATGCCATAATATATGATGTCTTCGTGATTTTTCATGTAATAAATTTGTCAGATGGACTCAAAAGAGAATTGGGATTATCAACTGATTTGATTGATTGATCCTCAAGTTGGCGGAACTTATTAACGCATTATGTTTTCATCCTATGATTCTGTTTAAGCACGATACTGCTCTTCAAAGAACAATAATATTGATGAACTTGTAAACAGGGTTCGGAAGGGAAAAACCAAACGATGACACTCAATTTATTAATCAAATACCGTGCTCAAATAAGACACATTCAGCCGAGGATATACCCACACGCCCGTAACAGTGGCGTATCACACCGAATGATCCTATAAATAGAATTAAGACATGTCAACTCTAAGACATGTCTAAGACAGGACAACATAAGACAGGAGAAGATAATCACAAGTCAAACTTGTCACCGAGAGATAATAAACGTTTATCTCTCTTTGATTACATTAAACCAAACATACATTAGGTTGGTGTTTTTTTTCACCGTCGAAAATGACGGTAACATTACCACACCTACCGGAGAAAAAAATGGCACTTTTTTTTGAAATACATCTATGAGCCAAGTACATTAAGCGCATAACGCATGAGTAATGCGCCGATGAAAGGATCACCAAAAATAATAACATCATAATCCAATCGACGCACAGAATAGCGTCTGGTGAGAAGAATAGATCTCACTAGATAAGAGAAACTATTGTCTCAAAGTAAATATATATCCGGGGAGGTGTTACCAACCAACTCAAAAGTGCAGGTAATGTTACAACAAAAATTCATATCAATGTGTATAAATGGTGAATGACAATTTCCATTAAGAGATTACAACAACATCGAAATCTCACGACGTATAATGCATATATAAGCATAAATTCAAATGGTCAATCATTAACAACATTAACAACAATATCTGATGACGTAGAAGACCAAGACGATGCTCTTTCGGAGATTTCGTGTAAGCAAAATCCTCAAGGAACATCAGTACGTCTATAGAAGTCATCGTAGATATACAGCGTTCCAACATATCCCACCGGTTTGCTGAGAACAATACAAATAGTACATTTCTTAGAATGTTGTAATGTACCATAGTCACATAATATATATTTAAACTATAAATGTGGCCGCATTAATTTTTTCGACCTTTATTTCATATAAAACAAAGCCTTCCTCTGTTTTACCGCAGACGGTAACAGAGAAAGCGAGTAATCAATACATAACCATGAGTTTAAACAAAGTGACAACAAGTGTTACAGAAGCATGTTATAGTAAGAATAGATCATAACTTTAGATATGTAATAGTAGATCTAGACAAAAGAGCTAAGTAGCTTCATGTAGGCATCGAGACAATATGTCTGCCATCACATTATCCGAACCACGGATAGCTCGTACCGTGAAATGAAAATGTTGAAGAGCAATAGCATATCGAATGGATCTCGAACTCTTCACATCCTTATTCTGCATAGCTGTGAGAGCTTTTTGGTCGGTTTCTACTACAAAATGTGCGCCGAGAAGGAATCTTCGGAGATTAAGAATTGCCCAGACCATAGCTAGCAATTCTCGGTCTAGAACAGAGTAATTCCTTTCTGCCGCGTTCAGTTTTCTCGAGACATACATTACAGGATGCAGAGTCTCAGAATACTCTTGCATCAGTGCCGCCCCGATCCCTATTGCTGAGGCGTCACTACGAAGGACAAACGTCCTATCGGCTGTAGGTAGTCTTAAAATAGGAGGAGACGAAAATAACGACTTAATCTGATCCAATGAAGATTGGCATTCTTGAGACCAACGCACCATATTAGGAGACCCTTTCTTCAATAGGGTTGAGAGTGGTGCTGTAATAGAGGAAAGATTCAGAATGAATCTTCCATAGAACTGTATAAGGCCCAAGAGACTACGGATCTGTTTTTTAGTCTTAGGAATAGTGATGTTCAGTATCTTAGAAGTGTTGTGGTCTTCTGTTTTCAAGAGACCATGACCAACACGATGACCAAGAAAAGAAATCTCACTGAACCCAACATAGCCTTTAGAGGGTTTAGCTGTCAAATTATGCTCACGTAGAGTAGACAACAGTTCATCTAATCCCAGATAGTGATCTTCCCAAGACTTGCTAAAAAGACAGATATCGTCTAAGTATGCAATCACATCAGACCGATATCCCAGTAATCGACGCATCATGCGTACGAATGTAGCTGGGGCATTCATAAGGCCAAAAGGCATAAAGTTCCATTGGAACAGACCCCAGGTGTGGAGAAAGCAGTGAAAGGTTTGGCTCGTTTGGTTAAAGGAACTTGCCAGTATCCTTTAGACAAGTCCAGCTTTGTAAAGAAACGAGAATTGGAAAGTCTAGTAAGTAACTCATCCAACAGAGGCATAGGTTCTGCATCGAACTTCGTTACTTGATTTAGTTTACGGTAATCGACGCAAATGCGTATGTTATTGTCTTTCTTTCGGACAATAACCATAGACGACGAGTATGCCGAATTGGATGGTTCAATTATTCCTAACTTTATCATTTCATCCAACTCTTTCTCGACTTGAGTTTGGAAGTGGATAGGAATAGGATAAGGCCTGACCCTGATAGGAATATGGTCAGTCAAAACTATGTCATGTTCAATGACTGTAGTGTGTCCAGGGATGTCCGTGAGAACATCCTGAAATTATTGTAACATGGAAGAGATTTGTGACTCTTCCATAGTTGATAAATTAGGTGAAATTGCAACATCCTTCCATGATTCCGTAGAATGAAGTGGAATCATTGGAAGGAAGAGGCAGATTAACATCAGAGAAAGTAGATTCCTCATCCTGTATGACAGACAACGATGAGTAATGGCCACGAGCGACCGTAGCGTCGTCCGTCGCTTGAAAGATAGGTTGTAAGTACTCTGGACGTTCATAAAATTATGTAAGCATATTTATGTGAAAGGTTTTATGCTTTCCGTCAATATCGACGACATAGTCGACATCAGAAATTTTTGACACTATCTCAAAAGGACCTTTCCAACCAATAAGAAGTCTATATTCCCTGGTAGGAAGTAATACAAATGCTTTGTCTCCAGGACAAAGTTGACGTAGGCATCTATTTTTATTTGCAAACTGTCTTGCCTTTGCTTTAGCAAATTCAGATGCGGAAGTTGCTAATTTGCAAGCTTCAATGATTTTCTGCCTGAGAGAAATGACATACTCATAAGAAGATTGTGTGTTATCACTAATATCATCGGCAGCTATCAAATCGTGAAGCAAGGACATTGGGCCGCGCGGACGCGCGCCAAAGACGAGCTCGAAAGGAGAAAACCCGGTATGTTCATTAGGAACCTCTCTATAAGCAAAGAGAGCAGCGGGTAAGACTCTGTCCCAATCTTGAGGATGATCCTCAGTTATCTTCCCAAGTAAATTTTTGAGAGTTCTATTGAGACGTTTGACTAGTCTATTAGACATAGGATGATAAATACTACTCAGTGATCTCTTGATATTAAGAGTAGACATCACTTGCGACATAGTCTCAGATATCAGTTGGGTGCCATGGTCTGACAAGATTTCCCTAGGGAATCCCAACCGCGTAAATATCAGCAAAAGAGCGTCTGCAATATCGGCAGTCGAGATGCTCTTCAGAGGTATGGCCTCTGGCCATCGACTACACATGTCAACACATGTAAGAATAAATTGATCTCCTCTGGCTGATTTTATTTTGAAAGGACCAATGATATCTATCGCCATTTTCTGAAATGGACGGACAGGAATGTCCGCAGCCTGGATAGGTGCTGCATGGCGAGGACCTTTCGATTTCACTTCTTGACAAACTCTACACGAGCGGCAATAAAGACGGATGTCTCTGTTGACGAATGGCCAAAAGAAAGCCGCAAGAACTCTCGACTTCGTACGTGAAAATCCCATATGACCAGCGCATTGGGAGTCGTGAGCATGTTGCAGTATTCTAACTCTCATGTCTTTCGGAACAAGAATTTGTGAATGTATAGACATGTCAGAGTGTTGTACCTTACGCACTAGTACGCCATTCTTCATAGTGATCCAAGATTTGTGATTTGTGTTCTTATTTGGGTCACCTTTTTTTGCCAGAACGAAGAATTTTTTTTAACGAAATGTCTTCCTGTTGACTTTTGATAAAAGAGTCACGTGAAATGACATCATGATCATCTTGATCACGTACCTCAACACCTTCGGTCGATGTAGTCTGAGGCATATTCTGAGCCTGAGCTCTCGTGACAACTGCATTAGCAGCTTCTAAGTTATTTTCTTCCCAAGCAATAATCTGCTGCGGGGTACACTCTTTAATGCCGTGTATACGCCCGAAGATAAGATCCGCAATAGGATTCGGAAGCATACACGCTTGGATCTCTCCCGTAAAGAAGGGAGTAGCTATACGAATGATAGCGGTAGAGTATTTTTCCACTGTGCCACCAAATGTTACACATTTGATTACTCTTCCAGTGGCACATGAAGGATCTACAAGAGATTGTCTAACCCCAATAGTGGTACATCCAGAATCAAAGAGGAGTGAGACTGGACCACCATTCCTTAGACCCCTATGTAGAATAAGAGATCCTCTCCCGTCATGCGCCGCTGCGGCAGGAAGAGCGGGCAGAGGATGACCGATCCTCAAGGTGGATATAGTAGTAGGTTCAAATAAAGTGGTGCACTGAGGGCATTGGGATGCTCTCCCAAAATCAAAGGCAGAACAAGAACTAGCACTAGCGCTAGGTTTACTATTATTTTGTTCATTACTAACTCCTTGTGACTCTTGTTCAGCACAGTTAGTATGATGACATGATCTGTTATTATTATGCTGCCATCTACCTCGATTACTATTTCCTTTGGAATTATGGCAATTACCCCTATTGCTATTATTATTTTTGTTTGAACCGCAGTTTTCACAATTGTGATTGTGATTTGCACCTTGATGACAATATCTATCAGATTGATACTGCTGTCTCCCTAAAGAATTATGGCGAGGATAGTTTTTATTGTAGCTACCCCTTTTAAAGTTACCAAATTTGTTGGAATCATAATTATGAGGGCTATCAGATTGCCTCCAATTCCTAGAAGACGAGCCTCTTTGGCATGAATCACTTTGATCCTGACCAAAGTTACGCTTACTTTTCTTATCGAAGTTGCGCTGAGTACCTTTAACTTTACCTCCGAAATTAGAATTGTATGGAGTCGCAGCAGCCACGGGTAAACCTTCTTTAATCTTACTGTTGCTCATTGTTTGTTGTGGATGAGCAGTGACATATTGGCAACAATATTGTTCCATTTCTTTTAAGTCCCTAGGTTTACGTTCGTGTATAAAGGCAAGAAAAGACTCATTAACAGACGACATTACTTTGTCTCTAAGCAACAAGTCCATAAGTGCCTCATAAGTATGTTCAGTCTTAGACAACTCTATCCATCTAGTGAAAGTAAGGCGTATCTTTCCTATAAAGTCCGAGAACTCTACCATAGATTCTGGTAACATAGTCTTAAAACGAAGACGGTAACCATCTTCTTTAAGCTGATATCGTGTCAATAAGGCTGCTCCAACAACTTCATAATTAGTTCTATCATGTTCTCCTATTGCCATTATAATATTTAATGGTTTACCTGTAAGTGAATTCAACAGTTGTCTAACATATTGTGCCTTATCTACATTATATGTTACACAATTAAGTTCTAGTCTATCTAGATAGAACGTTATGTCATCTTTTGCAGAATTAAAATAAGGAAGTTTGAACTTATAATCATGAGTTTTTGTGCTCGAAGAAGTCGCTTGAGAACTCCCTATATTAGTCACTTTTAGTTTCTCTATCTCCAAAGCCATGAGTCTTTCTTCATGTTCTCTATGATGCTTTTTCTCTTCAAATTCTCTGTCTTGCTGAATCTTCCTTTCTTCAGCTTCTCTTTGATGTTTTTTCTCTTCAAATTCTCTGTCTTGCTTAGCTTGAATCTTCCTTTCTTCAGCTTCAAGCTGTGCTTGCATCTTTTTCTCTTCAAGCTGTGCTTAAATCTTTTTCTCTTCAAGCTGTGCTTGAATCTTTTTCTCTTCAAGCTGTGCTTGAATCTTTTTCTCTTCAAATTCTCTGTCTAGCTTAGCTTGAATCTTCTTTTCTTCAGCTTCAAGCTGTGCTTGCATCTTTCTTTCTTCAGCTTCAAGCTGTGCTTGAATCTTTTTATCTTCAGCCTTTTGTGCTTTGGCATATTGAGCAAGCGCAAATTCCTCCAATTTCTCCTCAGTTTTTCCAAGGGTCAACCATTGCTGGATAAAGAAATCTAATGTAGACATCCTGTCTACAAATGTGCTGTCAATATATCTGAATACAAGTTATCCCAATCTCAGTGGGGATGAGTCTTTTATAAAGACCAAGTACAAATACCTTATTTGTTAAGTCACCAGTAATCAGATCAGTATATAATTTGCATCATATAAATAAACGTACATGAACAAGTATTCATGAAGACTTTATATATCACTAATATCACGATAACTAAACAAAGACAAGCACCTAAACAAACGAAAACATTCGCAGAGGTCAAAAGAAAATACAGCTTAACTAAATCAAATGTTGTGAAAAATCACAATGATAACTGCGAAAAATCACAAAATTACAATGACAACACAGTGTATAAATAAAAGGGTGTAAAAAAATTAACAATAGAAAAGAGAAGGCGGACAAATACAAACCAAAACGAATCAAAAACTAAAGTACGGAGAAAAAAGAACGAAAACAACACTAACACATCTCGTCACAGCTAAGAAAAAAAAATAACTAGCAACAAAAGTCGCTTGCAATTTTTACACTGAGAAATATGCACAATCCTAAAGAACGCGTACAGTACCCTCGGTTAAGTGGGATATTTACTGTAAGACTCTCCAACCTGAACCCGCAAAAAAATACACACACTAACTCAACAAATAAACAATGAACAAGTAAATAAATGAATGCATATAATAAATGTAACGAGAAAAGCTTATTTGCATACAAAATAAAGGCTAAGTTTAACACGTAAACCAAGGCCACTTATCTTTTAAGCGTAATCCTCTACAACTACAATGATGCAGTTCATTGCAGTACACTCGTAAATACTAGTAGACGTTCCACCGTTGAAGGTCACCGTAACTTGACAACGGGTGTAGTAGTCTCCAAAGTGAAGCTATCAAATCAAACTCGACTTCAGTTGAGAATGTTTGTAGCTGTAGTAGTAAACAGCAGGTTGAACTGTTCTACGTTTACAACTCGAGCTTGCACGTAAACTTGTGACGTGAACTTTGACACTTATGTCCTTCGACGATTGTCACAGTGTTAACAACTTCGTCAGCAACTGTGGTCTATGTAGCACTATTGTAGCAGCTGTGGTTCATGTAGCAATTCTGCAGCAGCTGTGGTCCATGTAACGATTCTGTATCATCCATGATTGTATACGTCGATCAGCAGACGTTGGCCTATTTCCTACTGTGTAGCTGACAACTAAACGTCAATCTTGTCTTCCGGATGTATAAATCCAGATGTGGGCAGGAAAATCCGTGTTGTTGACAAAACCCACGAATCTGGTCCACCAGATGTTGAAGTCTTTGACAGTAGAAGTAAAGTTGGATTGCACGGAGACTGGAGATGTATAAGGTTGCTCAGTGTAAATGTACTGATGTAACGTACTGTTTTTCTGTGTTGTGGATGGTAGTACGTTGAGCGTGTCATGTTGTCCTGGGCAGTACCAAGTAGTAGCAAGGAATCTAGGTCACTAGCGTGAGGTGTCGCCAGGGTTTAGTAGACACATACATAATGTCAGTATTCCTGCTGATTTAGACGTGTAATACTTGTATGACAATTTGGTTGATGGTGTAAGTGTGTAGATAACAGTGCTGATAACACGAAGGCCGTATAGGCTCTTGGACGTCTTCACATTAACTCACACAACCACAAGTAGAAGTCAGTGAAGTAGGGAATGCTGCTGACGTTTACAATATTTATTTGTGACGTACGATAATACGATCATGATGAACGAAACAGTCAATAGTATACAATCGGGTACATAATATGTGTAGTTACAAAGGTCAGCTTCAACCATCACAGATCCTAGACATGTAACAATGTCTTTATCAGTGTTTACAGTTTATGCAATAGCTCTAACCCCTGACTGAGCCCCGTCAGGTAAGCCCTAGCAAATATATTGCGTAGTACGGGCGATATCATCTATATAAACAAAGTCAATGCCATCGTTCTACAATTAGCAAAAAGACTTCAGACTGGCCTCACATGCCAGATACTTCATTCTGGTGAAGAATAGATATGGTGACAACGAAATCAGGCCGCAGGTCGCGGGCCTCGATAAACAGGTCACTCTCAGTTCACACAGGCTCCTGCGATTGAATATATATATTTTCTACCAAATCATATTCCGCCTGGATTGCGGATCCATAAAGATGATTCTTAGGCTTATGTGAGTAACAGGTCAACTGGACCTAGTCTTGTAGATATGAAGTTATACTGGAATGCAGTATAATAACTTCTTGTGAGCTTCGCTCACTATGCCGCCATCAGCGATAAATGTACCTGTAAGATCTAAACGAGACGAAAAGATCGAATAGCGTTTTCAGTTACCTTTTTAAAGAATCCTGACACTCTTAAGTAACACAATACAGCCAATACTGGCATAAAGAAAACACTCAGGGACGGAAGAATACCAAACGGCCATTCCCAGAATTTCCAATCCCTATCGAAAACTTGGCAGAGAGGAATCTACGGATCGGGACATCCGTTCTAAGCCACAGGTACGCACTCTCTGAATATCGGTCTCCCGGCTTTTGCCGCTAAGACCCCGCGCATGCCCAAAGAGCATGGACCAGATCGATGCAAACCCAGACCAGGCGTTTCCGACCAAACGGGTTACAAAGATACCCCGAATGATCCTATAAATAGAATTAAGACATGTCAACTCTAAGACATGTCTAAGACAGGACAACATAAGACAGGAGAAGATAATCACCAGTCAAACTTGTCACCGAGAGATAATAAACGTTTATCGCTCTTTGATTACATTAAACCAAACATACATTAGGTTGGTGTTTTTTTCACCGACGAAAATGACGGTAACAGACCTCTCATCGAGAATTTTCATTTTCTCGTGCATCTAATTATGGTTATGGGACAGAAGAGCCAAGTCATCTGCAAAATCCAGATCATCAAGCTGTTTAGTCAGATTCCACTGGATTCCATTTCTGTTGTGTGATGTCGATGTTTTCATAACCCAATCTATTGCTAGTAAGAAAAGAAATGGAGACAATAGGCATCCCTGTCTCACTCCCATTCTAATCCTAACCGGTTCTGAAAGTTTTCCTTCATGAAGAACTCTGCATGTCATGTCTTCATAGGTCTTCTTTATTGTTATATGATCTTCATGGGAACTCCATAATGCCTCATCAATTTCCAAAGTGATTCTCTCTCTACACTGTCAAATGCCTTTTCATAGTCCACGAATCCGATGTATAGCGGTGAATTACGTTCCAGACTTTGTTCAACTATTATTATCAATGTGGCTATCTGGTCTGTACAGGGTCTGTTTTGTCGAAAACCTGCTTGTTCATCTCTCAGTTGCTTGTCTATGGACTCTTTTAATCTCTCAAGGATAATTCTGTTTAATAATTTTCCTGGCACTGATAGTAACATTATTTCTCTATAATTTGTGCACTCTTGTAAATTTCCCTTCTTAGACAACTTGGCCAGATAACCTTCCTTCCATTCTGCTAGTATTTCCTCTCTCTCCCAGACTTTGCCAAGTAGCTTGTGTAATATCTCTGTAGAGGTATCAAAATCTGTTTTGATGGTCTCTGCTGGAATGCAATCTGGACCAGCTGCTTTTCCATCTTTCAGAAGCTTTATGGCTTTCTTTATTTCTTCTCTACTTGGTCGTTCACAGCTGATTTGTAGCTCATCTTCTGCTGGCTGGATGTCTGGGGGATTAGTTGGAGATGGTCTATTGAGAAGTTCCTCAAAATGTTCTGTCCATCTCTTCATTTGTTCTTGTATATTACTAAGCAATTTTCCATTCTTATCTTTTATGAGGCCATTTGGCTGCTTATATTTCCCTGTTAGCTTCTTTGTGTTGTTGTACAGGTCCCTCATATTTCCTTTGGCTGCAGCTTCCTCTGCTTCCCTAGCCAAATCATCAATATATTTCATCGTATCTGTTTTGATGTTTCTTCTTACTTCTTTGTTTGCTTCTATGTACACTTCATGAGCCTTGACCTTGGAGCTTCTGGTTTTGCTTCTGTTTAAATCTGCTTTCTAGTTTTTCCTGTCTTCAATCTTACTAATAGTTTCTGTTCATACTTTATGCTGATGTTCTCTTTTCTCAGTACTTCTTCGCATGTCTCGTTCCATATATTTTTTACTTGTTGCCAGTGGTCTTACGTATCTGTTTCATCTTCCAGTTGTTGGAGTACTTGGTATTTGTTGGATACTGTGATTGAAAATGTTTCTATTATTTCCTGATTTCTTAGATATCCCACATTATACTGTTGTCTATAGCTGTATGCTGTTGTAAACTTCTTGAGTTTTAATTTTGTTTTAGCCAACAGAAGATGGTGGTCTGATACAACATCTGCTCCTCTACATACTTTCGCATCATGCAAAAATGACCTAAACTTCTTACTTATGCATATGTGATCAATCTGATTCTCAGTTCTGTGGTCTGGTGATATCCATGTTCATTTATGTATTCTTTTATGTGGAAATATGCTTCCTCCTATTGCTAGTTGATTTGAAGCACAGAAGTTTGCTAGTAGTTCCCCATTCTCGTTCGTCATACCTAATCCATGCTTTCCCATGATTTCTTCAAAGCCAGTTCCTATTTTTTGCGTTTCGCCTAAGCCGTACAGCATTGGCTAAGTGTAGGAAGGAGCGAATATATGAAACATGGCCAACCTTGAAAATTTGCATTGGCAGGAAAGAAAATCTAGAGCTACAAGCGCAAGCTTGGAGGAAAGACATTTAAACTGTAATCATTTATATAAGGAGATAGAGAATGAGTGATTTCCAAAAGGATATTTTCAAATGTAAGTGTTTTAAAAATAATTAATATTTTTCATAGTCATCACATCTGCTAATAGTTAGCTCATGATATTTGTGAATTTATTATAAATTCATACCTCAACGGATTTCGATAAAACTTGGTTAGAATGAACGCTTTCTATTGGGAAAATGAAAGGATACCTAGAAAGGACCGAAAGATATAAGTGTGTAGTGAAAAGAAGATAAAACAAGTACAGAAGAAGCACAGATCGCCTCAAACTAAGAGATTTAACAACAAGCGGACTCAAGACGGTGCTTTCTCGTACGGGAGAGTCGCCTAAATATAAGGACAGAGCGGCCCGTTTAAAATCACACACACAAAATCCAGACGCCAGAGCGAGAGACTGGAAGCCAGTATCTGCAAGAAATGTTTTTTTCACGCTGCATGCAGGGCAGATTGACTTCAGCAAATACAGCCTCACCGTGCGCTTATTAATCCTAGAGGGTATGTAAGTTTATTAAAGATATATGTGTGACTAATATCATTTTATTTCAGATTTTGTTTACGATTTGATTGTATCAGACCTAATAAAAGGGTATACAGGTAGCCAGTGAAGCTAACCAGAGATAACCTCCACCGGCATTGTCAGGAAGCATAACAATTAATTGGTTAGCCAAATATATCGTGGCTAATTCTTGCCTGGAAGTTTACGACATACCAGCAAGTACATAAGTGACTTGGCATCCATAAGTGGAAGGCAAAGGTTATATCTTAACCATGTATCATAACATATGATTTATTCATGTATTTTCGCATTTAGGCAACCCACCATTAAGATTGTGATGTCCTTTCTTTTCTTATTGTCCAAGAGATTTATGGTGAGGATATTATTCAGAAAATTATGTCCTGTTCCTGGTGCCTTTTTATAAGCACTTAACTGGTATAAGGGGTTCCTGCAGCAGTTTTTTTCGTCAGCTCTTCGGTGGTGAGGGCTCGTCGCTACACAACTTGTCCAATTTAGGCGGTTGGTGTTGATTCCCGGCGTTTCACTCACGACTAGCTTCGTTCCACGAACTTTTTAGACATAATAGAAAAGCGAAAGCCTCTGCTAAGTACATTTGTTGGCTGCCAATTAACAGGCGCATTCTCGCTGCCCACTCACCAATGTTAATCTCTCAGAAGAATTAAATTCCCGAGTACACAGTGTAATTCAGGGAAGATGATTAAAATCACCAATATTCTTCCGGGTATTAAACTGGGACAACGTGTCTGGACGGCGCGAATAATGAGTTGTCTGAGGTACAATTAACAAATTGCATATATCTCACAAACTATTACACACTTCAGGCACATGTGATGTAATCATCAGTCATCACTGCTCAATTCGGAGTCTGGGGTCACCTCTGCTGTCGGTTTTCCGCACGACTAGCCAGAAGAAATCACCAGCGCTTGCTGTAGTGGTTTATGAGTATACTATTTTCGTATGTTGAGGTTGCCAGCCTCATATATAACCAATTCGCAAGAAAAGCATGTAAAAATTCACATTTGCTATATAAAGGTTACACTTACCCCAACTGGGCTATACACAATCTCCTCGCACAGTTCAGAATGGACACGGGCAATTTAGGTTGTATGCTCTCGAATCACTTGGTTTAGAAATGTTGAATCCCTTTTATGAAGGGTGAATCTGCGAAACACTTGGTATGGGAAACTTTCTCTTATGGCGGGTGATCCAATTCCTTAGGTTTCCAGTCTTGGTATTTTAAGTCCTGGCCCCTTAAGTTTACAGTCTGTGTATTTAAATATGCGGGTTTACTTGTAAGTTCCAAAGTTCCCCAAATACTCGATCTGTCACTTACAATATTGGAATGCTTGGTCCGATCCTTTTCTTTTTGGCTGTTTGGGAGCTGCTAGTGTGACGTGCGATGCAGTCTCTGTGCTGTGTCTCTGATTTTGCTAGATTATATCTCTCATTCTCAGTTCAAAACACACATGGTACTTCCGCCGAAATTTTTAATGAAATTCAATGTTTATTCCGGCTCTCCCTTCAATCCAATCGTAAGCTCTTTTGCACTATGTGGGTAGCGGTGTTTAAATTCATAATGTCCCTTGCGTGTTTAAAATATTTCTTATAATATTCCAACGCGTGACATCTTTCAAATCATGAGGTAATATGTCCGCCAACTCACAACACATCTGGGAACCTATTTGATGTCCAGATGCTACCTTCAAATAATGACTCGCCAAACACATTATCTCGGATAATCACACACAGGGATGGTCCCGTGAAACGATTATCTCATTTTCGTCTGTGATCGTGCGTTCTTCGGACAGTCAAAAAAAAGGATCGCCGGCCGCTCAGACAAACAATATAGTTTCCTCAGATATACAGACCTCAACCCAGGTGTTAATTGCCTGATTGTCGCTGGCCCCGGAAATGAATTACGTCGAGGTCGCTATCCCTCTTCCCGTTTGCCCTCTGTATCAAAAGGTGGCGAGCCGCTTTTCATGATAAGAATATCGCTCGCTGAACGATTCAATAAACGTGGAATTATCACGAGTCACCTGGCGTAACGTAAACAGTCTGTGGGTGGTCACAGAAAGAATGTAGGGCGTAAAATATGCCAAATAATCCAAATAATAAGATGATCGGTGAGGAAAATGAAGAAAAGAGATGATACAGCCGGAGGGGCTGAAGGTGTGAGAGAGCACAAAAATACATGCACAAACCGTTTGTGGCAAAATTTGGTACCACTTGCTATGTTTGTGAAAAAATGTGTAACGCGACACACAGTGATATAAGGGTGAAGGGACAGCTCAGTGGGTCTTGCTTTGAAGTTGACGTCGGGCTGAATTTTTTGCGTTTCGCCTAAGCCGTACAGCATTGGGTAAGTGTAGGAAGGAGCGAATATATGAAACATGGCCAACCTTGAAAATTTGCATTGGCAGGAAAGAAAATCTAGAGCTACAAGCGCAAGCTTGGAGGAAAGACATTTAAACTGTAATCATGTACATAAGGAGATAGAGAATGAGTGATTTCCAAAAGGATATTTTCAAATGTAAGTATTTTAAAAATAATTAATATTTTTCATAGTCATCACATCTGCTAATAGTTAGCTCATGATATTTGTGAATTTATTATAAATTCATACCTCAACGGATTTCGATAAAACTTGGTTAGAATGAACGCTTTCTATTGGGAAAATAAAAGGATACCTAGAAAGGACGGAAAGATATAAGTGTGTAGTGAAAAGAAGATAAAACAAGTACAAAAGAAGCACATATCGCCTCAAACTAAGAGATTTAACAACAAGCGGACTCAAGACGGTGCTTTCTCGTACGGGAGAGTCGCCTAAATATAAGGACAGAGCGGCCCGTTTAAAATCACACACACAAAATCCAGACGCCAGAGCGAGAGACTGGAAGCCAGTATCTGCAAGAAATGTTTTTTTTCACGCTGCATGCAGGGCAGATTGACTTCAGCAAATACAGCCTCACCGTGCGCTTATTAATCCTAGAGGGTATGTAAGTTTATTAAAGATATATGTGTGACTAATATCATTTTATTTCAGATTTTGTTTACGATTTGATTGTATCAGACCTAATAAAAAGGGTATACAGGTAGCCAGTGAAGCTAACCAGAGATAACCTCCACCGGCATTGTCAGGAAGCATAACAATTAATTGGTTAGCCAAATATATCGTGGCTAGTTCTTGCCTGGAAGCTTACGACATACCAGCAAGTACATAAGTGACTTGGCATCCATAAGTGGAAGGCAAAGGTTATATCTTAACCGTGTATCATAACATATGATTTATTCATGTACTTTGTTATCTTCTGCACAGTAAACACTATCTTATCATGCTGTCTCTGTAATATACTTCCATGAATCATTCATTTATGTACAAACACTGAAGACATGGTCGCCTCATGAAGATCAGTAGTGGGTGAGCTTGTTGGAACACCATAGCTACCTATTACCTTTTGTTCCAGGTTTTATGATCTGTCACCGTGGGGTTTGCCCAAGCATTATTCATGCTATAGGCAAGGTTAAAGTAACGCCTAAAGTATGTCACCGTGGGGTTTGCCCAAGCATTACTCATGCTATTTGTCAAGATTAGATAATCGCTTAAGACAGTTCACGGGGAAGAAAGTTAAGTATGAATAAAATAAGACGAGTGTTCAGTAACTTGTCTCGCGTTAACAAAACGTGAGTATTTTTTTCTCGTGAGTTGTAAATCAAAGGCTTAACCAATGAAAGTAGTGAAAAACAAGTGAGGGCGACGAATCAGAAGTAGCGAGGGAATCGTACGGGAGAAGATTGACCAGAGGTCATTGAGGGAGTCCGGTTTCTGAGTTTGAAGAAACAAGAAGTGTTTTTGTTCTGGGCGGTTGCCTGCAGACGAACTGATTCTGTGGTTTGACAGAAGTAGAATAAGTCTAGCAAGATATAAGAATAAGTCTAGCAAGATATAGAAGTTATAGGATAAGGAACATAAGTCCAGAAATTGTTCAGAGGATGTGTTGGCGCTAGACAGTAACTGTATAAGATAATGAAGAAGCCTTGTGTAGACTATGAGAGTAGTGAATGTATTTCAGGAGATATTCAGCGATTATTGTAAGTATGATTTTGAACTTATTATGCATACAAGTAAGAGATTTACAGGAGAAGTAACGCAGATGTACCAAGTCGACATGTCAAAGATATATGTTGAGAACTTTGTGGACTGAGCAACAAAAGAGTAAAGTTAGAGGTGAAGGATAACCACCTTTGTCATGGTGAGTTTACGACAAGTAAACTAATGAGCTGTCTTCAGAGAATAATTGCGACAAGTAAATTAATGAGCTGTCTTCAGAGAATAGTTGCGACAAGTAAACTAATGAGCTGTCTTCAGAGAATAGTTACGACAAGTAAACTAATGAGCTGTCTTCAGAAAAGAGTTACGACAAGTAAATGATTTGAAGAGTCGACTTTCGTAAGAACTGTTCACACGTTCTCGCACGTAGGTATATGCTTAGATGACATGGTACTTGTATATAGTTTAAGCTAATCTTTCAGCGATAGTAACAGAGCCCTACAGATGTTAGAAAGAAGTAAAGGCAGGAATATAATGAGATGGGAGTGAGGAGATGGAGTATAGAGGTATTTAAGTGAACAGGAGTAAAGTTGATTGAACTAAACAAGATACAGAAGGACGATGCATATACATGAGATATAGAGCTTTTATATATGAAGCCAACATGAGATAAACGTATGCAAGCTCTGGGATGAATTATTTGTCTTGCTGATAAAGATATATATACATATTTATGTAAATAAATGTTTTGATGGATACAGCAGATGTTTGAGTCCGTCTGTGAGCGTTGATGTATGTGGCCAGCAAATAAGAATAATAAAAACAAACTACCACTATACGAATGTCAGTAGAAACAGCAAAGAAGGAACCGAGCGAGTCGTGGGTTAAAGAAAAGAGGGAAAATATGTTCATCCAGGAATCTACACCTCTGGCGGAGATGGCCAGTACACAAGTACACTCTTAACCCACTTGGAAGATAAACAAAATGAGATTTTGTGACTTGAGTAATAATTAGTTCTCAGATAATTAGAACAGATACCCCTGTCACATACTACTAATTGGTGCGTTTGGACCAGTTCTCAGTCCATTAGAATAGACACACGGTTATACACTACTAATTGGTGTCGTAACCAGTTCTACAACAGACACACGGTTACATACTACTAATTTTACATCACAGCTAGATATAATGCATCAACAACAACAACAACAACTCGCATTTGTTCCACACCCTCCGGAACAAGAAACAACAATGGCTGCTCTCAAAAGTATTACAGAAACATTGCACAATGTTGATCATTATGCGAAGTACAACCAGATCAGATCGGTTTTTACACCATTCACAGGAGACTCTAAGCAATTTAGAAGATGGTTGAAGGATGCAGAAAAATTCGCCACTATGGTAAATGCATGCACGGACACAGAGCACAAGCGAGTACTATATTTATCATCAGACTCCTTGGTTTCTGATTTTCTACGCAGACGTGACAGTGCATATCCCACTGAAACATACGAGTCACTTAAGAGAGAACTAACACAACGCTACAGTGATATTACCAATACGGAGCACGCTTGGTTACTACTTCGTCGCATTAGACAACAACACAAGGAAACTATCCAATCCTATAGAGAGAAATTGTTAAACCTCGCAGAAGAAGCATTTCTTGATGGGTTGACGGCATCACCAGATCTAGAAAAACATCTGGTAGGCGTCTTTGTTGATGGATTATTGGGCAGTAATACAAAATTACACAAGATTCACAAAAATCCGAAAACGATAAACGAAGCAATTGAAATAGCGATCAGAGAAGAGAATGTTCAAACAAGATTTAACCAGTGTATTGAACAGGAACCTACAGTTGAGTTACATACAGAACACGAACCCATGGAAATTGGACATTCCCGCCCGCGTTGGCATCGCCCAAGCCAGACGAGTAACTAGGAACCAGTAAACACAAATTATGCTCGACACCATGCTAGACAACAGAACATACACCAAGTTAACATTCCTACTTGTTTCATTTGTGGTTTTCGATGACACCTAGCCCGTGAGTGCCGACGACAACATCGTCGCCTACCCCAGCACAATTACAACAACACACGACAGCATAGTTATGGTAACACTCATAATCATAGTCAAAATTTTCGAGGAGCACATGCAGCTTCTACCTTTACAAGAGGACATACACGAAGGTACAACCAGGGAAATGGAACAGTCAACCATTAAGCAGGACCATTAATGGTGACTATAAAAGTAATGGAAACGACAACTTCTTCCATTGTAGGTCCAAGCATATAAAGAAAAATAATATGGTCTCACACCCAATAACTTCTCCTAACAAGACACCTCAACAAGAGATACAATCCATAAACATTAATCCAGACCCTAGTTCCTGTCTTATCAAGATTGACAAAAAGAATTACAGAGCACTTGTGGACACTGGCGCTTCCGTTAGCTTGATTAGAGAACAGTTGTATAAACAAATCAAACATCTTGTGAGTTTCCGACCATCAAACACATTTATGGCTTCGGTAACAGGAGAATCTATGAAGTCTTGTGGCACAGCATACATTACATTTCACATAGGACAGCACCAACTCACACATCCTTTTGTAATCACACGTGGAATGTCCAGAAACTTCAGTCTTGGTAGAGACTTCCTTACTTGTCATAACGCCAGAATATATTTCGACCTGCATAAAATCAATATTAATGGTGAATACATGCAAATGCAAGATGATATACATATCGCATCCTTGGTGCGTTTGACAACTCCAATCACGGTGTTACCTAACAAACTTGTAAAAGCTAAAGGACGAATCAAGAGTTCTAATTATATCAAACCAGGACAAGCAATACAGATTGAACCCTTGGAAAATGAGGATATAAATGATGAACCCCTCATGTTTGATACTGAAAGTATTGCAGAAGTTTCACCCTCCCGTGATTTTCCAGTCATGATTGTAAACACATCGGGACAAGCCACAACGATACACAGAGGTGCAATAATTGCTAAAGTACAAAGATCATCCTTGACCTCTACAATAAACAACAGAATACCTGACGTTGATCAAAATAGACACCATCATTTCCCCGTTCCACGCATATCCAAAAATCATGCCCCATGTTACCCCTCCGACTTTGACAGACGATTGCAAGGGCACACTACAGATGGTAACAAGTTTACACATACAATTAGGCGTCAGACACCAGGAACAAGAACGAGGAGCAAATCAAAAAGAACAATGCGGAGAGATAAAATATTACAGCCAGCAAAATAAGGAGAGACGTAGATGTCAACAAACATATCGAGTCAATCAAGATGACACACCGTATGATAGAGCTAGTAGAAATGAACCCGAAAACCTTGATAATTATGCTACTCCTATATGCAGAGAGAGAAGACACATCAACCAAGATGACACACCGTATGATAGAGCTTGTAGAAATGAACCTGAAAACATAGATTCAGATACAGAAAGGACTAAATATTTTCGCTATGCACATAGAGTGAATCAAGTATTACAGCGAAAAGCATACGATGGAATATACAGAGGAACAGGTGACAGTAGAAACGAGTTGCATTATGTCAATCTCGTTACCCGTCATTTATTGCCTACCTTAGCAAAATACTGCCGTAGTGAACGAGAGAGCAGACGAAATATTTATAAAACAGAGGTACAGCATACTCCATGGCGGAAAACCAATACGAGATACTCAAATACACCACTGTATCGAAGATATGGATCAAAATATCTAAAACCTTTTGATTACTGCCGTAGTGAACGACAGAGTGGAAGTAACAATTATCGAACAGATGTACAGCATACTCCATGGCGGAAACCCAATACGAGATAAGCAAATAAACCATTTTATCGAAGAGAAGAGCCCAGACATTTAAAACCCTTTGATTACGGTAGAGAACGAGAGAGTAGAAGTAACTTTCACAGAACGGATGAAGAAAACACATATGTCACAACACCGTGGACAAACCAAGAGTCCCATATACAGAATAACACACCAGATCGGTTATCACAATTACTGGCTTCACTGAAGGTAGAAGACCAATATAAGTCTAAACTTAGTTCGTTTATCACTAAACACCAAGATGTGTTTGCACTAACGGATATGGAGTTAGGCAGAACCAGTACGATACATATGGACATTCAGACTACAACAGAGGAGCCTATTAGTATGAAACCCTACCACACTCCTTTGAAGAACCGGGAAATAGTAGAAAAATCTATAAACGAGATGTTGAGTGCAGGAATTATAGAAAGATCCAGATCAGCATGGTCATCGCTAATAGTCTTCTTCTTCTTCTTTGATCCGCTGTCACTGAGCGTCGGCTCTTGGTGACCTTGATGCCATTATATGGTACTGCGCAGTTCGTATAAGCTGTTCTGAGCTGCCATACAGTGTATTGTTTATGGATGGGTTGTGTGGTAGCATTTGTTGTCTCAGTCCCTGAAGTGCAGGGCACTGTAGTAGGTGGTGTTCTACTGTCTCCAACGGGTTAGGGCAGTGTTTACATTTTGCTATATTTTGTGAACTTAGTCTGTTTCTATGGCCATTTAGATCGCCAATAGTAATCGTATCAAAGAAAGATGGAACAAGTAGATTTTGCTGCGATTACCGAGCATTGAACAGAATAACTAAAACGATTTCATACCCATTACCACGCATTGATGATATATTGGCGACACTTGGACATTCTACACACTTTACTACGTTGGATGCACGCTCAGGATTTTGGTGTATCCCTATGACACCAGCAGCTAAAGAAAAGTCAACATTCTGTACACACATGGGTAGTTACAAGTTATGCCTTTTGGTTTGAAAGGGAGTCGCGCAACATACATGGCACTAATGGACGAGGTTTTGCAGGGAATGCATTCTTTCGCATTAGCCTATATTGATGTTGTACTTATTCACATATCAGGTACTGTGGACGACCACTTAAAGAAAGTTGAGCAAGTTTTTGATCGCCTCCGACACCACCAAGTTAAACTCAAGTTAAGCAAATGCGAATTCTTGAAAACGAAGACCAAATATTTAGGATTCCTGGTCAACAAAGATGGCATTCGCCCTGACACAGACAAAGTGGAAGCAAAAAGAAAGATGCCCGCTTCCACAACAGTGAAGCAGGTACGAGCGTATATCGGTTGTTGTGGATATTACAGACGCCACGTTATTAATTTTTCAAAGGACGCTGAACCACTTATCGCCCTTATCAAGAAGAATTCACGATTTAAGTGGACAGAAGAATGTCAGAAATCCTTTGATTACCTTAAAAAAGCACTTACAACGATACCACTTCTGGTTCATCCAGATATATCTCGCCCAATGAATTTGTACACGGATGCCTCGAATACAGCAATAGGCGCTTGTTTAGTCCAACCTAGAGAAGAAGAAGAAACACCTATCATACCAGAGATTCCTAACGAGATGCCCATAGCATTTGTATCACACGTATCACACGTGCTCTCCAAAACACAGAGACGATGGTCGACTACACAGAAAGAAGCTTTCGCCATACATTACGCGATACAGAAGCTTGATTTCTACATCAGAGGTCCCAAACTTATCATTAGAACAGACCACCAACCATTAATGAATTGGCTCACTAAGACACATGAACAGCCCAAGAAATTACAGACTTGGTCTATGAACTTGCAATCATATGATACAACAATTGAATACATCCCAGGCACTCAGAATACGAGTGCAGACCTCCTTTCTCGAATTCCACACCCTAGTACAACACAGCAAGTTGGTTCTGATGTTTTTACTGACATCAACGATAATGCAAAGGAGATCAACGTTATAAATTCCAACTGAGTAGATGTCGATAATAACACTGTCATAACAGACACTGCTACACAAGAAACAGTGGACTTGGACACATTTGATGTATATGCTGAGCAGAGAAAAGATCCCGAAATCCTCAAGCTTATTCAACAAGTACAAAAGAAACCCACGTCACTCAAACAATTTACTAGCCTGCCACATGACCAGATAGCTAATCGCAATTCACAGAAGGCTTTCAAGAAAGGGCAGAAACAGCATGATAAAAGAGCTACATTAGAACAATTTCAAGTTGGTGATAAAGTTTATTATAAGAAGGATGTTCGAGATAACAAATTTGATGTAAGATGACTCGATGGATATAAGGTACGTGAAAAGACAACACCCATAAATTACATATTATGGAATGAAGATAAGAACATAATCACCAAAGCGCATGCAGCACAAATGAAAAAAGACAATCATCGCCCGACAGTACCACCAGCTTTATCAAATAGCAGACCAGTAAGAAAGGTCACATTCATCATCATCATCAGTTGCCATCTCCACAACGAAGGTTGGCTGTAATGGATCTCCAACGTCTTCTGTCTCTTGTCTTGGTGGTGCACTCTGATAGACTCTTTCCTGTCCATCTTTTGATGTTATCTTCCCACTTATAGCGCTGTCTTCCCCTTGCACGTTTGCCTTCAACCTTCCCTTCTGTTATGGTCTTCTGCAAGGTGTTATGCCTTTTTATGTGGCCAAAGTATTTTAGCTGCCGAACTTTGACCTCCCTCATTAGTTCTCTTTTCATACCTAGATTTTCTAGGACATCCTTATTTGTTTTCATCTCTTTCTTTTTGGGAGTCGCGCTAGCGTAGTGGTTACAACACCGCTCTGGCGACCGGGTGATACAGGATCAAACCCGGGCGACGGCATTTGAGGATTTTTCGTCGACCGGGATTTGGACTGGATTAACTCGAGACCTGGCGAGGACATTTGAAGGAGTGTCGTCGACCAGGGACTGTCGGCTCCTGAGCCGACCCAGCTGCAAAGGGTACCTCCCGGGATGCCTTGGACTGATTAACTCGAAAATCAATGAGGGACATTAACTCGAGACCTGGCGAGGACATTTGAAGGAGTGTCGTCGACCAGGGACTGTCGGCTCCTGAGCCGACCCAGCTGCAAAGGGTACCTCCGAAATCGGCGAGTATTTGCCTGAATGGCGAGGGACACCTGTCTCTGTACAAGAAATAAAGGGATACTCACGTAAAATCAATGTCAGGTTAGACATAAAATAATAACCTGAGATTTCGCCTCGAGTATTAGCGGGCAAACGCAAAAAAAAAAAAAAAGAAATCTCTTTCCATGAGATACGCCCCATTCTTCTATATATCCACATTTCAAGAGCCTCAATTCTTTCTTCCAAATGCTTATTCATCGTCCATGTTTCCGCACCATACAGAAATGCAGAATATATAAAACACACTATGATTCTCAGTTTTAATTTGTGAGATAACTGTTTGGATGTCAGTATATGTTTCATGTTGTTGAATGTAGCTTTGGCCATTCCTATTCTCTTCTTGATTTCTGTTTCAATTCTGACATCTTCTGTTATTATATGACCAAGATATACATAGCTCTTGACTTGTTCCAGGATTTTCCCATTTACGCTTATCTTTAATGTGGGTTTATCGTCTGTTTTGCTAATTATCATAGTTTTTGTTTTCTCAATATTAATGTCGAGTCCATATTCATGACTTATACTGTTCACTTGCTTCACTAGTTCTTGTAATTCCTGTTCGCTTTTAGCTAACAACACGGTATCATCTGCGTATCTAAGGTTGTTTATTGACCTTCCACTGATGTTCAGTCCTGGTATTTCCTGAATCTGTTTGAAAATTTTTTCGGTGTATAAATTAAATAGGCAGGGGGACAGCACACAACCTTGTCTGACACCTCTTTTTATGTCTATGTATGGTGAATAATTCCTTCCTGATCTTACTGTGGCAGCTTGCTCCAAATAAAGGTTACTGTGTATTCTTATATCTTTTCCTTCAATACCTATGTCTTTGAGGCATTCAATTATTTTCTCATGATGGACTCTGTCAAAAGCCTTCTTATAGTCAATGAAGCACATATACATACTTTTTTGAACCTCTGTATATTTTTCTGCTAATATTCTTAGGTAAAATATTGCCTCTCTTGTTCCACTGTTCCGTCTAAAACCAAACTGTTCTTCTTGGATTTCGCTGTCTACTTTACTTTTTGTTCTTTCCTGTATGATTTTGAGCAGTATCTTAATTGCCTGACTCATCCGGCTGATTGTTCTGAATTCTGAACATTCTGTTGCATTTGGTTTTTTGGGCAATGTTATGAAAACTGATGTTTTCATGTCGTGTGGTATATATCCTGTATTGTATATATCGTTGCATATTTCTGTGATTGTATCTATACCAAAGCTCTCCAGAGCTTCTATCATTTCAATTTTTGTTATCCATGCCTGCTGATTTTCCTTTTTGTATCATATGAATGGCATTCTCTACTTCTGATCTGATAATGTTTGGGCCTTCATTAGAATCTGGTGATTGTTTTTTACCTCTGTTGTCCTCGAATAGTTCTTTTACGTATTCTGCATATCTGTTTGATATGTCTTTTTCATCAAGTAATATTACACCATTTTTGTTCTTGATACAGCTTCCTCCTTGTGCAAACCGCGACGGATTTGATAATTTCTTTATTTCTTCATGCATATCTCTTGTCATGTGCTTTGCTTCCAAGTCTTCTATTTCCTTGCATTTTGTTTCTATCCACCGTTCTTTTGCTTCTCTACACATAGTACGTATGTCATTGTCTATTGTTTTATATTCTGGAGTGTTTTTTGCTTTCTTTCTTTCTGCCATTTTATTCAAGATGTCATCTGTCATCCAAATTTGATTTTTCTTAGACTCATTTTTAGGTAAATTTGTATTTGCTGATTGTATGCTTGTTTTTAAGCATTCCCATTTTGCGGTTGCTTTTTCTTCTTTGTTTTCTCTTCTATACTGCTCCATGCTTTCTGTCAATAACTGTTGATATTTATTTTTGATATCGATTAAATATTTCTGTTTTATATCTGGTTGTTTCAGCGCTGATATTTCTATCTGGGGTTCCTCCTGTCTTCTGTTTCCTGCTCTTTTCAGCTTTATATTTACTTTGATGACGACTGGATTGTGATCTGAATTTATGTCGGCGCCAGGATGTGTCTTTGCACTTGTGACACTGTTCTTAAATCTATGTTTTATCATGATATAGTCGATTTGATTTCGTGTTACATCTCCTTTGCTTTTCCATGTGTATAATTTCCTAGGGTGGTGTTCAAAAACGGTGTTACATATGACCAGCTGGTTTTCTTCACAGAGCTGGATAAGTCTTTCTCCTCTATCATTTCTTGTCCCTAATCCATACTGTCCTACTATTTTCTTGTATTTTCCTTTTCCTACTTTTGCATTCATATCACCCATTATTATCAACACATCTGTAGATTTGACTGGTTTAAGTGTGTGTTGTAGCTCTTCATAGTATTCTTCTATTTCTTCCTCGCTGTGATCTTTAGTTGGTGCATAAATTTGTAAGATTGATAGTCGAATGGCTCTGCTCTCATCTTTAGTAACATCATTCTGTCATTGTGTGTCCAGTATCCACATACGTATTTTTCTAACTCCTTCTTTATCAACATTCCTACCCCTCTTTCATGTTTTTCTCCTCCTGAGTGTATAAGCGTGTACTGGTCTCTTGTTATGTAGCCTGTATCCAAAAGTCTTGCCTCTGCAACTCCCAGTATATCGAGTTTCATGTCTGTTGCCTCTAATATAAGATTGTCAAGCTTTCCTTCTCCGTTTAGAGTTCTAACATTCCATATTCCTATTTTTAGGCTTCTCCTACTAGTTTTTAGGTGGTCTTTCTCAGAATGCTCCCTTTCAACAGAATTTAAGGAACACTCGTCATTATGTACTTTCTTACTCATTAGAGGAGTTGCCTCTTCCTTGTTAATTTGTACAGTAGATTCTTCCCCAGGGAACAGAGAGTTCTCTACATATCGGTTCTTATCTTGTTGTTGTGATCCCATTACGTTCTGCAGGAGGTACGTGGTAAGGCCCCAATCTCTTCCACGGTGGCTAGCCATTGTCTTCTTCTATGTCCGACATGCCTCTAGTGCGCCACACACTTTGCTGTTTCGCTTTGCGAGCCGTTGATATTCTAAGATTTCTCCGCATCACTCACCGACTTAGTCTTTGTGTACTAGGGATGGACATTCCCTTGAGTAAGATTGCTCCTACTCCACCCATGTAGTTTAGCCAGTCAGCCAAGACTGTTGCCCGGGATGTGGCCACTGCCGTACACAAGCGGTATTCGAGGAGCCATACATGAGCTAGATAAAGAGAGGAGAACCAAATAGGATCCTGACTATCCTAAAAAGGACAAAGGTCACACTAGATTACCATAATTCTACAGAAACCTCAAGCACTTCACACACCGAACTTGAGACAGATGATGAGCTTCATATTGACACAGAACAGTGTAGCACCCCAAATCAATTACAAGATGCTATACATCGGTTGAATCGCTGTAGAGACAAGTCAGAAGACGAAGATGATATTCCTTTAACAGAACTAAGAGAGAGGTTGATATTTCGAGACAATTGTTTACATGATAGAGATAGCAGCACACCAGTACCGGTGCATGACAACGAACCCCACTCGTCTATCGCGAGTCAAACATATTATGGCAGTCAAGCATTACAACCGCCAGCTCCAAGTCAACCCAAGTCAACACACTCAAGTTGGGACAGTGACGATGAAAGACCCTTGCAAACAGTGAGAAACAACATAACCTCCCATAGACGTAACCCTACAGAAGAACATACCAGTCGACGATTACGACCGCCAGCTCTAAGTCAACCCCAGTCAACACACTCAAGTTGGGACAGTAATGATGAAAGACCTTTACAAGCAGTGAGAAACAACATAACCCATCATAGGCAGAGCCCTACAGCAGAGAGAGCATATAAACATTAAAATATCTCAACCTCCGGACGAAACACACAGAGACAAGAACATCATAGATACGCCTTCGGCACCTCATGAATCAGAACTTGAGACTACAGAACGAGAAGAAAGCGACATTGATTGCACAGATGATACTATCAACACTGAGATACGTACAGCTATCAAGCGCCCTTACCACCCTTCATCACCAGATTCACCGCCACTAGCGAAACTGTTACGCCTACCACAAGAGCATGTAAGAGCCAGATTCAAAAGACACCATCGCCAAGTTCATAAACCGATGCCGGTTTTACAACATCATCCAAATATTCATTCGCCCCCTACCTCCTGCAGAGCGACTATAGACACAGCACAGTCGATACCAACTTCGTCACATTACGACAGTCGTCTCTCCAGTAGAGAAATTGCACTGTTAGAACTTGCAAAAGAAATCTCAAAGTTTATGCAGGCAGTGTAATCATCGTAAAGTACTCACCCAGCTAAAGTACTAAATCGCAGCACTCCCCCAGCAATAGTGCTTATAGGTACTCTAATCAACATAGTACCTAAAACTATGTCATTTTATTAAGTTTTTGTGGTTAACTTAGTGGATATTGATATTCCTGTGCACACTTAGAGACTCACATTACTCAGTAATTTTGTAAAGCACGAGAGTATAGAACTTAAAAAAAGAGAGAAATAAACAGACTATAATCTAGAGAAACACAGAGTCGTGACAATGTAGACTAATTTCATATAAACTCATGAAACTTGGCAGTGTTCTTCCCAAGGTACAAGATTCAGCACACCAGAGGATCAAGACTGATAATTATTGTTAGTATAATTAGTGTAATGTTCACATGTTTTTGTATAATGGTTGCATTCCAGGTATATACACATTTGAATTGGCAAAAGAGGAAAATAAAAAGAAAACGAAGAGATATGCCACAGATATAGCCAAGTCATAACAGAGTAAGAATATTCTCTTACCCATATACAGGTAACAAAGAGTGCACATAGTGCACTGATGATGAACATTCCCACGACACATACCCTGTTGTTGCGCTGATAACATAGCGACACCAGGAATACGAAATGGTTGTAGTATTGCTGCTTTAAACAGTAGCTACTTGGGAGCCGCACTGGTGTAATGGCTTGGCGTTGTACTGGCGACCAGGTGTTCATGGTTCAAAACCGGGCGTCAGCGTTTGAAGAAATGTTTACGGCCGGAAATTTGACTGAATAGCCTGAACGGCTCCTGTGAAAAACCCTCTATGGATGGGAAGGAGCGAAGCTCCGGACCGGGTTGGAAGGAAAGTCCTCAGGTTCCCCAGCCTCGCAATGACATGTCATTGGGCCGAAGGGCTGAAAGCCCAAGTGCCGCTGGTTAAGAAAAAAAAAACAGTAGCTACTTAGGAGATGATAGTGATGACACAATAACATAGTCACGTTGACATTAACCCCTAAGCACAAGGATTTTTGGTGTTTTGGGAAGTCTGGTACACATGTGTATAAAAGTTAGTTGCTTATCCTTTACAGGACGTGGCAATCAACCCCAGCTTTTATTGGCTGTTTGTGATTTTTCTAGGCAATTTTTTTCATTCAGTAGTTTGCCATTGCTTTCTGAACGGTACGGCGCTTATACCATTGTTAAAAATCCACACAAAGCGATCTGCTACCAAACCGCCTGCAGCAGGGTTCGAACCTGGTATATCTGGATTATGAAACTGCGTTCATATCCATTAGGCCACAGACGCCACACATGTGTATAACGTCCATAATTTCAGACAGAGTTAACGACTTGACCGGTGCATCCAAGGCTAACATCAGTCGAGCACATCAAATTCTGACCTGATTAGTGACATATATCTTTCACTATCGCCCCAAGACAGTTACTTAGACACGCGTCTATAGTTTCAGACAGAGTTAACGACTTGACTGGTGCATCCAAGGCTAACATCAGTCGAGCACATCAAATCCTGACTTG
Source organism: Oreohelix idahoensis (assembly GCA_024509875.1). Taxonomy (NCBI): domain Eukaryota; kingdom Metazoa; phylum Mollusca; class Gastropoda; order Stylommatophora; family Oreohelicidae; genus Oreohelix; species Oreohelix idahoensis. The sequence continues at coordinate 236,668 of JAMPIV010002303.1, forward strand.
ATTAGTGACACATATCTTTCACTATCGCCCCAGGATAATTAGTTGTACATGCTTTATTACAATAGTTAGCATAACTCTGCTTATCTGACCGTTACAATGCAATAATGACATTGACAGCAGATATTAAAGACATGACAAGTGCTGACAAATCTCTGTTTCCAGGGACAGTTACCATGTCGACCAAATGTAAATAATTGAGTATTGCATGTCTAGAATTATGGTTGACCAGATAGTTGTATCATATGAGGTTGTGTATTTATGTAAGGATTGATGATATACCTCAATTGAAACATTAGTTATTGGTAATGGGATAATGTTACTCTGATGATTTAGTGTTTTTTTTATATTACGACTAATAATTTGTAAATGTATAAGTACAGGAGTAGGTATATGATAGTACGCTAAGTGGAGATCAGATATTTGTTGATAGAACGCAAATGTCTCCCTACGGGATACATTTGTACGGCCCCAGGTTGTATGTCACCGTGGGGTTTGCCCAAGCATTATTCATGCTATAGGCAAGTTAATAGGAACGCCTAAAGTATGTCACCGTGGGGTTAGCCCAAGCATTACTCATGCTATTTGTCAAGATTAGATGAACGCTTAAGACAGTTCACGTAGAAGAAAATTAAATATGAATAAAATAAGACGAGTATTCAGTAACTTGGCTCGCGTTAACAAAACGTGAGTATTTTTTTTTTCTCGTGAGTTGTAAATCAAAGGCTTAACCAATGAAAGTAGTGAAAAACACGTGAAGGCGACGAATCAGAAGTAGCGAGGGAATCGTACGGGAGAAGAATGACCAGAGGTCATTGAGGGAGTCCGGTTTCTGAGTTTAAAGAAACAAGAAGTGTTTTTGTTCTGGCGGTTGCCTGCAGACGAACGGATTCTGTGGTTTGACAGAAGTAGAATAAGTCTAGCAAGGTATAAGAATAAGTCTAACAAGATATAGAGGTTATAGGATAAGGAACATAAGTCCAGAAATTGTTCAGAGGATGTGTTAGCGCTAGACAGTAACTGTATAAGATAATGAAGAAGTCTTGTGTAGATTATGAGAGTATTGAATGTATTTCAGGAGATATTCAGCGATTATTGTAAGTATGATTTTGAACTTATTATGCATACAAGTAAGAGATTTACAGGAGAAGTAACGCAGATGTACCAAGTCGACATGTCAAAGATATATGTTGAGAACTTGATGGACTGAGCAACAAAAGAGTAAAGTTAGAGGTGAAGGATAACCACCTTTGTCATGGTGAGTTCACGACAAGTAAACTAATGAGCTGTCTTCAGAGAATAGTTACGACAAGTAAACTAATGAGCTGTCTTCAGAGAATAGTTACGACAAGTAAACTAATGAGCTGTCTTCAGAGAATAGTTACGACAAGTAAACTAATGAGCTGTCTTCAGAGAATAGTTACGACAAGTAAACTAATGAGCTGTCTTCAGAGAATAGTTACGACAAGTAAACTAATGAGCTGTCTTCAGAGAATAGTTGCGACAAGTAAACTAATGAGCTGTCTTCAGAGAATAGTTACGACAAGTAAACTAATGAGCTGTCTTCAGAAAAGAGTTACGACAAGTAAATGATTTGAAGAGTCGACTTTCGTAAGAACTGTTCACACGCCCTCGCACGTAGGTATATGCTTAGATGACATGGTACTTGTATATAGTTTAAGCTAATCTTTCAGCGATAGTAACAGAGCCCTACAGAGGTTAGAAAGAAATAAAGGCAGGAATATAATGAGATGGGAGTGGGGAGATGGAGTATAGAGGTATTTAAGTGAACAGGAGTAAAGTTGATTGAACTAAACAAGATACAGAAGGACGATGCATATACACGAGATATAGAGCTTTTATATATGAAGCCAACATGAGATAAACGTATGCAAGCTCTGTGATGAATTATTTGTCTTGCTGATAAAGATATATATACATATTTATGTAAATAAATGTTTTGATGGATACAGCAGATGTTTGAGTCCGTCTGTGAGCGTTGATGTATGTGGCCAGCAAATAAGAATAATAAAAACAAACTACCACTATGCGAATGTCAGTAGAAACAGCAAAGAAGGAACCGAACGAGTCGTGGGTTAAAGAAAAGAGGGAAAATATGTTCATCCAGGAATCTACACCTCTGGCGGAGATGGCCAGTACACAAGTACACTCTTAACCCACTTGGAAGATAAACAAAAAGAGATTGTGACCTTAGTAATAATTAGTTCTCAGATAATAAGAACAGACCACCCACCCCTGTCACAGATCGTTCCTGCTCGAGCTCATGATCGAGGTCTGATCGAGTTCGTGATCAGGTTCCAACTAAAGACTTTATGACCTTTGATCCTGCTAACTGGAGCCTAGTGGTCACACAATCTTCGACACCTTAATCCTTCGTAGTTATAGGGCGGGCTGAAGGAAAGTGTTCTTGATTACCAGTGTGTCTCAGAAACCTCGTACAGACGTGACGTAATGCATGTTGAGTTTACATGTACTTAATCCTACAAACACTGTGAGCGTTCCAAAGCGATAGTCAATGATGAGAAATGCTAGAGACTAGATAGCAAGAGATAACAAAACTACTGTGACAGACTTTATAATTTCATTGGAAGACACCAATGCTTTTTACTTTTATTTATTTTACTTTGTAAATATAAATAATCATACATTTTACCGTCTTCCAACACCCATTTCTCATTACAAGGCTATATAGATGTACATAATAAATTATGAAATTGTACTCAGTTGACTCGTTAAATTTTTAACTGTTAAATTTTGAGTTACTTTTTTCTAATTTAATTATATTATCACGTAGGGTTACTATAGCGAAAGTGGCGCAGTATACTTCTGAAGCCTAAATCTATTATCCAGCTCAGAGTATTCACAGCCGTAACTCAATTGTGATACCAGTGTACTTCTCTGGCACTGTGACTTCATACTTTCTAGAGAGAAATTCTACTTCTCCTCTACCACCATCATCACACTAGAAAAACCTTTCGCTACACCGTTATGTGACAATGGTCAGTTATCATTACTTAACAGTTTGTCATATCTTTGACAAAAAATATAACTTGTGAACGAAGTGAATAGTTACTGAATAATGACACCTAGCCATCCACGTTTATCCGAAAGGAAGGGGAAAAACACAAGGCATATAGAACAGGACACAGCAATGAAGTGGATAAAGAAGACATTTAGTGGACTTTGAGTGAACGGCACGGCACAGTAGGACTTATTGTTAATTCTTTAAGGGCTAAGGATCCCGTTACACGCCCACTCAGGCATATTGGGAATATAGTGTTAGGCCCATATGTTCTTGACCATTGACACACTAGGGATGATGTGGTTGGCATCACACCGGCCGCCTTAACCTGGCCAGAAGATGTTCTGGTACCCAACGCATGAGGCTGGGTAGACTCCGGAACCGTTTGTGGTCTAAAAAAATCCCACCTCAACTGGGGATTGAACCTTGGACCACCAATCTAGGAAGCCAGTGCACTAACCACTGCGCTACCGCGGCTACCACTATAACGGTTAAGCTTATCGGTAATTCTTTCAGGGCTATGCTTCATAGAGAAAGGAAGGGTGAAGCATGAATGAATGAATGTCAACCTTTTCCTCATAGTACACTGAGAAGTTTATAATCATCATCATCATTATCATAAGCAGACAAAGTTCTTACTGCATACTTTTGTAAGCATATCTTGATGCGTTCAACGAACAAAGCAAACCTTAAGAGACCCGTCAAAAGTCGAGAATATTCGTCCATCACCATTAAAAGATGTGTTTCCGCTGACCAGCCACGTAACATCGTTAACCATGATACTGTAAGAGCCATCGATATCCACATTCACATCAAATTGTGGCGCTCCAACACAATCTACACATGAGGATGGAGGACATGTTGACATTAAAAAGGTAAAAGTAAAAGTATTTTTTTAGCAAATAATGCCTTACGTGAGTTACCTGTTAGAGACGTCACCATACTAGGTCCAAATACATGTGTGTGGTGAAAAGTTTCATACCTTGCAGCATTTGACTTTCCTAACTTAACACTATAGTTAGATACCCATGTACAGCTGAGTGGACAGGACCATGACTCCACCAGGTTTCGATCCCAGCGCTCTAACCGCTTAGTCCTACACTCTATGCTGTGATTAGATTGTATTAATAACGAACATTGTGATGTCAATCAGAATTAATTTTTATTAATTAATGAATAAAAGATAGATAGATAGATAGATAGATAGATAGATAGATAGATAGATAGATAGATAGATAGATAGACAGACAGACAGACAGACAGACAGACAGACAGACAGACAGACAGACAGACAGACAGACAGACAGACAGACAGACAGACAGATAGACAGATAGATAGATAGATAGATAGATAGATAGATAGATAGATAGATAGATAGATAGATAGATAGATAGATAGATAGATAGATAGATAGATAGATAGATAGATAGATAGATAGATAGATGGAATGTTACAAAAGCAGTAGGCTAGAATTATTATCAGAGCATTAAGAGAGCAAGAGAAAGAAGAAGAAATAAAAAAAAAAGAATACAAATGACGGCGAACAAGACATATTATCGCCCGCATGAACAGAAGAAAGGGATGTTGGAGAAAAAAAAGAAAAAAGACAAAAAAGATAATAGGGAACGAACTATAGCCAGAGTAAGAGGAAAATAATCACAAATACTCAACTCACCAATAAGGGCTGTTCTGAAGATCGCTCCAAATACAATTACCAATATTATCGCTGTTGTCATTATTACAAGCATGAGAATCTTTGAAGAACTTAATTTGTTTCAACGTTTTCCTCTATGTTTTGCTCTCACTAGATACCAGTGAAGTTTACTACTAAATGCATATTGGTAAATTTACATTTGAAGTAAACAAATAGACACTTGTTATCTTATTGATACATGACAAAGTAGGGCAAAAAATAACAATCGTGTTTAATCAGTGGCGGTGATTGCCTCGATTGGCTTGTCAATTTACATACTAGTTTGTTACGCACTACAGTCAAGTCAATATTTGCCCTGATTTATAATATCCTTCAAACCAATTGGGCGATGCACTCAACGATGCTGTAAAAGTAAGTAAACGAGGTTTATTATCTGCCTGGGACTTATGATCTACAGAAAATATTGGGCCTCGAAGGACAGACTAAAACAAGGTCGCATAAAAACACTTGCTTAAAAAACAGTAATAATCACCTCGGGCTGGCTGTCGAACAAGAATTTGTTTTGGAATTCTGGGCAGTAATTTATAATCCACGACATTGTTACTTTCCCAACTGCCTCCAGTTGACAAATCGGATAAAACCTGAAGTCTGTTTTTGGAAGTTTAGACCCAGCTGGCTGACAACACTAGATTGACACTTAGGAGTTATAACCAAATTGATTCCCTTTACTCCCCCCCCCACCCCCACCCCCCCTCCTCCACCCCCTTTTTCAGATGTAAAAGAGATTAAAGGGTCAAAACATATGTCTGACTTGGGGAAACCTCTGATGATCAGGTTGCCTCCTAGTGAAACCCTATATTTAGAATTTTCTATCATAAATCATGTCATAAGAGGTTTTGATGTTATACAATATAGTCTATCCTGGACAAATATGTGTATCAGAGGATACCAGGATAGTGCCAGATAAGAGACTGGTCTTATAAGTAATACCCCCTTCTCTGAAAAGAGTAAGGGTGTATAGACATTCAAGGTGGGGTCAAGCTATGTAACTTCTCAGAGAATATGATGATGATGTACTCTGAGTTCCTAACTGCTACCTCTTCAGATCCCAACTTGAGTAATAATTAACTGTGTTGTGTTATTGTTATGTGATTTAGCAAGTGTCTAGGGTGATGTATTTACTTTAACAGAATTAATTTCAAAACAGAACTTGAACTTTAATAAAACTATGAAGCAAGACTGAATGAACTTTATATATATATATATATATATATATATATATATATATATATATATATATATATATATATATATATATATATATATATATATATATATGATTTTATTGCTATTTAAAAAATTTTACTTCATCTTCTGAATATCAGTATAACTTCAGTCACCTTTGCAGGTCAGGACAAGAGCATTTTTGCAGTCTATGAGTAGTATCTTCTCTGTCTTATCTTCTTACTGTCATTACTGATAGTCACTTCTGTGCTTTGGTGGAACGAAGATGGCCGGATTATTGAGTTTATATTTGTTGTGTCATTTTACATGTTTTCTTTCCATTTGACCTTTTGTCATTTCTCACATGTGTCTTTCATCTTTGTCTTTTCTTCCATATAAGCTTTCATGTGTTGCTTTTGCTGTCAGCCTGTGGCGTCTTTCAGTATTGTTGTTTGAAAGAGCAACAAATAATTTGCTGTCAGTTTTCTTACGTCAAAAACTATTTTAAATCCTGTCGTGTGTGATCGTGGTTTTGGAGCACAGGAGAGTATTACAATAATTGGCCTGCCTTTTTACTGTTACTTGAGAATGGCATAGTTTAATGCCTTTCTTCATATGTCGGAAACAACACAGCATTTTCACTTTAAAAACAGCTAGTAACTTCACATGAAATTGTGTTGATACCATCACATATCATGTGTCTTTTAGGTGGTCTTCGTGTGTACAGTAGATGTAACTTTGAAACAGCAAGAAGTTTCAGGCAAGAAGATTATTTTAGATGTAACTCAGTGTCGTATATATTTGGTTATTTTGTACAGTATTATTTTTTTCTGCAAAATATAATACCAGTGATGATACACGAGTCACATTTTTGACAAACTGAAACATAATATTTCACACCAGAGATACCTCAGCACTTCACTGTGCACAAGATGAGGATTTTGTGTGTAAATAAAAGTTTCTACTAACAACACCTAAAGAGCCAAGTAAAGAAACTCAGTTTATTGGTGTCAGACAACAATTTTAATAGCTCGTTCTAAATCTGCCTTTAAATTTGTAACAAATAATAATTTATTCTAGACGTCACAGAAAAGAAGATATGATTAATAACCGCCATGGTGTCTAGAGGATGTCACACCCAAATTGAATGGAAAGATTCGCTAAAGATTAATGTAACCAGAAAATTAAATGTAAAACTCTATGAACATTGAAAAGTAATTGATTTGGTTTGGTCTTGAGGACTATCTTCACTGCACACGGACAACTCTATCAGTGCTCCGTTCTCCTCCCTTAGATCACACAAGGAGGATCTCAGCACAGTGCACGAACTTCGTAGCACCGGCGAGAATCCCATTGTGTGTATATAGGAATCATACATTCTTTAAATATTTTTGTGGTGAGTAGGTGTCTAGCTTTTTTTTTTTTTTTTTTTCCAAGGCAGTGGCCTGATATGGCTACTCTACGATTTTCAGCTGCCGTGGCCGTTTTACCACGCGCAACTTGCACACGGGATCTTCTAATTTTTTCACCCTTGTCCGAGAAGGTTAGACTTCCGATCTCGCTACGCAGGAGAACGTGGTGGAGGGTGAGTACGACATCGTTAGGACCACTGGTTCTGAAAAAATTTTTACATAAATTATATTCCTTCTGCTGGGAATCGAACCCGGTACCTCTAGAATTCGAGGCGGATGCCGTACCTCTTAGCCACTCCGACCCCACTGAAAAGTAATGTGCACAGTAAACATTCTGAAAGACTGGAGAATGTGTGGATACATTATTTCTAAGCGTTGTTGTTGTTGGTGTTGTATGTTCAACTGATAGTGGGCTAAATACTCTTTTTTTTTATCAACACTTAATAATGTGCCCTGAAGATTTAAATGATTATTTCACAAAAAAACACTTGAAAAAAATAGTACGAAGATGACAGTTAGTGGACAATTCATCAGTCGTCAATCTCATCATGAAAAACAAATTGTTATATAAAAAACGTCTGCAACATTATAGGAATGTTTGGTGCCGGCTTCCTATAAGGGGACCAGATGAAATTGTGGCATTTAACTTCATAAGGAGCGAAAATAAACATCATGATGATGATGATGCATGAGACGTATGATTTCGGAGGTTACTTCCCTCTCTTCTTGGCTGACCCAGTACTGCTTTAAATGTTTCTAATCGCATACACTTACAGCCAGTTAGCCCACACATTTAAAAGAGAAAGCATCAAATACATAAGGTGTTTACTGTTTATCAGTAGGCAGTGGCGAAGTTAAGAATTTTTTTCAGGGCAGGTTATTCCAGCGGGAAACACGCCATTTGGTACTCAGTCTTTGAAATCTTACGCCTCCTCCAAATAAGCCATTTTGTTACAGCACTTTTTAAATTGTACTGAGAGTATTGTTTTTTAAAAAAAAGACAATAAAATGCAGAATATCACCAATGTGGAACTGATGACGGGAATCAGACAAATGCCAGTGGATCACGAGATGAGAACAAAGAGCGGCCGTTGGATAAGACTCGCTTTGAGGAAACGTGTTGGTATCCTTATCAGACAGTCGTCTTTACTCTCTAATCCCCTAGGTTAAAGGAGATAGAGGCAGAACCAAACAAATTTGCATACCCATGGAGAACGGAACTGGAGATAAGCAAGAAGTGGATAAAGAAGATATGGAAATACCTTGAAAGGATGGTAGAGGACAGAACAGGTGGGCAGGAATTTGTTGGAGACCTATACTCAGGTGGGAGCTGAAGGGTAACAACAAGAAATATGCAATCTAATGTTTATAAATGCAGTACAAAATAATAATGCTACATGTTAGGAAACAGTGAGGGGTCCTGAAACCTTCAAGCTTCCATCCGTTAACAACGCCAATGTCATCCAATACCATAATTCCCGCCGTAAGAACTTCGGTCGGTCACATAATGCACACCGTCATTTGCGCACTTTTCTATTTTCGAGAGAGTACATTAACTTTCAACCACAGCTAAGGGGTGCAACTGTGTTTGAATGTTAGACAATTGTACTGTTTCCCTTATATGTACTCTCTCGAAAATAGAAAAGTGCGCAAATGACGGTGTGCATGAACAGTTTGATTATGGAAAGAAGCCAACAACACAATTGATAAACAGTACATGAACTGGAGACAGGAAAGTGCGGAGATGCAGATTAAATCAACAGACAATCAAGATACTTTGCTGTCCAGTTTCATTCGGGAAACGGATTTAACTCATCATTTTCTTAAAAATGACCTTAAAATGTAAGTTTTTGATTGTTTCTTCAAGACAAAATTTTAATTTAAAGTACTGCAGGCTTATTATTTTGGATCAAAATGATAAGATGGCTGCATTTAAAAACCTGTCAATTTTGACGGGTTATCTCTAGTTAGACCGTAATACTGTATGAACGCTGTTTACCAAACACTAGGTGCCAGCTTATAAAATACAGGTATTGTTTACGGGATACCATTAAATCCTATACTATATAAATGTTATTTATCGAACTTCGTTATGCAGATTATATTGCATCTTCTTCATGTACTGTGCTCAATGGCGTGGGTAATCACGTCTTTCTACAGCGTTTTGTCTCTAATGCTGGTTGTCAATTCTGTTATTAATTTCTTTCCATGTGCCCTCCTTTCATGTGACACAGTAAACTGTGTGTAACTTAAGACAACGCGGCAGCCCCAGTAAAATTTATATCTACGTAGGAAGCGAAGTGTTAGATACTTCACTGATCGGCTCTATGAGCTGTGCTGACCATTTCCCTTCCTCGCTGCCTTTGCCTGTCCTAACTGAAGAGCAGGGTGAGGTACCCATTTACAGCTGGGTAGACAGAAGCGTGACCCTACCAGAATACAATCCCAGAACCCGGTAACTCTTCCGCGAGAGGAAAGCTCTCTAACTGCTTAGCCAATCAAAAGCTACTACATGGAGGAGGATAATCTAACTGCTTAGCCAATCAATAGTTACTACATGCAGGAGGATAGTACTCACGACGGACACAAAAAGTAACATGAATTCTTCAAATCATAATTATCCATCTTTACATCTAACTCAAGCTCATCATCATCATCATCAGTTGCCATCTCCACAACGAAGGTTGGCTGTAATGGATCTCCAACGTCTTCTGTCTCTTGTCTTGGTGGTGCACTCTGATAGACTCTTTCCTGTCCATCTTTTGATGTTATCTTCCCACTTATAGCGCTGTCTTCCCCTTGCATGTTTGCCTTCAACTCTTCCTTCTGTTATGGTCTTCTGAAAGGTGTTATGCCTTTTTATGTGGCCAAAAAATTTTAGCTGCCGAAATTTGACCTCCCTCATTAGTTCTCTTTTCATACCTAGATTTTCTAGGACATCCTTATTTGTTTTCATCTCTTTCCATGAGATACGCCTCATTCTTCTATATATCCACATTTCAAGAGCCTCAATTCTTTCTTCCAATTGCTTATTCATCGTCCATGTTTCTACATCATACAGTAATGCAGAATATATATAACACTTTATTATTCTCAATTTTAATTTGTGAGATAACTGTTTGGATGTCAGTATATGTTTCATGTTGTTGAATGTAGCTTTGGCCATTCCTATTCTCTTCTTGATTTCTGTTTCACATCTGCCATCTTCTGTTATTATATGACCAAGATATACGTAGCTCTTGACTTGTTCCAGGATTTTCCCCATTTACGCTTATCTTTAATGTGGGTTTATCGTCTGTTTTGCTAATTATCATAGTTTTTGTTTTCTCAATATTAATGTCGAGTCCATATTCATGACTTATACTGTTCACTTGCTTCACTAGTTCTTGTAACTCCTGTTCGCTTTCAGCTAACAAGATCATCGAGTTAAGCCAAAAATATGCTTTTATGTAATTTTTTTTCCAAAATGGGGTCCACAGCCTTCATTGTACACTCAAATTGGTCCATAGCCTTCATTAGACAATCAAAAGGGTCCATAGCGTTTACAGGACAATCGCATGGCAAAAAAAAGGTTAGAAATTCCTGAACTAGAACATTCACGCTATTGGGTTAACATTCCTCATGTTTAATTTTAAAATGTCAACATTAATGCAGACCGCGGGGAATTTTTTTTTTACTTGGACGTGCGACCTAATATAATCGATGGGCATTGTGCTAGATTGAACAACTAGAGGTAAAATGAGGCAAAACTTATATTTACAAACATGATGTTTATATGATGCTGAGTGTGTTGTGACATGTGATGTTACGATGTGTTATTGGGTATGGTGTTTAGATGTTGTATTTGGTAGTGTGTTTAGACGTGGTATTTGGTTTGGTAGTTAGATGTGTTATTTGGTATGGTGTTTAGATGTAGTATTAGGTATGGTGTTTTGATGTGGCATTAGGTATGGTGCTTAGATGTGATATTTAGTGTGATGTTTTGAGGTGGTATTTATTATGGCGTTAGATGTGGTAATTGATGTGATGTTTAGATGTGTTATTTGGTATGGTGTTTAGATGTGGTATTTCGTATAGTGTTTAGATGTGGTATTTGGTATTGCGTTTAGATGTGGTATTTGGTGTGATGTTTGGAAGTCATATTTAGGGTGGTGTTTAGATGTGGTATTTGGTATGATGTTTAGGTTATTATGTGATACGGTGTTTAGATATGGTATTTGGTGTGGTGTTTAGATGTCGTATTTGGGTGTGGTGTTTAGATGTGGTATTTGGAATGGTGTTTACATGTGATATTTGGTATGGAGTTTGGATGTTGTATTTGGCATGTTGCTTAGATGTGGTATTTGTGATGGTGTTTGGATGTGATCTTTGATATGGTGTTTTGATGTGGTATTTGGTGCGATGTTTAGATGTGGTATTTGATAAGGTGTTTACATGTGGTATTTGGTCTGGTGTTTTGATGTGCTATGGTGTTTAGATGTGGCATTTGGAATGGTGTATAGATGTGGTATTTGATATTTTTGTGGATGTGATATTTGGTATGGTGTTCAGGTGTGGTATGGTGTAAAGATGTGATATTTGGTATTTTATTTAGATGTGGTATTTGGTATGGTGTATATATGTGGTATTTGGAAAGGTGTTTATATGTGGAATTTAGCATGGTGTTTAGATGTGGTATTTGGTATGGTGTTTAAATGTGGAAATTGGCATGTTGTTTAGATGTGATATTTGGGATGGTGTTTGGATGTGGTCTTTGATATGGTGTTTTGATATGGTATTTGGTGTGGTGTTTAGATGTGGAACTTGATATGATGTTTATTTGTGGTATTTAGTTTGGTGTTTAAATGAGGTATTTGGTCTGCTGTTGTGATGTGCTATGGTATTTAGATATGGCATTTGATATGTTGGAAATGTTTTGCAAGCAACGACATTGGAGAATTTTTCAAAACAACTGTAGGAGTTCGCCAGGGATGTATCCTGTCCCCAGTGCTCTTTAATATATATCTAGAGCATATTATGCAGGAGGCTCTTTATGATTATAAAACAACCATATCAATTGGAGGCCGACCTCTTTGCAATCTACGTTTTGCTGATGATATCGATCTGTTAGCTGGAACAGAATCAGAACTTCAAGACCTTACCTCTAGACTGGAGAAAGTAACAAGAACATATGGGATGGAAATTAATATAGAAAAAAGCAAGATATTGGTGAATAGCCCTAAGAAACATGTTCCGACCAACATTACGTTAAATGGGCAAACGTTAGAAGAAGTTAACACCTTTAAATATCTCGGATCCACTATATGTAGTGATGGGAGATCAAGTAGAGAAATCAAGACAAGACTTGAGATGGCCTCAGCTGCCATGACAAGACTGAATGTGATCTGGAAAAGTAACATCAGTTTTCCTGTGAAGATCAAATTATACAAATCACTTGTATTATCTATTCTCTTATATGGGTGTGAGAGCTGGACACTCACTGCAGATACGGAGCGAAGGATTCAGGCTTTCGAGCATAAATGTTATAGAAGAATTTTGCGCATTTGATATAAAGAGCACAAAACAAATGTCTATGTTAGAGAGAAGATAAACACCTATGCAGGCCACCAAGAACCACTTTTGTCAGTAGTGAAACGTCGAAAGCTTGCCTGGTTTGGGCATGTAACTCGTCATGACTCCCTTTCGAAAATGATCCTCCAGGGAACAGTCGAAGGTAAACGGAGTAGAGGAAGGCAAAGAAAATCCTGGGCTGATAACATCAAAGAATGGGCAGGACACGGTTTTTCCACACTTGTACGCATTGCTGAGGATAGAGAGCAGTGGAGGACCCTGTCTGCTGATGCTTCCACCATGGCACCCCTACGACCCATGACGGGTTACGGGTTGAGATGATGATGATGTTGGATAGATATGGTATTTAGTATTTTGTTTAGATGTGGTATTTGGTATGGTGTATAGATGTGATATTTGGTATGCTGTTTAGATGTGGTATATGGTTTGGTGTTTATATGTGGAATTCGGCATGGTGTTTAGATGTGGTGTTTAGTATGGAGTTTAAATGTTGAAATTTTTAGATGTGGTATTTTGGATGGTGCTTGGATGTGGTTTTTGATATGGTGTTTTGTTGTGGTATTTAGTTTGGTAATTAGATGTGGTATTAAGTGTGATGGTTAGATGTGATATTTGGTATGGTGTTCAGATGTGGTATTTGGTATGGTGTTTAGATGTTGTATTTGGTTTGGTGTTTAGATGTGTTATTAAGTGGTGCTTAGATGTGGTATTTGGTATGGTGTTTAAATGTGGTATTTGGTTTGGTATTTAGATGTGGTATTAAGTATTATGTTTAGATGTGGTATTTGGTATCGTGTTTAGATGTGGTCTTTGATATGGTGTTTACATGTGGTATTTGGTATGGTGTTTAGTTGTGATATTTGATATGGTCTTTTGATATGGTCTTTGGTATTGTTTTTAGATGTGCTATTTGGTATGGTGTTTAGATGTGGTATTAAGTGTGGTGTTTAGATGTGGTATTTGTTATGGTGTTTAGATGTGGTATTTGGTTTGGTGTTTAGATGTGCTCATTGATATGGTGTTTAGATGTGGTATTTGGTATGGTGTTTAGTGATATTTGATATGCTGTTTTAATGTGGTCTTTGGTATTTTATTTAGATGTGGTATTTGGTCTGGTGTGTCACCTTTTTTTTTTTTTTTAAATTTCCTCGCATGAGGTTGCATATTTTTTCCTCGCATGAGGTTGCATTGGCCCCAGCCCAAACCCGGCTCTGGTCAAGACCACATGTCCCAACACACGAAGACCCAATGACACCATGTGTCATTGTAGTGATCTTCTATGTTCTTACACAAAGGACCTCATGACATAAATGTCACTACAGGTCCCTGCGTCTAGACACATGATCCTAGCCAAAGGCCGGATATTTTTTTTTTTTTCCTCGCTTGAGGACGCATATTTTTCCTCGCATGAGGTCGCATTGTCCCCGCCCAAACCCGGCTCTGGTCAAGACCACATGTCCCAACACAAGAAGACCCAATGACAAAATGTATCACCTAGTGATCTTCTGTGTTCTCGCACAAAGGACCTAATGACACATGAATGTCTTCTTTTTTTTTTTTTTCCCTCGCTTGAGGTCGCATATTTTTTCCTCGCATGAGGTCGCATTAGTACCCGCCCAAACCCGGCCCTGGTCAAGACCACATGTCCCAACACAAGAAGACCCAATGACAAACTGTGTCACTGTAGTGATCTTCTGTGTTCTCACACAAGAGACCTAATGACACATGAATGTCACTGTACCGGTCCCTGTGTCTAGACACATGATCCTAGCCAAAGGCCGGATAAGGGCGTTGGGTCTTCACAGCATTATTCGTGCTGGACTTAAAGTTCAAATGAACAGTAATTTGGTGTCGATAAGATAGAAGAGTGTAAAAATATGGTTTAGGAAATCTGAATAACCTGAGTAAAGGACTATTTGTTCTAAAGATGGGAGATAAAAGTCAGCATACATGTACTGGATGATAAGGGAGAGAACTTTTTTAGACGTAAATATTACCTAGTTGTAAACAGTTAGGGTTTGAGAAATTTACATATCAGGACGATTTTAGTAGGCATTAAGAAGGAGAAGTAACAATTTAGTTAAAACTGCAAAGGGAGGCTACAATTAACTTACGCCCCTTACAGGTTTCGTGAGTTGGGAACATTAACGAACGCACGAGAAAAAATGAGTAAACAGTTATTGAGAACAGCTCATTAAGTTGCCTGTGTGGAAAATAGGGTGAGCTTGGCGGACCAATCAGATGACTCGAAAACAAGATCAGATGATGAGGCAATAAATTGAAGGACAAAAGAAATCAGTCCTGGCTGAAACTTCGAGGTGGCAAGACATGAAATATGCCGGGCTCTCAAGAAACGAACCTGTGGGTGACAGTTGTTCGTGATGAATTAAGTAGATAACTTTAGTATGATTAGCGGTAGCAATTCGAGGATAATAGACTGAACTGTGTTTTAAGTCTAGGGCTAGAGTAGTGATGAAAGTAGGGACGTGATAATTATTTTTGAATTCTTTGACTCTGGTAAGATTGACTTTTATATTCTTATGCCTAACCAAGATGAAAAGAAGAACCTAATGAAATTTTAGTCAACATGGTGTCTGAAGACAATGCTGCTTACATTTAAGGGAGCTGTCAACCAGAAAGAACATTGAAGACGAACGTTATATTGTCTGAATTATATGAATAGAGAGAGGTTTTTTTTCAGACATACTGTTAATATATTACTTGAGGGTAATGCTGCTTACATTTAAGGGAGCTGACAACAAGAGAGAACATTACAGTAGATGCTTGGCTAAGACAAAGTGGTTAACTTTCGTCGAGTAAGCAGACAGGGAATGAAATTATGTTTGGTATCTATAACAAGAGATGCATTGCCATCGCCAAGTGTAAATAAACAAGGGAATTGAATTACATCGACTCCTATTGATGGAGATCATGCGCTCTCTCATGTCAGCGTAAGTATCGAGGCTGCCACAGGAGTATTTGACATTGGTTGATATTTTTTTACAGGTATAAATAATGATATAAGAATGATGTACTTGAGGGAGTCAAAGTTGACTCAGTTGAGATAGAAGAGAAATAAGCATCCGAGGATTTTGAGAGACTATTGTAAACAATCCTGAGAGAAATAAATCAGGAAAAGAGAAAGAATTTAAGTAAGCCAGGAACATAAACTAGTATGAGAGCCCACAGGAGATGCAATATAAATACTTTGAATTAGTTGATGCTACAGTAGAAAATCCTTACGACTTTTGAATGGGAGGAATTTTGTCTGATGAATTATTGATGGAAGTTCATGGATCCTAACTTATGTAAATAAACTATTTTATGTCGAATTACCTCATTTCAGTTGACTTGATATGTGAAAGGTTGAAGGGTAGAAGTATGAGTAAGGGGTAAACACAAATACCCAAGGAAGTAAACCACTAATACGAATCAGTCGCTAAAATAACAACGAGGAGGGAAGAACGAATCCTGGGAAATAAAGTGACGAACCATATCTCATCCAAGAATCCCCAACTCTGGCGGAAAGGGCCAGTAAAAGAGATAGCTCTCACTTGGAAGATAAGTCAATAGTATAAGCTGACTACTCGAATAGAACTAACTAGGCCTGCCACAGTCACCTAGTAGAAAGCTATTAATAGTTATGTTTAGATGTGGTATTTGGTATGTCGTTTAGATGTGTTATTGGGTATGATGTTTAGATGTGGTATTTGGGATAGTGTTTAGATGTGGTATTTTTTATGGAGTTTAGATATGTTATTTGGTATGGTGTTTAGATGTGGTATTTGTGATAGTGTTTATTTGTGGTATTTGGTATGGTGTTTAGATGATGTATTAACTGTGGTGTCAGGTCATAAATGAACTAGCTGAGAGTTTTATTTGTTCACTGGCGTTTGAGAATTAGGGATTGTGTTAAGTCTTGTTTTCAGTCTGGGCTTAAATTAAGTTTCAGGATGAAGGTTTATGTGTCTGTTGAGTGGTGTGTACGTGTAGTATGTAATGTGGTGATTTATGTGGTGTATTCGTTGTATTATATAGGTGTGGTAATTAGATAGCGTTTAGTGAGCTCGTTGATCTATTGTTTGGCAGCGGTATTAGATGTGATATTTAGAGGTGGTACTAAGATGGTTTGGCCATGTCTGCAGAATAGGAGAAGATTGGCTACTACGACAAGCATGGAAAACTAAGAGCCAGGGATCCAGACCTCCAGGACGACCCAGATTCCACTGGGAGGAAAACATTAGACCATCTTTATAAGACCGATGACTAGAATGAAACCAGGCCAGCGGAAAGACAGCCGATAGGATATTATGCTGCTCTCTCTTCCAAACCTCTACACCTCAAGATAGAAGAGGAACGACTAAGTAAGTAAGTAAGTACTAATTGTAATGTACGGGTGTGTTGCGTGTAACGTTTTCAATTCGTGGATTAGGCAGTGCTTAGGTGTGCGTTGGCGTCGTGTTTGATGATGTGTAAGGTAGGATGTATTACGTTTCTAGTAGGTGTGATATCAGATGTAGTCCCGTGTAGTTTACCGGGGGGTGGGGTGGGGGGATCTGAAGAGACAAAGAATGAATAGGGCTGCTGCGCCCTGAAGCATGTCGTAATGGCGACTAATATTAAGTTTCACATGGGGCTGGCAACGTCAACCTGTAAAACAACCACAGCACCCACCTCTGCAAGAGCATGTGAATGCTTGGCGCAGGCTTTCTGCAGGGGCGCCAGCGTCAATGATGGCTGTGTAATTTATATGGAGCACAAAGAAAATGATGTTAATTATGATGATGATAATAATGCTGAAGATTATGATGATGATAATGATGCTGATGATTATGATGATGATAATGCTGATTACTATGATGATGGTAATGATGATTATGGTAATGATGATTATGATGCTGATGATTATGATAATTAAGATGATGATAACTACGATGATGATTATGATGATGATGATGATTATGATGCTGATGATTATGATGATGATACTGATGATTATGATGATGATGGTGATGCTGATGATGATAATAGTCATGATGATAATGACGATGATTAGAAATAGTATTTTTGTATTATGTGTCTTGCGGTGCTTAGGTGTGGCGTTAGTTCTGTTTTCTATGTACTGTGTTAGTTGTAAAGTTAAGAATGGCGCTTAGTAAGCGATAGCAATTGTGTTAAGTGCGAGGTGCTTGGTGGGGTGTTAATGACGTGTTAAGTGCAGTATCAGAAATAGGGTTCAGTGTGTGTTATATGAGTTAGCATAATTTTTTTTTTTAATGGTTAATGCTATTTGTTCAATAGTCTTTTGTTGTAAAGTCCATTTTTTTCTAGCGTTTCGTTCCGTGAACACTCTCGTTCTGTCACACTTAAATAAACTGGTTTTTCTCGAATAAACTGAAAAGGACTCGACTTAATAAAACTTGGACTTAGCACAGTGAAGCCTTCGTTAGGAGGGTCTTGTCGAACCAGCGTTTTGTGAAGAAGCTCGAATCGGCGATCAAATACTGGCTGCTTCACTTTAGTACTTCGGACGTTTTCGACATAACTCTTTGAAACACGGGGAAGTTGGATAAACATAGTTGTTTCCCCTTGTTGGTCTACTTTCTTATCTGGTACGTCGTTGTTGTAAGATAAATTATCTTCCGATGACTGTATAACTTTATTTGTGTCATCAATTTGCTTAAGGGTGTGAAGGATTGTATGCTCATCTTCACCTGCTCCAGTAGCTGGTATCTCGTTGTTAGGGAAACCTTCAAAAATTCCGGTGACCTTAGAAAAACTGTTCTCAAACTGTAGGTTCAGATTTCTTTGTGGTACAAGGTGAAGGTCTGAGCTCGTCAGACGACCGTCACTGGATGTGAATGATGAGGAAGGAAACTTGATGTTCACGCTTGGAAAGTTAACGTTGCTCTCTTGCTGCAAAGACTGGTTGGAAGATATTTCTTGATGCTCTTTCATGCCGGCTTTGTTTAATAGTATAGTTTGAGGGCACTGTCTTCGCTTCCTACAGTGGCCTGGATGCCTCAGAGCTTGTCCTGAAACTCTTACTCCGTTCGCTGCTTGAATATTTGGAAGCACGAGTTTGTTATTATTATTACTTTCCGCTAATTGTCTATCATGTTCCCAGGTGCACCCATAGTATTCGAGTTCGAACTTTGCATAGTCCTCGGCATGATGCACCTTTGTCAGTTTTTCTAACGCTCGGTCCTTAAGTTGTTTCTGTAGAATAAATGATTTCATACTCAGTTCGTGTTGTCGCCTGGTCTTGTAAAGTTGAGATTGTATGCCAGAAATCTGAGCATCCAGTATCTGAAGAAAATAAAATTAATAAATACTACTGATTTTTGTTCTTGAAAATTAATAAATTAGTTATGTAATGTGTAAACGTAAACGCCTTGGTATAGCCATCTGTAGTACGTGAATCTCAAAATAATGATAGTCTATTGTATAGGTCCTGCAAGAGGACAAACTAAAGTGGTGGCTCTATGCTCCGTTAGGAATACAAAGGAAAATATGACGAATGATTCCACTCTTGCAGTGGCTAAAATGTATCCAGCTAGGTAAAATTTTTTACTTAATATAAATTAGAATTACTTTATTTCGGCACCACTTACAAAAATACACATTTTAAAAAAACCTAGTCCTCTTCTCTGACTCGCTATCTGCCATATAAGCCGTTGAAAGCTGGATCCCATCAGCCGAAAAAAAAACACAGCTAATATACTTAAAGAAATCAATGTACTTGCTTCCTAAAGCGTAAAAACCACTCTACAGTGGATTTCAGGCCAAATGTGCATCCGAGGCAATGAGGATGCTTCCAAACTAGCAAAGAAAATAGCAAGTATGCCGCAACCCAACATTCTCACCAACTTAAGAACCACAAAATACATGATACACAACAACAGCAAATAGCAGTGGATGGACCGCTGGGGGTACCGGCTCAACTGCAAGAGCACTATATGCAGAAATGTCTCAGCCAAACCCCAGAGATAGTATCAACAACTTAAGCCGCAGAGACCAGAGTACAATCTTCAGGTTGAGAACAAGACATGTATCTCTCAACAAGCATTTGCACAGAGTGACCTCAGACTATGCACCATACTGCAACCCCTGTAACAGACAGAAGGAAGATACAGTAGAATCCCACCTCCTGGAATGCCTGGCACTAGCAGACCTGCGGAAGCAATTGCTACCACCAAACCCGTCCATCACCAACACCCTGTATGGAGCTACAATGCAATTGAAAAAGACAAGTAACTTTCACTACCTTGTACAAAGAAAAAAGAGTGAAAACTCCTAACCAAGGAGATCGGAAAAGTCACAGACAAGTTCCTCACCACTTCAAAACTTTCCCTAATTTAACTGTTACATGGCATTTTTAATTCAACATTCAATAACACCTTACATAAAGTTATTAAATAAAAGTATAACCTCCAAATTAAAAAAAAAACAACGTGCACCTTCTAAGATATTCATTTCGCATAAGTAATTATTTATTCTGTGTACAAATTGATTAAATTTTCCGCAGAGCATAATTTAAAAAAAGAACCATTAACAAATTAATCAATGAAAAAAAAATCGAACATAGAATGTATGTATTTATTGAACGTTTTCCTTGCACTGAATGCAACAGAATTTCGACTAAATACACCTTGACAAAGAGGTAATGACAATAATTTAATGATGTTAGTGGTAAAGGCCGAACTTATATTGGTCCTGGCTGTAATAAAAACCATGGTAAAGATGGTTATGATACAAATTATAATAATATGAGGGCGACTGCAGTACGAATAAACATGAATCAAAGGATGACTGAAAAATTGGCTAAGAAGGAATGTCTTACTAGGACACAGGAAAATACAGAACACGTTGTGACTGCAAGTTCTTCGTTAGGGACGAAACGTATTTTCTTTCTCTACTGTTTTCTTACGTGACATCGCTGACGAAGACTTCGTGGTCGTAGCTTGAGTTGAATGTTCCTGTATTTTAGTAAGGTCAAGGCTGCATGAGGATGGCATTATCATCGTGTAAAACTAACTGTCGCATAAACTACCATTGCAAGAGCAGTCAATTGCTTGGTGTAGGCTTAGTTAGGGACTAGCTGTAATGGTGACTTCTTCTCTGTAAGAAGCGCAAAGTACAGTGATGATGGTGATGATAATGATGATGAAAGGTACAGGAAGTTTCATAGAAGAAACTGCCGAAGTGGTGTCAAGTGTTCGAGACTTCACATTACTACGTCTAGCTTTATGGGGCTGGGTGACCAGTTCCTTTCCTCGTTGCCTTCGCCTTTCCTACATCAAGAGTAGAGCCAGGTACCCATTTGCCGCTTGGTAGACTGGGTCATGACACTTCCATGTTTTCATACCGAGAATTCCCACATTAGCACAGGATAAGGGAATCACATTATATGAGATGAGATGCTTGAAATAAAAGAAGCCATTAATGTTACTAGGAGACATAGAATGAGAAATGAAATGTTCATTCTATCGTTATTGTAGAAAACAATGAGAGGAAAGCCTGAATAATGTGAAAGTACGGAAATTGGTACGTATGGTTGCACCGGTGCTGAGGTGTGCCAGAACGAGACCGAGGCACAGTGAAAAACAGTGAGACAAAAACCAGAAGAAGTGGTAGTATGGAAATCTGAATTTACGCTGGTGCCCGTGGGATGTGCTAAAAAGAGATGAGGCCAAAATGAAAGTAGTCGTGATGATCAAGGCTACACTATCTGTGATACAGATATACACCTAGGCTTTGCTTCAGACACAACAACTTACAGATTGCTGTGTAACATTGTCGTAGAGCAATACTCTAGGAAGGTTTGTCTTGAGCTTGAGTCCGCCCTTCCACATCTTTCCATAGTTAGGTATAATTGTAGGTGGGCGTTGCATAAAGCTGAGTTTACTTGATTGGCTTACCGCTAAACCAATATCTTGATACGTATTTTCTGATCTAGGTTCTGATGTCACAGATTTGGACTTCATTATAGCATTAGTGACTGCCATTGGATAAGACTCTGGGACCGATTCTTGAGTACTCTACTACTGTAGAGTTGATGGCAGAAAAAAATGAGTCAATGAGAATCTGCAATAATAGACAAAAATAGTATAGGGCTTATATTGTAGGTAGCTAGGTTAATCATGCATATATGACAACTGTAGACCTACATCTAGTTTTGTTTCTTCTGGACTAAAATCCATAGGGTGGATATCTTTAAGCGGGTTGCAAGACACATCTAAGACGGCTCTGAAACAACATGTATTTCGTACATAATACACCTAGTAACGCAAGGAATGGAGAATCTGACTCAAACCTGAAGTACGTATAGACAATACGGCAAAAGAAATTGAACACGTCATGTTGATCATCTGATTTTAAGAAGCTTATACTAACAATCTTTCTACAACACAACAGATCTTGTCATATAAAACAACCACCGAGTCAAAAAGAGTCATCAACATCTTAGAAGGGGCTACGCGTTAATAGAAATCATTATACAGGTCCGTGTTTAAGAGTTTTTACGTTCTAAGAGAAATAACTCATAAATTGAAAAGAAATTTATTCATTTCAATCAATCTTCTCATTTAGCATAGGACTTCAATCATATTATGTCAAAGCCTCTTGTCATGTGACATTAGCTAAAGGTCTGTCCATTCTTCGTTATATAATTCTCACTTGTGTCCTCAGTTAATCTTTGCCGTGGGGTATTTGGTCTACCACTACTCCTTTTACACACGGAATTCCAGGACAAAGTCTGATTGGTAATGCTATAAACAGGTTTTGTCATTGAGTGTCCTATCCATCGCCACGCCCTCTTCTCATATCGTGCTCCAATCAGTGGCGGAGCCAGGCTATTTTGAGCCCTAGGCGAGGGTAACTACTTGAACATTAACCCCCCCTCCCCCCCCCCCCCCCCCCCACAAAATAAAAAATAAATAAATTTCCAACTTCAAATTTCAAAAACAGATGTCTTGTAGAAAAAATTAACAGTACAAAACTTTAAATTCATGTTAGATAGTGAGAACAGGTAATAGAACACTCTTTGATTATCTTTCCCAAATACAAAAGAAAATGTTTTAGTACACAAATCATTTTAAATAATCTTGTGAACTAGAGGTGGGCAAATTGACACACTCAACTGTTTCGAAACAGTTAGCGCAGTGATTTAAACTGTTTCGAAACAGTGAGTCGACACAACGACACAACGACACAATTGCCCGTATCGGGGAGAAAGAAGTCTCTTATAGACAGTACCGGCGCGAGTATACATGAACTGTTTTTACTGTCGTGTGTGAAAATCTATGGCGTTTCGTGTGACCACAATTCAATATTTTTACACAAGTCTTCATTATGATGTAATAAAACGTAGATATGATGATAGCTGCAGTATATGGGAAAATAATAAAAAACAACAATAATAATAACAGTAATAATAACACATGATATCAAACTAGAGTAAGCTAGATTTGGTAGACAATGATTCAAATCCACACCGAGTACACATATCAGCAGAGCTAATAAAGTGTATATTACATTTATACGAACACACTGACACTTTCAACTTTAACATAGCGCCTAAAACATTGACAACTGCAACACTGACACAATTTCCAGTGTCTATAACTTCTCAGCAAAAATAATATCACTTGTAAAATCAAGTCATCATAATACATCCCTGAAAAATATGACATGTTTGATATTCCATACTAATGTTCCGAACGGTTGATTCAAATTTTACATAGGCTCAGACAGTGTGTCGCTGCAAAACAGCGAGGCAGACGAAAGAAACAAGCAGGAAGTGTCGAATCGCTCGCTGTTTCGAAGCATTGTTTCGACACATACCGTCATACACACACTAGCCATCTCTAGTGCCTAGTCATACTTGAAGTTGACGAACCCTTGAATAATAAAATACCAGAACACACGTTACATTTTACTTTGTTGTCTTTGATCTTTACAAAATAATCCCAAACAGGGCTTCTCCCCGCCATAAATGAAGATTAAATGAGGTTGAACACAAGTTTTAAACACTATTTTATGTATAAACAAAACACGTTTTCTTACGAGAGCGCCTGAAGTCAGGAATCAAGAGTACCGTAACATGCGTATAATTAGCGCTTGGATGAAAAAGAACTATGGAACTGTTTCGAAACAGCAGACTACAAGTAAATTAACTGAAACAATGAGACATGAGTCGTGACACCCTAGTATGCAGATTTACTTATTCTCGTTAGTACAAATCTATGGTATTTCGTGTGACCACTGTTAAGAATTTTACACAGTCGTTTTCATTATGATGATATGCAAGGGGAACATGCTGACAGCTGCAGTAAAAGTGAAAAAAATTATAATAATAACAGTAATAATGACACATTATATAAAACTAGAATAGGTACAGTCAGCGACAATGATTCAACTCAAACCGAGCAGACACCTAATAGTAGTAAGCCTCTTTCAGTCCTGAGGAATTATTTAAAAAAAAATTATGACTTGTTTGATTTTCCATACTATCTATGAACGCCATATGTAGCGCACGCTTGACACATGAGACAATGATACAGTGTGCCTTTTGCAAAACAGCGAAGCAGACGGGAACTGAAGCTGCTGTTCGAAGCAGGCTATGTGTCGAATCTGCGTGAGACAATGTGTCTCTGCAAAACAGACAGGACGTGACACTGTTTCGACACCGCAAAAATCTGCGCATCGAATCGTTCGGGTACGACGCAGTTTCGACACATTGTTTCGACACATAAACACAGTAGCCATCTCTATTGTGAACTGTGATGTTAAAATTTAAGTCTCTTAAAAGTTTCAATTCAGGCACATCAAAATCTCACTTTGCGCGCCTTGTGCATTGCACATTTTGTCATCAATTCCTTCAAGCAGTTCAAAGCTAGTCTCTTTTGCCTGCTGACCTTTGAGAATCTGCGTGCACCACTTGCCACTGACACTGGAAGTGTGAGAAGGGTCCTTAGAGCAAAAGAAACATTAAGCACACTATCCAGGAGTTTTTGCTGTAGTATGCAGAGAAGTTCTTCTTGTGGCTGTATAGACTTTGGAAGTCTTCGAGCTATTGCTATAAATTCACAGCACAGAACTTCAGCATCAATATCTTTGCCTGCACCCGATTATATGGGATGTCGGGTGCAGGTAGAGTTCAGTTGCTTCACGCCTCGTCTGCTTCTCGCAGGTGTGTCAGTGTCAGTCCCTGCTCGTGGTGCGCTGTGGAACTACCGCAATGGGCGATGGAAATCTGGACAATAATTTTTGTTAACATAGAGGTTACTTTCACTATTGCCTCCGGCTGGCGGAAAAGTGTGGATTTTAAAACTGCAAGGTGGAGTGGGTTGAATTTTCTACACAACCAACAGGAGGCTGACACTTGGGAGTCATGACCCAGGTGGGCCCACCAACTTTATAGTGTAAAGTAGAGTAAGGAGCCGAAACACTTGATTTACGGGGTGACCGCTTCTGATGATCAGATTGCACCCTGTTGTATCGCTCTGTATAGAGTTTCCTATCATCATATAGGAAGCCATATAGGGAATTATATTGCTGTAGCTGTTGGAATCTTTCTTCAACAGATTGTATGGCCATGTGTAAGACAGCATAGTAGAAACCTACTTTGAATTTCTGTTTTGGACCTTGCTGTGCCTCTTCTTGGGTCTCATACTCAAACTGCCGTTTCTTTCTCCTTTTTTAACTTGTTCTGTCTCAAAGTTTGGTAGTATCTCTAGTACCCTTGCAATCTCTGTAGCATTTATCAAAACTTGTTGAAACCCCTCATCACACGGCAGCCAAAAAGGTAATTTTTGGCCATTTACAACTCCTTGTAACTGAATTTAAATTGGCTTATTTATTTTGTTGTAGTTTGCTTGTAAGACTGACTTCAAAAGGGATGTTGTTACATTTAACAAGGGATGATTGAACTTACAAATCTCATTAGCAAGGGCCTTAGCGTCAATTCGGGAAGTATTTCACGATGAACCTTTTAAGCTTGTGTCACCAAAGATCTCTATTAAAGCATCATTTAAATTACCCAGATGATATCTCAGTGGAAAAAAGTATCGATCCGACTTTCTCATCTTCTTTCAATCAATGGCTGAACAGTTATGCCAAAGTCTGATACATGACTAATTAGAATTTGCCAACGCTGAGTCGATGCAGAGAAATAATTATAGATCTGTTGAATCACACTGAAGAAACTAGTTGCTTCCAGACAACACTTAGTGGTATCATTGACTACCAAGTCTAAAGAGTATGCAATGCAGGGTACAAAAAGTCACGTAGATTTATGTCAAAGACTCACTTTTGTACGCCATTTTCTTTGCCTTTCATGTTACTCGTTTTATCATAACCTTTTGACCACGCGGAGCCGTGGTAGCGCAGTGGTTAGTGCACTGGCTTCCTAGCTCGGTGGTCCATGGTTCGATCCCCAGTTGCGGCGGGATTTTGTAGACCGCAAACGGCTCCGGGGTCGACCCAACCTCAAAAATTGGGTACCAGAGCAACTCTGAGAAGGTTAAGGCGGCCGGCGTGATGCTGACCACATCACCCTTAGTGTGCCGATGGTCAAGAAAATATTGGCCTAACACCATATTTGTGACGACACGGTTGTGCAAACTCACGTCCACTCCGTCAGTATAACTTTTTTCTTCAATTTTCTCTTCCTCTCACTCATCACTTTTATTTCACATAATTTTAGCCCCTTTCATTCATTATTATGTGGCATATTTTATGCACCATTTTTTTCTCTCTATGCTGAATCTAGTAAGGGAAAGTCTCTAACACTCCACTCCCTTATGGAAGTATTTGCTATAGGACTGTCTTTATCTTGTTTACCACTCCTCAGACGTATTTACGTTCCGCCAGGTGAACTGTGGTATTATCGCAACAATACCCAGTCATCAGACCGGTCACCCGATTATTTCTTTGAATCCGTCTGACCACCTTTGGAAACGTGTCGGTCCTACATTTGACCCCAGTGAAAAGCTGCTGATCGTGTTGACACAAGCTCGTATTGTGCGTAAGAGGAAAGAAGACAACATTGTCTGACCAGACATCTGTCTGGCAGAGGCACGCAAATAAAGACGATAATTGGATAACCTGCCGGGGTAGACATCTTGGCGGAAGACATTACGTCAGGAAAACATGGTAACAATATTGTGGGAAGCAGATAGGTGCAACTGGAACAATATTACGTCTTATTATAAAAATGGTCACGCGTGGATATTAAAATTAATATTGTAGAAACGCGAGTGGATTTTTGTTTTATTAAAACTTCCCCACCCAAACAGTGCTAGAGAGATTTGATTGGTTTGAAGTGAGAGCCGGAATATACAATAAATTCTGTTGGAACATTCGGCGGAAACACCATCTGTTTTTTTTAACTGAGAATGAGAGATATAATCTAGTGAACTCAGAAACACCGAACAGACTGCTTCGCAACTTCATGCTAGCAACTCCCAACAGCCAGGAAGAGAAGGATCGGACCAAGAATTCTTATATCAAAAGGGACAGATCGACAGTATTTGGGCAACTCTGAAACCCTAAGAGTAAACCCGCATATTTAAATACACGACTGCAAAACTTCAGGACCAGGACTTTATAAATACAAGACTGGAAACCTAGAAATTGGATCATCAGTCATAGGAGAAATAATATTCCAGACCAAGTGTTTCACCCGTCAGAAGATGATTGATGGATTTCCAGACCAAGTGTTTCTTCTGTCATAAGAGGAGTTTTAGATTTCCAGACCAAGGGTTTCACCCGTCAGAAGAGGAGTTATAGATTTACAAACCAAGTGTTTCACCCGTCATAAGAGGAATTATAGATTTCCAGGCCAAGTGTTTCACCCGTCATAAGAGGAATTATAGATTTCCAGACCAAGTATTTCGCACGTCATAAGAGGAATTTCTCAGACGAAATTGATTCGAGAGCACATGCACCGAAATTGCTCTCATCCATCTGAAAAATCTGCGCTAGGAGATTGGGTATTCCCAAAAATTAGGGGTAAGTTGTGAACATTTCTATTACAAACGTGAATTTAACATGTTTTCATGCTAGTGGGTAAATATGAGGCTGGCAACCTCAACATATGAAAATAGTGTATTCATGAAAAACTACAGCATGCGCTGGTGATTGTTTCTGACTAGTCGTGCGGGAAACCCGACTGCAGAGCGACCCCAGAATCCGACTGAAGCAGTGATGAGTGATGACTACTGTAGCATGTTACGCAATTGCCTAGTTAAATATATGAAAAGCCAGTGGTTCATACTTGTCAACCCAAAGTTAGAGGTCCATGATCAAGAATTGCTCGATGATCAATGCTAATCGCCCCAGCAGTGTCTGGATTGGTAGAAGCACGACCTACTGAATCTGTACATCTCAAATGAACACTGATTATCATAAAAGATGAGTGATATTTATGACAATCGTGCACCCAAGAAGTGATAACTATCAAGCAGAGTTTTATGATGACAATTTGCATGATAAACTAGTGAAAGCTATGAAGTGAATAAGACAGTGAAGAAGTCTATTTACCCAACAAATTGGAAGACTCTAAAGAAATGACATTTTAGTTTAACTTGTAAAAACTGTAATTGATTTCATCAATTTGGTTTTTATGTAAATATAAATTTTTTTATCAACAGTCACACACAATCACCACACTTAGATAGATGTAAATAAAGAGGATATATAAACTGTATTCACCAGCTTTATTCATTCAATATAGTTGATATTGAGTTTGATTGAATTGTTATTAATATCACAGGTGGTCATATAGCGGAGGTGGCGCAGGAAGGTCTGACTGTTCTCTGAATATTTTTAGTCCAGATACTTTCACAGCCGTGACTATCGAGTGATACCAGTGTACTTCTCTGTCACTAGGACCTCACACATTCTGGAAAGAATACTTTTTCTACTCTAGCACTATCATCTCACACATATAAAACCTTCCGCTACAACTACATCATATGTGCCTCCAGTGTAACATTTTATCTTGTAAAGATTTATGTACCTTTATTAATTGTAATTCAGGCAAATCATTATTCACGCACTCCAGACGCAATTTCCTAGTTAACACCCAGAAGGATATGGGTGAATTTTCATCATATTCCCTGAGTTACACTGTGTGTTCGGGAATTTAATTCTTCTGGGAGGTTAACATTGGTGGGTGGAGTGCATGACAATGGGCCTGTTAGTTTGCGGCGAACAAATGTACTCAGCAGGCATTTCTTTCTTTCTGTTTGTCTAAAGTTCGTGGTTACAAGCCATCAGACGATTTGGGGTACTAACGCCGCTAGTGTGAGAGAAAAGCATCCACCATAACCGCCTACAGTTGAAGAGAGTGTAGAGAAGGCTTTCGTCATCACAGAATTGATGAACCACAGCTGCAGGACTCACTCATGCAAGCTAAGTGCTAACAAAAAGGCACCAGCAAAAAGGACATTTCAGTTAAACTTTAAGTATAAAGTTAAATTATCGCCAACGTCTCAATGACGAGAACTTTATAACTATAAAAATTCCACTAATCTTTCAATATTTATTTTAGCCTGTTAAAGACTATTTCACTATTAAATTTGTTACCTGTTGTTTTAGAACTAAACAATAATAGTTGATTCAGTTATATATATGAAAGCAAAACTGATGAGCCAGAATAGTTATTCTATATATAAATATTTAGACACATATTTACACTAAACAGAGCTATACCTTATAAGAGGGATTTCGTTGGATTACACCAACTGGGGGCTTGAACGGGCTAAACTATTGCTTAAATCCTTCACCAAAGGCGACGCACCAGATAATAAGTTAACAAATTGCCCAGCCCGAAGCAGCTTTTGCTCTTGACTTCTGTGAATATCTTGTGAAGGCTCTCTTCAGTTAGAAGTGTCATTAATCTTCTATCTACATCTCTGCCAAGAGTAATCTTGCGCGCAGGTAGATACCTTGGAAGCCAATATTAGATACTCTTGAGTTTTGGTCACTGTTGGACCACTACTGCAAAGCAGGGGAGGCAATTCGTGACAATATTCCCAATATGCCCAATGGGCGTGTAACGGGATCCTTTACCTTTTTTTATCTTTTTGACCACGCAGATTCTCGATTCATAATAACATTTGCCCAAGCTGTCCAAGAAGAGTTTCTGTCATAAAGGCACCTGTAGTGGAACAAATCTCAAGAAATGTTCTCTTGTGATAACCTCAGCCTCAGACATCTCATTATCTGATGGTTTGATACCATCAATAAAACGTACAGTCATTTGTTCAATTTGACTCACATCAGATGAGCAGTCTAGAATAATTGAGTAATATTTGGCTGAGTTTGCACTGCTAAAATTGTCTGCTTTAAAGCACCTGCTAGAAGCTTTATCAGCTCATTTTGAATATCTTTTCCTAGATAGTGAACCACTGTTTCTTGATCTTTAACTCTGCGAAAATATTAATTCGTGACAGGGACAAACAGAGCTAGATATTCTACAAATTTCAAACAATGTCCATTGCTAACATTGTACAACTTTTCAGGTCTACCACGGAATGCCAAGTTTTGTATACCAAGAACTCTGACCGACGCAATTAAACGTTCCAAAATTTGCCGCCATGAATGTTCTTCTTGACTAATTTGCTGCTGGTTAATATCATCAATTGTGTTTCCTTTATATTCTGGTATTTATCAAAAATAAAAAAAATATAAATTATACACTGACTAACAAAAAAAAACTTTTTTTTTCTTTCTCTAACATTTCTATGTTTTTCTGGTCAATTTTAATGCGCTGTTTTTTAAATCTGCAAACCGTTTTTCTCTATCAGGTCGGGATCTCTAGAAATACGCAATTGAAGTTTTTTAACAACGCATACAGTATTACAACATCATTTGTACAAGAAGTATAACAGTTATGTAGGCTTGAATTTCTTTGCAGTCGACTTTCGTCGGTGAATGGCATGGGGTACTTCGCGATGAAGCATCCAACAATAATTGGCAAGCATGGTCACACTCCACCGTCCTTGATAACGTGACTCCATTACGGCGATATCTTGATGGAATCGTTCTCCATGTTCATCGCTGACTTCGCCAAGGTTGTCAGGGAAAAAGTCAAGATGCGAATCGAGCAAATGGATTTTGAGGGACATGTTACAGCCCATAATTCTGTATGCATCTATGCACTGCTTAACAATATGCACATAGTCGACAGATTTATGATTTCCCAGAAAGTTATCGACGATCGATTTAAATGCCATCCATGCGCGAAGTTCACTACCATGTAACAAGTTCTCGAATTGTTTGTCTGCAATAACTTTCCTAATCTGAGGTCCTACAAAGATACCTTCCTTTATCTTTGCATCGCTAATTTGCGGAAACTTTTCTCGAAGATAAGTGAAAGCTTTGCTCGTTTTATCTAACGCTTTTACAAAATTCTTCATGAGCCCCAACTTTATATGTAACGGTGGTAAAATGATGCTGTCTTTGTTAACTAATGGCTCGTGTATTACATTTTTATGCCCGAGCTGCATACGATCCCTGATAGGCCACACCTTTTTTGCATAATGTTCCTGTCTGTTGCGGCTGTCCCATTCACATAGGAAGCAGCAAAATTTAGTATACCCAGTCTGCATGCCCGTGAGAATTGCAATGACCTTTAGGTCTCCACAAATCCGCCATTGGTAGTCATTGTACTTTATTTTTGCCAAAAGTTTAGCCATATTGTCATAAGTTTCTTTCATATGAACAGAGTAGGCGACTGGAATTGATGAAAATAAATTTCCTTTATGCAATAACACGGCTTTTAGACTAGTCTTGGAAGAGTCGATGAAAAGTCGCCATTCGTTGACTATGTGCTCATGACCGAGGTGCACCATTAGACCTTTTACATCTTTGCAATAGCAAATGTCATCATCCATCTCAAAATATTGAACAAGTTCTCTGTGTCTATGACGAAATTTAGATATCGGAGTATTGGGCGCTAAAAGATTCCATTCTTTGAGTCGCGAACCGAGTAATTCCGCTTGTCCTTTGGTGAGAGCGAGATCACGTATTAGATCTGAAAGTTCTGAATGGTTAATTAAGTGAACACCATCATTCACCAGTATATAATCCGAGTCAGAATTAGTTTCTAAAGCAGATAAACTATCACTTTCTGATGGTTCATTTACGTCCAACGGATATTGTTCTGGTAGAACTGGGATCGGACACGTGATTGGATCATGAGGCACTGGTTTCGAAACCGATGCAATATTTGGATAAACCACAGACTTTCTAGTTTTAAAAGTGAAACCATAGATATTTGTCAAGCATAAGTAACAATCAGTAGCGTGATTTGTCGGTTCACGCCATATTACTGGCACTCCAAAAGGCATCGACTTATGCTTCGGCGATTTTCGTAACCAACCTGCCAATGTATTTGCACAAGTCGAACAAACTGTATTTGGCTTCCAAGATTTATTTGCATCATCAACTTTCGAATCGAAATAAAGTTCATATGCTTTCTTTAGCAATGGTGTACAGTTTTTCTGGTGAACACGATCGGTAAAATATCCGCACACGTAACAGAACAGATCAGCGAATTTCTACAACTTCTAGAAGCCATATTTCACTCGGAATTATTTCAAAATACAGTAACTATTTGAAATATAACGTAACATATGTTATGCATCTTTTAGCAGTATAAAAAGTAGAATTATTTTGCATTTTATTAATTTTTAAAAAGTTATATAGTAAAAATGAAACGGAGCAAATAACGGTTTCCCAAAAATATATTTATTCACAAATATCTTAAGAACCCGACGTGATAGAGATAAACGGATTTCAAATTTGAAATCAGCGCAAGAAACTGACATAAGAACACTTATTCTTATATAAGAAAGAAAAATGTTGTTTGTCAGTGTTATCAGTTCCATTTTTCACATGAGTTAGAAAAACTAAAGAATAAAACTGTGGCCCTCAGATATCAGTAATGCGCCGCTCTGATAAAACCGGCCCTGGTACTTGTCAGGTTCTTGTCATTAGTACCACACTGATATCTTGTCATACCACATCAATCTTTCTATTCTGCACAAGCAACCAATCAGTAACTTTTTGATTGGTGTTTTTTTTTCCCTCTATCTTTTAGATCCATACTTGGTGTCGTAGATTTTCGATAAGGGAATTAAGACTTGGGTTGGTCCCTTCTGAATATATTAGAATAAGTGATAGTCACAGTGAGAAGTTGTAATAGCAATAGATTTCCACGAGTGAGATGGTAGAAATGTGATAGAGGCTGTATCTGAAAGCAAGAAATCTTCTCTCTCTTTCACCTATCTTCTACGACAGATTTAGAGTGAGTCAGACAGTCTACACACATATATATAAAATATATATATATATATATATCCACTCACATACATACAAACATAAGACGACAGTTAGACGTACAGACGTGGGAAAAACTATGACAATGATTATATGAAAAGTTTGGGAAAACGAACTGACCGACACGCTGGAATAAATTTTATGAGTAGTTTATTTATTAAGACTAAACTTCTCTCACAACATATCAAATCACATCAAGCATATACAAAAAAATCATGAACACAAAATCAAGAAATGCTACAAGAATGATAGACCCGTTGGTATGATCCTTCCCTCGAGGTATAGCTCACAGTCCCGTTAGGAGAAGGTGAAAGCCCAAAGAGTCACAGATACAAATGATTTAATCTAAAATTCTTCCCCTTTAAGGTATGAACAGACTGGATACTCTGATCTAGTCTAAGGGAATATATATATATACATTTAGCAATACCTTGCATAAAGAAATGTTATGACAGCAAAAATGAATGGGTGTCAAAATACCACCATAAAAGGGATCGCTCAGTCCTGCATTCACTCTATTCATTCCACTGTGTAGACGTGCATTTTTTTTGTTATACTCACAGCTTTGGTAGCCACTTCGGGAACAAACAAAAAAACAATATTTTTAGGACTTGCCCATACAGAATCTTCAATGGTAATCTTGGCCAAGAAAACCCCAGGTCCAAAAAGACGGGTTGAATTCAATACTTCCGGGACCGTTCTCTTGGGAATACTATTGTTTTGGATGTCTGTTTAAGTCACACAAAATTGTCCAGGCACGAGCGTTTATAGCGAGCACAGTGTCAACATCTTAGATTCCAAACGAATGAGGAATGTCAGGTCGGCACCTTCTCTCAGTATAGGAATTTAGTTGGTCACACCATCACTTTTCAACAATGTCGGGAAAGTTACCGATTGAAATATGTTACTTGCCACCAAGGCTGAAAAATGACTAGAGTGTTCTCAGGAAGAATCAAATCAGGCTCGATGACCCGTTACTTCTTTAAACTCTTAAAGTTCTTGCAAAAGTTATACATCAAATCTTTAAGGTAAGAATGTTTGTTGTTTTCTTCACAGATTTTTCTCTTTACTCAAACGCTGGCAAAGTTTGGGTACCACAGTTTCACTATATATAAATGGAAAGAACACATATCAAATAATTATACATACTATAACTGATAATTTAAACTGCAAGCGTAGCTTGTCTTATAGTTTAACACTTCCCGTGGAATAAGTTATAATTAAAAATCAAGCATCCTGAATTAGGAATACCTACGCATTCCGTCAATACTCAAGATGTAGCAGTCATTTAATAAGTTAGTTCTAAAATATTCTCGACTGCGTATTAGCAGTTAAATTAAATCCATTATGGCTACATGATTTTAAGCTAGAAATTATAATTTTATTCCGCTTTCCACTGTAACTCGTCGACTAGAGAATATAACAGACTTAATAATTTAAGTCTCTCTGCACAAATCTAACTAGCAAAATGAAATAAGCGATTTAACACTTTAACACTCACAAAATACTAGATAAATAATATAAGATTTATCTCAACACAGAACTACTAAGAACTTAAACCACTACGATCATACTAAATGACATCTCTATTAACAGAGATTCTAGAAATCGAACGAAGGCTTGTTCTAGTCTTGACTGGGAAGTTACTGAGTGAAAATGAAATCTAACTCCCTCCAGTACATATGAAACACCAGACAAAGATGTGCACTATTTCCATAACTACGCATTAGCCTCCCCTTCTCTTAACACCTCCTGTCTTCGCACCTCACGCCAAAATGACCGTTCTGAGCGAATGCGTGATGGCGCCTTCTCCACCCTGACACTGAGAATCTACCAAGGAAACTACGTGTCAGATGCAAAATACCAGACAAATGTCTGATACTGCGCCCGGGGAGATGTCGGGAATCACGCCTCACCTCAGCGCTCACCGAGAAGCTACGTTTTGACAAGGGAGAATGCAGACGATATGTCGGCCCTATGTCTGAGATAGCCAAAATATTCACAGTTAATTCGTCAATCTGCAGCAATTGACCGAATGCATTCTCACGCCAAATCGTCTGGTGCGAGGGACTGACACGTTACGTAAAAAGTTACTCGTTTAATCCGCAATGAAATGCGTTTCTAAATGAGAAACGAAACTGGCGAAAGTGAGAATGGGAAACAAATATTTTTCGCAAACGAATGGATGCGAAAAATACAGGAAAAAGGTAAAGAGTGATAATAACATAGAGGATACGGGTGAAAGACAAAGAAGAGGATATAGGCAATTCAATGATCATAACCTCTGTGACACTTGGCTTGACATTTGAACTGATATATATATATATATATATATATATATATATATATATATATATATATATATATATATATATATATATATATATATATACTGAAGCACATTAAAAACGCACCACTATTATATATACTGATGCCGAGAAGCTGGCAAAAAAATGTGTGGGAATGGATTTTCCCCGTGTTTGCCATGAGGTAGAGAGCGAATGGCTGCTGGAATGGAAAGTGCAAGATTCAACCCATGGGTGTGTGTACAGACTACATGAAAACGATGAAAGTTACACGTGCAACACGATTCTCAACAGCTATGACCCTGAAAATGTGTACGCGTTGTGACAGTATACTCGGTATAAAAAGGCCGTTGAGACAAAACACCCAGTACATGTGCTTGAAATGCCACGACTATCTGAAAACAACTGCCAACGAGCCATTGGTATGTTGGAGACCGGAATGAGCTCGCGGGCCATTGCCAGAAGGATGAATTGCCACCACAGCACTATTGTACGTCTCAATGAACGTTACTGAATCACTGGCAGTGCCCGGGATAGACTTCGGAGTGGCCAACCACGAGTTACTACCCCTGCGCAAGATCGTCATATTGTGCTGAGTCACCTAAGGAATTGACTCTCCCGGCAAGTCAAACAGCAAGAGCAATAGTGGGTAGACATGGGCAAGTCTCTCGAATGACAGTCATACGACGACTCAGAGATACAGGCCTTACTGCAAGACGACCTTATGTTGGGCCAAACTTGACTCACAGACATCGTTAGCAGCGCCTGCAATGGGCAGAGCAACATATCAGATGGACTAAGACTGCAGTGGAATGCTGTCCTATTCACAGACGAGAACAGATTCAACATATCCTTTGCAGATGGACGTATGCGGATTTAGCGACGGTGTGAAGAGCGCTTTGCAGATTGCTGTGTCAACCGATTTCGAGGTGGCAGTATTCACATTTGGGGAGGATTCAGTTTTCACCATCGCTTGCCTCTTCACGTCTTCCGTGGAAATGTTAATGCTGTGACATATCGAGATGAGGTTCTGGATGCACTAGTTGCTCATGCGTTCACAATTTATCCAGACTTGCAGCTTCTCCAGCAGGATAACGCACGTGCATTTTTTTGTATTTTTGGTTTTCTCCCTTGCCTGCACAGAATGCAATTAATTTCATAACAATCAAATGTACAAATTAATGACCAGCATGGATTCATAGGAAAATGAATAAAGATTCCAAATATGTAAACTTGTACACACTTATATTTACATTTCACACTCTGTTCCTGGATTATACAGGTGGTGCGTTTTAATGTGCTTCAGCATATATATATATATATATATATATATATATATATATATATATATATATATATATATATATATATATACTGTTCAAAAAAAGAAACGCATAGCTATCCGATGGTGCGTTTTTATGAGTTTGTAAGTAATATTTGGTGCTAGGGTATACAAAAACCAGCCTCAAATGTTTTTTACAGTGTCAAATGCACGTGTTGACCTGAATTGTGTTCGTTTTTGTAATCGTTACAACGCAGTGGTCAATAGTGTTTATGACGCAATTCTTGACCACAGCTCATGTTGCGCGCACGTGAAAGCAACAAAGTTTGCGGTGAACATTAGTAACAGACTACGCTACTTGTGATGATATCCGATATTTCACCGATCAAAATATAGCATCTAGTAGTTTGTAGGTATAAAATAACATAGGTATTACCACACCACCAAAAGACGTTTTATTTCTTGGTTCCTAAAGGGTTAACGCGTAAAACGCCGATAGTTGAAAATGCCAATGTGACGTTACAGACTTGCAAGCCTTACCCAAAATGCATGCGTGAAAGTTAGTGTAGTTGGAAATCGTGTATTTCTTGGAAAAGACAAGGGAGAGAACGGGGGAAATGCATAGACCCTGTTTGAATTTCTAAACTGAAACTAAATGGCCTAAACGAGCGATAGGAAAAATAAAGACTAGAAATGAAGATTAAAATGCTACTAATTAGTTGTTAAATATATAATATGCGTTAGTATAAATATTTTAGCCTACTGTATAAGAAAAATATGTTATTTGAATAAATATACAGGAAAGACGAAAAGGGTAAAAATAATAGCTAGAAGTGTGAAACCTGATGCATTAGATGACAAAACGGTAGAATAAGTAAAATATTTTCATTCTGGATTAACATGACTTAGATAATACTAGCGATATGGTAGAATGAAGACATATAAAGACGTGCCTGGGATTTCTTTACTGAAGCTAGCCATATTGAGGCCATAGAAAGGGGTGTCTCCTGATTTGAAAATTGTAGGTTAGCTTTTGAAAATAGACGCGTAGGAACGGAAGTCACCTGATTGGTTGAGGAGCATAACTAAGAAAGTGAAATAAATACTCAGAAAGACGAGCGTTCCTTGCCACTTTCAATTTAAACTTTCACATGTAAAGTTAATAACGTTTACAGACAAGTGTGTTCAGATGCCTTCGCTGTTCTGTTATTCAGCAGGAGATCTTGTGTGACCATTTATGGCCTGTAATTTACTTACATAGTGAAAAAATTCGATATTTCGAGTTTCTGGGTGTGAAACTGAAGTGAGCCAGTCACGTTGTTGTTCAACCCTGGTAACTGTTCGAGGCCATATGATTTGAGGGCCCTACCTTATCTTGAATCCTGAAAGCTGAGCAGTGCTGTGAGGAGGAAGATTTATAACCAGGACATCGCAGAATTTTCGACACCTATCTTAAGATAAGCCCTGTGTTTTGGGGCCTTGTGAATTCACTGAACTATTCTCCACAATTTGATATTTCAACCAGATTAAATAAAATGATGACAGTAGTGATTCCCCAAAATATGTGCTTTAGTTTGGACTAGAGTATTACAACAAGAACACTTCCTAGTCAGAAATAAAAGGACTTTAGTAGTGAAACTAGATTGTGTGTAACTGTATATAAATGTTTAATCTTAATGTTTTTTATGAATCAACTCAATTATACTTAATACATTTGAAAACAATTGTTCAGACCAAAATTCAATAGGGGGTTGTTTACTTAATAGTTTATTAACCTTAAAGTGTGGTTGTTGTTATTTTCTGCACATGCATTGCATATACCCTAGACACGTAGCTACACAACATCCATACATTATAACATATAAATTGGGGATAACTTACATAGCGGGTGGTAGTCATTGGTGGAAGCAAGACAGGTTTCCTGACATATAGTTAAAAGGTAAACTTCCTCAGGAGCTAGCATAGCTGACTTCACATCTGCTACACAAATATATATATAAGTAATATCGACCCACCACATATAGTGGGGGCTCGTCCGGGATTTCCAAAGTTTTATAATAAGTAAATAAGTGGAGGTTTTGGTGAATTGACATTGCTCTGTGTTGTCCTGTTAATTAGATACTAATTAGATATTTTGGTTTATTTAAATCACATTGGATAGAATATTAAGATGGCAGAATTGGCCAAGTACAGATCTTCTGCTGTGCAGACTGCGAAGGAAATGGGTATGGAGGGACAGATTTTAATTGATTATGTTACAGCAGAGGTTGATAAATATATAGCCAGAGAAAGGGAAGATGCTAGGGAGGCTAAGAAATTAGAGGCTGATAGATTGGCGGAGGAGAAACGAATTATGTTAGAAGATGCTAGAGAACTTAAGAAATTAGAGGCTGATCGGGAGGCTGAGATTAAGAGGCTGCAGTTGGAGGAAAAGAAACTTGAGGCTGAGAAGGAGGAAAAACGTCTACAGAGGGAGGCGGAACGAGAGAAAGAAGAAAAGAGGTTGGAGGCAGAAAGGGAAGACAAAAGACTGGCTGCTGAAAGGGAAGCAGAAGATAAAAGGTTACAGCGGGAGCATGAGTTACGACTAAGAGAGTTAGAGTTACAAGGCCATGCTCCTGAAAATGGAACTAGCCCATCCACTTCCGACTCAGCTGCAAGCCAGGGGGCCTCCTCATCAGCCATGGGGTTTCATTTGGATCCTTTTATTGAGAAAGACGATGATATTGAGTCCTTCCTTAGCCGTTTTGAAAGTTTAGCTACAACATATGGGTTGGAGAAGGATAAGTGGAGCCTTAAAGTATCCCAGGGACTTAGGGGAAATTCTTATGAAGTATTTTCCAAGCTCAGTAAAGATGACCAAGACGATTATGACATTCTTAAACATGCACTATTGGTCAGATACGAGAAAAACTGTGAATTTTATAGGAAGAAATTTAGACAGGCTAAATTACTCACAGGGGAGACCTACCACCAGTTCTCGGCCCGACTAGAGACCTATTTGGAGAAATGGACTGCTCTGGGGAAAACCCAAGATTTAAAGGAAATGGTTATGATGGAGCAGGTTAGAGAGTCCATGGCTCCAGACTTGAGAAAGTTTCTCACAGAACAGGGTGCAGAGAGACTGGTGGATATTTTAAATGTAGCTGAGAGATATCTAGCAGCCCAGTCAGAGTTGGCAGGAGCAAAGAAGAAACATATAGATCATAATAAGGGTCCCCAAATTCAACCTCAGAACAAATATGACAATAGAGATAAGTTTAACAAGAATAAACCATATTATGATAGGTCCAGGTACGAACAACGTGACAGAAACCCTCAATATAATGAAAGAAAACCTGTTAACCAGGGAAAGAAATATTGTAAATGGTGTAAGAGGGATGGCCATGACACCCATGACTGTAAAAGAAAACCTTCCACCTTTGCTGCAATGAAAACTGGGAACAAGGGAGTAAAGGCAAAACCTATTAAGCCACATGAGCCCTATCACCCCCCAGTATGTGAGGACGTTGTATGTAATGGGGTCACCATAAGGTGCCTTTATGATACAGGTCTAGATTATGATTCAGTCGTCAGTTCGCACCTAGTGAACCCAGATCAGTATACCACAGAGACAGTGGAGATACAAGGGGCGACTAAGGATATAGCAACCATGACACTTCCCGTAGCTAGGATAGAGGTGAAAACTCGTTATGTGGAAGGGATCATCAAAGCAGCAGTTATAAACGAACCCATATACCCTCTAATATTGGGATGTCGTTATGTCTTCTTGGGGAATCCCAAGAGACCTGTGATTATGGCAACAGTGCAGACCAGGTCACAGTCAAGGAAGGAGGAAGATGAACCTATAAATACTCATCCAGAGGAGATGAGGAAGGCACAAGCTGAAGATAGGTCACTCAAGCTGTGTTATAAAAAATTACCTAAATGCCATACACCTCCAAACAAAGGAGAATATTATATGAAAAATAAATTGTTATATAGGAAGGCTGGAACTGGATCCAATGGTCACGGACAGCTGGTCCTTCCCAAGGCATATAGGGAGAAGGTGATGGAATTAGGACATGCTATTCCCTTCAGTGGTCATATGGGGATCAGCGCTACAGGTCAGCGCATAGCTTGTCATTATTTCTGGCCAGGAATAACTGAGGATATAAAAAGATATGTAAAATCATGTCCAGAATGCCAACGGGTAGCTCCAAAGCATTGGACTGCCCCAGCAACTCTAGGGGAAATGCCCATAGTGGGAACACCTTTTGAGAGAGTTGCGGTGGACATTGTGGGACCTCTCACTCGGACAAAGAGGAGGAACAGTTACATTCTGACTCTGGTGGACACATGTTCCATGTGGGGAGAGGCGGTAGCCCTGTCATCAATTGATTCGAAGCATGTGGCAGAGGCATTACTCACAATATTCACGAGGTTAGGTTTCCCTCACCAAATCTTGACTGATAACGGCTCACAGTTCAAGGGGAGACTAACAGAAGAGGTATTTAGGATCTTCCAGGCCAAGCATTTTCATTGTAGTCCGTATCACCCCCAAGGGAACGGCCAGGTGGAGAGGTTCAATGGGACTCTCATTTCCATCCTGAGAAAGCTGGCCCATGAAAAAACCTGATACGTGGGACCAATTTTTGCCCGCTGCGTTGTTTGCGTACCGGGAAGTTCCACACAGTTCAACCGGGATGGCACCCGCAACCCTGTTATTTGGGAGGCCAATAAAAGGTCCATTGGAAGCCCTATTGAGGACGTGGACCGATGAGAAGGCAGAAGAGACTGTTACCTCATCATATGCGTATGTGAACGAACTGACCACTCGTCTAAAAACTGGCTGGAAAATTGCAAATGATAACCTCAGACAAGCCAGGAAGAAACATGCTGCATACTTTAATAAGAAAGCGAAAGATAGAGAATTACATGTGGGAGAGAAGGTGCTTCTTTTACTTCCCGCCAGTAGTAACAAGTTGCAAATTGGATGGCAAGGTCCATACACCGTTCTAGAAAAGATATCTAGAACCAATTATAAAATAGACAAGAAAGGAAAGGAGAAAATATATCATGTAAACCTCCTAAAGAAGTATCTCGAGAGAGAGAAAACCAGGAAGGGACACCTTTACTGGCCTTGTCCATTGCAACCCAAATGAAAAATGAACCACTCACCTCG
This sequence comes from Oreohelix idahoensis, assembly GCA_024509875.1. Classification (NCBI taxonomy): domain Eukaryota; kingdom Metazoa; phylum Mollusca; class Gastropoda; order Stylommatophora; family Oreohelicidae; genus Oreohelix; species Oreohelix idahoensis. Next base: position 278,674 of record JAMPIV010002303.1, read on the forward strand.
CAGGAATACCCCTTAAAACCATGTGAAACACCTGTACAGGTGAAAGTCAGTAAGCACCTGACTAAGAAACAGAGGGAACAGGTTCAAAAGGTTCTAACAGAACATACAGATGTGTTAACGGATAAACCGGGGCACACCCATTTGTTGGAGTATGATATGCAATTAATAGACCCAACACCTATCTGTATGAGGGCCTATACGATTCCGTTCGCTAAGGAACAAGCATTGAAGAAGGAGATAGATTATTTGTTAAAAGAAGGGATTATCTCTCACAGTGAATCTCCTTACAGCTCCAGTGTGGTTTTGCTGAGGAAACCCTCTGGGGAACATCGTCTGTGTATAGATTACAGAAAACTGAATGCTGTCACAGAGAATCAGGTGGATCCATTACCTGACCCAAATCAGCTGTTTGCCAGGCTGAATAAGGCAAAATATTTTTCTAAGGTGGATCTTAGCAAGGGCTATTATCAAATTCCAGTAAAGCCTGAGGTCAGATCTTATTTAGCATTTAGCACCTCGGATGGACATTATGAATTCAACATGTTGCCGTTTGGGTTGAAAAATGCTCCGAGTGTGTTCTCAAGAATGATGAGAAAATTGTTGGATCCACTAAAAAATCCATGTATAACGAATTTCATGGATGACATCCTCATTGCCACAGAAACATTTGAGGAACACATTAACTCTTTGACGATGCTATTTGATAGGCTCAGAAAGGCAAATTTGACTGCGAGACCAACCAAATGCTATATTGGTTGTAAAGAGTTGGAGTTCTTGGGACATACGATATATCAGGGTAACATGACCCCTGACCCCAAGAACCTGGAGAAATTACAGAGGGCACCTAGACCACAGACCAAGAAGGACGTGAGATCGTTTGTGTCGCTATGTGGATTTTATCAGAAGTACATAAAAAATTTTAACTCTATATGTGCTCCTCTAACGGATTTAACTCGCAAAGGAAATCCAGATAAAATTGTGTGGTCTGCTCAATGTGAATCGGCGTATCAAGAGTTAAAGGAGAAACTCACTAGTAAGCCTATTTTGAAATTGCCTGATTTGACTCAGGAATTTGTGGTAAGAACGGACGCTAGCAACGTAGGATTAGGGGCTACATTGTTGCAACGGTCCAATTCAAAAAAGGGGGAGCTGAACCCAGTCGCTTATGCTAGCCGCAAGCTGAATAAAGCGGAGCAAAACTACTCAACAAGTGAGAAAGAATGTCTAGCTTTAATCTGGGCTATAAAAAAGTTCCAGATCTATCTTTATGGTAAAACATTTGTGGTCCAAACGGATCATCAGCCCCTCGTATTTTTATCACAGGCTAAGCATGAAAACGCCCGATTATTAAGGTGGTCGTTACTAATCCAACCTTATTCGTTTTCCATTGAGTACATACCCGGTTCGCTGAATGTGGGAGCGGATTTTCTGAGTAGACATCCTTTGGAAGAAACTCAGGGGAGTCATAAGGCCAAATAAGTTAATTTGATCTATGTGAATCTCGGATTTTGAACTCGCTTTACAAGCATGTTCTTAAGTGGGGAGATGTGTGATGATATCCGATATTTCACCGATCAAAATATAGCATCTAGTAGTTTGTAGGTATAAAATAACATAGGTATTACCACACCACCAAAAGACGTTTTATTTCTTGGTTCCTAAAGGGTTAACGCGTAAAACGCCGATAGTTGAAAATGCCAATGTGACGTTACAGACTTGCAAGCCTTACCCAAAATGCATGCGTGAAAGTTAGTGTAGTTGGAAATCGTGTATTTCTTGGAAAAGACAAGGGAGAGAACGGGGGAAATGCATAGACCCTGTTTGAATTTCTAAACTGAAACTAAATGGCCTAAACGAGCGATAGGAAAAATAAAGACTAGAAATGAAGATTAAAATGCTACTAATTAGTTGTTAAATATATAATATGCGTTAGTCTAAATATTTTAGCCTACTGTATAAGAAAAATATGTTATTTGAATAAATATACAGGAAAGACGAAAAGGGTAAAAATAATAGCTAGAAGTGTGAAACCTGATGCATTAGATGACAAAACGGTAGAATAAGTAAATATTTTCATTCTGGATTAACATGACTTAGATAATACTAGCGATATGGTAGAATGAAGACATATAAAGACGTGCCTGGGATTTCTTTACTGAAGCTAGCCATATTGAGGCCATAGAAAGGGGTGTCTCCTGATTTGAAAATTGTAGGTTAGCTTTTGAAAATAGACGCGTAGGAACGGAAGTCACCTGATTGGTTGAGGAGCATAACTAAGAAAGTGAAATAAATACTCAGAAAGACGAGCGTTCCTTGCCACTTTCAATTTAAACTTTCACATGTAAAGTTAATAACGTTTACAGACAAGTGTGTTCAGATGCCTTCGCTGTTCTGTTATTCAGCAGGAGATCTTGTGTGACCATTTATGGCCTGTAATTTACTTACATAGTGAAAAAATTCGATATTTCGAGTTTCTGGGTGTGAAACTGAAGTGAGCCAGTCACGTTGTTGTTCAACCCTGGTAACTGTTCGAGGCCATATGATTTGAGGGCCCTACCTTATCTTGAATCCTGAAAGCTGAGCAGTGCTGTGAGGAGGAAGATTTATAACCAGGACATCGCAGAATTTTCGACACCTATCTTAAGATAAGCCCTGTGTTTTGGGGCCTTGTGAATTCACTGAACTATTCTCCACAATTTGATATTTCAACCAGATTAAATAAAATGATGACAGTAGTGATTCCCCAAAATATGTGCTTTAGTTTGGACTAGAGTATTACAACAAGAACACTTCCTAGTCAGAAATAAAAGGACTTTAGTAGTGAAACTAGATTGTGTGTAACTGTATATAAATGTTTAATCTTAATGTTTTTTATGAATCAACTCAATTATACTTAATACATTTGAAAACAATTGTTCAGACCAAAATTCAATAGGGGGTTGTTTACTTAATAGTTTATTAACCTTAAAGTGTGGTTGTTGTTATTTTCTGCACATGCATTGCATATACCCTAGACACGTAGCTACACAACATCCATACATTATAACATATAAATTGGGGATAACATACATAGCGGGTGGTAGTCATTGGTGGAAGCAAGACAGGTTTCCTGACATATAGTTAAAAGGTAAACTTCCTCAGGAGCTAGCATAGCTGACTTCACATCTGCTACACAAATATATATATAAGTAATATCGACCCACCACACTACTGAAACCCTATAAAAGGATAACGCTACACACACAAAATTCAGTTCATTTTCAAGCAAACATCTATGGCGTCTTTATCGATAAATTTAAGGAACATTGCTATTGGCCGACTGCATGCAGGCGAAAGTCAAAGTCAGGTTGTCAGGCATCTAAACGTGCATCAGAGTACCATCAGTCGACTTTGGCACCGGTTCCAAGCCACTGGCTCAGTTGAAGACCGGCATCGCAGTGGACGACCCAGAGTGACAACAGCAGCGGAGGATCGCTTTATTCTGCTTCGTCACCTCAGAGACAGGTTTACAACAGCTTCCTCAACTGCACATTCATTGCCTGCAGGACGTCATGTGTCTGATCAAACTGTCAGTAATAGACTGCATGACGCTGGATTTGGGCACAACGACCTCACCGAGGACCTGTCCTTACGCGCCGCCATCGCCAAAATCGACTTCTTTGGGCCAACCAGCATCGTCCCTGGGCAGCTGACAACCAATGGAGACGTGTCTGGTTTAGTGACGAATCTATCTTTGTGTTGCAGCGTCATGATAGACGGCGTAGGGTCTACCGTAGGCGAAATGAACGTTTTGCCCAAAATTGCGTTGATGAAGCTCCGCCGCACGGTGGTGGAGGTGCAATGGTGTGGGGAATGATCAGTTACAACGGAAGGAGTCAATTGGTGCACATTGAAGGAGGCTTGAATGCGCAACGATACGTCAATGAAATTGTTCGACCCCATGTCCTTCGACTTTTGGCTGCCCAAAGGTCTGTGTTTCAACAGGACAACGCAAGATCCCATTGTGCACGGTTGACCACACAGTTCATGACTGCCAACAATATTCTCACCCTTCCCTGGCCATCCCTGTCTCCAGACATGAGTCCGATTGAGCACCTGTGGGATGAGCTGCATAGACGTGTTTGTCGCCGAGACGTTGCTCCAGCCAATCGTCGTGATCTGTTCCAGGCACTCCAGGAAGAGTGGGCAGCCATCTCACAGGCCCACATCAGACGTCTGATCGCATCCATGCCCAGGAGATGCCATTCGCTGATCGATGCAGGAGGAGGCCACACACCATACTAACGGGAAAGTCCGTACGCCAAAAATCTCTCGTGACCCAGGTGCAAAACAACTGTCAATTGATTGGTTGAACCCTAAGGTATTCTTGTGTGCAATTTGAACAATTAACTCATTAAAATAAAAAAGTTATCGAATGTCAAAATTATGGCTATGTGTGTGCATTCAGTAGCTATGCGTTTCTTTTTTTGAACAGTATATATAGATTGAGTATATATATATATATATATATATATATATATATATATATATATATATATATATATATATATATATATATATATATATATATATATATATATATATATATATATATATATATATATATATACACCCCTGTTCACAAAGTTCCGGGACTCATTTTTTATCCGGAAAACCGTTATAAGGAGCTAGATGATATTAACACAGTGCACGTGTCAACCACGTGCCACTATATGTAACAAACCTGAAGTTTGTAATTTCGCGCATGCGCTGTGTGGTAGCGTATAAGCGGATGTGACGTAATAGGGCTCGTCGCGTTTCAAAAATGGACAGCAAAACTCAACAACGTGTGTGTATTGATTTCTGTTTTCGTCTAGGAAAAACTGGTTCCGAAACTCTCGAAATGTTGCAAATAGCTTTTGGAGAGTCCTGTTTAAGTAGATCTAAAACATTTGAGTGGTATTCCCGTTTCAAAAGTGGACTCCGATCCTTTGAAGATGGCCCCCGTCAAGGGAGACCCTCTATCTCCCACACCGACGAGTTCGTTGCACGTGTCCAAGAAATGATACGCGCTGACCGACGTCTGACTATCAGAGAGGTTGCTGATGATCTTGGAATATCAATTGGTACGTGTCATAAAATCGTAACTGAAGATTTGCACATGAGACGGGTGTCAGTGAAACTCGTGCCACGCCACCTGACTGAGGACCAGAAGGACGATCGGTTGTCCATTTGCACTGACCTCCTTGAGATAGCAAAAAACGACGCAAATTTCATGTCCTCGATAATAACTGGTGATGAAAGCTGGGTGTACGGATATGACCCGGAAACAAAGCAAATGTCCTCCCAGTGGCAAACGCAATCATCTCCTCGGCCGAAGAAGGCCCGACAGGTCAAGTCCAATGTCAAGACCATGTTAGTAGCGTTTTTCGACATTGATGGCCTGGTGCATCATGAATACGTCCCTATAGGACAGAGTGTCAATGCTGAATTCTACAAAACAGTCCTGCAACGCCTCCGTGACGCTGTGCGCAGACATCGCCCTGAGAAGTGGCACACAGGCAATTGGCGTGTTCATCATGGCAATGCACCTGCACACAGGTCTGTCACCACAAACGCATTTTTGACGAAACACAACATTCCATTGCTCCCGCATCCTCCATACTCACCCGATCTTGCTCCGTGTGACTTTTTCTTGATCCCGCAACTTAAGACAACAATGAAAGGTCATAGATTCGATGACATTGAGCAGATTCAAGCCAACGCGACGAGACAGATGAGGGCTATTCCGCAAAGTGACTACCAGAGGTGCTTCCTTCAGTGGCAGGAGCGTTGGAATAAGTGTGTACACTCACAAGGGAACTACTTTGAAGGAGATAGAACCAAATAGTATGTAAGTCTACTTATTCGAATAAAAAAAATGAGTCCCGGAACTTTGTGAACAGGGGAGTATATATATATATATATATATATATATATATATATATATATATATATATATATATATATATATATATATATATATATATATATATATATATATATATATATATACACACACACACACACACAAATAAGGAAACAAATGAATGAAGACAACCTACCTGCTTGAGACATGTTGTAAGAGACAACTAATGTTAGGTTGTGCATCTCATAATTTAAAACAATTTGCTTCAGAAACCACCTCTGCGTGACAACAAGAATAATTTAGTTCAAACTTCTTGTTACAGCTACAGCGATGGTTTCAAGCTAGCTAAGGAGCGCAAATGAAAGTGAGGATTACATATATAGATATACATGACTTACAAATAATTTAAAAACAGAAAAATAATAACAAACACGCAATATTACATTACGTTTATACACTAAAACTATTTGTTTACAGCTGTCTATGCTAAAAATGAACTAAACTTAACTGAAAACTTTCATGTGAGCTAAAGTAGAAATGTTTATGTACATACACAAGCATTCCCAGGACTGTTCGAAGACAAGACGTGCTTGGAATAAATCTCACAACAGAGTGAAATACTAGTCCTGTAGTGCGTGCACTTAAGAAAGTTTGGGCCCGCACAACCGCTCTTGCAGTTATAGGACGTCCAATGGTACAAAATGGAATTTAACCCACCCTACCCTTTAATAGAATTATAAGAAGAATACAAGGTATATTTTCATCGCTTAGTAATAATTAGACAATATATGCGATGTATATTCATGCAGCGATGATTAATTGATTTACATGAATTACTGAGATATTGATATCTAACGATAATTACTGACACTTTATCATAAAAAGGTCTGGAGTTGACTCTTGCGTGGTGCGAGCGGTGCTGACGCCCCCGCGCCGTATTCAGTGGGGGCGCCGTAATTAAAAAACAAATGCGGAATTCATAGTGTTATCCAACCCGACAGTATAAAATTGACCCTCATAAGAGAATAGGACGTTACCGTATAGCAATCAATACTCTCTAGCTCCATAAGGAGCATAGGCTTTCAACAAACACAAGCCAAGTCCTCCTGTCACGTGCCATTCGCTCAAGGTCTTTCCATGTCTTCATTATTATTTTTAATTCTGTTTCCTGTTTTCTTTGGCACGGGTTGCCTCCCCTGTCCTCTGCAGTGATGGTCCATCAATGGCCAAAACCAAGAGTATATCATGTGGGTCTTCAAATGTGTCTACCTTCGCACACGATTACACTTGGCAGAGAAACAGTTAGAAGGATGATGATGCTTCTACCTCGAGGGTATTCACAAGATATTTCAGAAGTCAAAAACAGTTTTGAATGTGTCTTAGCACAGTAAAATTATTATCTGCCCAACAACGTTTGCGTAGAGCAAAATGGTATGGTTTAATTCGTTCAAGCCCTCAGCTGATTTAATTCAGTGAAATCGTAATTTAGTAGCTCTGTTTTAAGTGTATTTTATATGACTGAGACATACGGGTGCTGTACACTCAAAAGGATTAAATCAACCATAAATGTATATATATATATATATATATATATATATATATATATATATATATATATATATATATATATATATATATATACACAAATAACAAATTTAATTATCAATTATATGTAACAGTGTAAAATGAATAATTCTCTTTTTGAAAAAAAAAATTATCATCACATGGTGATGTTACGCATATTGAGGGAATTTTCTGAAAAGTTCACTTGACAGCTTTTAAGTTTGTACTTAGCTGCCAGTAAGTTTGTTGATCTTTGCTCCAGCGGATGGTTGGTTCTTTGCAGGTTATGGACTGATGCACTCTCGTCACTGGTCAAGTCTGAAGATTGTGACACGTTCCAAGAAATGTCAGGGAGTAATCACGAAGCTGGCCCAGTGTCTTCAATCCCTGTCTGATGATGGTGTCTAGCGTTGACAGCAGGCCACTTAGACTACACAATGTGTTCCAGAGATAGCACCCTCAACTAGTACCGCCGACCTAAAATTTCTTTAGGAATACTGACCCTGGCGTAGAGAAATGTTTAAGGTAACTTGTTAAGATGCCTTTTACACGCCGTCTGGGGTATTGATTTACAATAGGCTCCCAATCTGACTTTGTGTTTCAGATTCCTAGGATTCGCGCTTTCCGTGTCAATGTAGGTAGAGTTTTCCTGGGATATAAGTCCACAAGATGCTCAAACAAGGTCCAATCCGATAAAATGGAATTCTGATCCTATTCCTTACTCTGTCTAGCTAGTTGTCTTCTTGGCGAGGTGAATTTCACAGTGCTCTAAACCGGCGAAAGTGTCAGATTATATTGGAACGTTCTTCCCAATGGTTGTTGCAATCTGACCAGGCTCCAATCATAGGTGTTGTTTATAACATCTAGAACTGCCCAGCCAATTGTATTCATTCATGCGTGTTATGATGAGGTTCATCCCAACAATTTCCTGCGTGAATTTTTAAAATATCTTTTTAAAATTTAAACTCATGACTTCATCTACCATATATGGCCCGACTTCTTTCGTCCTCTTAAGTAACCTTTCAAATTACGATTTGTAACATCGCCTGCAGATAGTGTCATCGCTAATTTGTCTACTCAGACGTGTTTATCTGTAATAATTACACAGACAATGTCTGGACGGAGGCGGTTAAGCGATTATCACCTGCACTTGAATTCGGTCACCAGACGGATAATTGCTGATATATCGCTTCCCCAGACTTTTCCTCACAGACAATATTTGCCCTTATTTTGTAGTTTGACTCCGTATTGTCGCTTTAAGCATGCAACACTACCTGTGTCAACAATCATTTTTACGTTGCCCATATGAAGTCAAATCTGGTTCAACAACTTAAGCGATTATAATTAATCCTTAAGGATGGGCAATTAACCGTGAAATAACACTATTGCAGTGTGAAACGAGGTCAGCAAATCTAGGGCAGGTTTATGGGCATAAAATGAAGAAATAAATGGATAGTTGCACAGAGAGAGAGAATGAGAAAAATCAGAACGGCCAATTCTGTGACACTCTGCCATGCGTTATTCGATCTGCCTCTACTTCCCTTACCCTAGTGGTTCGAGAACAAGGACTGCCTGGTAATGCTATTAACAGGCATCCTGAATGTGTGTCCTGTCCATAGCCAGTCTTCATCTTATTTCTGGTGCCACTGGCACTTGTCGGGTTCTTGTCATTAGTTCCCCGTTGGTCACCTTGTCGTACCATTTCGGTCCTTCTATTCTACATAATCACCCATTTATGAAAGTCTAACATTTTAGTTGTTGTTTTTGTTATTCTGCATGTTTCATAGACATACAACAGGATTGACTTGATATTTGAGTTCAGGTTTCATATTTCTGTGTTGGAATTGATTTCTTGTGATCTCCGTATATTTCCCAAAGCAATGAAAGCTCCTTTGCCTTTTGAATTCTTATTTTGATATCTGTCTATGTCTTGAACTCTGTATTTATTGCTGCCAGGATGAATGTATAATTCTACGTTCTGTTCTTATTTCTTGCATTTATTCTAATTATTTTTGTCATTTTCATAGTCAGTTATGAGTGAAGGAACCTACTATAATGCTATCAAAAGGTTTCTCCAATATGTAACCTATCTAATGTCAGAGAAATTGCAATAGTTCTGATATAAATGTAACTTCGACAAAGCCAAAGTAAAAGTTATCATGTCCCCTGCCGAGATAGGATCGACAATTATGTTACATTAACACTTATTACCTCTCTTCGTTTATTGCGTCATTAACAGCTAATCTAAATCAGTAATTGTACTGGATTGTAACGGTAATAATAACAATCGATACTCCATTGTTATGCTATGAAAGTCTCCTTCGAATATTTGACACTTCGATAACTTCTAATGAGCAGATTTCAGATAGTTCAATTAATGCTGCGCATGCCACGGTCTTGTGTTTCCGATTTTGAATAATCTAATGATAATGTTAATTTTAACCACTTTATTACACTGTTTTTTTTTATTTTTTTATTTTTGCTTTGTTTGTTGATTCTCTTTTTTCTCTTTCAATTTATGACTGAAACTCAATTATGCAGCGTAAATTGTGCAACCCTTAATATGTAGGTCTATGCATGTTTTATTCGCTGGTGTGCTACCGGGGCCCGAAAGCGGGAGGGGAGATGTCTAGTAACATTTTATCCTTTCAAGCTTATTGTAAAAGGCGACTACGGAGGGTTGGACATGGGCAGAGCCCGATTTAGTAACTTCAGGGCTTGGTTTAACCACTTGGGTGGGGCCCCTGGACTTAAGATTATTTCACTTTCGGTATCAGAAATAAATGCTATAACACTGAATGAAAAATAAAACAATATCTATATTTATTGTATTTATTGTGACACATAAACTATTACAGCAAAATTATATCGATAAAGAAATATTTCTTGTTTTCTGCTCCACAAACTGTTTACAATTGGGTCTCATTCAAAGCAAAGAATGTTAGGATTGTCAAAGGCTTTCCAATGAATGAAGAAGAAAGAATCGGCAGCAGTAATTTCCATTTCATCGACTAGCACACCAATCAATCAATACCCTTCAGCTCCGCGAAGAGCATAGGCCTTCAACAAACACATGCCAAGTCTTCCTGTCCTGTGCCATCCTCTCAAGTTCTTTCCATGTTTTCGTCATCATTTTCACCTCTGTATCCAGTTCTCTCCTCCATTTGTTCTTTGGTCTACCTCTGTCTCTATTGCACTACAAGGCTTTAAAACTGTTCGGCGAGACCCAAGTAGAAAGCTAGAAATAGGTATAGTCGTGTATATTTCCACTTCTATTAGTTATCGCCGCAGAAGCGATTTAGAGACAGCAGAGACCGAGTGCATATGGTTACAAATAAAAATACCGAGACAGGGACAATTTCTAGTCGGGTATCTTCATAGAAATCCGAGTGCAGGAGCCATCTGGTATGAAGATTTCACCACTATGATGGATAAAGTATTTACCACTGCCAAAGAAATTCTTCTTCTAGGCCACTTCAACATCGGCATACACAACACAAACGAAACGCCGGGGCTCATACAACCTAAAAAAAATAGTCAACCAGCCTACCAATGTAACAAAAACATCATCCCCAACAATTGCCCACATTCCATCTACGTCACATGTGCAGAAAACATTATAGAATGCTCTGTTCCAATTGTTGCAATGAGTGACCACTATCCAATATGTTGCACGTGTTCAAAGAATAAATATAAAGCTCCCAGAAATAAACAAATAAGTATTAAATTTAGAAGTTTCAAAAATTTCAGCCATGAACTATTTTTACATGATTTGCGAGCTGCACCTCTAGCCAGTATTTACCTGTTTTCTGATCCCGATGACGCCATTGTTCATTGGACACGTATCTTTCGTTGTGTGTTTGATAACCACGACAAACTAAAGTATTTCGTGTAAAACGACAGATAAAATCTCCTTGCATCACACAAGCAGTGCTAGAAGCTACAAGGCAGCGAGATCGAGCTCACAAAAATAAGGACTTTAACACATACAGAGCACAAAGAAACAATGTACAATATTTAATGCGTAGAGAAAAGAAAACATACTTTAAAAACTTAGTTCAGAACAAAACAAACAGTAAAGATGTGTGGAAAGCAATCAACACACTAGCAAACAAACGAAATTCGCCAGACTCGTTAACCCCCAATACCTCATTTACTTGTACAGACTTCAGCAATTACTTTCAAGCAGAAATAACCAGTCTTAAATCTACGATACCAGATTCCCCTTATGACCTAGGCCTACTGTCAGCATTATTTGAAAATAAATGCTCAAACACAATCCCACCTGACATTCCGTTTATGACAGTTAATGAAGTGTATAACTATTTTCTAAGCCTTAAAGAGAATAACTCATCAGGACGTGACGGAATCAGTAACCCAATACTGCGCTATGCTGCGCCAGTTATTAGTGATTCACTAACATACATATACAATCTATGTATCGAAAAGAGTTACTTTCCGTGGCACTTTAAATTCATTAAGGTATACCCTCTTTTCAAACCTGGTTCCTCCGATAATATAATTATAACTTTGGTAACTATAGGCCAATCTCTCTAATATCATCGTTATCCAAACCACTGGAAAAACACATACATAAATTAACACTACAACACCTAGTTAACAACGATTTGCTAATTTATAGTCAATCGGGGTTTAGATCTAAATATTCATGTCACACTGCTCTAACTAAGATGATAGGCAACTGGCACCTACATATTAGCATGTGTGGGGCAGTCTTTGTAGACTTTAAAAACGCATTTGATATGATAGATCACGCGGTTTTAGTTAGAACACTAGAAACATCAAAAGTAAACTTTCAACTGCTGACAATAATTAAATCATTCCGTCAGACAGAAAACACGTAATTTCTTACAATAACTCCTATTCAAACCCAGCCGTAATAAATACCGGAGTTTCTCAGGGTTCTATACTTGGTCCTCTACTTTTTGTCATATACATTAATGACCTTCCACTACACATCAAGCACTCCTCCTGCGACCTATTTGCAGACGACTGTACTATTTACACGAGTGATAAAAGTTGTAACACACTCGAACTATCGTTACAAAAGGATACGGATAATCTGATTAAGTTGAACAACGGAAATCGCATGCTAATAATTTTCATTAAAACAAAAATTACAAAATTCAGAGAAAACAACACTTCGTATCTACATTGGTACCTCACTAATTGAAAACGTTAATGAACATACAACTCTAGGTATAGTCGTTGACTAGCATCTAAATTGGAACTCACATGTACATGCACTGACAAAGCAAACGGCACAGAAAGTTTACCAGTTAGCTAAAATCAAACATTTCCTAGATGGGACCCAAGGATGCAGCAATAGAGAATACAGTCAGCGACCCATAGCTTGACTGCTTGCATCAGGGTCAGCGAACCAGAGCTGACCAAGACCCTACTCCACCTCCATGTGGTGGTCCTGGAAACAGACTGCATCACTGCAGTCTGGCTGAGAGAGTAGGGATCGCAGAGGGAAGGCAAACCCGGTCCCAAAAAATGCCGTGCTGAAGTCTGATGTGTCGACCGAAAGGTGCAGATATCACAGCTCCGGCGTAAACAGACACAACGCAACCAACGTCCTTTTCAGGACGAACGAGGAAGAAGAAGAAACATTTCCTAGAAGAAGAAGCACGACAATTGTTCTATATATCTCACATACAAGCAAACCTTGACTGTTGCTCCACAATCTGGGACGGTTGCTCAAGGTCTAACACAAAGAGACTACGTTCACTACAAAAACGTGCAGTGCGTCTAGTCTCTGACAACTGCCTAACTCAGTGTGTAGATCTGTTTTAAAATCTCCAAATATTGCCCTTAAGAAAGCGCCTTCTGTTTAACAAAGCTAAATTTGTTCACAAAATCCTGTCACATAATGCTCCAGCATATCTGTGGCCAATGTTCAAATACAATGAAAGACGCAGTCAACGCTTTAACAAATTGCAAGTGCCCAAGCCTAGGCTTGACTTATTCAAGAAAAGCTTAGCGTACTCTGCTGCTCATCTTTAGAATTGTCTTCCACATAACCTAAGAAACAACCTCAGTCCCTATTCATACAATAACAGACTTTTCAAATACTTTATGAGTTCTGATTACATGCCCCCCTAATCGGATTATCTTTTCTTATAATATCAGCTGTATGTTATAATGACTATTTTTGTACTTGTCAACAAAATTTATGTCATGCTTATACGTAGTCAATGTTAATATGAGTGTGCTATTTTATTTTACTTTACAACGTTGAATTCCTTGAAATTGATATGTAAAATGCCTGTTAGAGTAAATGAATTCAGTATGAAAGGTGAGAGAAAGGAAGGGCAGAATGTCAGACGGGCCTGCCTGCCCAATTCTCAACCCTTTGAAAATAAAATTCATTCGTTCGTTCTCTTTCCCTGTGGATTCCAGAACAAGGACTGCCTTGTAATGCTATCAACAGGTTTCCTCAATGTGTGTCCTATCCATCGCCAGCGTCTTCTTCTCAACTCTTGTTCCACAGGCACTTGTCTGGTTCTTGTCATCAATTCCACATTTGTGACTTTGTCATACCATTTCAGTCCTTCTATTCTACGCAAGCACCCGTTTATAAAAGTCTGTAGCTTTTTGGTTGTTGTTTTTGTTGCTCTCCATGTCTCAGAGCCATACAATAGGACTGACTTGAGTTGAAGATTCTTATTTTCGTGTTGGACGATTTCTCTTGTTCTCCATATGTTTCCCAATGGAATGAAAGCTCCTCTTGCTTTTTGTATTCTTATTTTGATATCATTGTCTGCCCCTCCAACTTTGTCTATATTACTGCCAAGATATGTGTACGATTCTACATCCTTTAGTGGTGTTTCTTCAACCTTGTTATCATTTCTTGCATTTATTCTCATAATCTTTGTCTTTTCCCTCTGTATTTTCAAGCCCACTTGTTGTGACTTCTCATCGAGAATTTTCATTTTGTCTTGCATCTGATTATGGTTATGGGACAGAAGAGCCAAATCATCACCGAAATCCAGATCATCAAGCTGTTTAGTCAGATTCCACTGGATTTCATTTCTGTTGTGTGATGTCGATGTTTTCATTATCTATCTACCTACTACTCTATCTCTCACTCCGTCTGTTTTTCTCTCTTGCCCCCTTCCCTCTTTTTTTCAGTATGTGTGTGTGTGCCTATCTCTCTCATTGGTTTTGTTTGGTTTTAAGGACTATCTTCATTGCACACGGACAACTCTATCAGTGCTCCGATCTCCTAGCACCGGCGAGAATTCCAATGTGTGTATTTAGGAATCACGCGTTCTATAAATACATTTGGTGCGTAGGTTTCTAATTTTTAAATTTTGCCAGTGCAGCGGCCTTATGGCCTACTCTTTATGATTTCCAACTGCCGTGGGATTTTTAACGTGTGCAACGCACACGGGACCTCCTCTTTTCCGCCTTTATCCGAAAAGGCAAGGCATTCGATCTTACTACCCTTGAGACTAGTATTCTTCTTCTTCCTCGTTCGTCCTAAAAAGGACGTTGGTTGCGTTGTGTCTGTTTACGCTGGAGCTGTGATATCTGCACCTTTCGGTCGACACATCAGACTTCAGCACGGCATTTTTTGGGACCGGGTTTGCCTTCCCTCTGCGATCCCTACTCTCTCAGCCAGACTGCAGTGATGCAGCCTGTTTCCAGGACCACCACGTGGAGGTGGAGTAGGGTCTTGATCAGCTCTGGTTCGCTGACCCTGATGCAAGCAGTCAAGCTATGGGTCGTTGACTGTATTCTCTATTGCTGCATCTTTAGGTCCCGAGACTAGTATGATATCATTAGGACCCTTGGTTCTGAAACAAAATGCAATAAAATATATTCCTTCTACTGGGAATCGAACCCAGAATTCGAGTCGGACGCCAAACTTCTTAGCCACTCCGATCAAGATTCATTACAACACGAATAAGTGCCGACAAAGAAGGAATATAAAATATGTATCAATTTTCTCTCAGTGAATGATCTTCTTCTCGTTCGCTGTTGTTTAGTAATGTCTACACAAGAAGTCCGGTTCTCTGGATGTATGTTGCTGTGGTTGAAAGTTCATCAACAATCCCAAACAGCTTCGTGTGAATGTGCGTCTCTGTGGGCCAATGTTCAGTCCGCAATTGAATAAGCATGTGGCAGTCATGCAGGATATGTTCGGCTGTCTGTGCTGCCTGTCCCACGTACATAGGGGTGACCAATCTCAGTCTGTATAAGTGACTGTTCAGTCTGTTATGTCCTGTTCTAATACGTTGTTGGTCAATTTTCCTGATGGCCTTGATAAGGGTCTTCTTTTCCTGGAAGGTGATTGTTTGTTCTTTTTGTTCCCGCGTTGCTCCCTCTTTTGCTAACGCATCTGCTCTCTCATTTCCTGGTATGTCACAGTGTGATGGTATCCACTGTAGCACTACCCTTCTTTTGATATTTACGATATATGTATGATTTTTTCCATTTTGTTTATTTGTGTGGTCTTCATGGCACCCGTGATCAACCGAAGCGCTTAGTTTTGTACCTTATCCAAGGCTTGTAGGTGTGATTTGGCTGCTGTAAACCATGCTGCTGATCCGTACTCTAATAATGGTCTTATTGTACCTGTATAAACTTTCTTTATTGTTGTTTCATTAGCTCCCCAACTTGATCCAGCTATTTTCCTCAGTATGGAAGGTTTTCTTCTTGCTTTGGCCTCTGTTCTCTCGATGTGGTGCCTCCATGTCATTCTCTTATCTAATATAATGCCCAAGTACACCGGTTCCTCGTCTGTTCGGACATGTATATTTCCAAGTCGTATCTCTCCTGCTTTGTCTTTGTTTGAGAGCGTGAAAAGTGTTGTTGAGGATTTTTCAGCGTTGATCTGCACCATCCATTTCTCTGCCCATGCTGCTATGTTGTCTGCTGCCCTTTGTATTCGCTTATTAGCGATAGTTAGATGTTCTTCTACACACCACACTACCAAGTCGTCAGAGTATAGGGCTGCTCTCACACCTTGTGGCAGATCGTGTATGAGGTCATTGATGAACACAAGGAACAGGGTGGGAGAAAATACTAAGCCTTGAGGAACTCCATGTTTTAGGAGGATTTTCTTGCTGTTGTGGCCTTCCATGGTGACTCTTGCTTTCCGATTGTGTAGGAACGACTGGATTCATTTTCTCATATTACCCTTGATTCTGTTTCTTTGCAGTTTTACTATTAACCCGTCATTCTATACTTTGTCAAAACCTTTTTGGAGATCTATCCATAGGGTAAAGACTTTTTTCTTTTCTTGGAAGGCATCTTCAACGATCTGGGGCAGGTATATGATTTGGTCTTCTGTGCTGCTGCACTCTCTAAACCACGCTTGTTCTGGCACTAAAATGTTCTCGGATTCCGAGTACCATTTCAATCTTCTGTTGATCATCTTCTTCATTGTCTTATATACACAGCTAGTTAGGCTTATTGGTCTGTAGCTGGTGGCCTTCCTGTTGTCTTTTCCATTCTTTATGATGGGGCACATGAGCGCCTCTCTCCATGTCTTATGCACACTGCCTGTCATCCAACTGTAGTTGTATATCTGCAACAGTTTGCTCATTGCTGTATATCCTAGGTGTTTTAGCATTTCGTTGGTTATACCATCCGGGCCTGGTGATTTCCTGTCTTTAGGTTTCCACAAGGCTGTTTTTAACTCTTCCATAGTGAATGGTTTGGACATGATCTTGAATATAATCTTTCAGTCCACCTATTCAGTATGGCTTTCCTAATTTTGATCAAAGCTGAAGGTGGCAACACCAAAGCGGGGTCCTGTAGGCGCGGCGCCCGATTGGGTCAAATCAGTTAAATCGGCCTAAGGCCGGTTCTGTGCATGGGGCTAGGTACTCCATCATGTCAAACGTCAGTAAAAGAAACTTTAAGGAATATGAACATATCCTCTACAGCAAGTAATTCAGATAAGGCTATTACGATATCCTGGAGATACGGCAATTCAGACATCCAGGATATACGGAAATTTAAATATTTAGGAGATAAGACAATTCAGATATCCAGGAGATAAGGCAATTAAGATATTCAGGAGATACGGCAATTCAGATATTTCATGAGCTAAGGCAATTAAGATATCCAGGAGATACCGCAATTCAGATATCCAGAGGATACGGTAATTCAGATATTTCATGATCCAGGAGTAAAAGCAATTAAGATATCCAGGAGATAAGGCAATTCATATATGCAGAAGATAAGTTAATTCGGATATCCAGGAGATATGGCACTTGAGATATCTATGACAGAAGAAGGTCCTATATTAAAGTGGTTAATTGCGTTCATCAGAGAGAGAGAGAGAGAGAGAGAGAGAGAGAGAGAGAGAGAGCTAAAGATTCAGAAAGACCTATATGGAATGCAATAGAACATGATTACGTCGCAGGCATGTGTTAAAGGTCAATGCTCCCTGGGAAGTTGAGGGGTAATGAATGACCTTTCAACTCCTCAAGGAGCATAAGCCTTCAACAAACTTATGCCAAGTCTTCTTGTCCTGTGCCATCCGCTCAAGGTCTTTCCATGTCTTCTTCATCTCCTTCATGTCTGTCTCCTGCTCTCTTTTCCATGTGTTCTCTGGTCTTCCTCTGACCCTGGGTATTCCAGAACAAGGATTCTCTAGTAATCTAGTGTCTTGACTTCAGTGAATTCCCCAGAGCAACTAATAATACGTTGCATATAGGATTAGCAACCTCGTCTATTAAAAGTAATTGCTACATGCACCGCTATTGAATGAGCATGTGCTTAAATGTAAACTTCCTCAAGGCAGCTTTGTGCAGTGGTGCATTCATTCATTCATCTCGTCTGTTTGCGTATTACGGAGCAAGGAACAACTGCTACAGCTGGCTACACTGAAGGAAGCGTGCATCTAAGCACATACCTCTGTAACGGTGGTTTATGTAGTAATGTGTTTTACATGATGAGGTTACCAGTTAAGACGATGTGTCAATTCTTAGGCAGACGTTTCCTGAAAGACAGGATATATATGTGTGTGTGTGTATATGTGTGTGTGTGTGTGCGTGTGCGTGCGCGCGCAATCGCGCGCGTAGACGCTTGTATGCGTGCATGTGTGTTTGAATGTGTAAGGAAGGATATAATGAAATTAAAATTTATAAAATGATGTAAAATGTATTTTCTTTTTCGTTACATCATCTGTTGTGGTTATTTATTTTTATGTATGTGTGGATGTATATATGTTTTTTATTGCAAGTATATATGCGCTTGTGTATTTATGTAACATCCACATATAGACCAATAGATCCGCTTCTTATCTCAAATGTATTTGTTTTCAGAAACTTTAACTGAAAAAAAAATGCATTCTTTGCGTAAGAGAAATCTTAATACCCCTCGTAAAATGAAAAAAAACCCATTAATGTTAGGCACCATCTATTTGCTAAGCCCACAGGTTCAAATTTCACTACCGCGACTGCAACATTGTTGATAAACAGCTCAGGTTGCTATTCATCTGACGAAACAAATATTCAAGCGGATCACATGTGCAAGGAGGATGTAAAAATATCCGGATCAGACGTATTCGTCTATTGCAGATATTTAAGAGTCTTAGGAAGAATGAACATCGTTCATGCGACGCATCTGTTGATGTATCCTCTCCTTTTAAAATATTCAGTCGTCCCTTAATCTACATTCTATTTCTTCTTTATAATTGTGACGAAGTAAAAATCGCCTTATTTTCTCTTCTTAACTCTTTTTTCATACCAGATCACTCATTCCTCTTATTTCTCGAACATTCACCACTCGTCTAAAAATTAGGAGATCTCCCATTCTTCTGAAAAATGAAAAGTCATACCTCTCTCTTTTTTTCCACTGTTTTACTGGCAAAAGTTTTTCACCTTCGCCGTGAACTTCTGACCGCTGTCCTACTTAACATGGGTTTGCCCTGGAAATAATTAGAAATCTAGCAAACTGGTAGGAAGATCGTTATTGTCATGTGACCTTTGACCTCAGCAACCAGCGAGAGTTAATTTAAAATCACAACTGGGACGCTCTCTTCCGGGATCAACTCGTTTCATATTTAGACACTTGTCTGAGATATGAAAACTCTTTATCTTTCCTACGCTACTGCTGTAGGTTCTTGCCACTAATTGGTGTCCAGGTCTATGATTAGAAATAAGAGGGGGTAAAAATTTACCCTAGACTAATGATAACATTTATAATCCTTACAAGAAAAAACATATTTTAAGTTTGTTATCAGAAATCATCTTGGTGGTACTGCTGGTAATTAGTTACATATTGTTAACTAATTTATTATCTTGATGGTTATCTAAAGCTGGTTTGATATATGATATTGTAATACTTAGTATAGTTAAGACTAAAGAAAGTATTTTTGCCTTAATTATTATTTGTGAGTTAGAGATCTCAAACTCGCTGAACGAACCACTACGGCTAAAATGGAAGAGTCTGCAGAGTTTGATGAGTGCAGAGTATTCTGGACAGAGTTAGCCATTGAGTGTGAACTCTCCGGAGAAGAACTGGAAACTTTCGTTTCACAAGAGGTGGAAATATGCAGGATGAGAGAGGCGGAAAGGAAAGGAACGGAGAGACAGAAATCTCTCGAATAGGAGGAAGCTCTGAGACAAGCAAATAGACAGGAGCGGAAGAGAGTAGAACAAGAAGAGGTACTGCAACATAAATTAAGGATGGAAGCTTTGGACGCTGAACTACTGCGCCTCAAAACGATGCAGTCCACAATACGTTCCAGGACCTCAGATCCTCCCAGCCCCTCACCATCCGTCAGTTGAGTTACTCCCGCAAGTAACACCTCAAACTTCACCCAGAGAGAGTCACGTCTGTTTGTCAAACCCAATTACCAAAAAGAGTAGAGGGACAGATTTCAAAACAAAGGCATTAGGACCACTCTGAGAAGCAGAAGCGTGCAGAGGCAGATGATCTGGAGAAACCCACTTCCACCTCCTGTACGACTCACAACAGGCGTACCAAAAACAACGACACCAACAACCTGGTAAATAGGATCGCTCAACAGAAAAAGATTTCGCACACATATGGGAAGGAAGGGGTGTTCGAAAACATCACCTGTTGGCCAACTTGCATCAGTTAGACTGTATGCGCCGAGACCCAGTCCCACAGATTTCATACAAAGCTAATGCCCCTACCATGGATGGGAACTTGACGAAGGCTCGAAGTGGATACAGTGATTCTCAAAATGTAGAGACTGCCACAGTAAAAGGAGAAGAAATCACATGTTTGCATTATCAAGGTTTTGAGTGTGATGCCCTTGTCTCGGTCTCTGTCGTTGACCCTGATCAAGTCATCGAAGAGGATATAGAGGTAACAGCACCTATGATAATCAAGGGAAGGATGATTTTTCCTGTAGCGTATTGTCGCAGATATATTTGATTGTGCACTCCAATTGACGTTGAATGAGAATTCAATTGTCGCATAAAGAGTTTTGTATAGTAAGGAAGATGTGTAGAAAGCACATAGACTTTTAGACACTAGTTTTCACAGATATGAGCTAGTGTTGAGGGAAAGAGTTAACAGAAGGGCACAGGTTGGTGTCAGTGATTCTCTCACCTTTTAGACTACCAACTCTTGTATTTTTCTGGCGACGACTATCTCTTTCTTACTCTAATCTTTTTGAAGATGAACTAGCAGTAACAAGTAATACAAAGAGGGTTGAGAATGTTTTTTTCTGAACAGAACATACAATCTACTAAGTCAAACTCAGAATGATGGTGAGTTACAGACTGTACATAATTACTTTAATTACAGTAGAAATATAAAATCAATGTTGACATGTACTTTGAAAAAAAGAAATACTAGGAAATTTAGAACTGTCAGCGTCTTTGGTTCAGATAAGAATAAGAGGCTATTTTCCTCACTGACGAAAGTTTATTCCTATGGCTATTTCGTGGATAAGTGAATTCTGATTTTGGTCTGGGTTTTACGTAGACTTATCTGCTTGGACTTCTCCTGGGCGTCACAGTAGGTAGGGATTACCAACTGGAGAATTTGATTCAGTTGAGCAACAGTCCAAGAGATGACTAGGCTTTCCGTTAACCTGGTTGTGAAGTTGCGTTATGATGTTCAGGGGGCTGACAAGGTATTAACTGCTTAAAGCGATAGACTGCTCAGGGTTGCTGACTAGTGATATCACCGCTAGGTTTGAGACGTAAGTACTAGTTCTCTCTGTAGCATAGAGCAACTAGACGGTTTACTCGCAACAATTTACAGCAATCAAAATCCAGAAACTGGCTAAGATTCTGCAACTGGGCTGAGGAAGATAATACAGGCAATCAATCTTCTGTTTGTTTTACAGATATATTAACTACAGCCACTCTGGACATTTCGTCTCAGAATGGTGCTAATAATATATTTACCTGAAACCGTAACAGTCAGTCTTCCTTAAAAGCGACTGTCCGTTTGTTTACAAATTCCTGTCTAGTGGTAGTCTCACACTCAGGTCGGGTCAGTAAGGTCAGCCTTTGTTACAAGCATACGCCTGGCCGTGTGCGTCCATGCGTGACTGCATTGGAGGAATATTTCATTCACTCGTCCATTGAACAACATGGTTCTTCTCTCTTTCACATCGCTTTCTTCATCACATTCCCAAAATCATTAGAATGTAGTACTTTCAGATATCAGCCAGTACTTACATCATTATAATGCATCAATAACATTCATAATACATAAATGCAAAATAGCTATTAATCTAATGTAAAGAAATAAAACCACAATATTAAGTATTTCACACTTTACATCCATTAACTAATCCCTTGATATTAGAGTTAGCTAATTAAGCGAATACTGAGAGTTTGCTTACCGCTCAGGACTTTATCCACCGCTTAAGAAATAGAACATTAGTAGCGTTACTCTCAATCACATATACTTGTAGGTATGAGGTAAGTTGATGCTTCTATTCTATAACTTATAAGCGTGCGTTGTCTCCCAACGGTTAATCAGCAAGTGATCTTAAAACTCAGCGTTCGTTCGCATGAAGTTAAAACATTTCCTGATTCCCACGCCAAGAGTTAATTATTTCCCGTCTCATGCTAAGACACGTAAAAGATTTATCGACGGTCTCCAGTTGACCACTGAACATGGAAATATGATACTCTGGGAACCACTGCGAAATCGACCAAGCTAATAAATCGTATAGACGTCCCTAAAGAAATCTCTTTAAGTGCCTTTGTAGAAGAAAATAAAATTTGGATAGTATGACAGGACTGTTAGTGAAGACTAGAAAAACAGCTAAAGAAACGATCGCAGGTGCAAATATTTCCGTAGAGAAAACAGACAAAATGTGAAGGAATAGAAAAGTAAGGAATTTAAAAATAATCTAGACGAAATCTTCGAGCACTCTGTGACACGTATGTAGAGGTTAGGTCGAACTTTGTAAACGGCAAAGTAAAGGTCGCATTTTTGGATGAACGAATTTATCCACTACCTCAAGGTGGGAAATATATCATCCTAGGAGACTCAGCACGATCCCGAGACGATGTGGCTGAACCGGCTGAGGCAACCCCAATGATAAAGTCTCCTACCAACATTTTCATAGAAATGTTGGTAAAGTGCAAGAGGAATACCCACCCCAACACACTTTATTTTGAACCAGTTTCGATAATCCCACTCACTCTCTGTACCTGTTGGGATGAAACATGTTTCAGAAATATCTTCCTTTAACACAGGAGAAACAGCTTTAGAGGAGCATAACCCTACAGCACTTAGTCTTTACCCATTTTCTATGACCTCACCAACTCTCTGGGATCAGAAAGTGAAGCGAGTCCAAATTTCTTTGGTACATGGTGGGCAGGAACAACTGGCAGACTTAGCTTTCTCTGGAGAAACAGCGATAGAGGAGCATACACACTATTATACCTGGGGAGATAGGTATGTGTCCTTAGGAGGAGATTAACGCAGGTAAAACTCATATGGGCCTGGTCAGTTTTCGCATTAGATTTGTTTACTCATGCCGTGCCAGGCGATAAAATTACTCGCCCGCAGACGGATACTGTGTGCACAGGCGACGGATAAAGAGATTACTTGTCTGTGCGACACAATTTGGACAGACATGATTGACTTAATCGTTTCCTGTCATACTTTTTACGAACATATTACTTTAGATAAATGTAAGAAGTTGTATGTGTAGGCATTGCAGAGAAGGGACTCGGATGTTTTATTGCCATATATGGGAGAGGTGACCTTTTGCATAACGCACAGAATTTCAGGCGGAAATAACTTTGAGTTATCCCACCTAAATTTACAGTTTTGAAACGATTGGCGGGGGTTCGAAATAGTGGAACCACCAAATTCCTGATTGGGCCATCTATAAATCGTAACAAACAACTGCGGGGGAGGCACAGGGCCATATAACCTGGCGCTTTTTGCAAGTCTAGTTCACTGTGAGAATCGCTTGCCAAGACGAAAACCAGACTGCCAGAGTTAGAATCATAATTCCATTTATCAGATAGGAATTGTTGGAGTATTTGAAGGATTTAAATAGCCTAGGAAAACTCTATCTTTTTAATCAGTAAAACGGGGATCTGAGAAAACTGAAAACACCGAGTCATAGTGGGAATTTATTGTTGAAGTAACGATCCTCAAGAACACGTGAAAAAAGGCATCTGCTAGTGCATTAATCTACTTCTCTGAGCTAACAGTCTGTGAGCCAAGATTGGCGTAAATTGTACATTTTACAATCTATATTTTTCATTACTAACATGTGAACTAATATGTATATATTGTTCAAAAAAAGAAACGCAACATTATTGCAGTGGTAATGGACGCCAAATTTCAAATTTGTACCAAAATTTTATTTTACGGAATTAATGTTTCAATCTTGGCATAAAGAAACTTTCAGACTTTAACAATGAAATTATGTTCATTAAATTTGGTTTGGACTTTTATTCTTTGCGACTGAGGCCTCCGTTTCAGTAAGGTGTATGGCCTCCTCTGGCTTCTATCAGAGAAAGACATCTCCTTGACATGGATCCGATTAGCCGTTGGATCTGTTGTTGTGGGATGGCTGTCCACTCTTCCCGCAGTGCAAGAGACAACTCTCGGAGATTGGCTGGGGCCACGTCTCGCTGGTGGAGTCGTCTGTCGAGTTCATCCCAAAAGTGTTCTATGGGGTTCATGTCTGATGACATGGCTGGCCACGGAATGGTTTGGACGTTGTTGTCAGCGAGGAACTGGGTGGTGAGTTGTGCCACATGAGGTCGAGCGTTATCCTGCTGAAAAATCGACCCTCGTGCAGCCAGAAGTGGAAGGACATGATAACGAAGAATTTCAGCGACTTATCGTTGGGCATTCAGGCGTCCTTCAATTTGCACCAGGTCACTTCTGCCTATGAAGTTGATCGCCCCCCCCCCCCCAACATCAGTACACCTCTACCTCATCAACGCTGTTCTGGGCGTAGCGCTCACGGACTCTGCGGTAAACTCTTCTCCGTCTATCGTGTCGCCGGAGCACAAAAAATGATTCATCACTAAACCAAACCCGTCTCCAGTCATTCCCAACGGTCCATTGACGATGCTGATTCGCCCACTGCAGTCGGTTCTGGCGATGCCGGTCCGTAAGAACAGGACCTCTGTAGGGTCTTCTAGCCCAAAGACCAGAGTCGTGCAGCCGGTTCCTGACCGTTTGATCAGAAATTCTACGAGCTGGTGATATTGACTGGACTGTGGAGGACGCAGATGCAAGTCGATTCCTGAGGTGACGCAGCAGTATGAAGCGGTCTTCGGCAGGAGTTGTGACTCTGGGTTTTCCACTGCGCGGCCGGTCTGCCACTGAGCCAGTTTCTTGAAATCGCCTCCAAAGGCGACTAATGGTGCTTCTAACCACATTAAATTGTCTGGCCACTACACGTTGTGACTGTCCAGTCTGTAAACGTCCAATGATGATGAGTCGTTGTTCTGTAATGAGATGAGCCATACTTGCGCATTAAATTTTCAACTGAATTTATTCGAGGAGCGTGAATCTTTTATAGGCATTCAATAATATGGTCAGAGAGTTTTGTGTTCAATTCCTTTTTTTTGGGATTCGCATGAACCTGTCACGAGTTATTGTCAAAAATGTTGTTTTGACCTTGACCTCTTTCATGACCTCACGAAACATGAGGTGAGTACAATTCAGGTAACCACGAAAAGTTAATGACCAGGTGGACACAGTCGACAGGTTGACTGATGTCCAATCAGCGAATATCTTTTATAAAAGTAACACCAAAAAAAGTTGCGTTTCTTTTTTTGAACAGTATATATATATTGCCATGTAAATATTAATTTGTGAAAATTTGCTAGTGGATGTCCAAGTCATTTGAGGCTGGCAACCTCAGCATATATAATGATGATTTCATGAACCACCACTGCAAGGGATGTTGACTGCTTTATTGCTAGTTTCTTAAAGAGAACTAAAAGCATAGGTAGTCCCAAGTTTCATATGGAGTAGGGAGGTAAAGATGAAAGAAATAGTGAATATTCCAACTATAATATTTACAGTTTCAAACCAGTGTAAATGTCTATGTAAACATATTCACTTAAAAATTAATGAAAGTTTCAAGCTTTTCAACCAGTGTAGATGTAAATGAAAGCATATTCAATCTATTTTGTGAACATTTTTCAACTAGTGTAGATGTAAATGTAAACATAATATATCTATAACATTAACCTTTTCCTTTGAATGTAAAGTAAATAAAAAGCTATTCAATTTGAATATAAGAAAGTTTTGTCTCCAGGGATTAAGCATAATTCTCATCGAGGGTAAAGTCTGAAGTAGATGGGATGGTGGAATAGGAAGAAAGGGACACAAAACTATGTGTCGGAAAACTCAATACTCAGAGGGTATTCGTTTCTATTATTTTACCATACTAGTTGATGGTACCAGGTGAGAGTGCTACCTCTGGAACAAGAAGGGTACGTGGCCTGTAGTCGAAGCTAGATATCATCATCAGACGAGGCTTAAAGACGAGTGACCAACTTCGTAGACACTACATGACCCTTCTGGGAACGTGCTGCGCCCAACAACCTTGACCAGTGACGAGCGTGATCAGCGATCCTGTCTACCAAAAACCAAAACACCAGAAGGAGCAGAACCGTCACTGACAGCTAAGGTAAAGGTAAAGTAAAGGATCCCGTTACACGCTTATTAAGGCATATTGGGAAAAGGGTGTTAGGCCCATATTTTCAGCTAAGTAACCCATAAAAGCTGCCAAGTAACCTCCTTAACAAACTACCATTACATCACAACAGTGATGATAAATTTTCTGATAAATAATTATTCATTTATTTAATATCTCGTTAAAACCTGAGTGATTATTAAATCTGTTATTTGTAAATATACACATTTAACGCCAATTTAATCATTTTGAATGTACTGCATGTTTGTCTCAGTCAGTTTACTAAGTACACTCTAAACAGAGCTATACCATAATAATAAGAATTCTTCGATCCTTAACCACCGACCGTCAAAGCAGTCAGTGGCCATCACGCCTAGTGGCGTCTTGTAGGGCAACAACAAATTGATTCCACTTTGCACGGTTGGTGGCCATCCTTCGTACAGTGCCCCAACTCTGGTTCATTCTTTGCATCTCAGCCTCCACAGTCCTCCGCCAAGTTGTTTTTGGTCGGCCTCTCTTTCGCTTTCCTTCAGGGGTCCAAAGCATAGCTGTTCTTGTGATGGCATCGGGGTCTCTTCTGAGGACATGACCAACCCAGCTCCAGCGTCTGCCAGCTATGATGGTGTGCATGTCCTCTTGCTTGCTACGAGTAAGCAGATCTTGGTTGGTGATGGATTCGGCCAAAAGATGCGGTGAATTTTTCTTAGGCATGTTGTGTGAAAAGAGGACAATTTTGACATTTCCTTCTCTGTGACTCTCCAGCATTCCGCACCATAGAGAAGCACAGAAAGCACGCAGCTCTGGTATAATCTTAATTTTGTGCTTGTGCTGTATTGGGAGGACTTCCAGATGTTATTTAGGCTAAAGAAGGCTGTTCTTGCCTTATTCATTCTGATGTTGATGTCTTTGCCTGCCCCACCGTCTGGTGTTACTATGCTTCCTAGGTATGTGAAGGTATCTGTCTGTACCAATTGCTGATTCCTTACTGATATGGGCTCAGGGTTGCTCACATTGAGCGTCATGACCTCAGACTTCTTTAAATTGATGTTCAAGCCCACCTGCTGGCTAAATTTATTAAGTCTATCCGTTTTTTTTTCCTGGATGTGTTGATGTGAATGTGCCAGCAGTGCAATGTCATCTGCATATTCCAGATCTTCCAATGTAGAAAATGTAGTCCATCTTATTCCTCTTGGACTGCCCTCTGTTGTCTGGCGCATCACCCAGTCTATGACTGTTAAAAAAGAGTGGTTGATAAGGGGCATCCCTGTCGTACTCCTGTCTTCACCTCGAAGGTTAGGTTGCTCTGCCCAACACTACACGTAAAGTTGGCATAGAGGCTTTTTTATGATTGCCACTATGCAGCTTGGAATTCCATAAGCCCTCAGTATTTTCCATAAACTGTCCCTATGTATGCTGTCAAAAGCCTTTTCAAAATCAACAAAATTTATGTAAAGCTGTCTTTGCCATTCTGAGCACTGCTCTATAATGTTCCTGAGAGTGAATATATGGTCTACACATCTTCTGTTCTTTCTAAATCCTGCTTGTTCTTTCCTCAGTTTGTAGTCTACTGCCTTTGAAATTCTCTGTATAATTATCCTGCCTAGTATTTTGCTGGGGACTGAGAGAAGAGTAATTCCTCTCCAATTATTGCAGTCTGCAAGATCTCCCTTTTTGGGCAATTTGACAATTATTCCTTTGTTCCACTCTGATGGTGTTGTCCCCGTTTTCCACACTTGTGCAAATAGTGGTTCTAATAGTTCTGCTGCTAGCTCAGGATCTGTCTTAAATAGCTCTGCATTTAAGTTATCATGGCCCGGAGCTTTACCGTTCTTTAACCCTTTGATTGCTGTGATGATTTCTTCTTTTCGTGGAATGTCTGTATTTACATCTAGATCGTTTTCAGCCTCAGGAACATTCAGTTGTGTCTCTGGTATTTCCTTGTTCAGAGTTTCTCTGAAGTGCTCTGCCCATCTTGTTTCCTGTCCCTCTGCTGTCTTGATGAGATTTCCTTGCTTATCTCTTACTAATGTAATATTGTTTGCACCTTGTTTTCCGCTGATGAATTTAGTTATTTTGTATACTGTGCTTTGTTCATTTCTCAGTGCTGCCTCTTCTGCCTGTTTTGCAAGATCGTCTATGAAATTCCTTTTGTTGGCTCGGGTTTGGCGTTTAACTTCCCTGTCCAGCTGGCTGTACTGTTCGCTATATAGTTGCTTTAACCTGGGGGACTTCGCTTCTGTTTTCTTTCTTTTCATTTCCTTTCTCATCTTTATGGTGTTTAGTGTTTCTGGTGTTATCCAGTCTTGCTTCTTCCTTTCCTGGAATCCTAAGCATGATTTGCTACTTTCCTTATATACTGTTGAAATGGTGTTGAAATTCTGGTCTATATCATCAGTCAATGTCTTTTCCTGGCTTTTGGCAAATTGATATCGTTTCTTAATGTCGGCCGCAAAAGCTTTTCTGGTAAGGGGGTCCTTCAATTTGCTGATGTCAAACCTTTTCTGTGTAGTTACAGTTGGTCCAGCCCTTCTTAGTTTCACTTTCAGTTTTGCTACTACTAAATGGTGATCACTTCCCACATCTGCACCTCTTCTTACCTTCACATCTTGTAATGCATGTCTCCATCTACCGTTAACCATGATGTGGTCTATCTGGTTTCTGTCCCGACCATTTGGTGATTCCCATGTTAGCTTGTGAATTTCCTTATGTGGGAAAAGTGTTCCTCCAATGACCAGGTTGTTAATGCTACAGAAACTTATTAGCTTATCCCCATTTTCGTTTGCTGTTCCGCTGCCGCATTTCCCCATTGTTCTTTCATTATATGTATTGTGTGTACCAACTTTCGCATTGAGGTCTCCCATTACTATAACAAGATCATATCTAGGTGTGTCTTCCATTTCTTTCTGCAGTTGTTGATAGAATTCATCCTTGACCTCCTCATCGCTATCATTCGTTGGTGCGTAGCATTGTA
The DNA here is from genome assembly GCA_024509875.1 of Oreohelix idahoensis. Lineage (NCBI taxonomy): Eukaryota > Metazoa > Mollusca > Gastropoda > Stylommatophora > Oreohelicidae > Oreohelix > Oreohelix idahoensis. The sequence goes on from JAMPIV010002303.1 coordinate 308,203, forward strand.
TTATTGTAGTGTTGGTGAATCTCCCTCTCATTCTCAATCGTATCAGTCTGTTGTTGATGGGTTTCCATTCCAATAATAAGAATTCCACAGACTAAATCAGAACGGGAGCTTGAACGAGCTGAAATTAATAATTGCTTAATTCTTCATAAAAGGCGATGGATCAGACATAAGTTAACAATTGCCCTGCCCAACGCAGCATTGTTCTTGACTTCTGAAATATCTTATGAAAACTCCCTTGAGATAGACGCATCATTATCCTTCCATCTACAACTCTGCCAAGAGCAATCTTGCACGAAGTTAAACACCTTTGGAGACCCGTATTAGATACTCTTGAGTTTTGGCCACTATTGGACCACTACTGCAAAGCAGGGGAGGTAAGTCCGTGACAATGATAATGATGATGATAATGATGATAATTATTACGATAATAATGATGATAATGATGATGATGACGATAGTGATAATGATGATGATAATGATGATAATTATTATGATAATAATTATGATAATGATGATGATGATAATGATGATGATGATGATGATGATGATGATGATGATGATGATGATGATGATGATGGAACAATGAATTGACTGTTTCTTTTTCATCACAAACAGATCAATAGCTTCATGGCCCTAAATCAACCCAGTGAAGGGAAGGCCTCCAGGAATATGCATTTATCCACGCTACGTTTTATTGCACAGTTTATAATCTCTCATAAGCACTCAACCGGTTTCATAAAGATTCGCGTCAAGATTAAAGTTTTCACGTCAGGATATAAAATACGATACTCTGATGGGTCATTATGACTTCCTGATACTGATCCCAGAAATTATAACTAAAGCATGTTGTGTTTTGTGAAAGTTGCCCGTTCGTTACCGAGGCCCAAAAGGGGAATGTTATTGATCATTCATCTATTTATGTAAGATGCACATATGAATCTAATGTGTAACACTGTGTCTTACCACGCAATATTGTAAGAGGCAATAACGAGGATTGGACATGACGCAGGCTACCTATCCAGTGAAATCATTAAGCCCCCCCCCCCCCCCCCCCCCCCCCCAAATTTTTTTTTTTTTTTTTTAAAGCCGTAGAAAAATCAACCATTTGTTAAGGTAATCCTTTTGCATGGCAGTGAAACGCGAACACCAACAAAAACCAAGATATGACTGAGTTTCATAAACTAGCGCTTGCGTAGAATATAAAGATTGAAATAGTATGACAAGATAACCAGCATAGGATTGATGACAAGATCCAGAAATGTGTCGGTGAACAAGATGTTTGAAGACACTAACGTATGATAGTACTTCTACTTCTTCTTCCAACACTCTCAGATGTCTACTTCAATATTTTCAAAGAAAGCATTGGTCAGCTTGAGGCTATTCGTATCATCATAGAGTTTTTTCCAGGAATGCTACTGGTTGTCACGGATTGCCTCCCCTGCTTTGCAGTAGTGGTCCAATATATATATAATCATCACTCATTACTGCTCCAGTCGGAGTCCTGGAATCACCTGTGCTGTCGGGTTTCCGCACGACTAGGCAGAAACAATCACCAGCTCTTGCAGTAGTGGTTCATGCATATACTGTTTACATATGTTGAGGTTGCCAGCCTCATATAACAACTTAGCAAGAAACCTGTAAAATTTACATTAGTAAATAAATTGCTTACGCTTACCCCAAAATTGTAGGAATACAGAATCTCCTTGCACAGATTTAGACTGGACACAGCTCTGTATTAGATGCTTTGAAATCACTTAGATCTGGAAATTAGAGTTAATTCCTCAGACGGCGCGTGTTCTGCGAAATCCCTGGCCTGGGAAAACTTTTGTTTAATTCCCCTATGACTTCTGATTCTGACTAAGCAGTTGAATGATCTGGATTTTGCTGATGACTTGGCTCTTCTATCCCATAACCGTAATCAGATGCAGCGCAAATTGAAAACACTCGATGAGAGGTCACAGCAATTGGGTCTGAAAATACACAGGGAAAAGACAAAAATAATGAGAATAAATGCAAGTAATGATAACAGGGTTGAACTTGAAGAAACGCCAAAACAAGATGTAGAATCGTACACATATCTTGGCAGCAATATAGACAAAGTTGGAGGGACAGACAGTGATATCAAAACAAGAATACAAAAGGCAAGAGGAGCTTTCATTGCATTGGGGAATATATGGAGATCAAGAGAAATCGGATCCAACACGAAAATAAGAATCTTCAACACAAATGTGAAGTCAGTCCTATTGTATGGCTCTGAGACATGGAGAACAACAAAGACAACAACCAAAAAGCTACAGACTTTCATAAATGGGTGCTTGCGTAGAATAGAAGGATTAAAATGGTATGACAAGGTTACCAACGTGGAACTGATGACAAGAACTAGTAAATGCCAGTGGAACAAGAGATGAGAAGAAGACAATAGCGATGGATTGGACACACACTGAGGAGACCTGTTGATAGCATTACAAGGCAGTCCTTGTTCTGGAACCAACAGGACAAGAAAGGCAGAGGTAGACCAAGAAGCACATGGAGAAGAGAGCTGGAAACAGAGGTTAAAATGATGAGGAGAAAGTGGAAAGAACTTGAAACGATGGCACGTGATAGGAGGACGTGGCATGTGTTTGTTGAATGCCTGTGCTCCTTTGGGAGTGGAGGGTTGTTGCGTGCATATTTTGACGCACATATTACAAAAATCGATATGGCTATTTACTATGGGAAAAATATAGACATTCATTTATTTGTGTATGAAAATGCTGTTTATGGTAAAAGCGAGATAATCCATGTTTGATTCACACTTTTGATTATAGGAGTAATCGTTCTGGATATTGATCCAGCGCAAGGATATTGCGCTTGCGTTTGTACTTATTTTTTTAGGGCCAGAAAATATATTAATTTGCTTATTGTGTTTATGGCCTGAATTCATATGTATTACATATTATTAGTACAAGTAGAATCAGTCCTATATTGTATATTTTGGATGGGTAGGAGGGACTAGATTCTTGTATTCCGGTCTAGCAGAAGTATGAGTTGTCTTGACAAGTCGTGATGAGTTCCGATGTACTGCTTACAAATGGCGGGGTACGTTTTTCAAGAGCTGGTCCTTTCGTCAGAAAAAAATGTCTTACGAAGTGGTTTTTCTTCTGAAGGAGATGGTGTCTCTACGATAGTTTGTGTTAGAGACTCTCCTTATGTCAGTATATAGATGATTCGGACTCCAGGTAAACCCAGCTCCTATTTTTGATGATCTCTCGTCGGTTAGGCCTAGCTTGACTTTTGTGCTTCGCTATGCTAGTGTCGTGTTTTGTATCGACGAAGATGACAGATGTTCCTGCAGCGGTTATGGCTACGTGAATTAACCTGATCACCGCAGAGCTGTATGGAAACATTTATGAAATCATTTATATACCCATTATAAATTAACTCTGGCTTATATTCTCCTTCCTATGAATGAGTGAACGACAACTCAGGGAGGCAGCCATGTTGGATTTCGGTCATCATATGTTTTGATCACTGCCAAGAGAACAGATTATTTATCTTATTATCGGACAGTGACAGAGAGATCTCAATCCTGCTAGAAACCCCCTTTCGTGGTTTCATAATATATACTACAAAACTATGGACGTCAAGTAACTTTAGTTATTTATCGATCTGCCTTCACTGCCGCGTTTAGTCAGATAGGGGGATGCGGCCATAATGTATCATGACATTGAACTTTTGATGTACTGCCATTATTTCTGAATGTGTCATGACTTCAGATCTGCTATGTATACCTACAAATTGATATGTCAACGAACCATGATGTACTCGTATGTCCCAGTGTGTACGTCTGAATAAATTGAGTAAACTAAGATTCCAGCAGTCTGCATTGGTGCCTTGTAGACACATGTGTATGAGTGGTTATATTGGTCAGCACACGAACAGTACACCATTCGCGGTAATCACACTCTACACTTCTACTTCATACATACACCATCCTGCGTCGGCTGAAGTGACCAAGTTTAGGGCCTGCTTCCCCTGGAGCCTTTGCCTTCCCTAACTCAGGACTAGGGTGAGTTACCCATTTACAGCTGGGTAGACTGGAGCATGCCTGATCTCAACAACACACCACTCTTCCTTACAGAGCATCCAGTGTGTGTGTGAAAGCAACTTCAACAGAGCAGACAGAAACCTAAACTTTACAGTGGTGGCCAGATTCCTGGGTCCAGCTTACGCAGTTTTGTGTTGAGAATCTCAGTTTACAGCTGAAAGAACATTTGTTTGAACACATCAACACCAGTAGGACAGCTATACAGTCGATGTCAGCTTGACCTGTATTACCGATAGGATGCTGTATCTGGGTCAGCGCTTGTTGACAGTTTTTCGCTGTACAGACAGTATTACACAGGACAGTGGTATCAAGTGTAGAAAATAGCTGGAGCAATATTGTTGACATTTCTCAACGTACAGAAGAATCACAGTGTTGAACATAAAGTGCATAGTTCATCGTTGGATCTTCATATGCTCAACAGAGAAAAATTGACAGTGTAATAGTTTAAAATTAAATCTATTACTGAATAAAGTGGCAAGTTATTAGTATTAAAATAAACTGTGCCTGCTTTACAACACTATACCTGCAACACATTCCATTCATGACATAAATGATATTGTATGCTATATGCTATTTATGCTTACATGTTATTCGTTTATATGTGTAGGTGTTTATATGTTGCGGGCCTGGATGGGTGGTGACTAGAACAGGAAATACCGAGTGATATTGGTCTTGTTCTGGCGTTCGATAGGGAGCAATTTCTTAATTGAAATTTGCATGCAACATAGTTTGCAAATATTTCGTTAGTTGTGACGACTGTTTCATATTTGTATTTGTAACATTTTTTGTGTTCCTTAGTTTGTTTGATTTGTTTGTATAATTGTAGGTCTCATCTTTCCTTTCATTTCAGTTTTTTACACCTTTATGTTTATACACTGTGGCGTTATTTGTCTTGTTATCTTATGGCAGTTATCATCACGGATTCTGTGATCATTTTTTTTTTCATTTCTCCTAGTTAATTTAATTTGATCTCTGCAAATGTTTTCAGATTGTCTTTTCTTGTTTGTCATTTGTAATGTCTTTAGTTGACATATGACGTATAGTGGTATACACTGATAATATAGTACAGATCAGTACTTTCTGATTGTTATTGTTATAAAACAAAATGTACAAGACCTTTGTAAGGCTTGTCTCCCAAAGTGATTGGTAAAGGGAAATATTTTTTCTACAGGTACTCAAGTGATCTTTGATTACATTGAGGTATACAAGACCTTTGTAAGGCTTGTCCCCACAGTATTTGAGATACAATTATTGTTGTCCACAGGTACTCAAGTTATCATTGGTTATTATAAACCATACAAGTTTGGACTAAGACTAAGTCTAAGGTATAGACTTGTCTCCCATTAACTTGAAAGAGGGTAATTTATTTACTTTTTCAGGTTTCTGATTTAGGAAGACAATATGTCTACATTAGATTATTTCATTGCTCAAGGAAAATCTCTTGATAAGACTGGAAAAGACTTAGAACAATGGGTTGTTGCTCAATATGACAAGGCATTAGCTGCAGAAGAGAAAAAAACTGCTGCTGCTGTTGAAGAAAGAAAAGCTGCGGCTGAGGAGAGAAAACTTCAGATAGAAGAAAAAAAAGCTGCTGCAGAAGAAAGGAAAGCCTTAGCTGAAGAAAAAAGATTAGAAAAAGAAGCTGATACTGCTGCTGAACTTAAGAAATTGCAGATGCAAGTGGAGGAAAGGAGATTTGATGCAGAGCAGAAAAAATTAGAAGCTGCTGCAGAACAGAAAAAATTAGAAGCTGCTGCTGCTGCAGAACAAAAAAAAATTAGATAGAGAAGCTGAAGAGAGAAAAGCAATAAGAGAACATGAGTTGGAATTAGAGAAATTAAAATTGACATGTATGAGTAATGTTAATCAGGCATCTGGTGGTAATGGTAAACCCTTTGTGTACAAGGTCAAGGTACCAGCGTTTAACCCTACCAGTGATGACATAACATTTTGGCTTTCTAGATTTGAACGGGCTTGTCGATCTCATAATGTTGACAAATCACAGTATGTGAATCAGTTGTCTGAAAATCTAAAAGGGGAGTCTCTGAGTAAGTTATATTTTGTTGAAGAGGCCGACAAAGATAATTATGATGCTGTTAGGGCAGCTTTGATAAAGAGATATCAGCTGTCTGAAGAAGGTTATCGTCTTTTGTTTAAAACAATGAGACCTGAGGTAGGTGTAGAATTCTCAGAATTCATCTCAAAAGCACGAATTACACTTTCACGATGGATTGAATTATCCAAAACAGAGAAAACATTTGATGGTCTTACGGATTTATTGCTAAGAGACAAGGTCATGTCTTCTGTAAATAAATCATTCCTAGAGTTCTTACATGAGCGTAAACCTAGTACAATAAAGCAAATGGAAGAATATTGTGACCAGTATGCCACGGCACACCCTGACATGATTCTTGGTAACTCTAACATTAAAGAGAGTATGCCAGTTGCTTCGGCAACAGAATATAATCAGAATTACTCACACAAATTCCAAGGAGCTAAAAATAAATTTGATAAAAAGGTTAATTGGGATAAGTATCAAAACCAAGATAACCACTCAAATCAGAGTTCTTCTTCGAAGAACTGGAATCGGGCTGATAGTCCTCGACACGCGAGGGGTGCCCATAATGTTAGAAATTCTCGGAAAGGGAGTAGCTATAGGAACTACCCAAGTGCTTCATGGAGACAAAAGAAACAATATTACAGGGATACTCAATATAATGAGCATGATGATTATGATCATGAATATTATGATTCAAACCCAAATAGGGGTTATAACAGAGGCAATAATAATTATAGAGACAATTATAACCGAGGTAGATCACAACACAAAAGACATGGTAAATCTTATTACCAGGCTAACTCTGCACAACAGGAGTTCCACGACACCGATAATCAGAATAATGATAAAAAAAGACTCCAATAGTGTAGCAAATTCCGCTTTCGATTTTGCTAGAGCATCTGAGTGTTCGCAATGCAAAACATTATTCGATCCAACCACAGTTTCTACTTTAAGCTGCGGTCACCCACTTCCCGCTCTCCATGCGTCAATCGCGCATAATGGAAGGGGTGCTCTTGTCTTTAATAGGGGCCTAATAGATGGTACTCCGGTATCAATTCTTTTCGACTCGGGGTGCACTACAATTGGAGTGAGGCAATCACTCGTAAATCCTTCTCGAGCTACAGGCAATATAGTCAAATGTGTAACATTTGGTGGCACATTGGAGAAGTACTCCACTGCCATTATCAATATTGCTACGCCTTTCTTTACAGGAGAGGTGCAAGCATGTCTCTTGCCGAATCCGATCGCTGATCTTATCATCGGTCGCATTCATGGAGTGAAAGAATGCACTCCACAGCAAATTTCTAATTGGGAAAATGTTAATATGCAATCTGCTAATGCAGTAATCACTAGGGCTCAAGCTCTCAATATGCCACAATCTTCACATTCTGAAGATAATGATGCGCAGATCCAAGATGATCCCTTGGAGATATCCCACGATTCCTTTATCAAACAGCAGGAAGATGATCCTACTCTAAAGAAATTCTTTACTCTGGCAACAAAAGGTGATCCGAATAAGGATACTAATCGTAAATCTTGGATTACGATGAAGAATGGCGTACTTGTACGTATGGTACAAGACTCCGCTAAGTCCATTCATTCTCAAATCCTTGTGCCTAAAAATATGAGAGTTAAAATTTTACAGCACGCTCATGATTCGCAGTGTGCTGGACATATGGGTTTTTCCCGTACTAAAGCTAGAGTTCTTCAATCTTTCTTTTGGCCTGCTGTGAATAAGGACATACGAATCTATTGTCGATCTTGTAAAGTATGTCAAGAGATTAAATCCAGAGGTCCACGCCATGATGCACCTATTCAGGCTGCAGACATTCCCATTCGGCCATTTCAAAAAATGGCGATAGACATCATTGGTCCATTTAAGATAAAGTCTGCTAGAGGACACCAATTTATTTTGACGTGTGTTGATATGTGCACACGTTGGCCGGAGGCTGTTCCTCTAAAGAGCATAACTACTGCTGATGTCGCAGATGCTCTTTGGTTAATATTTTCTCGTCTGGGGTTTCCAGCAGAAAATATTATCCGACCATGGTACCCAACTCATATCGGATACCATGTCTCAAGTAATGTCGACTCTGAAGATAGAGAGATCGCTGAGTAGTATTTATCATCCTATGTCCAATGGGATGGTGGAACGTTTGAATAGAACTCTGAAAAACCTACTAGGTAAGATAACAGAAGATCATCCTCAGGATTGGGATAGGGTTTTACCCGCGGCTCTCTTTGCATATAGAGAGGTCGCCAACGAACATACAGGATTTTCTCCCTTTGAACTTGTCTTTGGCGCGAAACCGCGAGGTCCTATGTCCTTACTTCATGATCTTATAACTGCTGATAATATTGTCGATGACACAAAATCCTCTTATGAATATGTCATCGCACTTAGACACAAGATTATTGAAGCATGCAAATTGGCAACTGCTTCTTCTGAATTTGCGAAACAGAAGGCAAGGGAATTTGCCAATAAAAAGAGATGTTTGCGTCAACTTTGTCCAGGTGACAAAGCATTTGTCTTGCTACCTTGTAGGGAAAATAGACTTCTAATTTCTTGGAAAGGTCCGTACGATATAATATCAAAGGTTTCCGATGTTGACTATATCGTCGATATTGACGGGAAGCGTAAAACCTTCCACATCAACATGCTCACGGAATTCCATGAACGTCCTGATTATTTACAACCTGTTTTCCAGGCAACGGACGATTTTCCAGTCCAACATGGACAGTACTCATCTCTGTCAGTAATACAGGATGAGGAAACGAGTTTCTCGGATGTAAATTTACCTTTTCCAATGATTCCTCATCACTCTAATGAATCATGGAAAGATGTTGCAATTTCTCCAGAATTATCTCCAGGAGAGCAGAAACAAGTTTCTACTATGTTAGAACAATTTCAGGATGTCCTTACTGACATTCCTGGTCAAACTGATGTCATTCAACATGACATTATTCTTACTGACCATAGTCCTATAAGAGTCAGACCGTATCCTATCCCGATACATTTTCAAGCACAGGTAGAGAAAGAGTTAGATGAGATGATAGAGTTAAAAATTATTGAACCATCCACATCAGCATATTCTTCGCCGATGGTTATAGTACGGAAAAAAAGACAATAACATACGTCTTTGCGTGGATTATCGCAAATTGAATCAAGTGACTAAATTCGATGCTGAACCTATGCCGTTACTAGAAGAGCTACTTACGAGACTATCGAATTCTCACTTCTTTACTAAACTCGATTTGTCTAAGGGATATTGGCAAGTTCCACTATCCGAACACGCCAAACCGTTTACCGCTTTTTCGACGCCTAGGGGTCTATTCCAATGGAATTTCATGCCTTTCGGTCTTATGAACGCCCCTGCTACATTTGTACGCATGATGCGTCGAATCCTATCTCATCGCTCAGATGTCATTGCGTATCTTGATGACATCTGTCTTTTCAGTGATACTTGGAACGATCACTATAATGGTATAAATGAACTATTGTCTATCTTACGCGAGCATAACCTGACAGCGAAACCATCGAAAGCATGTATTGGTTTTAGCGAAATATCTTTCTTAGGACACCGTGTTGGTCATGGGTTCCTAAAAACAGAAGACCATAATACAAGTAAGATACTTAACATTTCTATTCCTAAGACTAAAAAGCAAGTACGAAGTCTTTTAGGTCTAATACAATTTTATGGACGATTCATCCCGAATCTGTCCTCCATTATGTCACCTCTTTCTTCCTTGCTAAAGAAAGGGTCTCCTAATGTAGTCCATTGGACTCAAGAATGTCAATCCTCTTTGGATAAGGTTAAAACTATGTTTTCTACTTCACCTATCCTAGTATTGCCTTCTAAGGATAAGACATTTATTCTTCGTAGTGACGCTTCATCCACCGGGATTGGAGCTGCACTAATGCAAGAGTACTCTGGAACTCTGCATCCTGTGATGTATATTTCTCGGAAATTAAATGCCGCAGAGAAGAATTACTCGGTCCTAGACCGTGAATTATTGGCTATGGTTTGGTCAATCCTTAAACTGCAAAGATTTCTTCTGGGCGCGCATTTCATTGTGGAAACTGACCAGAAAGCTCTTACAGCTATTCAGAGTAAAAATCTGAAGAGCGCGAGATCAACGCGATACGCGATTGCTCTACAGCCATTTCATTTTTCGGTGCGAGCTATCCGTGGGTCAGAAAATGTGATGGCAGATATTTTGTCTAGATGCCCACATGATTCATAACTGTTATACAACTTTGATACAGTTGTTTCTATGTTGAAATGTGTACACATATGTAATATATCATATATTGATTGTAACACTACTTAGCGGTTCATTGATATGTATTCACCGCTGATCTTTCAATGTTTTTCGTCTTTGATGATCATGATGTTAAGATATCTTAGATGGAATTTATGTATAAACTAATGTGGAAATTGTGTCATTGCTAATATTGTAGTATGCGTTGGTGACACCTCTCTGGAAATATTTATACTTAGAGAACTACTTTCTCTAAGGTCATAAAACTTATACTTATCATCTGCGCATTGTTATTGGTGCGTTGTGAGCCTATTGTATGTTGCTCCTAGATGTATTTCAAAAAAAAAAAAAAGTACCATTTTTTTTTTTTTCCCGAGGGGTGTGGTAATCTGTTGCGTGCATATTTTGACGCACATATTACAAAAATCGATATGGCTATTTACTATGGGAAAAATATAGACATTCATTTATTTGTGTATGAAAATTCTGTTTATGGTAAAAGCGAGATAATCCATGTTTGATTCACACTTTTGATTATAGGAGTAATCGTTCTGGATATTGATCCAGCGCAAGGATATTGCGCTTGCGTTTGTACTTATTTTTTAGGGCCAGAAAATATATTAATTTGCTTATTGTGTTTATGGCCTGAATTCATATGTATTACATATTATTAGTACAAGTAGAATCAGTCCTATATTGTATATTTTGGATGGGTAGGAGGGACTAGATTCTTGTATTCCGGTCTAGCGGAAGTATGAGTTGTCTTGACAAGTCGTGATGAGTTCCGATGTACTGCTTACAAATGGCGGGGTACGTTTTTCAAGAGCTGGTCCTTTCGTCAGAAAAAAATGTCTTACGAAGTGGTTTTTCTTCTGAAGGAGATGGTGTCTCTACGATAGTTTGTGTTAGAGACTCTCCTTATGTCAGTATATAGATGATTCGGACTCCAGGTAAACCCAGCTCCTATTTTTGATGATCTCTCGTCGGTTAGGCCTAGCTTGACTTTTGTGCTTCGCTATGCTAGTGTCGTGTTTTGTATCGACGAAGATGACAGATGTTCCTGCAGCGGTTATGGCTACGTGAATTAACCTGATCACCGCAGAGCTGTATGGAAACATTTATGAAATCATTTATATACCCATTATAAATTAACTCTGGCTTATATTCTCCTTCCTATGAATGAGTGAACGACAACTCAGGGAGGCAGCCATGTTGGATTTCGGTCATCATATGTTTTGATCACTGCCAAGAGAACAGATTTTTTATCTTATTATCGGACAGTGACAGAGAGATCTCAATCCTGCTAGAAACCCCCTTTCGTGGTTTCATAATATATACTACAAAACTATGGACGTCAAGTAACTTTAGTTATTTATCGATCTGCCTTCACTGACGCGTTTCGTCAGATAGGGGGATGCGGCCATAATGTATCATGACATTGAACTTTTGATGTACTGCCATTATTTCTGAATGTGTCATGACTTCAGATCTGCTATGTATACCTACAAATTGATATGTCAACGAACCATGATGTACTCGTATGTCCCAGTGTGTACGTCTGAATAAATTGAGTAAACTAAGATTCCAGCAGTCTGCATTGGTGCCTTGTAGACACATGTGTTTGAGTGGTTATATTGGTCAGCACACGAACAGTACACCTTTCGCGGTAATCACACTCTACACTTCTACTTCATACATACACCATCCTGCGTCGGCTGAAGTGACCAAGTTTAGGGCCTGCTTCCCCTGGAGCCTTTGCCTTCCCTAACTCAGGACTAGGGTGAGTTACCCATTTACAGCTGGGTAGACTGGAGCATGCCTGATCTCAACAACACACCACTCTTCCTTACAGAGCATCCAGTGTGTGTGTGAAAGCAACTTCAACAGAGCAGACAGAAACCTAAACTTTACAAGGGTCATGAAATGACTTGTGATCAAATTCCTAAGTGTCCAGTCTTGCATTAAAAATGCGGGTTTACTTGTAAATTCCTAAGTTGCCCAATACTCGATCTTTTACTTATAGTTGGTGAATTTCTAAGTCCAATGTCTCCTTCTTCTTTCGGCTTTTAGGAGTCGCTAGTCTGACGTTTGCGCTGCAGTGTGTACTGACTTTTATTTCGTTACACTATATTTCCAGTTTCCAAGTTCCAATTCCAGCTGTGTTTCCGCCTAATTTTCCATTGAGATACATTGTATATTCCGGCCTCTCAAATCAACCAATCCAATCGAATCTTGTTCAGCACTACGTGGGTAGAGGTGCTTCAAATTGAAAAAAAATCCCCTATTAAATTTAATATCCACGCGTGACCTCTCCATATCGTTGCGTCAGACTTCCGCTGGCATCTGGTGCTATCTTCACAAACAAATGTTGTGCACTGATACTGCCCCGAAGTTATCGTCTGCAAATCTTGAGTTTCCAGATAGATTTATCTGTAATCTCGGTACAGAACGTATATCGAAAGCGATTACCTCATTATCTCCCGTCTTGTGCAAACATAGGGATAGTCGCTGGCCATCTGGAGTCAATTGGCGGACCATCACGTTCAAAGGGATCAATAGAGATGACCGTCTCTATCAAATGTTGCCAGACGAATGAAGCAAAAACTTATCAGTCGCTGATCGGTCAAATTACATTGCGTTATTAGAGTTCTGTCTGGGATGGCTCAAAGCAAACATGAGAAAATTAAAGATAGGCCCGTGGCCGATACTTCCGTAGGGGAGGGGAGTGTTAGAGACTTTCCCTCACTAGATCCAGCATAGAGAGTGAATAATGGTGCATAAAATAAGTCACAGAATAATGCCAAGGGAGAAAAAAATAAGAAAATATCACACGCCCGGGAATGTAATGCAATCCTGTTGGAATGGACATGAGATTGCACAACCATTTCGTCACACTGGTGACGGCCATATATGCTTTCTCTGTTGTTCATATGTTTAGTATCGATGTAACTCTTGTAACATAGTTCAGGGGAAGGTAACCAACAATAGCATGTGGTGGACCCCTGCGAGGAGGGGGGAGGGGTTGGAGGCGTCCGGCAGGCTCACTACCTGGCGGAACTTCACGGGGTTTTCGCCATTTTGCTTACTTTTAGTGATGTAATCATCGAGCGACGTATGTTGCAGTTTCATTAAGCCTGTGGCCTTGTGCATCTGATTTTAACAGGCATTTATATTGGGTTGCCTTCCCTAGCTTTTGACTGTCCCCACCCTATCTGCATGTATGGTGATTCTGTTTGACTGGTCTTTACAAAAACGTAGAAATTCGCTGACATTAATATTTAAGTCGCCATCTTGGCAAGGGGAGATCACACCTTGACGAAACTTCATATAGTAGCGATTCTTTGCTTTATCTTTCCGTACATCATTACAGATATATTAAAGCAATGTAGTTTTTCATTTTGTTTCTTTGTTACAATGAAGAGTATTTTAAACAACAATTCTTTGTCATTGGAAGTAAGAAAGAGAGATCTTCATTGTTATATTATAGAACCAATCCTGACGTATGGGAGTGAGTCATGGACAATTAGTAAACAAATAGGGAAGACACTAGAGGCCACACAGATGTGGTTTTACAGAAGAATGTTAAAAATACCATGGACAGCCAAAAAGAGCAATATGGATGTCATGAAAGAGGAAAATGCATAAAGGAAACTTATTTCACAAGCTAGAAAGAAGCAATTCACTTTTTTGGACATGTTATGAGAACAGGAAAACTGGAATATATCGTAACAACAGGTAAGATTGAAGGAAAAAGAGATAGAGGAAGACAAAGAGAGCAAATACTGGACAGTTTGACATCGTGGCATGGAAAGAAGTCAACAACAGAATTGATAAATTGTACTGGAGACAGGAAGTTGTGGAGAGACATGATCTCCTACGCCACTAGGCACGGTACTTGAAGAAGTGGTTAACATTACGTAAAGTATCATTTAGTTTGAAATGTCCACTGCTGTATTGATGGAATTGCAGAAAACATTTTGTCTGGCAGAGATAAAATTAACATAAAGGATACACTTATTCTAAATTCCGAATACTCTGAAACATGAAAACATCTACAATTTTATCCATGAAGATCTTTAGTGAGCTTTAGAGTTTCTACAGTAGATCATCACAGCTCATGGGTTAACTGCAGTTGTTTTTAACTCTTAAAGTACGAAAGGCCAGTATTCGGGGCCGATATTTCCAGCTGCTCATGACGGGAGTGCAGTATACAAGTATATGAACTAAGTTTTTGTTTCGTTTATCCTAACTTTATTAATGCCCATTAAATTTCCTTTACAGTTGAGACTAACAGAACAATATTTTTAAAATCTTGGAAAGAACCGACCCTTTAACTTTAACACTATGTGAAAACTCAGAGCGAGTCAAAAAATAGGAAACCAGCACGTCTTCTAAGAGTTAATTGGTGATAGCTATCATGCTTGACAATGATAGCAAAGAAGTGGTATGAATATACTGCCTTGTCACTGGACACTTTGTTTCCATAGAGATATTTGGGGGCACTAGAAACGTGATAGTTAATAACCTGCTGCGTTAAATCAAGCACTTAACAATAATTTATTTCGCCTTTTTTTAGAACTGAATGACTAATAAGTACTGACAGGTTTGTTTAACATTGCCTCCCAATCCAGGGCTGTTGTGACTGGTTGATCCCTCTGTAAACATTCAAACTACGTCTATTCAAGCAAACGTAACACTCCAGATATGGAGTTTACCTGAGATAAAAAATTATAGTCTAAAGATTCTCTTATTTTAGGTTTACGACGCCTATCTTTAAGAACGATAAGAAACATTCCATGCTTCAATTACACTAGTCAACAACCAAAATGTACCAGAAATGAAAATAGCTGATCTTAACTAATTTTGGTGTGCTGAAAACGAAAATGACATTAAAAAATGTTGATTGGCTCTAGTTTTCAAGATATATGCTACTAGTTTATTTAATTACGGTCAATTTATATATATATGACGCAACTGTTGTGGGCGATTGCATAATTTTTTCTAATGACCAATAAAAATGTTACTAGAAGTTGATGATGCAATCCTACCTATGATTACATCACCTTTGTGTATAAATACCTTATCTCTGATAAAATTTTGCCATTAGTTAGTGCATTTGTCCTTATCAAAAGTATCGTAGTTAGAAATGCCAGAAGGCGTACAGTTTGTATTTTGGCTGCAGAATAGGAGATCAAGATAAGAGCTGGGTGCCACACATATGCTGCAATACATGTGCAGCACATCTTAAACTGTGGTTGACTGGCAAAAGGCAAGCTATGCCTTTTGCAGTCCCAATGATTTGGAGAGAGCCCACTGATTATCTCAACAACTGTTACTTTTGCATGGTCCCTCCAATTGGGAAAGGCATATCAAAGAAGAAAAAATGGACTGGAATATCCAAACATCCCCTCTGCAATACTTCCGGTACCACATGGCGATGACCTACCAGTTCCCAAAGTGCCAGAATCCTTTTCAGCTGCTTCCACTGATGAAGAGGACATTGGTGGTCCTGAACCATCAACCTCAAGTGACACAGATTTTGAGCAAACTACATCCACTAACCCAAGTAGAACTGAATGATCTTGTAAGAGATCTGAATTTACCGAAGAACAAGGTGGAGCTTTTGGGTTCCAGATTGCAACAGTGGAATCTCCTGGCAGAAGATGTTACAATTTCTGTGTATAGGAACCGCCAGAAGCCGCTTATTACATTCTTTTTCAAAGAGGGTGACCTTTCTGCGTGCCACAACATTTCTGGTTTAATGGCAGCCCTCAACATCAATTACATACCGGAAGAGTGGAGGCTTTTCATTGATTCATCCAAGACAAGTCTTAAAGCTGTTTTGTTGAATAATGGTAATGTGTTACCGTCAATTCCAGTTGGTCACGCAGTTCATATGAAAGAAACTTATGAAAACATTAAGCAGCTTTTGAAGTGTATAAACTACGATCATCATCATTGGTCACTTTGCGGTGACTTAAAAGTGGTCGCTCTTTTGCTTGGACTACAGGGTGGATACACCAAGTACTGTTGCTTTCTCTGTGAGTGGGATAGCCGTGCACGAAGTGACCATTACATCAGAAGACATTGGCCAATCAGGCAGTCATTGCAGCCTGCAGTAAGAACGTTGAGAACCCAGCAGTTGTCGACACCAGCAAGATTTTGTTGCCACCCTTGCACATTAAGCTGGGTCTCATGAAAAACTTTGTCAAGGCAATGGAGAAAACAGATGAGGCTTTCAAATACCTCATCAGAAAATTTCCAAGACTGAGTGAAGCTAAAATAAGAGAGGGAGTATTTGTTGGTCCGCAAATTCGAAAACTTCTTCATGATGACGAGTTTCTTTGCGTGTTGCATGGCAAGGAAAAAGCAGCATGGCTAGCATTTAAGTCAGTGGTGGACAATTTTCTTGGAAACAACAGATCTGATAATTATAATGAAATTGTAGAAAATCTCCTTCAGAAGTATAAGAGTCTTGGCTGCAACATGTCTTTGAAAATTCATTTTCTGGATTCTCATCTGGATTTCTTTACGTCAAACTGTGGAGCGGTCAGTGATGAGCATGGTGAACGATTTCACCAGGACATTGCTGCTATGGAGACAAGGTATCAAGGCAATTGGAGCCCTTCAATGCTTGTTGATTACTGTTGGACTGTGACAAGAGACACCTCATCGATTGACTACAAGAAGCAAGCAAAGAGAGCTCGAACAGCGACTGAATAATGACGGAATGGGTTCAAATGTGCCTTTTTAAAGCATGATATGTGAACTTTAAATAATGTTTTTATTTTTTCTATCATTTTATGTTAAAATATCAATTAATTGAGTATGTAACCACAATTTTTATAATGCTAAAGTAGAAAGACTAGCTGTTTAGCCCAGAGAAGTAAACAAGCATACATTATTTGTATTACTGTAATGTAAATTCATCATTTTAAAAAAAACCAGAGCCAATTGGTGAATTTCATTATGATATTTGAAATCAGCATATCAAAATCAATAAGAAATGGTACATTTAATTTCTGGTACAAATAACTTTTGAAAATTTGTTGACTAGTGTTATTGGTAAAAGTATAAACAATGCGGAATGCTAGTCTGTTTCACAAATGAATAAAAGCAAAAACAGGATTTCAGACAAATTCTTTCACATCCACGGAACACTCAACCATAGGATAAAAAGCGAAAAGACTAATTAATAATAAAACAGTATATATATATATATATATATATATATATATATATATATATATATATATATATATATATATATATATATATATATATATATATATATATATATATATATATATATATATATATATATATATATATATATATATATATATATATATATATATATATATATATATATATATATATATATATATATATATGAAAGAGAGCAAACTGAATTTTGCTCATCATTAAGTTCGTCCCAGAGCACTTAACAGTCGTATACTAGCTATGGATCTCAGATGACAGCCAAGCATTTTCTTGTAGTTTTCAGACATCAGCGCTTAATAATGAACAGAACGTGGAATTAAATTTACCATTTCACACTGAATTGTGGACTATCGATGGGCATTACACGGCTAAGGCAGACAATAACTTGGGAGGTGATGAGACGTTATGTAATCTACCCTTAAGCTCGTTAATCAACAAAAGAAAACATGACGACATGCACAGATCTTCATGAAACTTAGAGAACACTGAGAAAATAAAGTGAATGCTGCATAGATGCCTCTTGTCGCAACTTTTCTTCTCACTTACTTATTATAGTTTGTATTAAGAAAACATCTTCAGCCCACAGAAATAGATTTCAGTTGTATTTGGAGAATGGTTTTTTTTTTTAAAGCTGAATGATTCAGATGAAGGGCAGACAACCCATGGCCTGTGGGGATCTATGACACGATGAAATCTTTGAAGATCTGCTTTAATAAAATATAAATTTCAAGCTACTGAGTATTTGATATAAGCGCAGTATGTATGTAACGCATATGATTAGCTTCCAGCAAGTCAGTCGACAAAACCGTGGAAAAGTCTTATTAAATAATATTTTGCCGAATGTTAACTTCATTCCAAAGAAAAGATCAGGTTTCTATCGTATGCAGCTTACGGCTAAAGTGAATTTTTGTTAGCTAACTCGAAGGTTCTCATTTGGAACATGGATATGGTAAATTGTAATCCTGGGCATACCAGGCTTTTAAATGACGGTAAAAGAGTATTAGTGCGAAATTCACACACATACACACACATATATATGACAAACACAAAGAACATTCATTCAATTGATTGGGAAATACGGTAAATGTATATCAATATAAAGGAGGAACAATATAAAAATAAGACTCTTCAACTCAGTTGTGACAGCAGTTATGTTTTATGTCTCTAAAACAGTAAAAACGATAGCCATGAAGTTACACACTTCCTTAAATGATTGTTTGCTTAGGATAGAAGGATTAAGGTAATTCTCACCCTGAGCGCCGTCCAGATCGTATCGTAACTTTCGTTACCTGTTCCGTGCCGGAGCATTTTGACTTTATTGGATTCGTCGATCGAGAGCATAATTCCGAGCCGACTGTATCAGGTGTTCATCGCCGGTCGACGGCGTTTGCGCATCAAATGGTCATGATACCTGCTTTCTTGTAAACTCCCATACCAAGTACAAAGTAAACGAAAGTCTTAAACGGCGCTCAGGGTGAACATTGATGTAGTATGAACAGATCACTAATGTAGAACTGAAGAAAAAAAAATCACGCACGTGCCAGGGGAACCAGTTTTGAGGTAAAGACTATGGCGTTTAGAACACACCACTAGCCGATTGCACTACAAGGCAGACATTGTTCTGGAATCCACAGGTAAGAGACATTGACGGAGACAGAAGAACATACGTAGAAGGACATTGGAGACAGAAGAACATACGTAGAAGAACATTGGAGACAGAAGAACATACGTAGAAGGACATTGGAGACAGAAGAAAATACGTAGAAGAACATTGGAGACATAAGTAAAGGGATAACGAAGACTTGATATCTTAAACGGGTGGCATTGGTCAGGAAGTCTTGACGTCAATGTGCTACAAGTTCCCGTACTTTACAGAGAGTGAGAGTTAATGGATGAATCAGTTTTCGAACCTTGATAATTAATGCTTTCATTATCAAAAGTTATCGCATTCCGTTACCTGTTAATATTTCTAATTGTTCTTGAGAATTAAACTTACATTTAAAAAAATGAATGAAGATATAATTTTACACTAGTACAACTGGTACTAGGTCCTCCACAGAGCTGATAGCCACATTGCGAATGACAACTGAGCAAAGTGCAGCATTGAACCCTCCTATTTACAATGGATTTGTGGAATATCTAAAAGCATTTAATAGTGTAAACAGAGGATCACTTTGGAAACTGATGAGGCATTAGTGAGTCCTACTAATGAGCATAACTCAATAAGGAAAAAATATGAAGACATGAAATGCAGAGTTCTTCACGAAGGACGCCTTACATAACTATTTGAGATAAGAAATGGAGCGCGACAAGGATTCCTCATGTTACCATTTATCTTCTTGCTGGCTTCAGATTGGGTTATAAAAACATCGACCAGTCAACAGAAAAGATATTCAGTGGACTTTAACTAAACAGCTCGGTGGTTTAGATTTTGCTTGCTTTTATGTCCCATAACCGTAACCAGATGCAGAACAAAAAAAAAACTTACTTAACGAGAATAGACATCTAGTGTATCGTATTATATACGGGACCCAAAGATGCAGAAATAGAGAATGCAGTCAGCGACCCATAGCTTGACTGCTTGCGTCAGGGTCAGCGATTCGGAACTGATCAAGACCCTACTCCACCTCCACGTGGTGGTCCTGGAAACAGGCCGTATCACTGCAGTCTAGCTGAGAGAGTAGGGATCGTAGAGGGAAGGCAAACCCGGTCCCAAAAAATGCCGTGCTGAAGTCGGATGTGTCGGCCGAAAGGCGCAGATATCGCAGCTCTGGTGTAAACAGACACAACGCAACCAACGTCCTTTTCAGGACAAACGAGGAAGAAGAAGAAGAAGTATTATATACGGTACACATTTATATTTTTATATCGTCTATCGTACAAATTGATTGTATAATATTTTCATGTAAACCAAATTGACATAATCTCTTTGTATTAGCTCTCAAAACAATAATGTCCACAAAATTATGTTTTTTTCCCCTCGTAGCACATATACTGAGCATGTGATTATTACAATAGCAGAAGACTTAAGTTGACAGAAAAGACCAACAATTATTCCGATTTATAAACATCTGAAATGAAGCAAGCGATTACTAAATATTTTATGAACATCTTACGAAAAGGACATGGTTTTTGTAATTATTCTACTTCTGGGTTGAAATACTAATCCGTATGTCACGTGTCGAGACGGAACCCAGAAGCTGTAAATAAACACTAATTTATGACTCCCTGTGTGGTGTTAAAACTCTATAGCACCCTGTAAATCTAGGCCTTCTAATGTAAGCAAACAAAAGAAAGTACATATTACTATTTTAACATAAGAAAGTGCATTCTATGCACTCGAGGACACAATTACAATCTGGGGCGGAATGACTGGGCGGGCTCCTGGACAAAACAGTGTTATTTGCCCCTGCTTACTGATTTCACATTGACTACTGGTTCGAAATGTCTACATCCCAGCAATGAGCTGTCTGACAGCGACCGAAATACCTACATTCAGTACGCCCCTGATTACAACCAAGAGTTTGTCTGCTCTGCCACTTCACTGCGTGAAGATTAACTACAGCAAGTCTCTCCGCGGGTTCACCAAAAACACATACGGAGACATTAGGAAGAGGACGAATATGGAAAGCGCACGCTGTAAATCAGAGATAACCATAGATCACAAAAAAAGTAACTAAGATAAAACAGTATTCAAGTTTTTGTTTTTTTTTTTCGTTTTTTTTTTTAATCCCTCGGTTTGGTGAAGCGCGCTCCGTTCAACATAAACACATTGTCCGTCAGTTATATTAAGGTACATATCCAAATATATATATCTAGTGATTTGCTTCATGTGCCTTCGCTTTTTTTGCCACTGCTGTTCCTTAAGTCTCTATGCTCGCACTTTTTCAACTATCACCTGTTTTTAATTTTTCATTTAATACCTTTCCACTGTTGTGTTCCTTAAAGAGCATAGGGTTATCACTACAGATGAATCCCTTTAAGGAAGGCTGAGTGTCACGAGTGGTTTTTAGAGTCTGTTTGAGACAAGACAAAAAGTCTGATTGACGTCTGAGACAAGACAAAACTATGAGTGAGGACTGAAAAAATAGATGAGTGATGGTGTTGAGTGCGGACGGAGTGAATTATACCTATCAGAAGTGAAAGGTTAGATAATGACTCTCCCCTCCTGCCACTCAATGACTATGTTTCTAAGTTACTTTCACTTCGCCTCTCTCTGTTTCTCTAAGAGTAAGTTACAGTGCACGTTAGTGACTCCACAAACAATCAAGTACAAGTGCAGATAGTAAAGGCGTCTGATCCACAGATAGATTGTCTAGTTTATTAAGAAAAGAAAATATGGCAAAACAAGAAAATGTCTAATCACAAACAACCTGGGGAGCCGCGCTAGCGTAGTGGTTGCAACACCGCTATGGCGACCGGGTGATTCAGGATCAAACCCGTGCGACGGCATTTGAGGATTTTTCGTTGACCGGGATTTGGTCTGGATTAACTCGAGACCTGGCGAGAACATTTGAAGGAGTGTCGTCGACCAGGGATTAGCGGCTCCTGAGCCGACCCAGCTCTAATGGGTACCTCCGAAATCGGCGAGTATCTGCCTTAATGGCGACGGACACCTGTCTCTGTACAAGAAAAAAAGGGATACTCACGTAAAATCAATGTCAGGTTAGACATTAATAATAACCTGAGATTTCGCCTCGAGTATTAGCGGGCGTACAAAAAAAACAAACAAACAAACAAACAAACAAACAACCTATCACAAAAATGCGGTTTACAACTTGAGAGACAAACAATGTTAGTAATAATAAGAATCATAAGAATCTAATGAGCTTGGCTCTAAAGTCTAAGAAATTCAAACTGCCACTAATAATTGGCTTGATATTCTACTGCTCCTGCTGCAGAGAACCCTGAAATAAGAAGTCTCTACATACACTTAATATCCCGCTGACTTCTTCTAGTCAGCAGCGCAGCTGTTCAACGTAATTAACCTTATCACGCAGTTATTTCAAGTTCCCTCCTCACCAACATTTTATCTGAGTCCAACTCCGCCAAAGTCCTTCTTCGTCGGCACACTTGTGTTTATATTCCGCTTGGTGTTACAGCTGTTGATGGATCGCAGACGGAGAGATGGTAACTCTGTCCTCTCCATATGTTGCTGACAAATCAGCGGAGAAACGAACCCAAAAAACTATAACTCCACCACGAAAAGAATTTTCAGGACAAATATTAAAACGTCTTAATTCACATGTGTGCTTTAATCCAGGATCGAAAGTGGTGGCGGTGAAGGCACTCAAGATTACACATGCGTTGGAGGTAAAAGATCCACTATTGGCGTAAGCCGCCACTCATGTGACGGTGCGTGATAATATGGATGAAGTAGAGCTGTCGTTGGCTACAAGATGTTAGAACTGGCGATAATGTGTAGCTCTATGAAGTTCCTTCCAGTGGAGCATGAGCGCTCTACTTACTTTGCGGGGGTGGCGTAAAATTCCCAGCACGGCAGATCACGTATGTACCCGTATTACGGTGATGGTAAATAAACGACAGTAGTTGGTGGGAACACTCCAATGTAAATGGGTTGCTGATTATTCCGGCCTTCCAGGAAGGCCAACCTGGCCGATGGTCAAGTGGTCCCTTAATTCAGTCGGAGTTAAGCGGTTCTCGCTGAAATGAAATTATATCAAAAAATCTATGATTGTCTAGCTAACATAAATGTTACAACATCGCAAAACAAACAATTGCATCAACAGGTACAGCTTAACTTATTACAACCATTCCCACCCCAATCGGTCCTTGCTGCTGACCTAATCCCGCAGTGTATCTCTGTCTCCCCTTCTCACTGGCTATTAATTAGACGAGCGAGCCAGTAGGTGCCTGAGCGGCCTACCCGATAACTCGCAACTTGCGTAATCAGTGGTTACCCACGGCCGGCGCTGAACTGACCTTACAACGTATCTGACAGTTCTGTCTTACGCACAGGCTTCTAAACGAAATCGCAATGCCCGTAAAAGGTTATCTCACTGGGCTGCTATACACTTAATACCATCATGTTTACAAGTACTCCATATGACACATATAAGGCTACTCTTGGTAAAGTTCTAAATGAATTAAAAATATCCATATAGTAAACAGGTAATCAAATTAATTAAAGTTACAAGTTGTGAAAATTTACAATGATCCGCCGCGGAGGCCAGAGAAAAAAAGACAATCGCTTATGGTTACACTTTGTATTTAAACGAATTTCCTCCACATAACAATCAGTTATATAGTTACACTGCGAGTTGGGAAATTATTTTCTTTAGTGTAGCAAGTCAGATATATGTACACTTCGTGATTAAAAAGGTTCTCTAGCAGAGCTTTCGTGAAGCATCTTAAGTTACACAACCAGTTGGCTTTAGGACATAAAACCGTAAGTGGCATACAAATACAATTTCCTTTAAAAAAAATAACTGTAGCTCCTTAGTGCTTGTTGTGTAATGGCCGAACTATAAAAATGCTAGAACCCACTATAAATGGCTTCACTCTGACTAAGTCTAAATCCCAAGGAAAAAATAACAACTACCAAGTTACTTAAGGATTCTTACAGAGATTGTGAAGAATTTCCCACACTAACTTAGCTGGCAAAGTGCACAAAACTCTACCACCTCACGATAGAAGTTCCAGGGACTGAAAGCATTTACAGACAGAAGGGGACTCATTGTGTGCTGTAAACCTGGACAGAGAATGAAGAAAAACAATTGTAACGTCTCCCGGAGGATTCTCCTCGCATTACAAGAAGGTTTGCGTAACAGAGCGATCGCTCTTACGCTGCTAGGGTCCCAGACTTTCCCTGGAATAAAAAACAAAGGGAAGTTTTTGCCGCCGTGCGAGGAGCATTGTGGACGCGTCACAAAGACACTCTTACCCGCATTAAAAGACTTTTCATCTCTTCTGGCCACGTTCGCGGGGGCAAAGGGGAGGTAACTTGTCAGATCAGAGTGACATGCTAGCAGCGACCAAAACTAGAAAAAAGAGGACAAATGAACGTGCTTAAAAAAAAGAAGTTAGGGGAGATGGTAGCTCTACCCTAGGTCCAATTTTTTGAAACCAGCGTCACAATGGGTTAAAGCATATGCTCATGAAGAAGATGAAGAAGTGGTGAATATCGCAGTTAGTTTAAAATGATCAGCTTCTCAACATCATGGAAAATTTCATATTAGTTCGTCTCTTATGACAGATCTGACGTAGCAGCAGTCAGATTCGTTTTTTTTTTTTCCTCTTCAGAGAGTACCTGGAACTACAATAACCGCACACACAGATCTTTCGGTTTTATCAGAATGCCTTTGTACGTTCGCTGTCATTTAATCATCTTTACACAGTGGCTTACTAAGGGGATGGAGGGCAGTCCGCCCCGGGCGACACTTTGAAATGTGAAATCAGACACTAATATGACAGCCTTTACTGTTAAGAAAATACTTGCAAGTGTGTTTCTTTATTGGGGGGTACCTCAGGTACGATGCGCCCCTGTCTTTACATATGATATGGAATAGACGATCTGTCTGAAGTTTCTCTCAAGGATATTGAGGACAGTCGTGATATGAGTCTGCATGT
This sequence comes from Oreohelix idahoensis, assembly GCA_024509875.1. Taxonomy (NCBI): domain Eukaryota; kingdom Metazoa; phylum Mollusca; class Gastropoda; order Stylommatophora; family Oreohelicidae; genus Oreohelix; species Oreohelix idahoensis. Next base: position 333,426 of record JAMPIV010002303.1, read on the forward strand.
CTCGTCTAACAGACACGTGAAAATACTGTTTGCTGATTTTGTCTAATGCACACGTGAAAATACAGGCAGTTGAACTCATCTTACAGACATGCGAAAATAGTGACCGCTTATCTCGACTAAAAGGCACGTAAAAATACGTATAATTTATCTCATCTAACAGACATTCAATACCATAATACCCGCCGTAAGTCCTTCGGTCGGTCGGTCGGTTAGTCACATTTTGCACACCGTCACTTGCGCACTTTTTCATTTAACTTTTAACCACAGCTAAGGGGGTGCAACTGTGGTTGAAAGTTAGACAATAATTGTATTGTTTCCCTTTATATGTACTCTCCCGAAAATAGAAAAAGTGCGCAGTTGAAGGTGTGCATGAACAGTTTGCTTATGGAAAGAAGCCAACAACATGATTGATAAACGGTACATTAACTGGAGTTTCGTCAAACTTCAAACGTTGTTATCAGAGGCAGTAAGTCGACCATGGCTTCTCAGAGCAGAGGCCGTAAGTCGACGTAAATATGTATGTATGTATATATATATATATATATATATATATATATATATATATATATATATATATATATATATATATATATATATATATATATATATATATATATATATATATATATATATATATGAGCCTTTTTATGTTTACATAGCGGTAAATTCAGGTAATCCAGAATCACATTATACGCCAATCAATACCCTTTAGCTTCCCAATGAGCATGGGCCTTCAACAAACACATGCCAAGTCCTCCTACCACGTGCCATCAGCTCAAGTACTTTTCATGTTTTCCTCATCATTTTCCCTTCTACCTCTAGTTCTCTTCTTGATGTGTTTTTGGTCTACTTCTGCTATTCTTTCCCTGGGGTTTCTAGAACAGGGACTGCCCTGTAATACTATCAGTAGGTCTCCTCAATGCGTGTCCTATCCATTGCCAGCATCTTCTTCTCATCTCTTGTTGCATGTGCATAATTTAAATAGCTAGTAGAGATATATTTTCACATCACCTTCGCAAAACTATAACGATTCCTCATAATTCTGTTAAATTTGTGTCACAGATTTGCCTACCCTGTTTTGCAGTAGTGGTCCAACAGTGGCCAAAACTCAAGAGTATCTAATCTGGGTCTTCAAAGGTGTCTACCTTCGCACAGGATTACTCTCGGCAGAGTTGTAGATAGAAGAATAATGATGCTTCTATCTCAATGTAGTCTTCATAGGTATTTCAGAAGTCAAGAACAATGCTGCATTGGGCAGGGCAATTGTTAACTTATATCTGATCCGCCGCCTTTTATTAAGAATTAAGCAATTATTAATTTAACTCGTTCAAGCCCCCACCCTGATTCACTCAATGGAATTCTTATTATTAAGGTATAGCTCTGTTTAGAGTGTAATTAGTAACTTGACTGAGAAAAAATGCAGTACATCCAAAATGATTAAACCGACGTTAAATTTGTTTATTTACAAATAACAGATTTAATAATCAACAAAGTTTTAACAGTTTAAGAATTTTGAATAATCTTTAACAGAAAATACTCATCATAGTGCGATGGTAGTGTTTTATGAAAAAAAGTCACTTGGCAGCTTTTAAGTTTGACTTAGCTGCCAACGGTAGATTCTGCTCCCGCTGGGGTTTTTGGGTTCTGTGCAGATAGGTCACTGGAGTTCTCGCGTCTCTGGTCAAGACTAAAGGCGCAGCACGTTCCAAGTAAGATCATGGAGTAACTGCAAAGCTGATCCCGCGTCTCTAAGAAACTCTGATGATGGTGTCTAGCTCGACGTCGGTCCACTTCTACCTCACTTTGTTCCAGCGATTAGTACCCGCAACTGGTACCAGCAACTAGCATGGTAAAAGAAGAGACACGAATACCGTCTGAGTTTTGAGTTTCCCGACACATACTTATGAGTCCCCATCTTCCTATTCCACCACCGCATCTACTTTAGACTATACCCTCGATGAGAATTAAGCCTACTCCCTCGAGAGAAAACTTTCTTCACGTTTAATTTTAATAGCTTTATATTTACTTTACATTCAAATGAAAAGGTTAATAGTATAGATAGAATATGTTTACATTTGCATCTACACTAGGTGAACAAATTTCACAATATAGATTGAATATGTTTTCAGTTCCCCATTCTCGTTTATCATACGAGAATGGGGTACTATTAGCAAACTTCTGTGCTTCAAATCAATTAGCTATATGAGGAAACATATTTCCACATAAGGGAATATATAAAGCAACATGGATATAACCAGACCACAGAACTGAGAATCAGATTGATCACATATGCATATGTAAGAAGTTTTGGTCATCATCGCATGATGTGAAAGTATGTAGAGGAGCAGATGTTGTATCAGACCACCATCTTCTGTTGGCTAAAACAAAATTAAAACTCAAGAAATTTACAACAGCATATAGCGATAAACAAAAGTATAATGTGGGATATCTAAGAAATCAGGAAATAAGAGAAATATTTTCAATCACAGTATCCAACAAATGCCAAGTACTCCAACAGCTGGAAGATGAAAGACCACTGGCAATAAGTGAAAAATATATGGAACGAGACATGTGAAGAAGTACTGAGAAAAAGAGAACATCAGCACAAAGCATGGATAACAACAGAAACCATTAGTAAGATAGAAGACAGGAAAAACAAGAAAGCAGAAACAGAAGCAAAACCAGAAGCTCCAAAGCCAAGGCTCATGAAGTGTACATAGAAGCAAACAAAGAAGTAAGAAGAAACATCACAAGAGACAAGATAAAATATATTGATGATTTGGAAGGGGAAGCAAAGCAGAGGAAGCTGCAGCCAAAGGAAATATGAGGGACCTGTACAACAACACAAAGAAGCTAACATGGAAATATAAGCAAGCAAATGGCACCAAAAAAGATAAGAATGGAAAATTGCTTAGTAATGTACAAGAACAAATGAAGAGATGGACAGAACATTTTGAGGAACTTCTCAATAGACCATCTCCAACTAATCCCTCAGACATCCAGCCAGCAGAAGAGGAGCTACAAATCAGCTGTGAACGACCAAGTAGAGAAGAAATAAAGAAAGCCATAAAGCTTCTGAAAGATGGAAAAGCAGCTGGTCCAGATTGCATTCCAGCAGAGGCCATCAAAAAAAATATTGATACCTCTACAGAGATATTATACAAACTACTTGGCAAAGCCTGGGAGAGAGAGGAAATACCAGCAGAATGGAAGGAATGATATCGGGTCAAGTTGCCTAAGAAGGGAAATTTACAAGAGTGCACAAATTAGAGAGGAATAATGTTACTATCAGTACCAGGAAGAGTATTAAACAGAATCATCATTGAGAGATTAAAAGAGTCCAAAGACAAGCAACTGAGAGATGAACAAGCAAGTTTTCGACAAAATAGATCCTGTACAGACCAGATAGCCACATTGAGAATAATAGTTGATAACACATAAGGAAGGAAACCCGAGGCCTGTAAACAGTAAACCCCTTAAGGCCCAAGAACTTCTATAATTGAAAGCTAAATTTTATACTTAACTAATATTTCTAAGACTGAATACGCATTTTAGAATGTAACTTTCTATAAAAATTTGAAGGCCGTTCATTTGCTTATGAAATAACCCATATTTGACCAAGTGGGAATTAATACTTGTTTTGTTATAAAACTATTACAAAGTTATGTATGATGGGTCATATGTGGGCCGCTGGGCCTTAAGGGTTAATATGAGACAAACATAAAGGTACACTTGTATGTTATGAGGCACTCGTAGAAAATAAAGAAGTAGAACACTAGACAACAGAAAAACAACAGACATGAGTGACTTACCCAGGATTTGAACACTGGACCTTCCGTGCGACAACCCCGCCTAGCTATGCGAGCGAATCACACTATTCTCCCTGCCATCTACGCATCACCAAAAAATGATGTTTTGATGACAGGTCATTAGTGCGAACCGAAATACATAACACCGCAAGTTTACCATGGGCATTTCAGCCTATTAATGACGCAATCACTTCTGTTGTTTCCCTATAATACAGTATAGGCCAGTCCAACAAGACAAAGACATTAATACTGTGTCCAGTAAATGATAGTAGACTTAGAACAGTAAGAACAGGACAGAGGGTAGGTTTGGTATTGTATAAACATTTATAACACATAAGGAAGGGAAACCCAAGGCATGTAAACAGTAAATTAATGAGACAAACATAAAGGTATGTTATCAGGCACTCGTAGGAAATAAATAAGTAGAACACAAGACAACAGAAAAACAACAGACATGAGTGATGTTTATACAATACCAAACCCACCCCCTGTCCTGTTCTTACTGTCCTAAGTCTACTATCTCAAGGTATGCAGGAAACGATTATGTCATTCGTGTGCACTGACAAGTAAGTTATCTTCCCGTAGTGGCTATCAAACTTTCAGCGTATTGCCATCTTGGCGAAGAACGCATCCTGGTCTTATCAGCGATTATACATCTGCGCTGGGCGATTTTAGTGTTAATCTGTAGTCTGATGTCGGGCACACACGAAATTAACCAACATTGTTGTCGGTTAATATTGCATCCCCTGTCTTCTCTCTCAGCAGGGATGGTCATGTAAACAGATGTAGCAGGGTAGAGTGGACGTTTATGATATTCAGCAGACGCTGTCTATTTGACAGATGTTAAGACATACACTTGCGTATACGCCTATGTTACAAGGCTAGTTAATCACTCTACTTGGGGCCGGTGTAAAGTGGAATAGATGTGTGATCGTAATATCAATATTTCCCATTGTTTCACTGGTCAGTCAATTTACATTTAATTCGTTCACCGAGAGCCAACTCAGTAAGTTATAATGTAAACGCAGCGGCGAACCAAGGCTGGTAAGTTTCATAACTTGGAAATCCAACACACGGCACGAACGAGATAACGATATAAGTTCAATTTCAACTGGGTCAAGACTTCCCAACAAAAGACACTGGTGCTTGTGGTTTCTTTTTATTTTGATTCTTCTGTTATTAAATTGATGTATCTCTTCAATCAGCATGATTCAGTTCGTCATGATGAAATAAACTGTCCGGATAAAATATTAGTTCTCTTGCGCTATTAACGCGTCACACCGTCAGTTGACGCCGCAGGAGCATTGCTCGTCCTTTACAGGGTCTATATAGTAATTCTTTACGTCAGGGTTGAGTTCAGGTTCATTTTTTTGTCTTCCGTCCTATAATTCTCCGCAGTCAGAATACATACGAGTAGATAACCTGATCTAAGTGTAGCCGAAGGTTAGCAATGTAATTAAGTTCTATAGCACGTTTCACTAGCTTTGCCCTCAAACAAATGTAATTATCTGATTAACCGTCCAACGTATTAATGCCATTTTTTTGCATACGATGTTATATCGGGTTAGACCCAAAAAATATATACTTTATATCCATAAATAACACATAAGGAAGGGAAACCCGAGGCCTGTAAACAGTAAATTAATATTAGACAAACATAAAGGTATGTTTTCAGGCACTCGTAAGAAATAAAGAAGTAGAACACTTGGACAACAGAAAAACAACAGACGTGAGTGGCTTACCCAGGGTTCGAACCCCGTACCTTCCGTACGACAACTCCGCCTAGCTATCAAGCGAATCACACTGACCCCACAATGTGTTTCGTACTGATAAATAGCCAGCAAAGCATCTTTTTTGGGGGATGCCTAGCTGGCCGTGGGGTCAGTGTGATTCGCTTGATAGCTAGGCGGAGTTGTCGTACGGAAGGTACGGGGTTCGAACCCTGGGTAAGCCACTCACGTCTGTTGTTTTTCTGTTGTCCAAGTGTTCTACTTCTTTATTTCTTACGAGTGCCTGAAAACATACCTTTATGTTTGTCTAATATTAATTTACTGTTTACAGGCCTTGGGTTTCCCTTCCTTATGTGTTATTTATGTTTATAAAATACCAGAAACCTACCCTCTGTTCTTTACTAATGTCCTTAAGTCTTCTACTATTTACTGGACCCAGTATCAAGGTCTTTGTCTTGTTTGGACTGACACATACTGTTAATAGGAGAACAACAGAAGTGATTGCGTCATTTAAGGGCTGAGTTGCCCACTGTATACTTCCGGTGTTATCTTGTGTGTTTCGTACTGATAAATAGCCAGCAAAGCATCTTTTTTTGGGGATGCCTAGCTGGCCGTGGGGTCAGTGTGATTCGCTTGATAGCTAGGCGGAGTTGTCGTACGGAAGGTACGGGGTTCGAACCCTGGGTAAGCCACTCACGTCTGTTGTTTTTCTGTTGTCCAAGTGTTCTACTTCTTTATTTCTTACGAGTGCCTGAAAACATACCTTTATGTTTGTCTAATATTAATATACTTTATATCTGTGCATTTGTCTTGTTCCCATAAACGAATGAAATCCTTTGATCTTTGTCGGCATACTAATTATTGTGTATCGAGAAAAGAAATTTTACCACTTCAGTCACAGATTCTGTGAATTGATTAGGCATAGGCGTGTCTACTATTACAATAATGTGGCAATCACGTTTGCATATGAATACCTGCTGAAGATGATTTCTTAAATGATCTGCATGCGAGATACTCGTGACATTGTTTGTCATTGACATTTAGTGCGCTACCAAACTGGACCTTCATTGATCTAATTATTTCGATAGGTATCACCACTTTTCGGTTCATTAATATCACAATGGAACGTTGCTCCTCTACTGTGCTTGTAAATAACGGTAAGGTCATCTTTAGAGAAATTAAAACTTCATCCGAATCATAATCAGATGTCTCTGTGAAATTGATAATCAATCTCGGCTGAATGAAGGACAAACCATCATTCGTCCAATATTCCTCTTCCTCTTGTAACACATGGTTCTCACATTTCTTCCAATAATCCCTGGCTATATTGGAAATGGCGGCTTTTGTAAGTATTTCAAATCTTTTAATTTGAACGTTCTATTTTCTGTTGCTACCTGTTCCTTAATTTTAGCCCAGACTAATTCTATTGGGTTTAAGTGAGAATGGTACGGAGGCAATCTTAAACATCTGTGACCATGTTCATGGATTGCCTTGTCTGTGTGAAATATCTTTGTATGCTGTGTCTTTTTTACAATTCCAAGTAATTCAGGCTTCAGGGACATTTCGTTGAATGGAATGTTGTTTTTGGTCAGCCAAATCTTTATTACATGTTTAGTACGTGATAAATTAGGAACTTTATCTTCTGGTGCCACAACGTTGTGATATGAAGCATTGTCCATTATCAAACACGACGGTCTATCCAATGAAGGAAGTACATGATTCACAATCCAATCTTGAAATATCTTGCCATTCATCTCTATATGATAATCCCTATTATCTGTGGGTTTTGAAACAAATATGAGTTCAGTATTATTTAGAAGCCCATGATGGCTGCTTCCTCCATGTGCAATTATTAGGCGCTGTCCTTTGCTGCTTGGTACTAGTCTCTTAGTTGCCCCATCAGATGATTGCCATTCTCGTTCATTACTGTGGTGCGCATTGATCCAAGTTTCATCTAAATACACAAAATCATAACAATCTCTTCTCATTTCTCTGACCTCGCATAAATATTTGCTTCTCATTGCAACTATATGAGGCTTCTCACAAATAAGGTTTCTACCACCAACATATTTTCTAAAAGTGAATCCCAAACTCCTAATAGTCCTCCATAGCGTAGATTTAGAAATATCAATGTCATTATTCTTTCTTAACCAAATTTTCAATTTCCTTAAAGTCACTGCCTCATTATTGTGAAACATATTGCAAATTTCTCTGAGGATCAATTCTCTGTCAGAATTATCCACCACTCTTGGCCTAATTTTCGTGTGTAAAACACTGGAATTAGAAATTTCGAATGTCGCTATCCAGCGGTGCAATGATCGTTTGCTTATCCCCAAGGCATGAATAGTCCTCTTTTGTGGGTTTGAAATAGAATGATATAGTTTTCCTCGGGTAGCTTCATTGCAGAAATACTTAAAAATCCTATTTGTGATTTGCTGTAATGTCATAAAATGTACTCGCAGACTCATTTTTTCCTACTTAACCACACAATACTTTTTGTAGACACACCTTTGATTGACAATGTGTGCGTAACACCGGATATAAACGGTTTTATGTTCAAGAAGTGCAATTTCAAGCAATTTCACGCTAAAATCATGCCAATTGTTTGATAAACCAATCATGTGCAAATGAGGTCGTATAATTTACTGTAGACATTTCAATATGTGTGTGTGTGTGTGATGTGTGTTGGCAAGTAGGATTTTGATATTATATCGCAAAGAAATGAAAATTGAAACCAATGGCCGCATTTTAATGAAAAATTTAATTCATAGGGTCTATACCATTTCAAATTCACACACAAAATTTCACTTATATGCGTTATATATTCGCTGAGATATAGCATTTTTAAGTTGGGCAAAGCTAGTGAAACGTGCTATAGTGCCGATAATTAAAACTATCATTCGAGATTTACTCACGTAGAAATTTAATTATTTGCGTTGCTGCTGATTTGTAATCGACATACGAAAATGAAGTCCGTCTTCATCTTCATGAATATGATGTAAGCTCTGGTCTAGAAATAATCGGCACTACCGACCTACACGGTTCTTTTGTCCTGCTGTATCATTTTAATCTCAATTGCCATACGGGTATTGGCTGTTCTGAGAACTGTCACGGGAGGAATAATTTCATGCTGCTTCTCTCTCGGGGTCTGGTTCACAAGTGATCTTGTAAAATATTTTTTTGTATCAGGGCAACGCCAGCTCGAAACTATTACGTATTTTGTTTGTTTTTTTTGGTTTCTTTTCGCACTCGTCAGCTAGCGACCAATCAATTACTAGCAAATCGTGTGTCCTTTCGGTATTCTGGCTTGGAGGCTATTTGGTCTATTATTATCCTATGCCGTCGTCATAGCGAAAGTTTATTGGACTTAGGTGGCAGTTCACCTGTTACACAGACAAGACGAATTATTGCTGAGAGGAGTGAAATAATGTTTGAGATTACAAAATATCTGCTACATAGCAGAGAAAGAAAGAGGTGCCGACCATTGACTAGCATGTAATAAGTCAGTACAACAAATGTAACTGATTACTGCCGTAGTGAAGCAGAGATCGACCCAAATAATGTCACAGTGTGAGGTTTTTACAGTATGGTAATCAGTGGAACCTTTTTTTCTTATTGTTATGTCTTCTCTAAGAGATCAAACGCATATTGGACATACGTTACGCAGTAACATAATTAACTAAGGAATCGTTATAGAACATACTTTACGCAGGGAAGTAAACTGGAGTATGTTAGTAGTTGAAATAGATTTTGAGTACGACTACAACTTTTGTAATGTCTAATTCAGCAGTCCCGTGTGACTTATTTAATATAAAACAGGATGGATGAATATGAAACATAAATCGGAAAAAATGATTCGTATTAGTATGATAACGGACAAATAACGCAGCCAACGTTGCAGCCACAAAGCCTTCGTCGGGGAAAGGAAAGAAAACGAGAGCTAAGTAGGAAACGTGAGAAAATAAATTAAAATAGGTACTACCCGTAAGATCTGCTTAGACCTAGCTTTGGCCTATTTCGTCGATCAGAGATCATGGCATGAAAACATAAAATGGTTGCCACTTCTGAGTGTAAAAAGTAAATATACAACTTCCTCAACCTACTATAAAAGAGAAAAGTCTAAACAACGAAGTCTGGCAATTTAGTTTGATGTCAAATTTAACACAGACAAATTACAATAAAAATAATCTTACCTACGTATATCAAGCAAAAGGTTTTAGCGTTTAACACTCCATATTTTCATACTTCTTCTTCTTCTTCCTCGTTTGTCCTGAAAAGGACGTTGGTTGCGTTGTGTCTGTTTACACCGGAGCAGCGATATCTGCGCCTTTCGGCCGACACATCCGACTTCAGCACGGCATTTTTGGGGACCGGGTTTGCCTTCCCTCTTCGATCCCTACTCTCTCAGCCAGACTGCAGTGATGCAGCCTGTTTCCAGGACCACCACGTGGAGGTGGAGTAGGGTCTTGGTTAGCTCTGGTTCACTGACCCTGACGCAAGCAGTCAAGCTATGGGTCGCTGACTGCATTCTCTATTGCTGCATCTTTGGGTCCCATATTTTCATACAATTGTAACAATTTTTAATTTTTACTTGCTTAGTTTTCCGTCAAAATATTTGCATACTAGTAGCTGGAATAGCTTGCTCTATCTTGAAGTTTGTTGCTCCATAAAATGTGTTGCTCATGGTCCACCTTGACAGTTCTTATACACGACACTGCCGAGAAACATGCAGACAGGCTAATGAACTTTCCGTTAATGTATGTGTAACGAACAGTTTTAGAGTAAGGGGAAGTAAACTGGAGTATGTTAGTAGTTGAAATAGATTTTGAGTACGACTACAACTTTTGTAATGTCTAATTCAGCAGTCCCGTGTGACTTATTTAATATAAAACAGGATGGATGAATATGAAACATAAATCGGAAAAAATGATTCGTATTAGTATGATAACGGACAAATAACGCAGCCAACGTTGCAGCCACAAAGCCTTCGTCGGGGAAAGGAAAGAAAACGAGAGCTAAGTAGGAAACGTGAGAAAATAAATTAAAATAGGTACTACCCGTAAGATCTGCTTAGACCTAGCTTTGGCCTATTTCGTCGATCAGAGATCATGGCATGAAAACATAAAATGGTTGCCACTTCTGAGTGTAAAAAGTAAATATACAACTTCCTCAACCTACTATAAAAGAGAAAAGTCTAAACAACGAAGTCTGGCAATTTAGTTTGATGTCAAATTTAACACAGACAAATTACAATAAAAATAATCTTACCTACGTATATCAAGCAAAAGGTTTTAGCGTTTAACACTCCATATTTTCATACTTCTTCTTCTTCTTCCTCGTTTGTCCTGAAAAGGACGTTGGTTGCGTTGTGTCTGTTTACACCGGAGCAGCGATATCTGCGCCTTTCGGCCGACACATCCGACTTCAGCACGGCATTTTTGGGGACCGGGTTTGCCTTCCCTCTTCGATCCCTACTCTCTCAGCCAGACTGCAGTGATGCAGCCTGTTTCCAGGACCACCACGTGGAGGTGGAGTAGGGTCTTGGTTAGCTCTGGTTCACTGACCCTGACGCAAGCAGTCAAGCTATGGGTCGCTGACTGCATTCTCTATTGCTGCATCTTTGGGTCCCATATTTTCATACAATTGTAACAATTTTTAATTTTTACTTGCTTAGTTTTCCGTCAAAATATTTGCATACTAGTAGCTGGAATAGCTTGCTCTATCTTGAAGTTTGTTGCTCCATAAAATGTGTTGCTCATGGTCCACCTTGACAGTTCTTATACACGACACTGCCGAGAAACATGCAGACAGGCTAATGAACTTTCCGTTAATGTATGTGTAACGAACAGTTTTAGTGTAAGGGGAAGTAAACTGGAGTATGTTAGTAGTTGAAATAGATTTTGAGTTATAGCACTTAGTTGCTTGTTAGCTATCGAATTATTTAGAGAGTATCTCGTGATAGTTTCGAGAGACAGATTACAGACAGCGTGAAAAGCGCTGATATATTTATTCTGTAATGTTTTGAACGGAGTGAGAATAGCTCGCGGCTAGCCCGCAGATGATTGGTTGACTGAGTTGTTTGACCGTGAGGAAGTCTCGTGTCTGCTTTTGAGCGGGACGAGTGTGTTATCTGGGGAGAGTGTTCCGGGCGTTTTGACCGGGTAGGAAGACAGTGTTTTTGGGAAGTGTGAAAAAACTGAAATGCCTGTACAGTGCTGAATTTAAAATGTCGACGGATTTTTCGCTGTGGGTACAGCGTAGTATGAAACTGCAGTTTTAATTATTGTGGAAGTGTTTATAACTGCAGTGTAGAGTACTTTAGGCCATGAATCATGATAGCTCCTGTGAGAGGATTGTTATTGAGGATTCTTTATAGCGCTGAGTTTAATAAGAGTACTTTAGGCCATGAATCATGATAGCTCCTGTGAGAGGATTGTTATTGAGGATTCTTTATAGCGCTGAGTTTAATAAGAGTACTTTAGGCCATGAATCATGATAGCTCCTGTGAGAGGATTGTTATTGAGGATTCTTTATAGCGCTGAGTTTAATAAGAGTACTTTAGGCCATGAATCATGATAGCTCCTGTGAGAGGATTGTTATTGAGGATTCTTTATAGCGCTGAGTTTAATAAGAGTACTTTAGGCCATGAATCATGATAGCTCCTGTGAGAGGATTGTTATTGAGGATTCTTTATAGCGCTGAGTTTAATAAGAGTACTTTAGGCCATGAATCATGATAGCTCCTGTGAGAGGATTGTTATTGAGGATTCTTTATAGCGCTGAGTTTAATAAGAGTACTTTAGGCCATGAATCATGATAGCTCCTGTGAGAGGATTGTTATTGAGGATTCTTTATAGCGCTGAGTTTAATAAGAGTACTTTAGGCCATGAATCATGATAGCTCCTGTGAGAGGATTGTTATTGAGGATTCTTTAGAACGCTGAGTTTAATATGAGTACTCTAGGCCATGTATTATGATATCATTGTAGCTGCCGAGTGCGCAGTTCTTATGTGGTAATTTATATCTTGTGTTGTGCTGTGAACGGTATTCTATGTGTATTTTATCAATGTGTTGTGACGTGAATAAACCCATATGAAATGTCACCAGTCGTTTACAACCATCCATGACTCTTGTGTACGTACCTGTGGTGTAAACGACTAAACCAACACACGCACTTAATATTACAAGTGTGACAGGGAACTTAACACGTATTTAGAAATAGCCCCGGAGTGGGCGTGGTCTATCTGTATCGAGAACCTGATCATCGCTTACCAGTGGACTTCTACAGTGTTTGCCTGTGTGGCGGATATGTATGTATCAAATGTAGACATTACCAGATACACAACACAACAGTAACGTTAGCAGATAATTCAATAAGGCACCATACACCAACCCTTTGTATCAGTATCAGTGATGGCCATGACTTTCACGTGCTTTACGGAGGTACAACAGTAATGACCTCATGAAACTAATAACCTTACTTGCAACAGTGGTGTGCTAGTTTTATAGGATCAGACACCCGCGAAATTCGCGTGATATTAATTCACAAGTGTTAGCGTGTAGCCTGAGTGGCGTTAGTATATGAAAGACAGACATCACATTTGAGAGCTGTATCCAGGCCCAGGGAAAACTTATTCAGTATCAGTTAAACTGGGAACTGTTAACTCAAGTCGCAAGTCGCAACTCGCAAGTCAAGGAATTTATTACTCAAGATTATGAGATGTCATGATATACAGTGGCGTCTGTATACCAGTACAAGTAATCATCTGGCAGTATGAACGAGTGGTGTACCTTCTTTCAACGAAATTGACAGACGGTGACCCATTTCCTGCTTTCCTGTGCGGTGTGTTAGCACGTAGCGTGCTGAATCGAGGACCTGAGTGGAATCAAGGTGTCAAGTTCCAATGCCTTTCTGTTGTCGATTGTTTTACCATTGAACTTTGTGATATCCAGGGTGTTAACGGAAAGGAACAGAAGAGTTTTCATTCAAGATAAGTGGTTATGTTTGTGATGTGAACTGTGTCGCCTTAACTATGTCAACGAGCCTTCCTGTGCTTTGCATCTCCTATACTGTTGAAATCTGTTGTTTTTGTTGTCTAATTCTATATAGACATATTATTAGGATTTAGTATTGATGCTAAGTATTGATGGTGGTATGATATATGTTGACTTCCCTCAGATGGAAAAGGAATTGAGGATACAAAGTTTATGAATAATTGCAATTTCTGGTATAAATACTTAACTGTGTGAAATGAAAGGGTAATTGTCAGAACTTCTTGAAACATAAACTTGCGACATTAATAATTATACTGATATAGATATATAGTTAACTGAGTGATTGAATCACCATGGATTTTGATAATAATCCTGCAGATATAAGGCCTATGCTGGAGTGTGCATTCCGTGCGACAACCCCGCCTAGCCATGCAAGCGAATCACACTATCCGCTCTGCCATCTACGCATCAAAAAGGTCCAGTGTTCAAATCCTGGGTAAGCCACTCATGTCTGTTGTTTTTCTGTTGTCTGGTGTTCTACTTCTTTATTTCCTGCGAGTGCCTGATAACATACCTTTATATTTGTTTCATATTAATTTACTGTTTACAGGCCTCAGGTTTCCCTCCCTTATTTGTAATAAATGTTTGTACAATACCAAACCTACCCACTATCCTGTTCTCACTGTTCTAGTCTACTATCATTTACTGGACACAGTATTAAGGTCCTAAGGGTCTTGTTGGATTCGGCCTATACTGCTTGATAGAAATACAACAGAAGTGATTGCGTCATTAATAGGCTGAACTGCCCATGGAGGACTTCTGGTGTCGTGTATTGTGGTTCGCACTATTGACCTGCCATTGAAACATCATTTTTTTTGATGCGTAGATGGCAGAGCGGATAGTGTGATTCGCTTGCATGGCTAGGCGGGGTTGTCGCACGGAAGGTCCAGTGTTCAAATCCTGGGTAAGCCACTCATGTCTGTTGTTTTTCTGTTGTCTGGTGTTCTACTTCTTTATTTCCTGCGAGTGCCTGATAACATACCTTTATATTTGTTTCATATTAATTTAGTGTTATCTGGGGAGAGTGTTCCGGGCGTTTTGACCGGGTAGGAAGACAGTGTTTTTGGGAAGTGTGAAAAAACTGAAATGCCTGTACAGTGCTGAATTTAAAATGTCGACGGATTTTTCGCTGTGGGTACAGCGTAGTATGAAACTGCAGTTTTAATTATTGTGGAAGTGTTTATAACTGCAGTGTAGAGTACTTTAGGCCATGAATCATGATAGCTCCTGTGAGAGGATTGTTATTGAGGATTCTTTATAGCGCTGAGTTTAATAAGAGTACTTTAGGCCATGAATCATGATAGCTCCTGTGAGAGGATTGTTATTGAGGATTCTTTATAGCGCTGAGTTTAATAAGAGTACTTTAGGCCATGAATCATGATAGCTCCTGTGAGAGGATTGTTATTGAGGATTCTTTATAGCGCTGAGTTTAATAAGAGTACTTTAGGCCATGAATCATGATAGCTCCTGTGAGAGGATTGTTATTGAGGATTCTTTATAGCGCTGAGTTTAATAAGAGTACTTTAGGCCATGAATCATGATAGCTCCTGTGAGAGGATTGTTATTGAGGATTCTTTATAGCGCTGAGTTTAATAAGAGTACTTTAGGCCATGAATCATGATAGCTCCTGTGAGAGGATTGTTATTGAGGATTCTTTATAGCGCTGAGTTTAATAAGAGTACTTTAGGCCATGAATCATGATAGCTCCTGTGAGAGGATTGTTATTGAGGATTCTTTATAGCGCTGTGTTTAATAAGAGTACTTTAGGCCATGAATCATGATAGCTCCTGTGAGAGGATTGTTATTGAGGATTCTTTAGAACGCTGAGTTTAATATGAGTACTCTAGGCCATGTATTATGATATCATTGTAGCTGCCGAGTGCGCAGTTCTTATGTGGTAATTTATATCTTGTGTTGTGCTGTGAACGGTATTCTATGTGTATTTTATCAATGTGTTGTGACGTGAATAAACCCATATGAAATGTCACCAGTCGTTTACAACCATCCATGACTCTTGTGTACGTACCTGTGGTGTAAACGACTAAACCAACACACGCACTTAATATTACAAGTGTGACAGGGAACTTAACACGTATTTAGAAATAGCCCCGGAGTGGGCGTGGTCTATCTGTATCGAGAACCTGATCATCGCTTACCAGTGGACTTCTACAGTGTTTGCCTGTGTGGCGGATATGTATGTATCAAATGTAGACATTACCAGATACACAACACAACAGTAACGTTAGCAGATAATTCAATAAGGCACCATACACCAACCCTTTGTATCAGTATCAGTGATGGCCATGACTTTCACGTGCTTTACGGAGGTACAACAGTAATGACCTCATGAAACTAATAACCTTACTTGCAACAGTATGTTTATATTGAACAGGTGGGACCCCCCCCCCCCCCCCCCCCCCCACACCAGTCTCGAAGAAGAAGAAGAAGAAGAAGAAGAAGAAGAAGAAGAAGAAGAAGAAGAAGAAGAAGAAGAAGAAGAAGAAGAAGAAGAAGAAGAAGAAGAAGAAGAAGAAGAAGACGAAGAAGAAGAAGAAGAAGAAGATATACCGTGAACAAATATAATAGCTCGTTATTAGACGCATAGTGAATTTTGTTAACACAACACTGTTCAAACTAAACACGGGAGAGGCTAAATAAACTCAATCAACACTGCAAGTGGGACGCATATTTCCGTCTCGGAACTAAATTACTTTTATTCGTACACAATTTCAGGCTATAGCACAACGCTTCACCGCTTTTAATTCATTCTCAAAACACAATCAACTTCCATAATCCGTGTCTAGATTACAGCATACAAAGGAAAAGCCTGGTACAGCAATAAAAAAAGCAAAATTTGTTATGACGTGATCAAGGTAACGGAACAAAACATTGGGCCGTGTCGGAAGTTGATAAAGAAACGTGACATTTTTTTAAACACAAAGCGGCTTGCTTTCAGTTTTTTATAATTAAAACCTTTTTTTTTTTTTTTTTTTGTACCAGTGGCATCAATTTTTTGTTTGCCCTCTTTTTCTAAAGAGTAAATTAAATATCAGCCCAAGCAATGTAAACTTTCACACTTTCCACGTTCCCTCCCCTCCCTTTGTGTGTGTATGTTTTATTTTGGTGTTTACTATGAACAGTATAAATTGTACAATATATGGAGATCAAAAGATTCCATAACCTTTTTTCTAACAAAAACATTCAGAGTTTTAAACTACAATGTCACGTCAAGTCAGTCCTACTGTATGGCTCTGAAACACGGAGAACAACAACAACTACAACCAAAAAGCTACAGACTTCTATAAATAGGTGGTTGTTTAGAATAGATGGATTGAAATGGTTGGACAAGATCACTACTGTGGAACTCATGACAAGAACCAGAGAATCACCAGAGATGAGAAGAAGACGTTGGAGATGGATATCACACACTCTGGGAAAACCTGTTGAAAGTATTACAAGGCAGGCCTTGTTCTGGAATCCCCAGGGTAAGAGAGGCAGAGGACAACGAAAAAACATATAGAGAAGAGAACTGGTTGCATACTTGTAGGGGATGTTGAAGACAATGAAAGATCTTGACCTGATGACAGCAAGACTTGGCATGTTTGTTGAAGGACTATTCTCTTTGAGGAGTTGAATGGTGATGAAGTTATTGTTATTGTTGAATAGAATCGACACCATTGCAATCCGGGCAAACCCGTAGGTGCTCAGTCTCCCTCAGTATATGTCGAAGAGTGTGAATGTTAACTGTTCCTGTAGCTCGCTGGTTGTATACACAACGGATATATCCTCTTAAACGTCCATCTCTGCTAGCCTTACGTTTGATGCCAAATTCCAACCGTCTTAACCTTGATGATTCATCTATTGTAGTGTCATTCTCTAACAGGCGATCATTAATTGTTCTCAGAATCTCTCCCTTATCCATATCTAGTGGCCCCACTGTGGGTGCTCTTCATGCTAGTCTGTCAGCTCTCTCACTACCGCGTACCCCTGCATGACCATGTCAGTAGATCTACTCCAGCTTCTGCAGATTTGAAGCTTCTATGAATGTTTTCAATTAATGCCGTAGCCAACCATTTTGAACCTTTCAAAGCATGGACTGAGAGTCTGATACAATGATTGAGTTTGTTAACGACGTTTCAGTCAGCCATCTTAAGGCTTCAGAAACAGCCTCTACCTCCATTCTCATGCTGTAAGCTGTTATCTTGTAAACCCCGCTAAGTTCGGCGACGATGCTTCACTTTACCTTAGCAGAGAAGCCCCACTCTGATTTCTCACCGCGAATCACAGACTCATCAGTATACACAATGGCATCATTATCCCCGGCAGATCATGTAGCAGTTGATTGATTTTTAGTTATGCTTTCCCACTGCCCCACGTTCTACACTCTCTGCCAAGGCTGATGATGCATTGCTGGTAGTTAATCCAGTTTTCATCTAACTTACTCCACTCTTCCCCTTTGAATATATTCTCAACTGTGATCACCCGCATAATCATTACCTCTGTAGTGCTCCAGATGCGCTGCAGCCATTATTTTTAGGGCTGCCAGACCTCTCCTGCATTTTCTTATGATGTGATAACATGGTACTTATACGATAGCCCGCGATCAATTGTAACTCCAAGGTGTTTCAGCTTTTCTTGCCTTTCGATTTTTGGTCCATTGAGAGTAATAACAGGAAGGTCCGTTTTCACTATGGAGTTGTTTAAGGAGCACCAAATCACGCAGGCCGTGATCTCTCAGTGATGAAGTATTAAGAAACTACTATTTTAGGACAAATTAAACAGAACACACATACACGTACACTCACGATTGGGAAATTTGTATTAATTATATTTACAATAACTGAACAGTTAGTATGACGCCACCTATTAGGGTATCGGTAACTGAACAAATTACTTGGAATTAGAGACACTATACATCCTAACGATAACACAGTAAACGTTGAACGGTACATTTTCTTCATAAATAAATGTAAAAAAAAAAAAAAAAAAAAGCATAAATTGTTTGTAGTGCAGTTTATCATTTCTCGTCGCCGTTGTATATTATAAATTTCAGTATTTTGATTTGTTAATGAATTACTATTTGGTTTCCACGCGTTTTCCGTGTCCATGGTCATTTTTTTTCCTTCGTTTTTCTATATTTCTCATGGTTTTCCAGTTTGTGACTGGCTGACGACAGGCAACCCCGGAACGTAGCCTACCATTCTTCAAGTGTATTGCTTCTTTTGAAAAGACCCCTAATCTATTTTTCATTGTCTTTTTTATTTTCTATTAAACATGGTGAAAACTTTAATGTTTTTGTCCCTTTTGGTTATTTCAAAATGGTCTGTACACTGTGAATTTAAACTTTGGGACAACCGTTTCTGTTAAATCCAGAACGTAAGGTCTGTAATCTAATTTTAGCTTATGTGCACACAATGATGATTTTTTTTATTTTCTTTATATCATTATCTACTTCTACAAGAATCAACCTTTATTTATTTTTTCTTACAGAAAGTCATTATAAATACAATATAAAGGCAAATTTGTGAGCCAATTACTCGGTTCTAATTGTTGTTTTTTTTTTGGTCCATTTTTATCTAATGTATTCTATAATATCCCTTACGTGATTTGTTTTTATGCCCTACCGATCACAATGCTATATCCTGCGTGGCTCAAGTGTCTTATTACGCATTAAGCAAATGTTAGTTCACCGAATCAATAAAAGACCATTGACTTCCAATGAAATAGAAACGTTAACACAACTGATTGATTTCTTTCAAGGACCTCGCGATAGCCTGAATGATTGTTGTTAGCTGAGGCAGAATAAGCGAGAGCTGATTAAGTGTCATTATTTCTGGGAGTCAAATTCAAGCATGCAAGCTTCTACTTTTCCCTTTCAGCTCCCCGTGAACACCGCTGATTTTTGGCCTATATTTAAAACTGGCTCCAGGTTTGCAAAAGTAGTCATTAACTTTTTCTAAGAATATGTTGATCTTTCCACTGACCTCGTCTTTCGGCTCACACTCGTATTATCAGGGGGATCCCGTTACACGCCCATTGAGGCATATTGGGAATATGGTGTTAGGCCCATGTTTACTTGACCATCGGCACACTAGGGGTGATGTGGTCAGCATCACGCCGGCCGCCTTAACCTTCCCAGAGTTGCCCTGGTACCCAATTGGGGCTGGGTCGACCCAGGAGCCGTTTGCAGCATAAAAACATCCCTCCTCGTCTGGGGATCGAACCATAGACCACTGAGCTAGGAAGCCAGTGCACTATGCTACAGCGGATATTATCAGGTTTATCCATTTTTCTGCTTTTTAGATGTGCCTTTTCTACGTGTATTCCTTGACATTTTTGGCTCCTTGTTCTCTGTTGTTTCAATATTAATGTTTTATTAATTATGATACAGATCGTTTTCCCTGTACATGTTCAGTCCGTGTAGACTGTAGAATTAATATACGCTGTTGTTTAACTAGGGCTGCTGGGCTTCTCGCTCTTTAGTAGCCAAAACCAAGTTGAAGACTCCTTGGTAATATCTACACTGTAGATCTAGGCTTTTCATGTGGCTCCTCTGCCATTTCGCAACGTGTTTCTTTTTTTTTAATTTGATGATTTTTTTTTCTAATTATAAAGTTTTGCCTCGTTTTGGCGAGGCGCGTCCCGTTCAACCTAGTCGGTTATATTAGGGCGCATGTCCAAACACAAAAGACCGTTAGGTCGGAGATTTAGTAATTAATTTGATGAGAAACCTCTGATGAGTTATAATTAAGATATATGTTGTTTTCAATTCCAAAACAATACATAGTTAAGTGATTATACGTGAAAGTGGCATCGCATCTGTCAGATCATTGTAAATAAGGCAAATCAAAGTTACCACTTTTGCGTGTACGTAAAAGAAAAAACACACAACCAAACAAACAAAAAGGAGATAAAACAAAACAAAAACACCAAACAAAAATAATATTCAGGGGGAGAGGTTTAAAGGCCTGGTGTTCCCAGTTAGATATGTAATTGACTTTCACTTGCCATAAGTCATGTATTCTCTTAAACGTGTTGAGTTGAAGTCATGAGCTCCAGATTCTCCTGCTTAGCTGCATTGAAAAGTATTATCACATCTGATCCTAAGCTTGGAGAAAGAAGCGCGTGGCATGCTGTGCCTTCCCCACCACTGTACAGCAGTTTAATACATGAATAAGCGCAGACACACAGTAGTTTACACACGAACAAGCACAGACACATATACACTGTACAGTAGCTTTTACCTGATCAAGCACAGACTAATATACACTGTACAGTAGCTTTTACCTGATCAAGCACAGACTAATATACACTGTAGGGTAGTTTTACACATGAACATGAACAGACACACATACACTGTACAGTAGTTTTACGCATGAACAAGCACAGACACACATAAACTGTACAGTTACAGTAGTTTACACATGAACAAGCACAGATACACATACACTGAACAGTACTTTACACATGAACAAGCACAGACACATATACACTGTACAGCAGTTTACACATGAACAAAAACAGACACATACACTGTACAGCAGTTTACACATGAACAAGCACAGACACACTTTCACTATGTACTGCTGTGATATTTATTAATTCCTGACACTGACATCTTAATACAGAAGGACACTTTTGATGTGTCATACCTTCTAGTCGATACATTAACGAAGTACAAGTCATCATTAAAAAAGTTTATAACCTATGGTCAACTGGACGGAGTAGTTTGTAGATAATTTTTTTACATATTGTGCTATTTTACACCTTCATATAACTCACCTAATTTGATAACAACTTAATTAATCACTCAATCTTTCTAATGCATGCACACATACATCCACCAAACAAGACATTCATATCTCCTCCATCAGCCAGAACACATCCACCAAACAATACATTCATATTTCCTCCATCAGCCTGAACACATCAACGGAAACAAGACATTCATATTTCCTCCATCAGCCAGAACACATCCACCAAACTAGACATTCATATTTCCTCCATCAGCCAAAACACGTCCATCAAAAAGGCATTCATATTTCCTCCATCAGCCAGAAAACACCTACCAAACAAGACATTTATATTTCCTCCATCAGCCAGAACACACCCGCCAAACAAGACATTCATATTTCCTCCATCAGCTAGAATACACCCACCAAACAAGACATTCTTATTTAATCCATCAGCCAGAACACATCCACCAAACAAGAAATTCGTATTTCCTCCATCAGCCAGAACACATCCACCAAACAAGACATTCATATTTCCTTCATCAACCCGAACACACCCACCAAACAAGACCTTCTTATTTCCTCCATCAGCCAGAACACCCACTAAACAAGAAATTCATATTTCCCACATCAGCCTGAACACATCAACCAAACAAGACATTCATATTTCCTCCATCAGCCACAACACATTCACCAAACACGACATTCATATTTCCACCATCAGCTAGAACACACCAGTAGTATAGTAAGGAGGAAACAGGTAGTATTCAGGAGGTGGCACATGACTTTTATATAACAAAATACTCCGATCGATTTCAGGAGGTGGCACATGACTTTTTATATAGTAATATATTTTAGCCGGGGTGACTTCCTCTGACGATCAGCTTGCGTCCTGTTGTCCTGGTAGTGTGTTGTTATGTGTTGTTTATTTTACAACAGGTGAACAATATTTAGTTATACATACATTTGCATACATTTAGACGATATTTATATGACAACATTTAGACATACAATATTTAGACATTTATTTGCATATATTACAAAACAGTTATACATATAGACGATATTTATACAGACAATATTTAGCCAGCATAGGTAACAAAAGAGTTTAGTTAATATATTTTATTTTTCAAATAACAATATCATATATTGACATTGTACAATAGTGGTAAATAGCAGTAACATATAGGAGTATAAGTTGGCATTGTACAGTATTTATATGGTAACACATAGGATCACAGATTGACATTGTACAATTTTTTTTCTTTATATAGGAAGACGGTTATGTTAGAGGGAAAGAGGCGTACAATTTTTATTTTTAAAAACAACAGTAGCAAAGGTTCGTTAATAAATGTATCACAGGGTACAGCTGCAGGCCAGACCTTGAATGAGGGGTGTCGTCACGTCGTAAGAAAGGACAGAGAGGTGCAATGTTGCATTGGGTGTGTGTGTACATAGTGGAAGAGAGATAGTTATTGGGTAGGGAGTTATGTGTTGTATTGTATTGTATTTGTGTTGTATTGTGCGCGTGTCTCTAGGTATCTGTGTGCGTGTACATAGTGGAAGAGTTTATATGTTGAGGGGAGATGTGGTGACGTTGTCAGCATGCACCTGTCTCTTGATGTAAAAGTAAGACAGGGAGTTGTGGTGTTGTTCGTATGTGTATATGGCGGAGTTGTGTGTTCGGAACCCGAAATTTTTCCCACCCTGTGCTTGTTGGGTGTTGAGTACTTCTAAAAAGGTATTTTTGTCTATTTTGTTATGTTGTTTGCTCAGTCCTTTAGTCGTGGTCTTATCGTTGTCGCCAAAACAGTGATACGTTTTGCTGCAGAGGGAAATCATCCCACTGCCTTCGTACTCTAGATTAAAAAGGCCCGGTGTCCGTTTGTCGTATAATTTTTGTTCGCGGCATTTTTGACAAACTACTCGCATCTTACCCTCACTAGCTACGAAAACGGAACGATGGTCGGGACATACTTCGGCATGGAACCACTGGTGATAGGAGCTATAAAATTCATGGCGCATAGCGGGCTTAACAACGTCCGCTAAGTTATTTGTGCTAAGGGCCAAGTAAAGACTGTCTGTGTCTGTCTCGCATAACTGAAAATCTGTCCTATCTACAAATTTTTCTAAACAGTCATAATAAAACTCTAACATTCTCAATTTACCAACGGGCTGATCACCCGTTTGCCAGTCACTTCGATTACGGAAACAACAGCAGATGGATTGATTTGCCGTTGCCCTAAAGACGCCAATAGGCGTGATGGGAAACAATGGCAAAGAAAACCTATCTGCTGTTGCCCTAAGACGCCACTAGGCGTAATGGCCACTGACTGCTTTGACGGTCGGTGGCTAAGGACGGAAGAAGAAGAGAAGATTCTCAATTTGGCGTACTGGTAAACAAAAAATCCTATCTGCGCGGCAGGTCCCAACTAATTTTCTTTTCAGCCATCTCTACTTCAAAAATGTCATCCGTCACTAAAGTCATTTTTCGAAACCGGGGGCAGTTTATTAATTTAGAAGTACCCTCTCCCGTCGTGTACGAGACATCTACATGCTTCGCCTTATTGGTCAACGTTTTACCATAGGCGGCGTTACCTAACAGTTTCATGGTTTCGCTGGTAATCGCGTAGGCAGGATCTGTATCACCCATGCGACGAGCGTCCGAAATAGTGTCCCCAAACTGTTTGAAACACCGCGCGGGCGTATATTCAATCACCTGGTAAATACAGGTGGCTTCTAAGCCCTTCGCCAGGTACCATCGAAGCAAAGGCGTCGCCAACAGAATCTTTTTACCCACGTAACTGCCGATCAACGTCCTTCTGGGGTAGTCAAGAGTTTATGTTTTTCGGCGTATTCCCGCATGAAAGACCCAATATCATCTCTCGTGACGTCGACATTTTTAAAAATGGGCGTCATTTTCGAGAAATGTTCCTTTAGGGAGTCGGGGACAGTAATGTCACACTCGACTAAACCAAACAAGGTTTCGTCTACAACAGAGGCAAGAATCTGTTCTTCCGTTAACGGGTACCGACATTTGGTATAAGATGGTTTCAGGGTCGGGAAGGTGGCGCTCAGAAAGCGACCGATTGATCGATCGGTTTTCTTCAATTGCTGCCACTCACATTCCCAAATTTCGACCAAGGTGACGTCGCACTCGGTCTTCAAATAGGCACCAATTTCCCTTGTCTTTTCGTACAACTCAGTCAACGGTTTTTTATTGACTGGATTAACGTCACGACCGGTGGTTAGTGGGCAGTTAGGATGGCCGTGGAAAAGACAGCCATGGAACTGGTAGACGGTGCGAGAGTCTTTGTCCCAACCATCTACCCTAATGTGCCTATGATCCAAAGCCATCTCACGGCCGTTGAACTGGGTCTGTAAAATCACATTATTTGTGTGCGACACCCAACTTAACCAGTCGTGGCACTGCACAGTGTATTTATTGAGCTTGTGGTACCGGAAACCAACCTCCCTGTTTCGTCTAACCGGAAAGTCAGTGGGCATTTTCTGCATTAGCGCCAACAAATAAATTGCGTTGGCGTCAAAACCTTTAATGCATTGAACCATTTTGCCCCCTCTAATGCACGTTTTGCCTCGTTCGTGAAACCTATGAAATATAATTGAAGGTCCCCCAACTATGTTTTGTCGCAACGTGGTATGTAAATCTTGTTCCCGCTTGGAGCATAAAGAAAACGAGACGTTTGACGAGAGGGTTTTGAAGAGACATTTTAACGTGACACCGGGCACCGAAATCGCAGCTTTAAACATATCTACACCTAACCCCGTGTAAAAACTAACCTGTTGTTCTAACGCAATTAAGAAGGGGACCACGTCTTTGT
Organism: Oreohelix idahoensis; assembly: GCA_024509875.1. Taxonomy (NCBI): domain Eukaryota; kingdom Metazoa; phylum Mollusca; class Gastropoda; order Stylommatophora; family Oreohelicidae; genus Oreohelix; species Oreohelix idahoensis. The sequence continues at coordinate 358,594 of JAMPIV010002303.1, forward strand.
TGTTGTACCACGTCAGAAAATCGCGCAACGTGGCCATGCGGTTATCGACCCAAACTCTCTGACATTCGGCGTACTCGTCACTAGAAATATTAGAATTCTTAATGGCGGAAAAAAAGCCGAGTGGGGTGGTAGCGCCGTTTCGTTTAATTTGTCTAAATCGGTGACGTACTCGTAACAGAAAAAACCTTTGGTTTCTGTTACTTTATAAGCGGCTAGATACTTACTATAACTAAAACCGGGGGTTAGATAATTGATGATATCTAAAAACTTTAACTGGGGGATGGCGATACACATAGTTATTGTTTCTCTTGACTAAATATTTAAAATCTTGGTCAAGGAAATATTTGATGAGGTACGGTTTTATCACATTGACGTCGTACTTTCCCGAGTTGAATCCTAACAGGGGCAGCTCGTGCAAATACGCATCGAGTCTCTCAATGAGCCCCTCCAAATCACCGAGTTGAGTGTATACCTCATCAAAACGCCCACGCAAAATGGTGTAAGACGGCTCGGCAATTTGGGTCAGATGATCAAGCATCATATTCACCATGTCTTGTGGATCCCCCGTTGTGATAAAACAAACGGGTTCCTCAAACCCGGGGACATTGGAGGCCACCGAGCAAGACAGGGGCACATGTTTAGCTGTGTAGGTAGTTGCGCTACCACTAGGCCCTACAGAGGTCTCGAAATAACACTCGTAGTCACGCCCGATAGGGAAAGACGAATTTTGTTTCGACATCTACACCTTGCGCCGCGATCAATTCCCAAACGGTATCTGGTGGAGTATAAACCCAACCTTTAAATATTTCCTTTCACTTATCCCCGGTACAGGTCTCCTCACGGCGCGCCAATCGATAATATTCCTGCCATAACTTACAGCATTTCGGACACGAAAAGGAGTTTGCTGCCCTATCAATATTAACTATGTATATAAAATGGGTCTTATACATTAAAAGACGCAAAGTGTCCTGAAAACTATCACTACCTCTAAGTTTGGGGGTCAGGGTCTGCGCGTCGTCAAACTCAAAAATGTCAATATTTATTTTAAAACATTTTTCTAAGGATTAAATATCTGTTAAATTAACCCCGGGGAGATCGATGTGGGACTCTAGTCCCTGCTGTAACTGCCACTGTTTTACGAGTCTGCGCGTGCTTGTTCTAACATCTGTAACGGGCGCACCCCTAAACACGGCTAAACACCTAAAAAAGCAAAAGTTATCACTGTAAGGTGTTGAGTTTGAATCGTGTTGTAATGTATTGATGTGCTTATTGTCGGTGATGTAATTTGGTATGTCTAGTAACAAACAGCCGATTGGGTGGTCTTGAATATGATAGAGATAGAAGGAGGTCACCGGGATCGCTTCAACATAAAATTTGGTGTTGGGTCTGTTTACTTGTACGTGTGTAAGAATGTCGCTGTCGTGTAAGTTTGAGACAAAAGACTTGAAATCTGTAATGTTGTTGACAAGATGAGGCTGTTCTAAAAGACAGGCGTTATGTGAAGCGTGGTAGAAACGGAGTTCTTGGGTTTCTCTGTGTCTTAAAATGGAATGAAGACTGTGATTAATTTTAAAGCGTTTTGTCTGTTGTGTAAAGACAGGTGTCAAAAGTGTTGTCCAGTCAACGGATTTGCTATTATGGAAGAATGTGAATGTGGATAAATATTTGTTGTTGTTCTTGTGTGTCTTGATCGCGTGCCAATTCTGTGTATAGATTTTTTAAATATCAGTCGGTATGTCTTGTAAACTGTCATAGTCAAAGGACAAGCGAGTTTTCTTGGTAGAGATTTGATGACTGGACATTGGGCGTTTCTTGGTCTGGCCTGTAGAATTTGTATAGGATGGGTGAGATGGGATGAGGCCGGGTGACTGTAGGTGAGTCAGGGTGGAGGGAATTGTGACAGCTGAAGAGGTATTGGGCCCCGATGTTAAAGGTATTCTCGATGCTGCTGTGGAACCTGATGTTAGTGTCTGTTGGTGCGCCGATGTTGAAGATGCTGGTATTGCAAAGTTTTTGGCACCTGATGTTGCTGTATTCTGTGTTGGTGCTGACGTGAAAGGTCTCATTGTTGAAGAAGGTGTTGTGAAGGACACGCATGATGCAGCTGAATTCTGTGTTGTTCCTGATGACGCTGAGGTTGGTGTTGTTGTGGCACCGGATGATGATGAAGCTGGTGCTGGAGTAGGGACAGAAGCGTGATGCTGCAATGTGTGGACCCGTATGTTATCAGCACGCGTAAAGTCTTTCCCGCAGACCTCACAAGAAAACAATGTCAGTGAGTGCGCTGTCTTGATGAGTCATGTGTAGTTTTCGCATCTGGTGAAAATCTGCCCACAGCGGGTACATATCAGGTTGGTTTGCACTACTGGGGTGTCTGTTTGTGCTGGGCCGGACCCATGCTCCTTCTCTATGTGCCATTTCAGGTTGGTCGCTCGGGTAAATATTAGACCACAGAGACGGCACTCGTGTCTCTGATCTGCATGCACCGTGTTCATATGCCGAGTTAGCTCATGGCCCCGTCTGAAAACAAGCTGGCAGTGTAATCAGGCATAGCACTGTCGTTGAGGCGAAGACATCTGTGAAAAGAGGAACAAAAAGAATTAAAATAAAACATAAAATTAAACATATAACAAACTGAGAGAGAGAGAGAGAGAGGGGGAGAGAGAAAGAGAGAGAGAGAGAGACAGAGAGAGAGAGAAAGGAATAAATAAAAACCAGACTTATAGATAGCTAGGCACGTACCTATCTATGTAGGTATATACACACACACACACTCACACACACACACACACACACACACACATTTTTAAAATCCAAAATATGCAATTTTTCTAAACAAGTGTTTTTAATTTTCACTGGACGGTTAATCTGTATGTAACCTTTTATCAGTTTGTACTGGATCGGGTCCTTATTTAGTTATTGTAATATATTAACTTTCTACATTTCAATCCCTTTGCTCTTTCTTTTATTCTGTGATATTAAAATAACTTGCGCGCGTTGTGGCGACGTGAAACCAGAGTTATGATTTTGGATCTCTCTTTTATGAGAAATATTTCCTTTTTGTTTCACGCCCCACATCGATTGGCTCATGTGCAGGTGTCCAAGCTGAACAAAGTACCAAGTATGGGTTTTTCATCGGAAAACACGACCCATAAAAACCCGAGATTGATTTTCTGTTTGTTTTGACCGCCAGGTAGCAATTATGTTGCTTTGTCTTTTTTTTTTATCGCAGACACCTGGTGTAATAATTAATTTTCCCGATTTATGGTTATTGCCCTCCATTGTGTTTCTATAAGCTGCTCTGTAATTATTTTGCGCGAGACCGCTCTTTTGTCCCACATCCAACCAATTATTTTTTCAAAACCAACCGAAACAGTAATAACACGTAATTATGTTTCGCACTTCGAGTTTAGACTTGTAGGGCAAAAAAAATTTGTTCTCTGATGGTGCAATCGATGGATGAGTCATACTGTTTGTAGACAGTCAACAGTCAGCGCTCTCTCAAACAAGGTGTGGTTTTTAATAATAACATTTTCTTAACAATATGCTAAAGAAGATAATTTTTTAAACTAAGGATATTTTTCAGAACCAAGGCTTTTCCTAGTGACAACAGACATTTACAATAAAAAATAAGTCGGTTTAGAATATTTTCTTAACTTATCGAAAACAACCATATATATATATATATATATATATATATATATATATATATATATATATATATATATATATATATATATATATATATATATATATATATATATATATATATATATATATATATATATATATATATATATATATATATATAAAGAACTTAACACTTTATTGTTAAAAAAAATGATCAGTAATATTGTATACGAGATGGGTAATATTTTAGCTAGATATAAAAAGGTAGAAACAGACACAAAACAAAGCCTAAGAAATCGTAGGATTAGTTTGCGTCTGGGTAGCGAGTAAATATGCGGAAACTCGCCATCTAGTAATGACACAACTATGAACGTAACAAGCTGGAAACCAACTTTGTCCCGTATCAGTAATGTTTTATTATTTTTATTGTTATTTCTGTAATTCCATAGGTAAAAATTATGCATTTGTAAAATGGAAAAATATAAAACAGTAAAAGTGTGAAGCAAAACTATGCTAAGAAAACTGCGAGATATGAAAATTATAGTACAGAAGTATGAAATGCCTATATGAAAATTATGATGTTAAGTATGAAGTAGACCCAAGTAGAACAGTCCCAACTAAGATGGTTTGGCCATGTCTGCAGAATGGGAGAAGATCGGCTACCACGACAAGCATGGAAAACAAAGAGCCAAGGATCCAGACCCCGAGGACGACCCAGAGTCCGCTGGGAGGACAACATTAGACAATCTTTGAAAGACCGAGGACTAGAATGGAACCAGGCCAGGAGGAAGACAGCCGATAGAATAGTCTGGCGCTCTCTCTTCCAAACCTCTACACCTCACGGTAGAAGGGGAACGACTAAGTAAGTAAGTATGAAGTGGAAATATGAAAACAGTTGTGCCAAAATTAAGATATGGGAGTGTGAATGTTGTGCTGTAAAAATTATGAAATATGAAAACTGATACCATAAGTAAGAAATGGAAGTGTGAGTGTTGTGTTGCAAAAATTATGAAATGGAAATATGAAAACCGATACAAAAAAAATTAAGAAATGGAGATAAAAAAACATTATGAAATGGAAAATAGGCTAAAAATCCAGGTAGAAAAATTATGAGATGAACACACGCGTTATGAAATGTAACGTTCTAAAGTAATAAACTGTTTTAAAATATCACAGAGAAAACTCTGAAAATACATTTTATGTTTCACAAGATATAGACTTTGGTTAATCTGAATTATTTTATTGTTATTAAAATGGAAGCTATTTTTAAGCCCGAAGTTCTTGCATTAACAACAGAAATTACAAAAAAAGGCAAGCCCTAAATGGTCTACCTAGATTACGGTCTTAGGTAATAAAACAGCCTTTAATACTCCAATTAATCCTCCATTAGAATTAGATAAAGATAAACATTATGAGATTGTCTACGTTAATTTAGAAACCTATTTTTCCTTTCCTAACGCTCACAAAGAAAATAAGCTTGTACATTTAAGAGGCGAAACAGTTAGTATAAGATTTCATGTTAGAGACATCTAAACTTTATCTTACAAAAATATATGAACGAGTAAAATGAAATATTTTTGGCACTCAAAAAGAATAATACAGCTGTTGCTATTAGAATAAAGGCAGAACCTGGAACAGGTGCTTTAGCATTAACAAAAAGACATAAACAAATTACAAAAACGCATGTTCTCAAACCAAAGGAGTTGATATTACTTTGAGTGTAAAACAAGATTAAACATAACAGGAAGCTTGGGTGAGGTTTCTTAGCTGCTTTAGATAGTATGGCTTTATCATTACTTAAACATCTGTTCCTGCAATAACAAAAACCTTAGGAATTGGAGCATTAACTGGTTTAGCTTCTAGTGGTGTTCATCTTTTCTAGATGGTCTCGTACACGACGGGAGAGGGTACTTCTAAATTAATAAACTGCCTCCGGTTTCAAAAAAATGATTTTAGTGACTGACGACATATTCGAAGTAGAAATGGTTAGAAAGAAAATTAGTTGGGACCTGCCCACGCAGATAGGTTTTTTCGTTTATCAGTACGCTAAATTGAGAATGTTAGATTTTATTACGACCGTCTAGATACATTTTTGTAGATAGATCAGATTTTCAGTTGTGCGAGACAGACACCGATAGTCTTTACTTGGCCCTTAGCGCAAATAACCTATCGGACGTTGTTAAGCCCGCTATGCGACGTGAATTTTATAGATCCTACCACCAGTGGTTCCCCGCCGAAGTATGTCCCGACCATCGTTCCGTTTTCGTAGCTAGTGAGGGTAAGACGCGAGTAGTTTGTCAAAAATGCCGCGAACAAAAATTATACGACAAACGGACACCGGGCCTTTTTAAATTAGAGTACGAAGGCAGTGGGATGATTTCCCTCTGCAGCAAAACGTATCACTGTTTTCGCGACTTCGATAAAACCGCGACTAAAGGACTGAGCAAACAACATAACAAAATAGACAAAAATACCTTTTTAGAAGTCCTCAACACCCAACAAGCACAGGATGGGAAAAATGTCGGGTTCCGAACACACAACTCCGCCATATACACATACGAACAACACCGCAACTCCCTGTCTTACTTTTACATCAAGAGACAGGCGCATGCTGAGAACGTCACCACATCTCCCCTCAACATCTAAACTCTTCCCCTATGTACACGCACACAGATACCTAGAGACACGCGCACAATACAACACAAATACAATACAATACATAAACTCACTACCCAAAAAAAACTCTCCGCCACTATGTACACAACACCAACACACAATACAACATACAAGAGAGATACCTAGGCAGGTATATGCTCGCACACCTCTCTGTCCTTTCTTACGACGTGACGACACCCCTCCCTCAAGGTCTGGCCTGCAGCTGTACCCTGTGATATATTTATTAACGAACCTTTGCTACAGTTGTTTTTGAAAATAAAGATAGTACGCCTCTTTCCCTCTAACATAACCGTCTTGCAATATAAAATATAAAAAATACTGTACATATCACTATGTGATCCTATGTGTTACTAATACTTACCAATATATACTCATATGTGTTACCATATAAATACTGTATACACCTCCCGTCTTCCAATACGTGATCCTATGTGTTACCATATAAATACTGTACAATGCCAACATATACTCATATAATGTTATTTGAAATATACTGTACACGACTCTTACCACTATATATATATATATATATATATATATATATATATATATATATATATATATATATATATATATATATATATATATATATATATATATATATATATATATATATATATATATATATATATATATATATATTGTATAAAGACACTATAAGATATTGTTTTTCGAAAAATAAAATATATTAACTAAATTCTTTGTTATCTATGTATACCTATATATATATCGTATAGCTGTTATAATATAAATATCCTCTATATGTATAACTGTTTTGTAATATATGTAAATATATGTCTAAATATTGTATGTCTAAATGATGTCATATAAATATCGTCTAAATATATGTAAATATATGTATAACTAAATATTGTCTACCTGTTGTAAAATAAACAACACATAACAACACATGCTCTAACACATAAATAAACCACACATAACAACACACTACCAGGACAACAGGACGCAAGTTGATCGTCAGAGGAAGTCACCCGGCTAAAATGCATTACAATATAAAAAGTCATGTGCCACCTCCTGACGCGCCACCTCCTGAAATCGATCGGAGTATTTTGTTATATAAAAGTCATGTGCCACCTCCTGAATACTACCTGTTTCCTCCCTATTATACTACTCACACCCACCAAGCAAGACATTCTTATTTAATCCATCAGCCAGAAAACACCCACCAAACAAAACATTCCTATTTCCTCCATCAGAAAGAACACATCCACATTTTAAGACATTCGTATTTGCTTCAGACAGCCATAACACATCCACCAAACAAAACGTTCATATTTCCTCCATCAGCCGGAACACACCCACCAAAAAAGACATTCATATTTCCTCCATCAGCTAGAACACACCCACCAAACAAGACATTCTTTTTTAATCCATCAGCTAGAACACATCCACCAAACAAGACATTCATATTTCCTCCATCAGCCAGAACACATCCACCAAACAAGACATTCATATTTCCTCCATCAGCCTGAACACATCCACCAAACAAGACATTCATATTTCCTTCATTAGCCAGAACACACCCACCAAACAAGATATTCATATTTCCTCCATCAGCCAGGAAAAATTCACCAAACAAGACATTCATATTTCCTCCATTAGCTAGAACACACCCACCAAACAAGACATTCATATTTTCTCCTTCAGCCAGAACACACCCACCAAGCAAGACATTCACATTTCCTCCTTCAGCTAGAATACACCCACCAAACAAGACATTATTTTTTAATCCATCAGCCAGAACACATCCACCAAATAAGACATTCATATTTCCTACATCAGCCAGAACACATCCACAAAACAAGACATTCATATTTCCTCCATCAGCTAGAACACATGCACCAAACAAACCATTCATATGTCCTCCATCAGCCAGAACACACCCACCAAACAAGACATTCTTTTTTAATCCATCAGCCAGAACATCCACCAAACAAGACATTCATATTTCCTACACCAGCCAGAACACATCCACCGAACAAGACATTCATATTTCCTCCATCAACCAGAACACATCCACCGAACAAGACATTCATATTTCCTCCATCAGCCAGAACACATGCACCAAACAAGATATTCATATTTCCTCCATCAGCCAGAACACATCCACCAAACAAGATATTCATATTTCCTCCATCAGCCAGAACACATGCACCAAACAAACCATTCATATTTCCTCCATCAGCCAGAACACATCTACCAAACACGACATTCATATTTTCTCCATCACCCAGAACACATCCACCAAAAAAGACCTTCATATTTCCTCCATCAGCCAGAACACCCACCAAACAAGACCTTCATATTTCCTCCTTCAGCCAGAACACCCACCAAACAAGACCTTCATATTTCCTCTATCAGTCAGAATACATCCAGCAAAAAAGACATTCATATTTCCTCCATCATCCAGAACACACCCACCAAACAAGACGTTCATATTTCCTCCATCAGCCAGAACACATCCACATAACAAGACATTCATATTTGCTCCAGCCAGCCAGAACACATCCACCTGTTGTGATTAAAACTCATAATGATTGTGTCGATATCATTATGTAGCTCGACAGGGCTCCTTGTTTGTTTATTTTATACAGAGTAATTTATTAATACAGGAAGTGACGTCATGTCTCTATGGGGTATTTGCCAGGCGTGAAATTAAGAGCAGATGTGAGGAAATCGTCTGCAAAGCGAGATGCGGCTTGTGTTCTGAAGTGAGCATGTGTTTTGAGCTCCTGCAGTATTTTGTGTTTTTCCTGAATTATTCGATCACCTGGACACCAAGATACTTGGTTGAGGTGTCCCTGGCTTTTTCTAGTAAGAAAATGTGTGATTATTCATAATGATGTCCAAGGGACGATATTAAATAAAATTTGGAACGAGTGAAAATGACCAGCGTTTCATAGAGAACGGACTGGACGAAACTGTAATATTGCATTTGCCTTTGGGCCTACATAAGTATAATTGGAGCTGTTCTGTAGAAATACAATAACATGTATGTGTGTATAACTGTGAGCAATGTGTTGGTCCGCTCAATACAGTTATACTGAATACGTGCTGTTGGACAACCCCTAACTTACTTTGGAAACGGAGACTTTCTCCGAAACAATAGACAGTACGACACGTATCAGTTTTGTTGGTCTCATCTTGAACTTTAAGATGTGGAGCTGTATCCAGTATTGCTACGCGATTTTCAAGTATTTACAAGCGAAATACAAGTAAATTGTCAAGTCGGTGGACTCGAAATTTTTGCAAGTGAAACAATTTTTCAAGATGGCGGCGCTGATCTGCTGCAGGCCTGAATTCTAAGTCTATCCCTGATCAATGCACTGTATTTGAATCGGTGTTTCCCTGAGGCAGAGGCTGATGCCAGGAGGATTTTTTGCGTGAAAAAGCAGATAAGTAAATTTATTGATTCATGCAGTGTGTGGCTTGAATAATCTCTTTTGATAGAATTCTTTCTTTTATATGTTATATGTATTTCTGTATCTTCATATTTTTTTGTGAATAGGCGGGATGGTTCTTGGGACCTATGAATTCTTTATACCTCATTGACGGTCGTGAATTCTTAGGCGTTCTTTAGTTTTTGCATCTGATTTTTTCAACTTATGGGGCCGGCGAACATAGCTGTGTGTTACTGCCTTGAGTGAATTAACCAGATTCATTATTTGTCTAGTTGTGAAGGATCTGTAATTTTGCAACTTTGTATTTATTGTCAATTTAATTGTAATTTATTTGGTTTATTCTCCACTATTGTTTGTAAATTTTTTCATCTAATCTTTCTATCCCTCAGTTATTAGATGTAATATATGTTGTGAAATTGTGCTTGTATTGTCATAAGCGTGGTAGAGCCAAATTTTGTTTTATTTTTCTACAGTTCATACATTTCTGCCTTGGATTTTTTTTCATTAGTATTATCTTGAGTTGGCTCTTTCTACTGTAATCTTTTATACTGTAATCGTGTTGGTATCTCTATTTTTTATTTGCTCCTGAGATAACATCAATAATTTGATGCAGTTGACTGATTTTGAGGGGTGAAATAATTGTTGCTAGTATTGCTCACTTATTAAATATATATATTGTTTGAATTATTAATAGACAATTTGGAGTCACAATAATATTGAATTATGGCCACAGTGGAGTATTTTTTGAAGATTGGTAAAGAATGTGGTATGGAGGGTGAAGCTTTAAAAACATTTACATTCAATGAGCATGCAAAAGAATTAAAGAGGTTAGAAGACGCGGCATGAGAACAGAGGCTCTGAGATAGGGATGATAAAAAGAGAGAAGAAGAATTAGCATTAGCTGAGAAGAGGAGAGAAGAAGAATTAGCTGAGAAGAGAAGAAAATTAGTATTGGCTGAGAAGAGGAGAGAAGAAGAATTAGCTGAGAAGAGAAGAAGAATTAGTATTGGCTGAGAAGAGGAGAGAAGACGAATTAGCATTAGCTGAGAAGAGGAGAGAAGAAGAATTAGATGAGAAGAGGAGAGAAGAAGAATTAGCTGAGAAAAAAAACAGGATGAATTAGCTCTTGAGAAAAAATTCGCCTATGCTCAAGCAGAATTAAAGGCACAACAAGCTCAGGCAGAAATTGAAGCACAACAAGAACTTGAGCAAAATTAATTGGCCTATTCTCAAAGAATGGCAGAACTTGAGTTGGAAAAATTAAGAGTGCAGCATAAACAGGTTAATCCAGCAGGTGATGAGGCTGGAAAAAAGACCATGCCTCTACTATTAAACTTAATTTGCCAAAATTTAGTCCTAATATACACGACATTTCATGCTTCTTAAATAGATATGAGACATCTTGCTAGGAGTTTAAGATTGATAGTGCTACATGGCCCAGCAGGTTGATGAGTTTATTAGTGGGTGAGGCTCTTACTGCAGTCTGCACCATGGATGATCAGACTAGAAATAATTATGATGTTGTGAAGGCTTTGTTGCTAACAAAGTATCAACTATAGGGAAATTGTTACAGATTGAAACTGAAATCATTGTTCCCTGATTCAGCTAAGGATTTTGCTGAATTTGTTTCATCAATTAAGCTTTGCTTTTCTAGATGGGTTGATTTGTCAAAGATTGAGAAAACTTTTGATGGGCTGGCTGATTTAATTTTAAGAGACAAAGTGCTGTCTTCGATCAGTGGTGACTTCTTGTCCTTTTTTGCAGGAGAGAAAGCTTGAATCGTTAGCTGCTGTGGAAAATCTTGGACGAAAATACCAAATTGCACATCCTGGTAGAAATCTTAGCAGGAATAACATAAAAGATTCATTGCCAGTGGCATCTGCTAGAACTATGATGTCCAATCCAGCCAGACAAAGATCATATAGAATGGACAGAAATTTTCCATTAAAGCGAGATAATAATAATGGATCTTTTAGAGGGAGGAATAATTTTAATAATAGGTCATAACAACCTCAAAGAAATTTTCATTCACATGATGATGGATATATACCTCAACAATCATCCTTCAGACCTAACAGAGATTGGAACAGAGGTGGACATAATTTTCAGTCCGGCAGAAGCTAAAGGTTTTTCTATAGGAACAATGACAATAATTACAGCAACAGAAGTTCTCAACAGAACAATGACTTTCGACGTTCTAGGAATCCAGAACGTTCCAATCCAGTGGTGCATCAAAGTGACAATAATACAGTCCAAAATACCAATGTTATTTCTCATGCAAATGCATGTAGTGTGGACTTATCCAATAGTACTAATTGTTCTGAATGTAATTCTTTAATTCAGCTACAGGGAGTTCCTAGGCTCCTGTGTGGACATTCTTTGCCAGTCATGTCCTCTTATGATGGGACAGATTCCCTGGTGTTTAATAGGGGATTTGTTAACAACCAACTTGTTTCAATGCTCAGGGACACTTGGTGCACTATTGATTACACAGGCAAAGAAGTCAAGTGCATTACTTTCGGTGCCACAGTGGAATATTATCCGACTGCGGAAGTATTCTTGGATACCACTTATTTTACTGGGAGGACTCTCGTGTGCCTGTTGGACAAACCCATTGCTGGAATAACCCTGGGACATATTTCTGGACTTCATGAATGCACTAACGATGATATTTTAAAATGGGAACAGCAACATTTGATTATGGAAAATGCTGTCACGACTAGAACTCAGTCTCGTGCAGGGGTAAATGAACATGTACAAATTGAAAATGTTGTAGATGAGGTGATCAATGATGAGATGGTGACTGCGGAAGTGGTGACTGATGAGGTGATAAATGATGGGGAGGGGACAAATGAGGATGAGTTACAGGTTGAACTTATTGACAAAGAATCATTCATACAGATGCAGAATGATGATGAGTGATTAAAAATTTTTGTTCGTGTTGCTAAATCTGATGATGTGGTAGTTAATGATAATTCTGTACACTGGTACACAATAAAGAATGGGCTCTTTATTCGGAATTTCCAAGATTCCACATCAGTAAAAAAAACAAATTATGGTACCTACTAGTTTCCGCCCATTTGTTTTACGAAATGCTTATGATGTTAATTGTGCATGGCATTTAAGGATTGCCAGAACAAAACAGAGGGTTTTGTCTCATTTCTTTTGGCCTGGGCTGGCAAAAGTTGTAAAAAAAATTTGTCACACGTATACAATTTGCCACGATGAGGCAGCTAAACGCCCCAAGCATATTGCGCCTATCCAGGCGTCAGATATATCATTGTGTCCTTTTGCAAAGATGTCAATTGACCTTATTGGTCAACTACCAGTCCCGTCAGCTAGAGGTCACAATTATGTGCTGGCATACATTGATATGTCCATGCGCTGGCCAGAGGCTATTCCTCTAAAAACAATATCCACTACGGATGTTGCTGACATGCTATTTTTTTATTTTTAGTCGATTGGGTTTTCCTGAAAACATACGATCGAATCGAGGAACTCAGTTTGTCTCTGACGTTCTCACTCAGGTGATGAGAGAATTTGATATAAATCGATCTCTAAGTAGCATATATCACCCCAGCTCAAATGTTAAAATTGAAAGGCTAAACCGCTGTATTAAACAAATGCTAGGCAAGATTACTGCGAAACACCCGCAGGATTGGGATAGAGTACTCCCAGCGGTATTGTTCGCCTATCGGGAAATACCTAACGAACATACTGGATTTGCGCCGTTTGAATTAGTCTTCGGTGCCAAGCCAAGAGGACTTATGTCCATTCTAAAACAGTTGTTGGTTAGAGCTGCCATGCATGAGGATGTTCAAACCTCTTACCAGTACGTTGTTACCTTGAGAAAGAAAATTATCGACGCATGATAGATAGTTGTAGAAGCATCAGAAAAAGCTAAACTTAAGGCAAGATTGTTTGTTAATCAAAACAGAAAACTACTCCAATTATGGCCGGATGATGAGGCCTATGTATTGTTACCCAATAAGGACAATAAATTACTTGTATCCTAGAGAGGACCATATACTGTACTTGAAAGATTGTAAGATGTTGACTACATTATATCTATTAAAGGAAAGGAAAAAACCTTTCACATCAACATGCTGCAAATTTTTCACTCTCGTCCTCCACATCTTAAACCAGTCGTTGAGGCCATCGACGAGCCCATTGATCGTCGCTTTTCTTTAGCTGTCATACAGGAAGAGTTGTCTGAATTACCTGATGGTTCTGAACCACTTTTGTCTCTACCTACTTTACCACTTTGGTCTACTGAGAGTTGGAAGGATATTTCTATTTCGCCAAGTCTTGCTTCATGTCAGAAGGATCAGATTTCCTTGTTACTACCATCTTTTCCTGTCGTGCTCACGGAAATTCCTGGGCGTACAAATATCATTGAACATGATATTCTTCTTACTGATTTCAGACCAATCAAGCTGAAACCTTATCCTATCCCTGTACATTTTCAAACACAAGTACAAGAAGAAATAAAAGATATGATAAAATTAAACATAATTTCTCCTTCTCAATCTCCATACAGTTTTCCTATGGTATTGATTAAAAGAAAGACAAATCCATTCTGATTTGCATTGATTTCAGGCGTTAAATGCATTGAAGACCCTGGACGCTGAACCTCTGCCTTTTTAAGATTCTCTATTGGATAGACTATCTACAGCTACTGTTTTCAGTAAATTTGATTTGTCTTAGGGTTATTGGCAAGTCCCCTTGTCGGACAGAGCAAAACCTTATACTGCTTTCGCTACACCATTGAGATTGTTCCAATTTAATTTAATTTTTTTTTGTCTCGTTAACGCTCCTGCGACTTTTGTTCGCATTACTTCAGTTGTGTCTTCGTTATTAAGAAAGAACTCCCTGAATAAGTTTGTTTTGTCCCATTCTTGCAACGTTTCTTTAAACTTATTGAAAGCTAGTTTTTTAAAATCACGAATTTTAAGATTGCCTGGTGCTCGATTTCCTTTTATCTTTAGAGTCGGCGCCTCTGGATCGGGAAACGGTGGTACACTTATGCAAGAACTCAATGAATGTCTACATCCTATTCTGTATGTCAGTCGAAAATTGACACCCAGCGAGCAAAAATGTCCTATTGTGGAACGTGAACTGCTTGTTGTTGTATATTGTTTTTCAAAACTCCAGAGATACCTTATTGGAGCAAAGTTTGTCTTGGAGACAGATCAGAGGGCTTTGTCCTATCTAAAAACTGCAAAATTTCGTAATGAAAGGGCTGCCAGAGCATCACTTGCGCTCCAACCCTTCGACTATGTAATTCGTGCCATCAAGGGCAGTCATAACGTGGTTGAAGATGTATTATCACGTTGTGTTAAAAACTCACTATCCCCTGACAACTCAACAAATATAGGTACGGTACCTTGTGAGGTTACAGTTAACCTATTAAAATGACTTCGTCATGTGTTGACCGATGGAACATTGCGCTTTTGAGAACTTTTTAGCTGACAGTGCTGATGCTCAGGGGAATTTACAAATTGATTGCTACTGTCCGTGGGTAGAATGTACAATGACTCGGTGAGGAATGCCATCACTGAGATCTAACTTGAATTTTCTCATCTGAAATTGAAGGAAATCTCTCAATGACTCTTTTGACATAACTTACAGTTATTGATCGGTTCACTCGGCACTTGATGATGATGAATGCTAATATCGCCACATTTCGAGTTGTAACTCTTTTTGCTCAGCGCATTACGTGGATGTCTTGTGCCTTATTAAGAGTTGTCATGCTCGGTTTATAAGTAAACACACACACATTCATTATTATTTTAAGAATACCGCGTCATTTGGATATTTTGAAGGCAAAATCTTGATTTGTGCTTTATATCACTTTGTGACATTAATGGTTTCTTTTTAAAGAAACATTTTTAAAAAGGAAAACAATATAAATGGCAACACTTAATTAAAAAAAAATAGAAACATAAGTTTTACATCAAAAGCAACGGGAAAAAAGAGAGTACATTGCAGTAATGCATCAGGGGTCTTATATTGTTGACGTCACCAATCTAACGTTACTCGTTTATTTTACTTCTAACTCAGGGATACCTAAAACGGCTTGCAACGTCATTAATCCGGCTACATGTGTAGGCTACGTGAGGTTCCGTCCGTGAACTAGAAACTGCATTAATATTAACGTTAATATAGTGGCCACACTGGTACCACATGACGGTATCATTCAAAATCCAACAAAATAAAACAGGTAAAACATATAAAGATAAGCCAGATTTTTAAAAAATAATGTCGATCTCTTAGCCCCTATGAAATAAAGATTTTGTTCGTTTATTCGTTCGTTCGTTCATTCGTAGATTCGTTCGTAATAATGACTAATCATGTTTATTTTTTTTTAAACCAATATTTAAAACGATCAACAATTTCCAGCGAAATACACAACTTTTTTTTTTTTTTTTTTTTTATTCTTCTGCAAATAACATCAGCGATTATTTCACTTAGCTACCGATGCCATCTTTTTTTTTTTTTTTTTTTAAATTAGTTATTTCATCAGTTTTATTTTTTAATCAATTATTTAACTGTACTAGGAACTTTTTAGTGTTTTTAAAAATATTGCATGCTTTATTTATGAATACTAAACGCACGCATTAATATTAACAGAAACACTGTATATTATAACTTTCTATCCATTTCCCTATAGTTTGATACATAATATTTAACACTACAAGAGAGGCAGAGGTAGACCAAGAAGCACATGGAGAAGAGAGCTAGAAACAGGTGAAAATGATGAGTAGAACGTGTAAAGAACTTGAGATGATGGCACGTGACAGGAGGGCTTGGCATGTGTTTGTTGAAGGCCTATGCTCCTTTGGGAGTGGAGGGTCATACTTGGTTTTACTTTGTATTAGTATTTGTTCTTTTTAGAGTTGTTTTTTTTTTTAATTTTTTTTTAATTTAATACCTTGTTGTCTTTCCTTGTCCTATGAGTAGTTAAGTTTTTTTTTTCTCTTTTTTTTCCTATTTTGTGTGGGGTTTTTTTTAAACCTTATATGTTTTCCTTTGTTTTATGTGATAAATCTTTTAAGTATTGATTGGGCATCTCTTGGGGCATCTATACTTAAAACCTTATCACCTGTCAAGTCTATATTGTGATTTCTATAGTAAGTTTTTAATTCAAGCCTTTGTTGTTCATACTTTTTACAGTGGATCAGGTAGTGGTCTAAGTCATTCTCTTCCTGACATTCTTGGCAGTGTGGTTCTTCTATCATAAAGTATGCTGCACCGAGACGGAGACGCCACAGTTTTTTGTTTGATGGTATCTTTAATTCTTCTCTGACCTGGCACGTCCTCGTTGGTTCTTTTAGCAGTTTGAACGCGTGTCTGCCTTTTCTACTTTTCTTCCATGTTGTCTTCCATTCCTCGTTTACAGTTATCTTCACTTGGCTCTTGATCTCCGACCTTCACAGTCCTGCTCTTATACTGTTTTACTTGTTCTTCCATTCTTGGCGTTCTGATCTGCCAACTCGTTACCAGCAATACCTGTGTGTGCTGGAACCCACACTAGCCTTACACTACATCGTCTGTTCTCTAGTGATGTATTAATTGCTAGAATTTCTTCCTTTATGTCTGACCGGCTACATTTATCTGGGTGTTCTAGTGTTTGTAGTGATGATAGCGAGTCTGTAAATATCGTAACAGCTTCTTCGATTATTTCTAAACTTTTAAGAATAGCTACCATCTCTGCGGTAAAAATCGAAGCCCCTTCAGTTACACTGTAGCTCTTTTTTATTCCTCATTGTGGTATTACAACTCCGGCACCTAGTTGCCCACTATCACCCTTGGATCCATCAGTGTAGACGGCCAGACTTTGTTTAGTTAGTTGATCTATGAACGTTCTACTTATCATTTTGGCTTCTTTGTCTTCTATGTTTTGTTTAATCTTTTCAGTAAGTGAGTAGTCTATGATTGGTGTTTTTAGTTCCCAGGGTGGTATTTTGCTTCTGTATTTATTACTATTTTCAATTCCGTTTGATAGTTCTTTGAACTGCGTTAGGTCTTCTATAGTTCTCCACCCTGTTGGATATCTATTTTTATTTAAGGGGACGTCCCATACACTTGGTTGGTTTTTGACAAATGCTTTATGTGCTGGGTGGTTCACTTCTTGTGCTACTTTACTCCAATAGTTTAATCTTAGTTCTTTCCGTCTTAGACCAAGTGGAGGTATGCCAAGAGCTACTTCTAGCGCTTCTACTGCTGTTGATATAAATGCACCTGTAATGGTTCTCAAGGCTGCATTTTGAATCCTGTCTAGTTTTGCTTTGTTAGAAGCTGCTGCTGAGTCATAGACTATGCTGGCATAATAAAGTTTCCCCCTGATGAAAGACTTGTAGAACATAAGCATTATTTTACTGCCCCCCCCCCCCCCCCCCCATCCATTGCCTTTTACAATCCTAAGTATATTTAGGGGGTCCCCTACAGCTTTCTACTAAATTGTCTATATGTTTATTCCAATTTAGTTGTTTATCTAATGTTAAGCCCAGAAATCTTGTTGTTGAGGAGGTACATATTTTCTGTCCTTTAATGGTTATATTGATTTTTTTTTTTTTTTTTAATTTCCTTTGCTGAATATCATACCTACTGTTTTGTTTACATTAATTTGGAAGCCCCAATTTTTCATCCACTCTGAAACTTTGTCTATTTGGTTTTTGAAGTTTTTGGTAAACATGGTCCAATTTTTTCCAGATCGCCAAATGTTACAGTCATCTGCAAATTGTAATATTGCATTCTTAATGTCGTTAAATTCATCTGCTAAATCATTTACAGCTATAGTGAAAATTGAAGGAGAAATCACTGATCCCTGAGGAATCCCATTCTGTTGTTCATATATTTCTGACCTATCATTATTCACCTGTACAGCAAAATACCAGTCCTGTAAAAAGTTTTCTATATACCTATAAGTTTTACCAGTGATGCCAATCTTCTTCATTTTGTAAAGAGCTCCATCTCTCTAGCTTTCATCGTATGCTCTGGCTACATCTAGAAAGACTGCCACTGTTTTCTCTTCTCTCTTGAACCCTAGCTTTACATCATGTTCTAATCTTACAAGCTGGTCTACTGAACTTCTGTCTGCTCTAAACCCTGACTGGTTTGGGCTATATAACTGATTTTTTTTCAAGATAGAATTAAACTCTTTTGTTGACAACAGTTTTCAGTATTTTAAATAGTTGTGATGTTAAGGAGATAGGCCTATATGAATTTACATCATGGGCTTCCTTATTGGGTTTTAGGATGGGTACTATTATAGCTACTTTCCATGCTTTTGGTATCTTTTCTAATTTCCAGATTTTGTTATAAAGGGAAGTTATTTTGTTTATAGTTTTTTTGGGTACTTTCTTAAGGATTTCATAGTTAAGTATATCATGCCCTGAGGCAGTATTAGATTTCTCATTTATTACACTAGTTACTTCTTCCTTTGTTATATCAGCATCTAAATAGTTTGTTTCATCTATCTGGTCTGGTAGTTCTTTTGAAAACTGTATCCTAAGTCTTTCTCTTCTCTCATTTTCTTCCTGTCCAAGACTACTTTTTGCACTGACTTTATAGAAATACTCAGCTAGGGCATTAGCTTTTTCTTTATCTGTTTCTGCTCTCTTTGGTAGTTTGATTGTTGGCATTATTGTTTTCTTATTGTTCCCTTTGATTGCTTTAAGCTTTTTCCATACTTCTTTAATTTGGGTGTTAGGTTTAAGTGACTGACAAAACTCCTTCCAGTTAGTTTCTTTGGCTTTAAATATTATTCTGTTAGATTCATTCCTAATATGTTTATACTCATCATAGTTTTCTTCTGTTCTGTTATTTCTATATTTTTGTAAGGCCCTTTTTCTTCTCTCATGAATTTCTGCACAGCTTTTATTCCACCAGAAAGATAGACTTTTATAAATGGCTGCTTGTGCAGAA
The DNA here is from genome assembly GCA_024509875.1 of Oreohelix idahoensis. Taxonomy (NCBI): domain Eukaryota; kingdom Metazoa; phylum Mollusca; class Gastropoda; order Stylommatophora; family Oreohelicidae; genus Oreohelix; species Oreohelix idahoensis. Next base: position 378,252 of record JAMPIV010002303.1, read on the forward strand.
TAGCAGGATTATAGCAGTACTAGTAAATATACATGTCAAAATAATGACAAAGAAAGAACTAAAGCAAAAGTCTGAACATTTCAGCATCTGCAGCACATTTAGAAGACTGGAGAACTCACTTTGTTTATTGTGAATGAAGTTATTGTAAACATTTATGTAATTATTTGAAAAAAAGAATTATATTGGCTGTTTTTTTTTAAGGGATATAATTTATCCTTTTTCCGGGCGAGGGGGAATTAAAAAAAAATATGTTGGCTATTTTTAAAGGGATGTAATTTAATCGCTGTCAAAGGGAAACAAATCAAAGAATAAAAAATAATAAATATAAAATATATAATATATTTTTTGAAACTCTACTATATATCTACTATTTATTATTTATAATATACTTACAAGTTTAATGCAAAAAGAAAATGGGTAGATTTATTCAGCGTTGTGCAGTTTAATGAAAAATACAGAAGAGCTTGATTTTTTTATAATTTTTAGACTGCAACAAAAAGTTTGTATGGGACGGGATGAGACACATTTAGATTATTTTATTGTATTCGCAAAATAAGGTACTTCGCTCCAATCTTCTTCTTCTTCGTACACTCTCAGACGTCCACTTGAATGTTCTCAAAGAAAGCAGTAGTCAGTTTGAGGCTATTTGAATCCCCGTAAAGCTTTTCCACGAAAGGAGCTGGCGTCGGCCATATGCACTTTATCTGTACCACACATAAGAGGCAACTTTGAAGCAGATGTTCAGCAGTCATTTTATCAGTGCCGCAGTTACACTGATCGGTAGTTCCTATCTTTAACTTGTTGAATAGATGGTATCTCAATCTGTTGTGACCAGTGCGGAGTCCGAAGATTACCACTTGAAGGAAGCGGTATCCAAAAAATATCCCCTTCAGAGATGCAAAACACAGAGTGGCTGCGGATGTCGGGAACAGACAGCGAACAACAGATAGAAGACAGCTGCATCAGCTGACCGCGAAAGTCAAAGAAATAAAACTAAAACTACAGATCGAGAACAAAAGCAAGCAGACTCCCGAAGATCAAACCGACAGTGGTAAAGACGGGATAGATCTACAGAACGTTAGAAATATAATGGAAGACATGAAAAGAATTCAGCAGCAGATAGAAGTCAACAATTTCCAATTGACCGTATACGATAAAATCAACAGTAGAAGAGCTGAAACAAGCATTTAGTAGATACACAAACGGAAAAAATGACATATACAAAGCAATTATGATAAACGTAATTCCAAAAATTGACCCGCTCTTGCGGGAAAAAATATTACGCACTTTAGCAGAATATAGGGACACCGTTTGGAAATGCAGAAACAAAGCAGTTTATGAGAGGAAATGTTTCAGTCAAAAGTTGTTTTTCCACATATTTTCAAATAAAATGAAGCATATTTTAGAAACTTAGAACCAACAAGGGAGAACTTAAAATAATAACTATTTCCTTTTCTTTTTTTTTATTTTTGGATGTATGACTGTTATTTTTTTTTTAAACTTCTCTTTTTCTATATTTCACTTAATTAAGTACGTAAGCGAAGTGTGAATACGCGCGAGTGTTTTTCATATGAAACATTAAATGTTTTTCCTTCTTATATTTCTTTAAAATGCACACAGATTAGTGCAAGTGGAAATGCGAGCAAATGTAAGCTTTCTTTTCATACATATGTAAATACTATGAACTACATAGGAATTTGAAGTTGGGAAAAATCATTTTTATTTTTTATTGTATTATTTTATGATTATTATTATTATTTAAAATATATTTTTTTAACTTTATTTGTGAGAGTGCGAACGAGTTTCATATGTAATATACAATGTATTTTTCTGGTATTTCATGCAAAATATACCTGTTTTTGTAAAGTGGAAAGTGTGAGCAAGTGTAAGCTTTTTTTTTATACATATGTAAAATACTAAGAACTACATAGGAATTTGAATCAGTTACAAATCATTTGTATTTTTTAATATATTACTTTATTATTTTTATTATTTAAAATATTTTTTTAAACTTCATTTATGTTTCTGGTATGTCATGCAAAATGTACCTGTTTTTGGTAAGTGGAAGAACGACAAATAAAAGTTAAAAAAAATATATATAAAAATTTCCAATTGACATCGCTTCTCGGCCTTTTGGCTAAGATCCTTTTGGCTAAGATCAAAGTGTCTTAGCCAGGGCCGGGATCACACACAATTAACACATTAAACTCAATAAAGCCATTAGACCTCACTTTGAACCCCAGAAGGGGCATTAAAAAAAAATAAATAATAAAAAATTCCAATTGACAACCAGCACTATACTAAAATGGTTCGTACCAAGCCACAAACCAAACAGAGAAAAATCTATAGAAGCCCGACAATACCTGACAGCAAACATGAGTCGTCTAAGGACAAAGACAGACAGCCAGAGAGCAAGACTGCCCCAAGTACTCGTGCCGGGACCGGTCCTTCTCAAAAGCCGAACAAGGCAACTCTTGACACGACGACGGAGTTAGCTGAGACGTGTGTCGACCCGACTGAGAGTCTGAGTGGCCCGACTCCTGGCGAGGCAGAGGAGGGGGCAGATGCAAACGTCCCTGGCCTAGATGATGAAGACCCTGAACTTGAAGACATGATGAGATCGTTACAACAGATGCAGGAAAGAAGAGAGAAAAGAAGACAGGAGCTTATAACCATGTGGCCACCACCATACGTATCCGAATCGACAGCAGAAACCTTGTCTACCTCAGAGAAGCTGCACCATACCCCGATGACATCCCAGAATATAGAAAATCTACATCACCTACGACGCAGAAAACATCCCCGAAGCCACCACCACACGATGCCAAGTTGACAGCTGTGGCTACCCCAGGGAAGCTGCTCCAAACTCCGAAGACGATAAAATCACCACCAAAGCAAGACGTCATAGTAGAGGCTCCATTGTGTAGTGATCAGGCAACAACTACTGAACGTGATCAGAAGCAGTCAACAAAACAGAACGGAGACCGTCCCACACACCACACACTCTAACGCAGACGGAAATCAGAGCGTGTCACCTGCGCAAGCCAAGCAATGCCGTTTCACACAAGGCACTACAGGAGAGAATTGTTAAGATCACCCAGGTGTCTGCAGGTGAAGCCTAGCTCAGGGCCCTACCCGACGATAAAGTGATCGGTATCCTCGAAGCGATAACAGGCAGGAGAGGCATCGCTAAAGTAGGGAGACACGAAAAGGGAATCGTGCTTTCTCTCAACAGCACGGATAAAACAACTTCGCTGATGACAGAACTGGAGTCCGGACCGAAAGAATGCATGCTGCCCCACCAGATAAAAGTAGTAATGGAGACCGGCAAGACAACAAAGAAGTTGATGATAAGAGGGGTCGATACCAGATGGTCCTCAAACGAAGTCCAAAGTTGCCTTCAAACTGAAAACACAAATGCCCAAATCATACAAGTCGAAAGGTTAAAGACATGGAATAAATAAGATACCAATCTGGTGGTAGTAACTATTGAAGGAGCGACAAGTCCTGAAAGACTGATATTCAAAGATACATCAAAAAGAACAGAAGCCTATATCCTTCCGGTGATGCAGTGCTCCAACTGCTCACAATTTTCCCACACCAAGAAAACATGCAGGAGAGATACAGTCTGCCGGTATTGTGCGGGAAGCCACCAATACGGCGACTGCCCCAGGGCGAAGGAGGACCACAATTACAAAGCGATTAACTCAAACCGTACCTGTGCAAACTGCCTCGGAAACCATGGGGCAAGATACCGAGGCTGCCCTGAGTTCCAGGAAACTAAGAGCATACTGAAGGAAGCGGTATCCAAAAAATATCCCCTTCAGAGATGCAAAACACAGAGTGGCTGCGGATGTCGGGAACAGACAGCGAACAACAGATAGAAGACAGCTGCATCAGCTGACCGCGATAGTCAAAGAAATAAAACTAAAACTACAGATCGAGAACAAAAGCAAGCAGACTCCCGAAGATCAAACCGACAGTGGTAAAGACGGGATAGATCTACAGAACGTTAGAAATATAATGGAAGACATGAAAAGAATTCAGCAGCAGATAGAAGCAGATGTCAAGAAGCTGGCAGAGGTGAAAGAAGAAAACACAGAAATCCTCAAAAGAATAGAAGCAGAACGAAGAGCCGTAGAGGAAATTAAATCAACATACAAGAAACTAAAACGAACGACCAATCAGACGAAGAAGTCATCGAGGAAACGCTAGAAAAGCTAGTCCCTTCAATAATAGAAAAAGCGCTGTTGCAGATACAGGAGAAAAGGAAAACACAAGAAACAGAAACTAGGAGCGTAAAAACACACAAAACCACACAAGCCAGATAAGGAGGCATGATGTGAAAAACACCATGAACACGCCACGACACCATAAACAGACAAGCAACGAAGAGGTATCCAGACAGTCAGCTAGTGGTCCTTTTTAGGAGCAGTCCTTTTCATGACTAACAACCGGCTAGCATCGAAGAAACTAAACGCACAATATACCCCAATTATAACCAATTTTCAGGTTGAACAGGATATAACAGCAATTTAGTCGACAAACGAACGAACTTTCATAAATGGCTGCTTGCGCAGAACAGCAGGAGTATAGCAATACTGAGTACTAGTACATATACATGTCAAAATAATGACGAAGAAAGAACTAAAGCAAAAGTCTGAACCTTTCAGCATCTGCAGCACATTTAGAAGACTGGAGAATTCACTTTGTTTATTGTGAATGAAGTTATTGTAGACATTTATGTAATTATTTGAAAAAAAAAGAATTATATGGGCTTTTTGTAAAGGGATATAATTTATCTTCTTCCCGTGCGAAGGGGAATTAAAAAAATTATGTTGGCTTTTTTTCTAAATAATAATAATAATAAATTCTTTAAGCGCCAAACACGGCGCATAAGGCAGAAACCAGTGCTCTCCAGGTTGTTCGTTGTGACGCCACTCCTCTTAGCTCTTGCACATTATTTAGGCCCAACGTTCTTCCTTCTCTTATTATTGTTCTTCTGAGTGTTTCTTTTGGTCTTCCTTTTTTCCGCTTACCCTCAGGAACCCAAGTGAGCGCCTGTAGTGGTATTCTGTTGTTTTGCATTCGTAGGACATGACCGATATATGACCATCGTCTTTTCCTTATATAGTCGGAGACATATTTCTGCCTAGAGTCTTCTCTTATTTGTCGATTAGTCTTGAATTCTTTCCAACTGATGTTCATGAGTTTTCTAAGACATTTGTTCTCGAATGTATTCAGCTTGTTCTCCAATGATTTTGTTATTTTCCAACTCTCACAGCCGTATGTTAACACTGAGATAACATTTGAATTAAACAGACGAAGCTTGGTATGTATATTCAATGATCGTAATTTCCAAATGTTAGATAATCTATTGAAGGCGCTAGCTGCCAAAGCAATTCTAGTATGGATTTCTCTTGTTGTGTCACCATCCTGAGTCATTTTACTGCCTAAATAATTGAAACTTTCAACTTTCTGTAGTTTTTCCCCGTTCAAGATGATATCAAAGGTCTCGTTAGAAAAGTTCATAGCTTTAGTTTTAGAGCTTTTTTCTAAAGGGACGTAATTTAATCGCTGTGAAAGGGAAACAAATCAAAGAGCAAAAAATAATAAATATAAAATATATTATATATTTTTTGAAACTCTACTATATATCTACTATTTATTATTTAAAATATACTTACAAGTTTAATGCAAAAAAAAAATAGCGCGATATATTAAGCGTTGTGCAGTTAATAAAAAATCTAGAAGCGCTTGAATTTTATATAATTTTTAGACTGCAACAAAAAGTTTGTATGGGACGGGATGAGACACATTTAGATAATTTCATTGTATTCGCTGATGAGTTCTCTACGTATTTTCTGCCAATGCGCATTCCTCTTCGTTCGTTATCAGTGTATTTTACACTGTACAACCCCACGGCCTAATATCTGGCCTTTGGCTGGGATCATGTGTCTAGACACAGGGACCAGTGCAGTGACATTCATGTGTCATTAGGTCTCTTGTGTGAGAACACAGAAGATCACTACAGTGACACAGTTTGTCATTGGGTCTTCTAGTGTTGGGACATGTGGTCTTGACCAGGGCCGGGTTTGGGTGGGTAAATGCGACCTCATGCGAGGAAAAAATATGCGACCTCAAGCGAGGAAAAAAAAAAAAAAAAAATCAGTGTATTTTACACTGTACAACCCCACGGCCTAATATCTGGCCTTTGGCTGGGATCATGTGTCTAGACACAGGGACCAGTGCAGTGACATTCATGTGTCATTAGGTCTCTTGTGTGAGAACACAGAAGATCACTACAGTGACACAGTTTGTCATTGGGTCTTCTAGTGTTGGGACATGTGGTCTTGACCAGGGCCGGGTTTGGGTGGGTAAATGCGACCTCATGCGAGGAAAAAAATGCGACCTCAAGCGAGGAAAAAAAAAAAAAAAAAAAACCCCCACGGCCTAATATCTGGCTTTCGGCTGGGATCATGTGTCTAGACACAGGGACCGGTACAGTGACATTCATGTGTCATTAGGTCTCTTGTGTGAGAACACAGAGGATCACTACAGTGACACAGTTTGTCATTGGGTCTTCTTGTGTTGGGACATGTGGTCTTGACCAGGGCCGGGTTTGGGCGGGGACAATGCAACCTCAAGCGAGGAAAAAAATATGCGACCTCAAGCGAGGAGAAAAAAAAAATCGTTCTCCTCTCTCATGTAGTCACACTTTTACATTCGCACATTTTCAACACAAGCCTCCACCATCGCTGCAGCGGGTCAGAACTACCCAAGTTTCCAGATAAGTTGACATTTTTTGTTTAAAATCTATCTTCAGTATTAGCTTAGTGCAGTTAGTTTTAGATAGTTGGTAGCTAGAAGTATTAAAATAACTTAGGAATTATAATTAAAAATAATAAAAATTAAATAGCGCCACGTGGCAATTGCTTGTGTGAGACCGGGCAGCCATCTTGATATACATAACTTAAGTGGTGAATTCCTTTGTAGTTTGTAGTGAGTAGTAGATTATTGCAGATAATATCAAGTATTAAGGGACTATTTAACTAGTGCTATAAATATCTGTATAATTTAGGAAGTGTAGTGAGGAAATAAAAAATAAAAAAAAAATAAAAAAAAAACCCCAAAAATCTTAGATTACAAAATAATATTCAACCATCAAAATAAAAGAGTAGTAGCAAAGTAAAAAGCAGAAAAATGCCAACAATAACCAGAGCACAGTCCGGGGAAGGAAAAGCTTGGGCCAAGAAATCTGAAAATGACAAAACATCAAAACGGACGGAAAAAAACAGGACCACGAACCCTGAAGTCAGAGACACAGAAATAACGGACAGGATAGAGACAATAGGGGAAAAACTGAAAGGAGACTCAGAAGTAAAAACAACAAAGGAAGGCAAAACGTGGGCAGAAACAGTTGAAAACCAAGGTAGGGACACCAGGCATGATAAACTAGAAGAAAATACTAAAAAGAAAATAGCAATGAAAGTACCAAAAAAGACTCAAGACGTCTAGCAACCCAGGCTGCTCCCAAAAATAAAGATGTAGTAAACATATGTCGTTTAAAGATAACGCAAGTAGCTGGTGAGGCTGTCAAGATCAAGGCATTAGATGAAGACAAAATTATAAACATCCTTGATCCTGTGTTAGGCAAAAAGGCGATAGCCAAAATTTCAAAAACTCATTTTGGCATAATAATTACCCCAAATCAGAGTGACAGAATAAAAGAGATGTTAGAGGAACTCAAAGTAGAAGCAAAAAAAGTGACTCTTGCACACGACATAGACGTAAAGATAGAGCTAGCAAAAGAGACCAGTAGATGTGTGTTAAAAGGGATAAACACTACCCTTCCAAGCGAGGAAGTTATGAACATCCTCGCAAAACATAACCCAGACATAAAGCTGGTACACGGGGACAGAATAATGGTGAAAGGGAGTATTGTAACCCCAGTGGTTATAATAACGGCAGAAGGGAGGGAAACCCTTAAAACGCTACTATTTGGGAAAACCAAGAAGCACACCGAAGCTTACATTCCCCCTGTGCTACAGTGCTCCAACTGTCTGAAATTCGGCCACGGAAGGAACAATTGTAAGGGGAAAACAGTTTGTAGGTACTGTTCCAGTAATCACCCTTCTACACAGTGTGAAAAGGCAAAGGCAGATACCGACTACAAAAAGGCGAATGGAAACAGAAAGTGTATCAATTGTAAAGGGAACCACAGTGCCAGGTTTCAGGGCTGTCCAGTGTACCAGCAAACAAACCAAGCACTAAAAGAATCCATCCTAACAAGAAAACCATTTAAAACAGTAATGAAAGAAATAAAAGAAAACACAAAAAACACAAACAGTAAAGTTGCAGAAGAAATCAAGTCTTTTAAAAAAGAAATTAAAACTATTAAAACGCAGCAGTCAAAAGAACAGAAAATAACTAACAAAACAAAAGAAAACAGCCAGCCAGACAGTTCAGCTACAACACTGGAAAATGTGAATTCACTGAAAAGTGCAGAGGCATTGCTTCAAGAAGTGAAAGCCATACAGTACCAAATTTCCCAGGATGTGGCTGAACTGACTGTACTGAAAGAAGAAAATGAAATGATACTAGTCAAACTGTCTGAGCTAAAAGAAGAAAGTGAAATAATACTAAAAAGAATGGAAAGTGAAAGGCAGGAGATTAACATAGGGAGAGAAGGGAATGTAGCATTGGATGAAAATAGGAAAGTGGTCAACCTAGAAGAAACTATCAAAGGACACGTTGAGACACTTTTACCATACATAACGGAAAAAGTTACGGAAACGATGACAAGTTTAAATAAGGTTTTTCTTGAGAACTTGATGGATAATGGGTCCACGAGTGCAGGAAATACTGAATAAGAGCAAATGGATAGGTAACCAAAATAAATGGGATACTAGATGATGTTAAAATTCAATTTAGAAAGATTTAGAATTATACCGTGGAATTGTAGGGGTATCAAAAAAATTTTTCCACCCCTACTAGCAGAAACAGGAGGAATTACTGATATATATGCTCTTCAAGAGACCCTTTTAAACCCTAATAATAGATATAGTTGTAAGGGATTTAAGATACTTAGACACGATAGGAAAGAAGGTAGAGGAGGTGGCGTCGCAGTCTTAGTTAGCGAAAAATTTAAAATTATAGACTGGGAAATGTTTAATACAACCAATATGGAAGGTATCCAGGTTACTATAGCAGCTGAACCAAACAATCTAACAATCCTAAATGTATATGCTAAAGATGGCACAATTAAAGATGAAGAAATACTAGCCATAAGCACCAGACTAGGCCCCAAAACAATCATAGTAGGCGATTTTAATTCCCATCATTATGCTTGGGGTGGACAACATGCAGATAATGCAGGAAAGAACCTACTTGACTTTATAGAAAACAATGAACTAATAATACTAAATGATGGAACTGCAACTAGAATTAATCCACAAGCTAACAGGGCAGACTCAGCAATAGACATAAGTATAACAACTAACAACCTAGCGAATGTAAATTGGGAAGTGTTACAAGACACAAACTCAGATCATCTGCCCATCATAATAACCATGCATGAAAATGTCAGTCCGAACCCAGAACCAGAGAAACCGACTTTCAACTATAAAAAAGCAAACTGGGAAGCTTTCCAATCAGAGCTGGAGGGGATGGAATATAAAGACATGGAATCAGATGATACTGACTTGTGGGCGGAAACACTGACCAATGAAATTCTTAAAATAGCAATAAAATATATACCAAATAAAAATATGCCACAGCACCTTAAACCAATAAATAACATTACTAAGAAAAGAAAAACTCAGTGGAATAAAGAACCAGTTGCCTGGTGGAATAAAAGCTGTGCAGAAATTCATGAGAGAAGAAAAAGGGCCTTACAAAAATATAGAAATAACAGGACAGAAGAAAACTATGATGAGTATAAACTTATTAGGAATGAATCTAACAGAATAATATTTAAAGCCAAAGAAACTAACTGGAAGGAATTTTGTCAGTCACTTAAACCTAGCACTCAAATTAAAGAAGTATGGAAAAAGCTTAAGGCAATCAAAGGGAACAATAAGAAAACAATAATGCCAACAATCAAACTACCAAAGAGAGCAGAAACAGATAAAGAAAAAGCAAATGCCCTTGCCGAGTATTTCTATAAAGTCAGTGCAAAAAGTAGCCTTGGACTGGAAGAAAATGAGAGAAGAGAAAGACTAAGGATACAGTTTTCAAAAGAACTGCCAGACCAGATAGATGAAACAAACTATTTAGATGCTGATATAACAGAGGAAGAAGTAACTAATGCAATAAAAGATAAATCTAATACTGCCTCAGGGCAAGATATACTTAGTTATGAAATCCTTAAGAAAGTACCCAAAAGAACTATAAACATAATAACTTCCCTTTATAACAAAATCTGGAGCTTAGGGAAGATACCAAAAGCATGGAAAGTAGCTATGATAGTACCCATCCTAAAACCCAATAAGGAAGCCCATGATGTAAGTTCATATAGACCTATCTCCTTAACATCACAACTAGGTAAAATACTGGAAACTGTTGTTAACAAAAGAGTTAAATTCTACCTGGAAAAAAATCAGTTATATAGCCCAAACCAGTCAGGGTTTAGAGCAGACAGAAGTACAGTAGACCAGCTTGTAAGATTAGAACATGAGGTAAAGCTAGGGTTCAAGAGAAAAGAGAAAACCGTAGCAGTTTTTCTAGATGTCGCAAGAGCATATGATGAATGCTGGCGAGACGGAGCTCTTTACAAAATGAAAAAGATTGGCATAACTGGTATATACCTATAGGTATATAGAAAACTTTTTACAGGACAGGTATTTTGCGGTACAGGTAAACAATGATAAGTCAGATATATATGAACAACAGAATGGGATTCCTCAGGGATCAGTGATTTCACCTACAATTTTCACTATAGCTGTAAATGACTTAGCAGATGAATTTAACGACATTAAGAATGCAGTATCTCAATTTGCAGACGACTGTGCCATTTGGCGATCTGGAAAAAACTTGGACCATGTTTTCAAAAAACTTCAAAATCAAATAGACAAAGTTTCAGAGTGGATGAAAAGTTGGGGCTTCCAAATTAATGTAAACAAAACAGTAGGTATGATTTTCAGCAAAGGAAATTTAAAAAAAAAACAAAACAAAATCAATATAACCATTAAAGGACAGAAAATATGTACCTAATCAACAACAAGATTTCTGGGAGTAACTTTAGATAAACAACTAAATTATAATAAACATATAGACAATTTGGTAGAAAGCTGTAGGGGACCCCTAAATATACTAAGGATTGTCAAAGGTAATGGATGGGGGGCCAGCAATAAAATAATGCTTATGTTCTACAAGTCTTTCATCAGGGGGAAACTGGATTATGCCAGCATAGTCTATGACTCAGCTGCAGCTTCTAACAAAGCAAAACTGGACAGGATTCAAAATGCAGCCATGAGAACCATTACAGGTGCATTTATATCGACACCAGTAGAAGCGCTAGAAGTAGCTCTTGGCATACCTCCCCTTGATCTAAGACGGAAAGAACTGAGAATAAATTATTGGAGTAAAGTAGCACAAGAAGTGACCCACCCAGCACATAAAGCATTTGTCAAAAACCAACCAAGTGTATGGGACGTCCCCTTAAATAAAGATAGATATCCAACAGGGTGGAGAACGATAGAAGACCTAACGCAGTTCAAAGAACTATCAAACACAATTGAAAATAGTAATAAATACAGAAGCAAAATACCACCCTGGGAACTAAAAACACCAATCATAGACTACTCACTTACTGAAAAGATCAAACAAAACATAGAAGATAAGGAAGCCAAAATGATAAGTAGAGAGTTCATAGATCAACTAACTAAACAAAGTCTGGCCGTATACACTGATGGATCCAAGGGAGATAGTGGACAACTAGGTGCCGGAGTTGTAATACCACAATGGGGAATAAAAAAGAGCTACAGTGTAACAGAAGGGGCTTCGATTTTTACCGCAGAGATGGTAGCAATTCTTAAAAGTTTAGAAATAATCGAAGATAACCCTCCAGAAGCTGTTACGATATTTACAGACTCACTATCATCACTACAAGCACTAGAACACCCAGGTAAATGTAGCCGGCCAGACATAAAGGAGGAAATTCTAGCAATTAATACATCACTAGGACACAGAGGATGTAGTGTGAGGCTAGTGTGGGTTCCAGCACACATAGGTATTGCTGGCAACGAGTTGGCAGACCAGAACGCCAAGAAAGGAAGTACAAGTAAAAACAATATAAAAGCAGGACTAGGAAGGTCGGAGATCAAGAGCCAAGTGCAGATAACTATAAACGAGGAATGGAAGACAACATGGAAGAAAAGTAGAAAAGGCAGACACGCGTTCAAACTGCTGAAAGAACCAACAAGGACGTGCCAGGTCAGAGAAGAGTTAAAGATACCATCAAACAAAAAACTGTGGCGTCTCCGTCTCGGTGCAGCATACTTTATGGTAGAAGAACCACAATGCCAAGAATGTCAGGAAGAGAATGACTTAGACCACTACCTGATCCACTGTAAAAAGTATGAACAACAAAGGCTTGAATTAAAAACCTACTATAGAAATCACAATATAGACTTAACAGGTGATAAGGTTTTAAGTATAGATGCCCCAAGAGATGCCCAATCAATACTTAAAAGATATATACATAAAACAAAGGAAAACATATAAGGTTAGTACTCCAGGAAAAACATCCAACTAAATAGAAATTAAGCAACAAGAACTAACAAAGCATTAACAAAAAACTAACTACTCATATGACAAGGAAAGACAACAAGGGTAAAAAAAAAGGACAATAACTCAAAATGAACAAATACTAATACAAATTAAAACCAAGCGTAAATGACAATAGTTATCTATAAACAATACAAAAAAAATAAATAAAATTGACAAATACTAATATAAATAAAAATCAGTAACTGCAAAAGACAACAGTTATTTAAATTGAATACAAAATTAGTAAATAAAATGACACTAAATACCCCAATTATAACCAACTTTCAGGTTGAACAGGGTAGACCAAGATGGAACGAGAAGAGGCAACAATGATATGATGTTGAGTGCCCGATCTCCACCCATCAACTCATCAAAACAACAACAACAACTTTCGCTGATGATTATTTTCAACCCCAGACCTGAGGGTCTTTTATGTTTGGACATGCGCCCTAATATAACCGACTAATCAAGTGTTGTGTTGATCGTTTTTCACAGACTTTCGTGCGGATTACCTTTGTTGTGAGCGTGTGTGTTTTTTTTTTTTTCTGAGTGGATATTTCTTTTTTTTTCAAATCCAAAATGGAAGTGCAAGATATTATTCTGAACATGGAAGACGCCCTGGAAGGCGGGTCGTTGCACAGACCCGGTACCCTAGTTCTAACAACATCCGGGCCACAAGCCGCGAGAGCCTCTTACTCGCTGATTGCTAGCATTTTGGCAGGACCGGCAGGGTGGGCTCAAATAACATTGCAGCCCTTTACAGATTCTCAATCCCTCTAAAATGGTATGCGACCCTGACGACGTCTGCTCACATAACGCACTATCAGAACCTTCATGGGAAGAAATTCGAATGAGGTAATCCCAAGATGTCTATAATCATAGAACACAAAGAAAAGGAGAAGTCCAAGGGAGTGCTACACTGGCTACCCCCAACGACAAAAAAAGGAAGCTGTTCTACAAATCGTCACATCCATTACGGGCGACAAAAACGCCGAAGCTTCTCAGTTAAAGAACGCCACAGACAAGTGGGCCTTCATGAGTAACCCGACCAGAAACATCCCGCACTATGTCAACATGAGACTACAGTCGCAGGGACACGAGACAAACGTAAAAATTTTTGTTACAATGACCGGCAGACGAACGCCATGCGCGATTTGTGGTTTGGACAGTCATTGGGTTAACCAATGCCCAAAAAGGAAACCGCAAGTAGCAACCACAATGATAGTTCCGGACAAGGAACAACCTACAAAATCAGCACCACCAACATCAGCTGTACCTTTAATAAAAAACACTCCCCAGATAACCAATGACGTACCACAAGACACAAACAACATGACTTTACCCTAATCTGACCCAGAAGATATGAACAACGAAAATTATACAGTTTATGTAAACAAGAGGAAACAGAGCAAAGAGAAACCGAAACAGATTAAAGTTAAAAGAAGAATTACGCAGACATCCCCTCAGTCCACTCTGGATGATACCAATATCACCACTGACATAAACAACCAGCATAACAACAGCACAAGTGTTTGTGACACAGACACACCACTCCGAGGTGGTACCCCCTCTTCCTGGGCAGAGATGACTACAGAAGATTACTATGACCCAGTGTTATCAATAGACCTGGAGAGCAACTCACCGGGACAGGACCTAACCTTCTAAAAACGAAAGAGAACTCTTTCCCAAGCGCGTCTCACGTACACAGACGACCCAGAGTTACAGAAGGGAAACTCGTGATGTTTAAAGACATTAAGAACTGTGTAACTAAAATAATATATACAACGATATATACAATACAGGATATATACCACACGACATGAAGACATCAGTTTTCATAACATTGCCAAAAAAAACCAAATGCAACAGAATGTTCAGACTTCGGAACAATCAGCCTGATGAGTCATGCAATTAAGATACTGCTCAAAATCATACAGGAAAGAATAAAAAGTAAAGTAGACAGCGAAATCCAAGAAGAACAGTTGGTGTTAGACGGAACAGTGGAACAAGAGAGGCAATATTTTGCCTAAGAATATTAGCAGAAAAATATACAGAGGTCCAAAAAAGTATGTATATGTGCTTCATTGACTATAAGAAGGCTTTTGACAGTCTATCATGAGAAAATAATTGAATGCCTCAAAGACATAGGTATTGATGGAAAAGGTATAAGAATACTCAGTAACCTTTATTGGGAGCAAACTGCCACAATAAGATCGGGAAGGAATTATTCACCATACATAGACATAAAAAGGGGTGTCAGACAAGGTTGTGTGCTGTCCCCCTGCCTATTTAATTTATACACCGAAAAAATTTTCAAACAGATACAGGAAATACCAGGACTGAACATCAGTGGAAGGTCAATAAACAACCTTAGATATGCAGATGATACCGTGTTGTTAGCTGAAAGCGAACAGGAGTTACAAGAACTAGTGAAGCAAGTGAACAGTATAAGTCATGAATATGGACTCGACATTAATATTGAGAAAACAAAAACTATGATAATTAGCAAAACAGACGATAAACCCACATTAAAGATAAGCGTAAATGGGAAAATCCTGGAACAAGTCAAGAGCTATGTATATCTTGGTCATATAATAACAGAAGATGGCAGATATGAAACAGAAATCAAGAAGAGAATAGGAATGGCCAAAGCTACATTCAACAACATGAAACATATACTGACATCCAAACAGTTATCTCACAAATTAAAACTGAGAATCATAAAGTGTTATATATATTCTGCATTTCTGTATGGTGCAGAAACATGGACGATGAATAAGCATTTGGAAGAAATAATTGAGGCAACACTTAATTAAAAAAATAAAAACATAAATTTTACATCAAAAGCAACGGGAAAAAAAGAATGTACATTGCAGTAATGCATCAGGGGTCTTATATTGTTGACGTCACCAACCTAACGTTACTCGTTTATTTTACTTCTAACTCAGGGATACCTAAAACGGCTTGCGACGTCGTTGATCCGGCTACATGTGTAGGCTACGTGAGGTTCCGTCCGTGAACTAGAAACTGCATTTATATTAACATAATATAGTGGCCACACTGGTACCACATAACGTTATCATTCAAAATCCAACAAAATAAAACAGGTAAAACATATAAAGATAAGCCAGATTTAAAAAATAATGTCGATCTCTTAGCCCCGATGAAATAAAGATTTCGTTCGTTTAATCGTTCGTTCGTTCATTCGTAGATTCGTTCGTAATAATGACAAATCATGTTTATTTTTTTTTTAAAACCAATATTTAAAACGATCAACAATTTGCAAATAACATCAGCGATTATTTCACTTAGCTACCAATGCCGTCTGTTTTTTTTTTTTAAATTAGTTATTTCATCAGTTTTATTTTTTAATCAATTATTTAACTGTACTAGGAACTTTTTAATGTTTTTAAAAATATTGCATGCTTTTTTATGAATGCTAAACTCGCGCATTAAGGTAGTAGTATACCCAGAAAAGGTTAAAAAAAATAAAAATCCAACAATTTTCATTTTCATGCTTTAAATCATCGTCAACATGTTCTTGAACTAAAAATAATTTATAGAAGCTTAGAGATAATCTGGTTTGATAGGAATCAGTGTTTTTCTACACACACCCCCTTGAGTGATTTGCATAGCAACCAATGTTTATAGTTGGTTACCATGTGAATAATGACCCAACATGAAGGTGCGTAATTGTCATCATCATCATCATCATGTGACGTATTTTTTCCAGAACGTTGTCTCCATTACAGCTGCTCTGAACGCATCACGATTCTGGGCAAGTCGACCTGCATCAGCCAAAGACAAGTTCAGACTCTCTGTGAGGTCCTGGGTCCACCGTCGTCTAGGTCGACCCCTTCCCCTTTTTCCAGGGACCATGCCTTCCATCACTGTTTTTTCCAGACTATTATGTCTTTTTATATGACCGAAAAATTTCAGCTTCCTTATTGCGATGGTATTTAGGAGCCAATGTTCCTGCACGTTTAATGAGTGCAGTACTTCTCTGTTGGTATTTTTTTCTGTCCAGGGTATTCTCAACATCCTTCTGTAGCATTTCATTTCGAATGATGTAATCTTTTTAGCAACTGTTTTATTGAGTGTCCAAGTCTCGCAGCCGTATGTTGCTACTGGGAGTATACATGCTCTGATCAGTTGTAACTTTGTTTCTTTGCTTGTGCCTTGCCATAGGTTTTTCATCTGTATTAGTTTATGTGAAGCAATTGCAAGTCTTCTTTTAATTATAATTGTAAAACTGCGAAATTATAATTATACTGAGGCAACAGGAAAAAGATATTTATAAATTTTCCACGGGGAATCACTCAATGATTTCTTATGAATTTTTCAAAAATGTGTGTCTAGAAAGCTTTGATCGTAAATTTCAACATTTGTTACATGCATTGTGCATTTTCACCAACATCAACTCTATTTATTGCTAGTTTTATACTGATTCTGTATAATAGTAGTGTGACGTAATGGTTTAACAAGAGTGGCAGATGTTGATAGAGTAGAAGACTAGACACGTAAATTTAGTCTAGACAGGTATATCCCAGTCTCGGAGAAGAGTACTGGTGTAAGGATGGCACAGGTATAGCTATAGCTGTAAAGAGCACATGTCTGGAGGGAATTAGTAAAGATCAAGAGCTCTAGAGTGCTACCATCACCTAACTATACTGTGACAACAATAATACAGCAAAATATAACTGTCAACAATAAGAAATTGACAAGTCATAAAATTACAATTTACTGAATTATTTATTAATGTACATCTAGTTTCTTATTTCTCTTTTGAAAATCGGAAGATTTCAATTACAATGAAAAAATTCAAAAATCAACAATATTTATAACTTTTTACATAAATTTCATGTCTACGTTAATCTTAATGTCTTTTGCCTGCACTGGGTTAACACAGATTGCACTTTTCGTCACTACACGGTCTCTTTTGGGATCTCACAGAAGGTTTTGGAATATTAACACTTAGGACTTAGCTTTACAGTCCTGGACAATGTCTGGTAACACACGAGTGTAGTTGGAATACAGCTTCTTGGATCTTATGTTTGGCTAGCCAAGGAATGATGGAGCCAAAACACTTGAACTCCGTCACACACAGTATACGTTGAGTGGATGGTAGTTTCAGATCAGGCTGTTCCAAACTAGACCAGTAAACCTGCAAAATATATAGCATGTGGCTAGTCCTTGTGTGGTGATTTCTCACGGGTCTGCGTGTTGTGAGGTGATGTGTTCAGTGTATGCTTATAGGTATGGCATAAGTTCTGGTTCAATGGCAGTGTATAGGCAATGACAAGTCTAAGTGATTACATGTTCAAAAATACATAATACAATTTCTGTACACAGTCATGATGCTGCATTTTCCTTCTACAGTCAGTTTGAATTTCAGTCATCAATAAAACAATGTTATGCAACATAGGCCTTCCCTTAGTTCTGCCTTTCCATTCCTGCGCATCTCTGTTATGCATCCTGGTCCTTGCCTCATTCTCCATTTTGAATTCAAATGTTGTCTCGCAGTTTAATTTAATTATCAAACCTGTAAAAGAAGCATTTGCATACATACATACATATATATTCGTAATATTACATACCCCTTTTAGGATAAATCAGAAGTAGAACTGACTGAAGGCTTGGCAAAAGTTCAACTGCCCGGCATAACAAATAGGAATGAACTTGCTCCGGGGTTGATCCTTCTCTCTCTCTCTGCCTTCAGATTCGTCTCTCTTCCGAGGTTTTAATTTTGCGTGTGTAACCTGTCTGCCACGATTCCTCTCTATTTATGCACAGCCAGCGAGCGAGCGAGAAAGCATCTCACGTCTGCGGCTTAAATGTTCGTTCCAACCGGCTCGCCCCACAGTTTTGTGTTTTTTTAATTTCTTCCTCCGTTCCGTTCTTTTTATCTTTTGTATGGATCACGTGTGTTGATACCTTACTTTAATTGTACCATCAACAGCTTCTTTCCCTCCAATAATTTCGTCTATTGGGTTTGTCTTAGAATTTATATAATTTTTCGAAGTGGCTTAACTTGACAAAATATGACGAAGTTGTCTGTTCTCAAGCTTCTATCTTCTTTTTGCAACAACGGTGGAATTAGTTGTTTGAAAGGAAATAAATGTGGACTTCTCCGCTCCTAACGATACTATTATCAACTCTTTCTGATCATTCTTTCTTTTTATATGAATTTTATTCGTTAGCCATCAAAAACAAATATCGCTTCGTTTATGTAGCCAGTACACAGCGCTAGAAAATGATAGAGAGAGGCACTCGCGTCCGCTCGGTTTAAACGTATCACGAACCAAGAATTTGTCTTGCGTATTTTTTTCTCACCACGCGACAAGTAGTTAGCAGAGCTTCTTTTGTTCACAATGGGAAATAAGACAAAGACTGGGAGGCATGTACACCAACAAACCGTTGCCTGAAAATGAGACACCTATTGTCGATAGTGATGCTATAAAGCTTCTGTGCTCCTCAGCAAAGAAAATAAAGGTCATAAAGGTCCAAGAAAGTGAAGGACAAGCTAAAATTGACAACAGAGGAAATGGGTTTATCCTTATGGATGTAAAACTGCTGTTTGGGTTTTCATGCGCTAACTTTAGATGTGACAAATGTTATCAGTACTCACTGACCTGTGAGATCGTCGAAGAGACTCGTAATGGCTTTTGTCATGAAATCAGTATCAAGTGCACAAACTGTGGCGAATGGAATGCTATTTCAATACTTCTGATGTTTCATCTTCAGCTACTCACAAACAAAGAAGTAAATGTGCGAATGGTGGCATTTGTGCGTTCTATTGGGAAAGGCCACAGTGCATTGCAGAATTTTTCGATATACATGAACACAAGTCAAAGAAAGCATACAGGACAACGCTGCACAGGATCTATTCAGCAAGTAAGAACATTGCAATGGAAAGACCCTGATAGCACTGAAAAGGGAATTCATAGACACTGCAGCTGCAGTAGAAGGAGACCTTTATTCAACAGGAGCTCATTAAACTTCATTTTGTGAGTTCTTTTTCTGTTTTTCTTTGTTTTCTCGAAATTGTCTTTTTAGCATATTTGGTGATCTTTGAAACAAGATATCTCTGGATCTGTACATTCAATTGACATGAAAATTAACACAGTTGGTTGTCATATAATCTTACAGATTCTGACTTAAAATGGATGCAATTGAATTCAAAGTTTTAGTTTTATGACCATCATGCATATATAATGAGGCACACATATCAAACATTCCAGAAATATAAATTTTGAAAATTCATTAAAACCTAACCTTTCTATCAATCTCCGTCATTTTAGTTCATGACCTCTCGGTATATATAATGATTCAATTTGCCAAGTTTCAGTCAGATCCTTGTACAAATAACATAGTTATGATGTTTTAAAAAAGGTGTATAATTTATTCACTACGGTGGCCATATTGGATAGCTAATTTGCATAATTAATGAGGTCATTATGTGGACAAACATTTTAAGTCCATACTAACACTATACCCATGGTTGTTTCTTCTTCTTCTTCTTCCTCGTTCGCCCTGAAAAGGACGGTGGTTGCGTTGTGTCTGTTTACGCCTAAGCTGTGATATCTGCACCTTTCGGTCGACACATCCGACTTCAGCACGGCATTTTTTAGGGACCGGGTTTGCCTTCCCATTGCGATCCGCACTCACTCAGCCAGACTGCACTGCTGCAGACTGTTTCCAGGACCACCACGTGGAGGTGGAGTGCGGTCTTGACCAGCTCTGGTTCGCTGGTCCAGATGCAAGCAGTACAGCTATGGGTCGCTGACTGCATTCACTATTGCTGCATCTTGGGGTTGTTTGATTCTGAAAGGAAAATTTGAGTTTTTTACCCTATCAAGGTATCCTACTACCTTAATATTAACAGAAACACTGTATATTATAACTCTCTATCCATTTCCCTATAGTTTGATACATAATATTTAACACGAGCTCTTTTCTCCGTGTGTTTTTCCCTCCCTCTATTTCTCCTACCTTGTGGGTTCCAAAACAGGACTGACTTGTAATGAAATCAGCTGGTTTTCTATATGTGTGTCATAAACAAACAAAGCGTCTTCTCCTCACCTCTTGTTCCAAACTACCACTGGTATGTGTCTGGACGTGGCATTTATATGCATATATACGTGTAAGTGTGTGTGTGTGTGCATTTGGGATCTTCCTATCGTCTTCTATCTATTATTCTCTTCATTTTCGCCTGTTGTTTTCTTGTATTCATGTGCCTCAAAACATCATATCAGAACTGTAATAAATTATTCTCTAATAAAATCCATTATTGTGTCTTATTATTCTCTTTCACCAAAATATTATTAAAAGTTATCATGAGAACCAACGTGGAAGTGATGACGAGAACCGTGACAAGTGCCAGTGGAACAACAGATGAGAAGAAGACGATGGCGATGGATAGAACACACACTGAGGAAACCTGTTGATATCATTATAAGGCAGTCCTTTTTCTGGAACCCCCAGGGCAAGAGAGGCAGAGGTAGACCAAGAAGCACATGGAGAAGAGAGCTAGAAACAGGTGAAAATGATGAGTAGAACGTGTAAAGAACTTGAGATGATGGCACGTGACAGGAGGGCTTGGCATGTGTTTGTTGAATGCCTATGCTCATTTGGGAGTGGAGGGTTATGATGATGATGAGAAGAATGAGAAGTTAAAAAAAAAAGAAACGAAATTTTACAATGAACAGATGTGACCTGAGGAAGGCAAAGGACAAGAAAACGGCATTGAGAACATGAACAGAAAGATGTACAGATCAACAATTTTGCTATATAGACTAAAGTAAAGAAATAGGCAAGATAAAACATACTGAAATTATCTGCATTAGTAGTAGTAGTAGCAACAGTAGTTGTAGTAGTAGTTGTTGTTGTAGAAGTTTCCCCTTCAGTCATAACTTACTATAGGAATCCGCCCCTGAGGTAATAACCCTCAGTTGCTATTTTTTTTTTCCTGTTCGTCCTTTCGAAGTGTTCTTTTTCGTCTGCTTTTTGTGAGAGCTTCTGTTCGCTCAATCTGAAGTTGGAGGAGAGAAAAGATCATGTCTATTGGTGATCTACCAGCTCGGAATCCCCACTGCGACTCTGGATGATATATAACATCGATAGCAAAGACCTGATAATAAAAGAGCACATATGTAGGCACCAATAAGACGACACAAGAATTGGCAACCAAATAACAACCAGAAAGATATTTTTTTATAATGTAAAACTTTTGCCTCGTTTTGGCGAGGCGCGTCCCGTTCAACCTAGTCGGTTATATTAGTCTTTTATTTGTTTTTTTTTTCCTCGCATGAGGTCGCATTTTTTTTTCCTCGCATGAGGTTGCATTGGCACACGCCCGACCCCGGCCCTGGTCAAGACACATGTCCCAACACAAAAAGACGCAATGACACATGTGTCACTGTAGTGATCTTCTGTGTTCTCACACAAAGGACCTAATGACACATGAATGTCACTGTACTGATCCCCTGTGTTAAGACACATTGATCCTAGCCAAAGGCCGGATATTAGGGCGCATGTCCAAATATAAAAGACCCCTAGGTCTGGGAATTACCAGAAAGATTTTTTTTTGTGTATTGCTGTGTTTGCTACTTTTATTTGTAGCACGCCCCTTTCAACCATCTACCATGTACATGGCTCTGTTGGTTATTTCAGGACGTGTTTACTTTATCGTAATATGTTTTTGTTTATATTTATTTTGTACTATATTATCTCTAGTAGATGTTTTTCATTTTGCAGTTATTTTTTTTTTTAAGAGAACTTTATTTGCTTTCATATCAATTTACAAATCCGTGTACATTTTACAAAGTGAGATAAATGGAAAGTACATGGACAATTTTTCAATTACAAAACATGTGCATTTTACAACAAAGAAAACATTATTAAAGGGGTTACATTTCAATATAAAGACTCCTCTGTTCACGCAAGTACTTTTGTACACATGTATACCAAAGAGAATGTGTTTATATGTTCTAGCCAAGGTTATGTATAAAAACCCGAGAAACAAGGGTGGGAAGGAAAAGAAACAAGGTGTGTATTTTGGTGCATGTGTGTATAACCATTTACATACACAATTTAAAAACTCATATTCATTACATTTCTTTAGATACTTAAATTAGGAAAAGCTTCTTAGTGTGCCATACATGGAGTTGAAGTGCAATAAATAAAGGTCGAACACGCACACACACACACGAATTATCTTCTTCTTCCTCGTTCGCCCTGAAAAGGACGGTGGTTGCGTTGTGTCTGTTTACGCCGTAGCTGTGATATCTGCACCTTTCGGTCGACGAATAAAATGAAAGGTAAGACTGCGTTCGGAAAGTAAGCCAGTAGGCCTACAATCTAGTTCTTCGAAACAATTGATGCCTTAAAGGCACAATAAGCCGACCAGGGAAAGAGGGAAGCTTGAAAGACCAAGTTTAAAGAGGGTGGTCAGTATGTGTTGCACAACGCTGAGTAGGCACGAGGGCTCAGCACACACTGTCACGGAAAGACATAAAATAAGGGAGTATTTTGGAAGCGGTAGTTTGGATGTTGGGGGAAGGATTTGCGATAAGAAAAGATTTATTTATTTATTTTTCCCGTTTTTGACACTGTTGGGCATGAATATTACGAAAAAAGAGGGGGGAAAGAGAAAACAAAAAAAGGGTGGAGATTGAATGGACATTGTTGGTACATGTGTCATACAAATAGACGTTTGAAACATTTCTTTGTTTCCCTAGGCGAAACACAAAACACACTAGGCATATTAAAATTGTTTACAGGTTTCAAGTCTTTTCTTCCATCATTTTTCTCTTTTTTCAATTTTTAACTGATCTTTATTCATTCTGCATTTCTCAGTGTCTCAAATAAACTTCAAATGATTTATGTTGTAAATATAGTGTCATACTTGGGAGGTCACTGAACATACATAGAAGAAAGTATGGTCTGCTTCACCCTCGGCATGTCGTACCAGGTGACTAATGGTGATTGCATTCTGAAGTAACTTCAGTGGACAGACTGGCTGACAGGACAAAGGACACTGGAAAGTTTTGTCTGGGCGAGATATTTAGAACCCCCGGGTTGAAGGTATAGTGGCCACTTGTGTGCTGCGTTACGCTTTTCTGCTTGGCAAGTTTCAACTAACAAAGTTCAGCACGAAGCCATGAGCAGTCATAAGGGCGGCTAGGCACACCGGTATTTCGAGAAAGATACAAGGGGTAGTTTGTAATCATGTTCCCTAAAGCATATCCATTTTAAAATTCCAAAACATGTTCATTTTACAACATAGGCCTACAATAAAATACATTCATAAACTGTAAGTACAGGGTGAGGAAAGTAAATACCAAGGTTGGACATTTCTGTACAAAAGGGCATTACAAGGTTGCGAATCATACTTTTCACAGATACCGTTTTCTCATATTTTTCAAATTGGTGGTTCTGTAAAAAATTTTATGATTTGTGTTTTGTTCCCATCTCAATTTCTAAAAAAAAAATGTACATTTTTCAAACAATTTATAATAAAAGTACATGGTATATAGAGAAAAAAAAACTTGCGCGCATTCACTAGTAATTTTTTTACAAATGCATTCACAAATTAAATTCACTTCAACAATACAATAAGCGGTGCGAGGAGAATGTTGTTCGTCCATCACGGGTGATGAAGACCATTCCATCACGGGTGATGAAGACCACTCTGTTCGTCCAATTGAGAATAGAGAGCTATGAAAGACCCCAATTTAGGAAGTGGTCGGTCTGCGTTGGAAAACGCATCCAGAAGACGGGCGGAATGGGGCGGGAGAGACCCTATTGAAGGCCCCGGGTAGGAGGAAGGTCGGTATGTGTTACGGATTGCTTTGTTCTCAGTCGTGTGCAGGCTTCAACTTAGGAACAGATGAACAAGCTTCTGAGTCGCCTTTCAAGAGGCTAGCCCGTACTTACCGGTTACACGAAAGGAAGGGAAATGTTGTGGCGTCTAGGCTAATTCCTTAAGGTGGAGAGAGCGGAGGAGTGTTGCTCCGCTATACATTAAAATCAGGTGAAATTGACAGTGCTTTTTTGCAAAAATACCTGTAAAAGTATATGGGGATTAAAATGGTGGTATTTGAAAACTGCTAAATTCCTAAAACTCCAAATCAAATATCTGTATTGTGACAGTAACATGAGTAGTTTTGTATGTGTGTCGGGTGTTGATCTCGGGAGCGTGTTAAGAAAAATAGATCTGTAAAAGTCTACGGGTTGTCCTGTGTGTGAGCCGATCATATCTTGCAATGCTTTCCTCGTGGGTATGACTGTATTGCACGTGTAGTAAAAATGATCTTCGGTTTCTTGAATGCGTGTTTTGCACAGCTGACACTGTGATGTTTGCTTGGATCTGTGAGCTTGTCTTTCTGTTGTGGGTGTCATGTTGTATATGAGTCTAAAGGTAACTTCTCTTGTCTTGGCAGAGACGTGAGGGTTGTGTAAGTTGGTGAAAGTGTCAGTATAATTTGTCTTTAAGTATTTCTGTCCTCTTTTAATTCTGAGATGTAGTGGGTGTGCTCGTAGTTTGACTAAGTGTTTGTAGATTGCATTTGTTTTCTGGTGAATTGAGTGGTCGTGTCCGTGAATGGATTGTATGCATGACTTGCAAAATGATGGTAGTGGGCCGAACTGGTGCGGCATTGAGTTGTTTAGTGGTCTCAGTCTGGTGAGTCTGAGCCCCATGTATTAGTGTGCTAGCATGTGTTGCTCTGGCTGTTTGATGATGCTCCCTACGTGTTTGATTCTAAGTGCTTGAATCTTTGTTTGTATGTCCTGGAGTGCAATCCCTCCCTGTTTCCTTTCTTGTATAAGTGTCTTATGTTTTATGCTGTAGATTGTGTGTTTAAAAATAAATCTTCTGATCTGTTTGTTTATGTCTGTAATGGTCTTGGGGGTCAAAAACTGTGGTTACGTATAGTAATTTGGGAATGACATAAATGTTTACAATCGTGCTTCGTCCAAAAATTGTTGCGGTTTTGAATTTGTATCTATGTAGCATGTCTGTTATTTGTGATATTAGGTTCTGCCATGTGTCTTTGTGTGTGCGGTTTGGGTGTGAAGGAAAAGTGATGCCGTAGATTTTGATGTTGTTTGTTGGTACAAGTCCAAATGGAAAATCTGTTTTGTTTTTCCATTTGCCTAGGCCCATTATTGTAGATTTCTGTACGTTGACTTTAGCTCCGCTACCTTTACTAAAGTCTGTGAATGTGTTTAGAATGTTGGCAATAGACTTGTCGTTTGGTGGGGAAAAGGGGGTGTCGTTTGCATAAGCAATCAACTTCTGCTCGCCTTTCCCTGGTATAAAAGTGCCCTTAATAGAGCCATCCTTTCTAATTTTTTCCAGCATGGGTTCTAGTGCTAGAACGTAGAGTAGGGGGGAGAGAGGACACCCCTGCCTGACAGATCGCGTTAGCCTGAAAGGGTTGGTAAAAGTATGATTCACCAAAACCTTGCTTTCGGGCTTCGTGTAAAGGACTTCAATCCATTTCCTAAAGTTTCCACCTATGTTGCAATGTAGTAGTGTTTTATGAAGGTATGAGTGTGATATTCGATCAAAAGCTTTCTCTTGATCGAGAGATAGGATTGACGACTGACAATCCTTCTCGTGTGCGTAGGTGATTATGTATCTGATGAAGTATCAAAGGATAAATAATAAACGCAACTATGCTAATTTTGCTCAACAGAAGCCCAAAGTCATTTTGCAGTTATGGTTTAAAAAGGCTTTTTCATCCAAAATCTAATATTTTCTAAGCAGGTATGTTTTTAAGCTGCTTGCGCAGAACAGCAGGATTATAGCAGTACTAGTAAATATACATGTCAAAATAATGACGAAGAAAGAACTAAAGCAAAAGTCTGTACCTTTCAGCATCTGCAGCACATTTAGAAGACTGGAGAACTCACTTTGTTTATTGTGAATGAAGTTATTGTAAATACTTATGTAATTATTTGAAAAAAAGAAGAATTATATTGGCTTTTTTTTTTTTTTAAAGGGATATAATTTATTCTCTTCCCGGGCGAAGGGGAATTAAAAACATTATGTTGGCTTTTCTATAAAGGGATGTAATTTAATCGCTGTCAAAGGGAAACAATTTAAAAAGCAAAAAATAATAAATGTAAAATATGTTATATATTTTTTTAAACTCTACTATATATCTACTATTTATTATTTAAAATACTTATACAACTTTAATGCAAAAAAGATGCTAGATTTATTAAGCTTTGTGCAGTTTAATAAAAAGTCTAGAAGCGCTTGATATTTATATAATTTTTAGACTACAACAAAAAGTTTGTATGGGACGAGATGAGAAACATTTAGAATATGATATTGTATTCGCAGTCTTTTTTCAGGATGACATCACTATCTTCGTACGATCGCAATGTACAGCGCAAATAACGCTGTGAAACCCAACGCCCTAATATCTGGCCTTTGTCTAGGATCATGTGTCTAGACACAGGGACCAGTAGTGACATATATGTCATGAGGTCCTTTGTGTAAGAACATAGAAGATCACTACAATGACACATGGTGTCATTGGGTCTTCGTGTGTTGGGACATGTGGTCTTGACCAGAGCCGGGTTTGGGCTGGGGCCAATGCAACCTCATGCTATGAAAAAATATGCAACCTCATGCGAGGAAATTTAAAAAAAAAAAAATGTATAGCGCAAATAACGTTGTGAAACCCAAAGCCCTAATATCTGGCCTTTGGCTAGGATCATGTGTCTAGACACAGGGACCGGTACAGTGACATTCATGTGTCATTAGGTCCCTTGTGTGAGAACACAGAGGATCACTACAGTGTCACAGTTTGTCATTGGGTCTTCTTGTGTTAGGACATGTGGTCTTGACCAGAGCCGGGTTTGGGGCGGGGACAATGCGACCTCATGCGAGGAAAAAATATGCGACCTCATGCGAGGGGAAAAGAAAAAAAAATGTACAGCGCAAATAACGCTGTGAAACCCAACGCCCTAATATCTGGCCTTTGGCTAGGATCATGTGTCTAGACACAGGGACCAGTAGTGACCAGCGTTGCCACTCAAGTTCTAGAGATAAACCCAGATGTTCTTCTAAAAAAAAACCAGAAATACCTAGATTATTTTATGCCTCAAATACACGGGATAGACGATGCTTACATAATCTTTTATGTGCATCTTTAGCACAAATAATCTGTGTGCTACCAATTTTTATGTATTTCTTCCTTTTATTGTTTATTTTTTTTTATTACCAAAAATTCACAATTAAATAAAAATGATTTTAATAACACCCCAATATATGAACTCTTGAAAATGAAATATTTTAACAGTAATATACTTACATTAGTTACATTAACAAAATGTTCCTCAAATTAAATATAAAATGTTAATTGTAACTTGTTACGGTTGAAAAATGTCACTTGTCAGAGACTCGGCATCCATGTCGACAACTTCTCCTTCGTCAAGATCATATGCATGAATTGACAAAGTGGAATCTTGATTGTGAAGTTCCAAAATCTTTGCATATCTCTGCCGACAACGTCCTTCACGCACATCTTCAACCACGCTTTTACTAGGATTAAACTTATGACAAACTCCATCTTTGACAAATGCTTGCTTGGCTAGTATTCGATTGGAAACTGTTTCACACAAAAGCTTGTTGGTTTGTTTAGTTTTAACTAAGTTAACCTTCGAAAACACTCTTTCGACGCATGCTGAGGAGTGAGGTAGTGCCATAAGCGTGCACATGAAGTCAGCCAAAACATCAAATTTCTTCTGGTTATTAGCATCTGTTACTTGTTGCAGTCCCAGCCTGAATGCGGGCGGATCCTAATCCACTAGATGTCCAAGATCTTTTCGGTACGATGCCAGTTCTCGCCATTGATTAGACAGAAAATCAAGACTCTCTCCTGAAACAACTGTTGGGAACTGCGCTGCTAATGGAATGACAGAAGGTTTGTTGATATAGAGAGCTTGCTGTGGATCCAACAGCTGCATTTGCGCCAGAACACTGTTTTGTTCAAGTGGGAACCTGCATCGTTATTGAGTACAAAGTTCAATCAGGTATGCCAATGCATCCTTGCGAAACTGGACTTGTTTGTCTCGTAACTGCGCTTCACATCGTCCACCCAGCTCAACGTAATTCAGTTTCTTGTGCACCTGTACATCCAAAGGATCAATGTCGGCAAGAGTGCGATGCTCATGCTGCACTACTTCCTGCCTAATAAACATATTGAGAAGAAAACGATACTCTCTTGTTACACTCGTGTACACTTTGTGAAGACGGAAGTTCTCGGACTGGAATTCCATGTTCATCACGTGAACTTTACCCAGTAAGTAGCCGACAAATAGAAGCATGTGCTTCGTGCCAACAGTGTTCATCGTCTGCAGGATTTGCCCCGCACCGTCGACGTTGTCCACTGAAGCTTTGGATTGGAAATACAAGTGCAGAGCATCCCATTGCTCAAGGATCCTCTCAATGACTGCTGCACGGGACAGCCAGCGTGTTTCACACAGCTTCAACAATTTATGTTTCTGGGCCTGAACTACATCTTGTATTAACTGGAACTGGAGATTTCTTTTACTACTACTACGCGAAAAATAGAAGCAGACATTCTTTATGAAAATTTCAAGCCAAGACGATAGGTGGTTGCTGGCAGCATTTGCACAAAGTGCAAATGAATGACAAACACAGCCGAGAACAAAGACATGTGGAATCTCTTTCTTCAGATGTGCCTGTAAACCACTTGCAGTCCCCATCATAGTGGCACAGTTGTCTGCAGCAAACCCAATGATGTTACTAAGCGGGATTTCATGCGTGCTCAACAATTTCTTAACAGCTGTAAACATGCCAAGACCAGGGCCGGATTAAGCGAGTGCGGGGCCTGTAGCATATGTTAAGAAAGGGGCCCTATATTTAAAAAAAACACAATAAAACAACACAAACATATTTGAACACATACATTTTTAATTTGCATAGTAATTATCATTATCAATTAATTCGTTCTTGTAATCCTATAAACTTGCCACTCATGTTGCTGGCGTTGTCATAACTTTGACCACGGCAGTCTTTAATATCAATGTCATTTGCCTTTAAAAAATTAAGTAGACTTTTAGTAAGCTGTTCAGCACTATGACCTTCCATATCCAAAAATGTCACAAATCTTTCAACTGGTCCAGATGGCAAAACATAGCACAGAGTCAAAGTCAGCAGGTCCATATTATATATATCTGGAGCAGAATCCAATGAAACGGAATAATACTTGTATTTCTTCACTTCACAGAGAATGTGATCCAGTATGCTGGATCCAATCAGATTGATGAATTCCTCACATGTTGTTTTAGATAGATATGATGTATGTCCAAATCCTTTGTTTGCATGAGTACTTATATGCTCTGCCAGAAAAGGGTCAAACTTGGCCAGTAATTCTAACAACCCTAAGTAATTCCCGTTATAAGGGTACCCAACAATTTCATCACTGCCACGAAATGAACTCGTTCTGCTAAAAACTTCACAACTTCAATTATTCACTCTAGAAGTTTGTACCAATACTTTTCTTGAATGTCCATTTGTTTCACAAGATGGAATCGACACGTTCACCTTTGTTTTTACGCATCAACAGTGAAATTAAAGCTTGTCTATGTGATGAGCTTTCTTTATGTCGACGCAATAGATTGCTTGCATTTTTCCAGTCATTAAACCCTTCCACAGTAAACTTTGATGGACATTCTGAACTCATAAGCTTGCATGGGAAACAGAATAGGCGCCCTTTACTTTCTGAATAGCATAACCATTTTCTTGCACGTTGCTTGTTTGTAAGTTTATGAATATGTGTAAAATAAGACTTCTGACAGTATCGAGTTTTCTTTTCAGTGTCATACAATCGCACGGATGAAGAGAAGGCACTTTCAACATGTTGACATTTTTCACTTCCCTTGGATATGCAATATTCACGCTCACAGTCATCTATATTGTTCGGCCAGTCACCAATATCATTAGAGTACTTCTTCGTTTCACTTATTCTTTCACATTCAGACACAGTGTATACTGGGTTTTGCTGTATGTTTTCTGCTGCACAGCCTGCACTAGTACTAGTTGTTCCTGTACTTCCAGCTTCAGCGGTTAGAGTACCACCACCATGAGCATCAAAATATTCTGTCAGCTTACGTGTTTTTGATATCACAAGTTGATCTCTTCTTTCTTTTTCTTCCTTCGCTTTACGTTTTTCACTTCCATAAGCATAATTACGTCCAATATCTCTGTGTCTACTGCTCATTTTGTGAGTTTTCTAACCTTACAAATCAAGAAATTTTAATCAAGATCGAAAGAGAGTGCGAGCACGCCGTATACCTCAATTAAAACAGGAAGTTTCCGTTTCCTAAATTCTTGTTTTTATTGTTAATGCAAATTCATTTCACAAAGAACGAAACAAAATTAGAGGGGCAGTCGCCTAGAGCCAAAAAAGTGGCTTCCGTCCAAACGTGACCAAATTTTCAATGCCACTTAAATGGCTTCCGTCCGCAAACAGTTAAGATTAAAATAATGAAGAGTCACACTAAGTCACCCTTTTATGCTCTTTCTCTCACAATTTCGTGACACCAAATGAAAAGGCGCTTAAGATGGCATAAATCACAAGATCATTGGTTTAACGCTCGTATTTTTTTTTCTTCTCTCTAACCAGCGGCACTCGAGCTTTCCAGCTCTTTTGGCCCAATGACATGTCATTGCGAGGCTGGGGGGGTCAGTGGACTTTCCTTCCAACCCGGTCAGGAGCTTCGCTTCTTCCCATCAACGCTCGTATAAGAAGATGACCAAAAAATTATGTACATATTTATTGGCGCGGGGCCCCTAAAAGCGCGGGGCCCGTAGCATATGCTACTTGTGCTACTACGTTAATCCGGCTCTGGCCAAGACCAGTCCCATCCTCCACCTCAATGAGCTGTAACAGTGAATCAACTACTTTTTTTGTTTTTGTGTCACAGAATCGCACAACGACTGCCAACATCTGGTTCGTAGAAATATCAGTACTCTCATCAACGATTATAGACAATTTCTGATTTCTGCAAATGTTTATAACTTCAAGCCGCTCAAAATGAGCACTGCCGTACTGCATCACATTGGCAGCCTTGGTGCGCTTCAGTGACATTTTTTGAGCAATTGTGCTGTCTGGAAACATCTGCTTGCAACATTCAATCAAATGATCAGCTTGCGAAAACGGAGTATTATGTTCTGCCATGAAAGCCGACAACACTATCTCCGCTTTAGCAATTTTGTCTTGGAGACAGGGCTCTTTCGGTTTGATGAAAAACTTGTTAATGTTCAGAGTTTTGCTTTTGGCTTCGAAGTTTTTCGTGTGCTTCTGTGTGCTTTTATGTGTCAATAAAGCTGTTTTGTTGGCATTAGTTAATGTACAGGAACAGACCGTACAAATCGCAGCATAGCGATTACCAGAGTCCGGCTTTATCCAATCCTTCAGTTCGCTGTCTGTTAGCCATTCCGCACAAAAAGTCTGCTGATACCATGGCTTCACTGTTTTACGCGGTGGCGTGTGTGTCGTCATGCTACCACAACTACCTAGCGTACCTTCATCATCGCTCATTTTATAATCTTATAATAACAAACAAACAAAAAACCAATATGCTGTTTATCTGCTTAAGTCTAAAATGTAAAAAGAAGACTTTATAACACATCGCAAAAATGACTGAGTATTGCAGATGACAGCCATTAACAGAATAACCAGAAATAGATAGCTGATGTAAACGAGTCAAAAAACAACGTCATTGATGTGGTTAAAAACAAGAATTAAATTTAAGTGGAATATAAAATATATAGCTGTAACTGTATTTTTTTTCTTGTTGAGGTGATCACTGGCCCAAGACAGTTTACATGTTGTTAGATGTGTAGTGCGAGCGTATGATCAGTTGAGTGTGGGTGCGAATGAAGACGCGAATGTGTTTAGGCTCGTATAGATGTAGATCCTGCAACCCATACTCTCACATGCAGTAATCAAGGATGCTTTGACACTGCAGGCATGTTTCAAGACATTTATTGACGGGAACACATGTAATATCAACAGGAACAGTCAGTGTAACAAGGTCATGCTGACCTGACATCGATAGGTATACATTTGGCATTCAAAAAGGTAAACATCAGAATAGACGTGCATGGTCAATAGCAAAGTTCTTCAATAATGACAGTTCGTAGCGTCGCCCTTGGCGTCTCTGACTAAACGCGTCAGATGCCTTAGTTACCTTGACACACAGGTGCAACTTGGCACTCCCTGCCAATTGCACATATCAGGCTGTAGTATAATAGCCGGAAGCACAGGCCTCGTCCTAACGTCGGCCGTGTACTTCTGTTAAATAGGTTATCACCAACCCTGCAGTAATACTTATTGTAGATAGAAGTTCCGCCAATCTGCGGCTCCCACAATATATCCTCGTCACTGGATTTCTGGACAATATAAGACTAACAGTCTTGGATGGCTACCTCGAGCACAAATATATAAGTTCTGAAATGGCGGATCCGTGAACTGCTGTTCACCCTAGGTAATCCTTTACATGTTCTGCCACCGAAAAGCGTAATTATGCATAAAGGTCGGTATTACCTGGTAAATGAATCCTCAGAACTACACAAGGAATTCTGTCGTCATCCCGACGCACAGAGATTCACTGGGAAAAACTGCCATAGCAGTTACTTCGAAGATTCTCCCCGAAAAACAATGGACTCTTGGTCCCTTCAGAAAAACAGGACCTCCCGGCTTCCCGGAAGTATATCTCACCCCCGCTTAAAAAACCTTCCCATAGGCCCACGCCGAACTGTCAACCTCTGACCCTAAAGGTCAAACACAATGAATGAATAAACAAGGGAAGACAACCCCTAATCAACCTGACATCGCAGGTAAAGACACAATTATACTTATGATACAAACATAAGCAAATAACTTGACAGATGACTCCGTCGAAAATGACAGCAACAATAGCACATAATGTTTTACATTTAATTATTATATACATATAATGTATAATGCTCAGTGCGTAAATGCCAATTGTCAAATATACCCAGATTAATGCAGATTTTGAAAAAAATTACCCAGATACCCAGACGGAAGCATAAAAACCCAGATCTAGTAAGAAATACCCAGCTGTGGCATCACTGGTAGTGACCTTCATGTCATTAGGTCCTTTGTGTGAGAACACAGAAGACCACTACAATGACGCATGTTGTCATTGGGTCTTCTTGTGTTGGGACATGTGGTCTTGACCAGGGCCGGGTTTGGGGCGGGGCCAATGCAACCTCATGCGAGGAAAAAATATGCAACCTCATGCGAGGAAATTTAAAAAAAAAAAAAAAGTACAGGGCAACTAACGCTGTGAAAACCCAACGCTCTTATCCGGCCTTTGGCTAGGATCATGTGTCTAGACACAGGGACCAGTACAGTGACATTCATGTGTCATTAGGTCCTTTGTGTGAGAACACAGAAGATCACTACGGTGACACATGTTGTCATTGGGTTTTCTTGTGTTGGGACATGTGGTCTTGACCAGAGCCGGGTTTGGGCGGGTGCCAATGCGACCTCATGCGAGGAAAAAATATGCGACCTCATGCGAGGGAAAAAAAAGTACGATCGCAATCCTACCAGAGAAGTTGACGAGGCAAGACGTCACTTTTGCCGGGCTTGAAGATTCCTGGATTTTTCTGTGGTGTTCCGGGAACTTTTGTGCTGTTAGCTTAGGCTTTGCTTAGGCTAACATCTGTGAACTTTGTTATTTTTTTTTTTTTTCCAAATTGGTGTCAGGGCCAAGAAAGGAAATATCATATAATGTCTGCACCATCTGTGCCAGTATTTATTTTGAATATGGAGAAGTATTTGGAAGGAGGTGAGTTACATAAACAAGGAACACTTGTTATCTCAGTTACGGGGCCACAAGCAAACAGGGCCTCTTACTCTTTGATTGCCAGCATTCTGGCAGGGCCAGCTGGAGTTTGTACAAGTGGCGTCGCCACGTTATACAGGTTCGCGGGCCCATTCAAGTGGTTCGCCACGCTGACAACAGCAGCACAAATGAAGCATTATGCTGGCCTGCATGGTAGGAAATTTGAATGGTCAAACCCGCAGATGAGTGTGTATATCGAACACTTGGACAAAGAAAAGTCCAATGGAATACTCAACTGGATGCCTCCGACCGTGAAAGCAGAGGCGGTCCAGCGACTCGCAGCGGCAGTAACAGGTGACAAAGAAGCAGAAGTTTCAAGAATCAAAACCGCCCACGACAAGTGGAATTTCTTGTATAAGCCTTCCACGCACCAGATACCTCACTTTGTTCACCTCAAGATGGAAGGTCCGGTTGAAAAGTTTCAACGGGTGTGGGTGTCCCTACCGGGAAGGAGAACTGAATGCGCCATCTGTGGGCAAGACACTCACTGGGTGAGTCAATGCCCCAGGAAGCGGTCCCCGCCACTCCCCCCACCCCCCACCAAGGTTAAGCTAACCAAAGAGGAGGAGGCGGTGGTAAATAAAACACCAGCAGAACAGAACTGCCGGGAAGAGAGCCCCGCACCAGAAAGCCTCGCACGAGAGAGCCCTGCACCAGAGAGCCCTGAATCCGAATCCGGCAAGAATGAAGCAGATTTTCAAAAGGTGCTCTCCAAAAAAGGCGAGAAAAACAGAAAGAGGCTTCTATTACAGGCAATAGGGCCTGTAAAGTCGAAGGAGGTGAGGCGCAGTAACAGCACGTCGCCGAGCAAGTATTCTCCCAGTAGAAAAGCCTTACCACCATCACATAGAGCGTCTACTTCAGAACCCTCTCCGAGGAAGATCTCGTCGACACCTATGGTCGACGAGTGTGAGATGTCCACGCCGAACAGCCCTAGAAGATCACCAAGATCCGAGGTTCCAGAGGCGCCAACGACGGTGAACACGCAAGTGAGTTGGGCGGCAGCAACAGCAGAAGTAGACGAAATGGAAGCCGTGTTGTCGCCAGCAAGCCTGTTCATCGACGGGCAACTGTTTGATGACGTTAGCGACGCATGAGCTTACCCGTACGAGTTCTTCCCCCGTGCACTGAAGCCCAGTGCAGACAGACCTGTTGCAGTTTCAAGCATAGGAGAACTTCGGTTGTGCCTACCACAGAAACAGACAGTGAGCTGCCGGTGTACGGAGAGATGAACTTTTTTCATTTGCCTTGCAAAAGTGATGTAAATTTAAAAGTAAATTGTGCAAACACCGATAGCTTAGGAAGTGTTTATTATAATTTAAGAGTGTGTTTTTTATGTTAATAAGTTTGTTTTAGTTTAAGCACAACACACATGTACACAAACACACCTAAGCAGTCAACTCTCCCCCCTACTGGGGTGGGAGTGCTAGGCGGCGCGGTTTCATCTGCGCTTAGCCAAAATTATCAGTGCAGAACGGATAGCCAGCCCTCAGTCACTATTTTGTCAAGCAGTCAAGAAATTAGGCCAAGCGGTCAGCCTTTAAGCACCGCCTTGTCCAGCAATGTAAACATGAACTTATCAAGTGGCTTAGTCATAACAGACAGTCAGTTCACAGTCACTGCCCTGCCGGGTAGGCTATGTACAACAAGTGACCAGCCTACCACTTTGCCATGTACAACCATTATAGCACACGAAAAATTATCAGCTAGCACGTTGTTAGGTGTTTCACCTATGACGGGTGGTCCGCTCACAGTCCCCACTTCGTCTAATACTTTAAGTTAGACTAGCGGTCTGCACTCAGTCCCCGCTTCGTCAAATAGTTTAGATACGGCAAGTGACCTCCCTGTCACTGCCAGGTAGACAGTTTATAACGGGTGGCCAACCTCAGTTTACCACTTCGTCATGCAGTCTAGTGATAATATCTCTCAATATCAATGGTTTGAGAAATAAACTAGACCATGTAATTAAACTGATTAAAAAAGATAAACCGGATTTCTTGTTTTTGCAACAGACCGGGATTACTACTGATTATCATGCCAGTCAGATAGTAACTAAATTAGGACTTAAACATGGTTGGTTTGCCCTAGGCACCAGCAATGGTGGTGTAGCCATTTTGCAAATTAATGAAGATTGGGAAGCAGTACATTATAGGACTGACAGTTGTGGCAGAACTGTCATAATACAAATACAAAACAAACACAACAAACAAGACACACACACACACTCATTAACATATACGCGCCAGTAACAGACACTGACCAACCCAAGTTTTATAACGGACTGTACGACACTATAGATAGGCATTACAAAAGAACTAAAATAGTGTTAGGAGGAGATTTTAATTGTGTTTAGACTAATTTGGACAGGAGTTCCTTTGGTTCCAAATTACGAAAAAGGACAATTGAAGTATCCTTGCATACACGACGATTACAATCTATGCTTGACAAACATGACCTAGTAGACGTTTACAGAAAACTACAACCGCAAACACAAGCTTTCATATTTCACGACAAGACAAACCCATATCTTAGACGAGCTTCTAGACTGGACAGAATATACGCATCAAACAGTTACAACATACACAAAACTTATCACATTAAAAATACGCTTAAATACACAGACCATCAGGCAGTATATACAGTTTTAAATACGGGACACACACATACAAGATTAAAGATATCCCCACATTGGAAATTCAACAACAATTTGCTAAAATATACTTTCTTCACAAACACAATATCACAACTCATCCAGGGTTACACACAGGATATTCCCAATAACAACATTGCAGAATATTGGGACCTGTTAAAAAACTCAATAAGGGACAGAACGCAGATTTTAGCAACAACAATACACAGGGCTTTTAAAAAAGAACAGAATATACTAGAAGATGCTATTAGTTTAACCAAACAGATAGACAAAACCAACCCACACATTCATACTTTAGAAGAGCAGTTAAACCTTTACAAACAACACACATACCGGGGGCTTTACTTAGGACTAGATTAAACACTATTACACAAGAGATACCTAGCAGACAATACTTAGAGATAGAACAAAATGTACAACGCAGTAGACAGATACATGGAATAGTTGATATGAACGGACAACAACAGACAGAGGATAGTAGTATAAGACACGCCTTTTTAGAATACTACACTAAATTATACTCTAAGGAAGAAACTAGCGTAAGCACACAGGAGAAATTCCTACACTATACAAAACGGTTAAGTGAAGATGAGAGCAAGAAATTAGATGAAACTTTAACTTTGGAAAACTTAAGAGAAGCAATCAGTACTTTCCAAAAAAAATAAATCACCCGGCCCAGATGGGTTAACGGCAGAATTTTACTCTTTCTTTTTCCCAATATTAGGCCCCCTTTTAATTAAAGTTTTTGAGGAAGCCTTCCAAAAAGGAGAGCTTCCGAATAGTTTAAATGAATCTTTTATCACTTTAATACCCAAAGATGATACTGACAAAAAGTCAATCAAAAATTACAGGCCAATTTCAATTTTAAATACTGATTATAAAATCCTGGCCAAGGCTCTCACTCTGAAGCTCAAACCGTTTATGCAAAGCATAATACATGAAGATCAACAATGCAGTGTACACGGTAGGAACATTTGTAGACACACACACTTTATAAGAGATTTGATTACATACACGCACGATAGACAGTGTCAAAGTGCAATATTATCATTAGATCAGGACAGAGTATCACACTCCTTCTTACACAAAACCTTACAAGCAAACAACATAGGGGAATATTTTAGAGAATGGGTAAACATTTTATAT
This sequence comes from Oreohelix idahoensis, assembly GCA_024509875.1. Taxonomy (NCBI): domain Eukaryota; kingdom Metazoa; phylum Mollusca; class Gastropoda; order Stylommatophora; family Oreohelicidae; genus Oreohelix; species Oreohelix idahoensis. The sequence continues at coordinate 416,746 of JAMPIV010002303.1, forward strand.
AAAAAACCCCATAGTAGAATATTGATTGATCACAGTTTAACTGACCCAGTTAGACTGACGAGGTCAGTAAGACAAGGGTGTCCTTTATCTCCCCTGTTATATGTATTAACACTAGAACCAGTTCTGGAAAGAATAATGCAAGATGTAAACATCACGGGAACCTTTGTTCCCGGGAAAGGGGAGAGGAAGTCTTTAGCGTATGCTGATGACACATTATTCCTTCCAGTAACAATGGATTCTATAAAAAATATATTAGAAATCTTTAAAGAGTTTGGATACGCTAACGAATCCAAACTAAATGTTCAAAAATCTAGTATACTGGGATTAGGCAGATGGGCCAATAAAACATATTTTCCTTTTCAGTTAACGCAAGTTAACAGAATTAAAATTTACGGAATAAATTTTTCCTGCAATCCACAAGACCCCAACACGGAAACATGGGCAAAATTATTAGGGAAAATCCAAAATATGTTAGAAAAGTATAAATATAAGACAGCTACCATTTTTGGAAGAAGCATCATAGTGAACTGTTTCATTATGCCTAAAATAATATATACAGCCAATATCCAAATCATGTCAAAATCCTTTGTAGTTAAAATAAATCAGCTGATTAGGAGTTTCATTTTTAGGAGCACTTTTAAAAGTATTAAACACGTAACCCTAATACAACCTAAACACATAAGGGGGGGGGGGAAACAGCCTTGCAAGACATAAACACTAAAATTAAAGCCCTAAGGATAAAATATATAGGAGAAGTAATTAAAAACCCAAATGTATACCCCTTAGCACACTATTGCATTGGACTTAGACTACTTAAACTATGTAAACCAGACAACAAACAACCCCACTTCTTTGGTACCCCACCGCCCTTCTACAGAATATGTCTACAAAATTTAAAAGGGAACGAACAGTTAGTAAAACAAGACACTAAACCTATATACAAACTCCTTGTAGGGGCACAGGAATCTCCTTTAAGCACACGGATAAAACGAGGGTACAACCTTTTCATAACAGACCACACACAAAGCTTCACAAACATTCACGCAATAGACGTTAAACCACAAGCCAAACAAGTTACATATAGATTACTGTACAGTTTAACACCTATTGTGAGCAAACAATCAGCAGCAAAAGCAGGCAGAGCGCCACCAAAGTGTAAACTGTGCAGTAACAACACAATAGAAACAGAGGACCACTTGTTTTACACATGTAAAACAGTGGTCCCTACCCTAAACAAACTAAGTGCACTAATAGCTTCCAAAACACCGCAATCGCTCAACATGTACCAAGCGGTCATGTTGAATACTTTACCTACGTTACCGAGACAGACGGAGCTTATACTCCTAACCTTATTAGCAGAATTCAGATACTTAGTATGGACGTGTAGGAACAGAGCTGTACATGACGGCATTCATTACGACAGTAGAATATTTACACAAATATACGAACAGATAACACAAGACACAACAAGACAACTTTAAAAATGTATTGACCCTTGGGTCGTCATGCAAAGCAATGTAGCTTTGTTTGTAAATACTTCACAATGTAAATATCCTTTAACTTTTTCACCCACTCAGTAACCCTTGAGTACTTAAGTTTATACTATATAATGTTAAAGAATTTTTGATTTGTAATAATGGAATTTTGTAATAATTTAGATAGTTTGCACCTTGGTTATACATTTTCCTTTGCTATTTATGGGGTATGGGGAAGGGGGGGGGGGGTATTTCATATCTTGAAATAATTTTTAGAGGGAAATAATTTTGCTTTGTGCTAATATTATATTGTTTGAAATTTTTGATATGAGTAATTTTGATGTGTAGTTGATATTGATTTGTTTGTATTGCATATTCAGGGATTGGGGGGAGGGGGGGGGATAACTTTATATATTTTATATCTTACATCATGTTAAACTCTTGTAAATAACATTGATGGTGTTTGTAATCACGACCTAAATAAAGGTTTAAAAAAAAACGCAATCTACTAAAATGGTTCGTACCAAGCCACAAGCAAAAAAGAGGAAAATCTATAGGAGCCAACCAACACTTGACAGCAGACATGAATGAACAAAGATAGTCAGCCGGGGAGCACGACTGCCCCAATTACTCGCGTTGGGGCTGGTCCTTCTCAGAAGCCGAACAACGCAACCATAAACACTACGACCGATGAGCAACCTAGTGCTTTTAAGGCAGAGGATAACCAGGCCTCCGAAGCCTGACAAAGCAACATGACTGCTAAAACAAGATTTCGAAGTGGTGGCTCCATCGTGCAGTGACCAGGCAACATCTGCAAAACATGGCCAAAAAAACTTCGACGACAGAGGGTAACAATGCTCTAAAGCCCGACAAAATAAATCCACCGCGAAAACAAGATGTCATAGTCGAGTCTCCATCATGCAGTGACCAGTCAACTTCGGTAAAACTAGACCAGATTCAGACGAGCCAGAACGTGAATCCGTCCCACACGCTCAAACTGAGGCGGAACGTGCCAGCTTCGCAAGCAAAGAAATACCGTTTCTCATGAGGCACTACAGGAGAGGATCATTAAGATCACTCAGATGTCGGGAAGTGAGGCCTCGCTCAGGGCCCTACCCGACGATAAAGTAGTAACTTTTATGTTTAGACATGCGCCGTAATATCCGGCCTTTGGCTAGGATCAATGTGTCTTAACACAGGGGATCAGTACAGTGACATTCATGTGTCATTAGGTCTTTTGTGTGCGAACACAGAAGATCACTACAGTGACACATGTGTCATTGGGTCTTTTTGTGTTGGGACATGTGTCTTGACCAGGGCCGGGGTCGGGCGTGTGCCAATGCAACCTCGTGCGAGGAAAAAAATGCGACCTCATGCGAGGAAAAAAAAAAGAAGACCAAGTCAACTAAACCTAGACGATAGATGTCGAAAAACAAAAGAGTCCATCCCTCCTGTTATGCAGTGCTCAAACTGCCAGCAATTTTCGCACACTAAGAAAACATGCAAGAGAGAGAGACAGTTTGTCTGTACTGTGCAGGAAGTCACTCTTACAATGAATGTCCTCACGCGAAAAAGGATACCAACTATAAAGTGAGCAACTCCAACAGAACCTGCGCAAACTGTCTCAGGAACCACGGGGCAAGATACCGAGGCTGTCCGATCTTCTATGAGACAAAGGCCATACTGAAGGAATCTGTAACCAAAAACATCTCCTTCAGAGAAGCAAGACACCGAGTGGCTTCAACCGGCACTGCTAAACAGGAACAGCACACAAGAACCCAACTAATAAAACTTACCACAGAGGTGCGAGACATAAAACAAAAACTCAAAGTCGAGAAGAACAGACAGCACAACGAAGACACATATACCATAAGAGACGAAACAATAGGAGCCTTACAGAGCGCCCAGGCAATGTTACAGGACATGAAATCCATTCAACACCAAATAGAAGTCGACATCGCTAAACTCGCAGAGCTAAAGGAAGAGAACACAGAAGTCCTCAAAAGAATTGAAACAGAGAAAAGGATCATCAAGGATATCGTAACAAAAAGCAATCAAGGAAGAGATAGAAATATAGACACTAAAGACAAGATAATTACCGAAACCCTAGAGGAACGCCTACCAAAAAGCAATCAAGGAAGAGAACGAAGCAAAGAGGCGGAAGACAAAATAATTACCGAAAGCCTAAAGGAACTGCTACCAAATATAATAAAGACAGTCATGATCAACACACAACCGAAAAAGACAACGAATAGGGACCTAACAGGCAGCTAGTGGTCCTTTTCAGGACCAGTCATTTCCAGGACTAGGAACGTGTTACCGGCGAAGACGTTAACACCCTATATACCCCAATATAACCGTTTTTAACCCTTCAAATGGTTTTGGTTGAACAGGGTATAACAGCAAAATAACAGACGGAAGGAAAAAAAAAATTCGCGGTAAAGTTAATAATGTTATGATAACTGATCTCAGACCTAAGGGTCTTTTGTGTTTGGATATGCGCCTCAATATAACCGACTAGGTGGAACGGGACGCGCCTCGCCAAAACGAGGCAAAACTTTAAAAAAAAAAAAAATTCGCAGGAAAAGATGAATGTGCCATTTGGCGATCTGGAAAAAATCCTACAAAATCAAATAGACAAAGTGTCAGAATGGATGATTATTTGGGGCTTCCAAATTAATGTAAACAAAACAGTTGGTATGATATTCAGCAAAGGATTTAAAAAAAAAAATAACGAAATCAATATAACCATTAAAGGACAGAAAATATGTACCTCCTCAACAACTAGATTTCTGGGCATAACTTTAGATAAACAACTAAACTGGATTAAACATATAGACAATTTAATAGAAAGCTGTAGGGGACTCCTAAATATACTAAGGATAGTAATAGGTAACGGATGGAGGGCCAGCAACAAAATAATGCTTATGTTCTACGTGTCTTTCATCAGGGGGAAACTAGACTATGCTAGCTTAATCTACGACTCAGCTTCAACTTCTAGCAAAGCAAAACTAGACAGAATTCAAAATGCAGCCATGAGAGCCATTTCAGGCGCATTCAAATCAACATCAGTAGAAGCACTAGAAGTAGCTCTCGGCATACCACCCCTTGATCTAAGACGGAAAGAAATAAGACTAAATTATTGGAGCAAAGTAGCACAAGAAGTGACCCATCCAGCACATAACGCATTTTTCAAAAACCAACCAAGTATATGGGATGTCCTCCTGAAAAAAGAAAGATATCCAACAACTATAGAATATCTAATACATTTAAAAGAACTATCAAACACAATCAATAATAGTATTAAATATAGAAGCACAATACCACCATATGAACTAAAAGCACTAATCATAGACTACACACTTACTGAAACGATTAAACAGAACATAGAAGATAGGGAAGCCAAAATGATAAGTAGACAGTTCATAAATGAACAAACAAAACAAAGTCTGGCTGTTTACACTGATAGATCCAAGGGCGATAGAGGACAACAAGGTGCAGGAGTAGTGATACCACAGTGAGAAATTAAACAGAGTTACAGTGTAACTGCAGAGTCTTCGATTTTTACCGCGGAGAGAGTAGCAATTCTAAAAAGTTTAGAAATAATCGAAGATAATCCGCCAGAAGCAGTGACGATTTTTACAGAATCATTGTCATCACTACAAGCACTAGAACACCAGGTAAGTGCAGCCGGCCAGACATAAAGAAAGAAATTCTAGCAATTAATACATCACTAGGAAACAGTGGATGCAGGGCGAGGCTAATGTGGGTTCCAGCATACATAGGTATAGCTGGTAACGAGATGGCAGACCAGTCTGCCAAATATGGAAGAATAAGTAAAATCAATATAAGTGCAGGACTTGGAATATCGGAGATTAAGAGCCAAGTGAAGCTAACCATAAACGAGGAATGGAAAACAACATGGAAGGACAGTAATAAAGGCAGACACGCATTCAAACTTCTAAAAGAACCAACAAAGATGTGCCAGGTCAGAGAAGAATTAAAGGTACCATCGAACAAAAAGCTGTAGCGTCTCCGTCTCGGTGCAGCGTGCTTTATGATAGAGTAACCACACTGCCAAAAATGTCAGGAAGAAAATGACTAGACCACTACCTGATCCACTGTAAAAAGTACGAACAACAAAGGTTTGAATTAACAATTTACTATATAAATCACAATATAGACATGACAGGGGATAAGGTTTTAAGTATAGATGCCCCCAGGGGAAGCCCAATCAATACTTAAACGATATATACATAAAACAAAAGAAAATATATAAGGTTAGTAACAATGACTTCTTCTTCTTCTGCGTTCAGTTTGTAGTCATGCTAAATCTGCAGGCCTGTCGCCAGGACGAAGTCCACAGTCTTTACCAGGTCGGCGCGGCAGCCCCATAGCTTCTGCTGGAGCTCAGCACCCCTTGGCCAGATCGCACGTCGCGGTTCATCGTGGGTTGGACAGTTCTGGAGAATGTGTTCTGGGGTCTGGATTCCTGTTCTGCGTGGGCATTCATTTGTGTGGGATATCTTGAGGCGATAGAGATGTCCTAGTAATCTGCAGTGGCCGGTTCTCAGGCGGAACATTGTGGTCTGTTGGTATCTGTTTAGATGGTGTATTGGGTCATCTCTGCTGTACATATTCCCTTCCTCCTTCCACTGATTTTTTTACTTGTTGTGGATTATGGTTTTTGCTTCCCGATACGGCAATGGATGGCTGTATTGTTCCATTTTACTGCCACTTCTTGATAGAGCATCTGCTTTCTCATTACCAGCAATTCCACAATGGGAGGGTAACCACTGAAGGGCTATGGTTGATGACCTTTGGATGATGTTAAGCTCAGATCTGATCTCATTCATCATGTTATCATTTCTGGTGTTTTGTGTTGATTCCAGTAATGATCTGCAGTTGGTGAAGATTACTATCTTAGCTGGTGGTTGTTGTTCGGGTCTGGTGAAGATTTTCAGGGCTTGCAGTAGTGCCATAGCTTCTGCCCTGAAATTAGAGGAGATCTTTCCAGTTGGGAAGGCCTTTCGGATGATCTTTCCATTTAGGAATCTTTTAAAAATGCCCCCACCACCGTTCTTTACTGCCCCCTCAGCGGATCCATCTGTGTATGCGTGTGTCCACTCTTTCGGGTTGTATTTTTCTTCAATCTTTTCTTGAGCCAAAGTTTTTAGTTGTTGAGGGGTCTGGTGGCCTTTCTTTTTTATTTCAGGGACTTCTGTGAAGATAGATATATTTCCATGGCAGTTGTCTGGCTCCTCATAGTCACTTAACATTTCAATCTCAGTAGCTTGTTTTGGGAGGAGGTCTTCATGGCATCGATGCAGATGTTTGGAGACGTTTATGAAGCTGGTTCTTTTCAGCCTGTTCTTTGTCAAGCTATGGAGTTTGGCATGCATTGGATGACTTGGCATTCGTAGAAGCTTCTCACTGTGAGTGAATACCTTTTCCTCACGTCTGTCATTTAGAGAGCGGATGTTGGTGTATCTCTCCATTGTCTGGATTGGAGAAGTCTTCATCCCTCCAGTGATTAATTTAAGGCCTGAATTTTGTACTTTCCCTAGACGTTCTTTGTTTGTTTTAGATGCAGTAACAATGACAATATTAACAACAACAAAAATAATACTTCACAATAGACATTAAAAAAATAGAAATGAAGCAACAAAAACTAACAAAGCATTAAAACAAATAAACAGAAAAATTAGCAAACTTACTAACTACTCATAGGAAAGACAACGAGGTTCAAAAAAAAAAAAAACACCAACTCAAAAAGAATAAATACTTATACAAATTAAAACCAAGTGCAAAGGGCAATAGTTATTTATATACAATACAAAACTGAAAATAAAATGACAAATACTAATATAAATAAAAACCAGGAACTGCAAAAGGCAATAGTTATTTAAATTTAATACAAAATTATTAAATAAAATGACACTAAATACCCCAATTATAACCAATTTCCATGTTGAACAGGGTAGACCAAGATGGTACGAGAAGAGGCAATAATGGTCAGCTGTTAAGTGACCGCTCTCCACCCATCACCTCTTCAAAACAACAACAACAAACATTTACAGTAATATGACAAGATCAATATTGTGGAACTGAAAAGATCCTTACAAACACCAGTGGGACAGGAGGAGAGAAGAATACGCTGGTGTTGGTTAGGAGACACATTAAGAAAACCAGCTGATATCATTACAAGGCAGTCCAGTTCTGGAATCCACATGGTAAGAGTAATTGAGGGAGAAAAAATAACACATAGAGAAGAGAACAGGAGACAGCCCAGCCCACAATAACCTACGACCAGGCCTGATGAGAGGGTAATGAGCTCAAACAGAAGCAGCGGGGATGCTGCAAGGACATAGAAAGAACTGTAAACTTGGTTCTGGCGACAGGATGGTAGATGACTAACAAACTGAACACAGAAGATTGGAGGGGGGGGGGGGGGGGGGGTAGGCAAAAAAAAACCTGGAGAAGAGAGCTGCAGACATGAATGAGATTAAGAAGACTCGGAAAAGATTTTCAAATGACGTCACAGTAGAGGAGACCTGTACATGTTTTATAGCACATTTCACTTGCTTTGCCCAACTTAAAAATGTTGTATCTCAGCGAATATATAACGCATATAAGTGATATTTTGTTTGTGAATTTGAAATGATATAGACCCTATGAATTAAATTTTTCATTAAAATGCGGCCATTGGTTTCAATTTTCGTTTCTTTGCGATATAATATCAAAAGTCAACTTGCCAACACACATCACACACACACATTTTGAAATGTCTACAGTAAATTATACGACCTCATTTGCACATGATTGGTTTATCAAACAATTGGCATGATTTTAGCGTGAAATCGCTTGAAATTTCACTTCTTGAACATAAATCAGTTTATATCCGGTGTTACTCACACATTGTCAATCAGTGGCGTGTCTACAAAAAAGGTATTGTGTGGGTAAATAGAAAAAAATGAGACTGCGAGTACATTTTATGACATTTCAGCAAATCACAAATAGGATTTTTAAGTATCTCTGCAATGAAGCTACTCGAGGAAAACTATATCATTCTATTTCAAACCCACAAAAGAGGACTATTCATGCCTTGGGGATAAGCACACGATCATTGCACCGCTGGATAATGACATCTGAAATTTCTAATTCCAGTGTTTTACACACGAAAATTAGGCCAAGATTGGTGGATAATTTTGAAAGAGAATTGATCCGCAGAGAAATGTGCAATATGTTTCACAATAATGAGGCAGTGACTTTAAGGAAATTGAAAATTTGGTTTAGAAATAATAATGACATTGATATTTCCAAATCTACGCTATGGAGGACTATTAGGAGTTTGGGATTCACTTTTAGAAAATATGTTGGTGGTAGAAACCTTATTTGTGAGAAGCCTCATATAGTTGCAATGAGAAGCAAATATTTGCGCGAGGTCAGAGAACTGAGAAGAGATTGTTATGATTTTGTGTATTTAGATGAAACTTGGATCAATGCGCACCACAGTAATGAACGAGAATGGCAATCGTATGATGGGACAACTAAGAGACTAGTACCAAGCAGCAACGGACAGCGCCTAATAATTGCACATGCAGGAAGCAGCCATCATGGGCTTCTAAATAATACTGAACTCATATGTGTTTCAAAATCCACAGATAATAGGGATTATCATACAGAGATGAATGGCAAGATATTTCAAGATTGAATTGTGAATCATGTACTTCCTTCCTTGGATAGACCGTCGTGTTTGATAATGGACAATGCTTCATATCACAACGTTGTGGCACCAGAAGATAAAATTCCTTATTCATCAAGTAATAAAGATGTAATAAAGACCAAAAACAACATTCCATTCAACGAAATGTCCCTGAAGCCTGAATTACTTGGAATAGTAAAGAAGACACAGCATACAAAGATATTTCACATAGACAAGGCAATCCATGAACATTGTCACAGATGTTTAAGATTTCCTCCTTACCATTCTCACTTAAACCCAATAGAATTAGTCTGGGCTAAAATTAAGGAACAGGTAGCAACAGAAAATAGAACGTTCAAATTAAAAGATGTTGGAATACTTACAAAAGCCGCCATCTCCAATATAGCCAGGGATTATTGGAAGAAATGTGAGAACCATGTGTTACAAGAGGATGTAACCGTGGTGACTACGGGACCAAATAGACTAATGTAACAGCTGGGAACGGCACTATATAACAGTGTGTAACCGTGGAGGCTGGTTACTGCATCAAATAATATTATGTGACCGTTATAACAATCTATCCAGGTGATATGCCAAACCTTCACACTATGCAGACCTTTCGTCACAAGTGGTACATATTTCTTCTGAGTTTATTGATATTGAATTTCCTAGTGATCGTAGTGTTTACTGGTTTACTTATATATCTTGTGGGTGGTAACTGGCGACTGCCAGAGGTGGAGTTACCCAAATGAATGTTGGTTCAAGACCAGGTCCTTTCTACTCCCGTAAGTTGTCAGTGATCATTTGTATCTTCCTAGTGCTTCCATACATGAGTAAGTAACAGCAATAAGTCATGGAAAATTGTTTATTAGTCGAGTCCAAGGGACTGAAGGCATGGTCAAATACAAAACTCAATAACCTGGCTATCAGCGGCCAGAACGCCTGTGGGTTACACGAATCGTAAGGTTTCTGCAAAAGGACATCATCATAACAACATGTCTGTTTGACTCTGCTAAAAATGTCGATAGGCATTTGCCTAGAGTCTCAATATACATTTCATAGTAATCATTCTAATAGGAAAAATGGTTATCATACAAACCGTGTGAACACATCCCACAAAACTGGAAAACATAGTCTTCTCGAATAACATACTTGCGAAAACGTTTAATCTTTCAGTGGTCAGGTATTTCCTCGAGCAGAGGTTAACTACACAACATTTAAAAAATCGGGGCCCGCACTAAGGCTGAAACACGTCTACCTCACTTAACAGTGAACTCCGTGACTGAACTGAGTTCTGACTGCCGTGGTCAAAAATTGCAGTCGACGATTTCATTGGTCAAGCTCGACCAGTGATGTCTTGTTAGCAACTAATCTTGCTCAAGATCTTTTACTACTGTTACAAATACGGTTAACGTGCTGGCTTGCGTTACCTAAAGCCATCCGGTGACATAGAAGAGGAATATTGGAAGAATGATGGTTTGTCCTTCATTCAGCCGAGATTGATTATCAATTTCTCAGAGACATCTGATTATGATTCGGATGAAGTTTGATTTCTTTAAAGATGATCTTACCGTTATTTACAAGCACATTAGAGGAGCAACGTTCCTTTATGATATTTATGAACCGCAAAGAGGTGATACCTCTTGAAATAATTAGATCAATGAAGGTCCAGTTTGGTAGCGCATTAAATGTCAATGATAAACAATGTCAAGAGTATCTCGCATGCAGATCATTTAAGAAATCATCTTCAACAGGTATTCATATGCAAACGTGATGGCCACATTATTGTAATAGTAGACACGCCTATGCCTAATCAATTCACAGAATCTGTGGTAATATTTTTTTCTCGATACACAATAATTAGTATGCCGACAAAGATTAAAGGATTTCATCCGTTTATGGGAACTGGACAAGATGCACAGATATAAAATATATATTTGTTGGGTCTAACCCAATATAACATCGTATGCAAAAAAATGGCATTAAAACGTTCGACGGTTAATCAGATAATTACATTTGTTTGAGGACATAGCTAATGAAACGTGCTATAGTTAATTACACAGCCCTACAAAAAAAAATCAAATTTTTTGGTGCCAAACATTTTACTCTTGATTGTACATAAATGAGGCCTGCTCAATCCAAATATCACATTTACTTGTCTGTAGCAGCTCTAGTTTTTGAGATACAGACATTTTTGTATTTCATTAATACAGGGTGACCCAATAAGTGCGCGCGCGGGCCCGTTTTTTTTTTTGGGGGGTCACCCTGTATTATTACAATATTTTCTATAAAAGGCTATGTAAAAAAAACTATTACTGTCTAGTCCTTTACAAAAGAAAACTGCTTGTTTACTCTCAGTTTCAGTTATCCAAGAATCTTCCCAGAATAGCCTTTTTTAGATTTTAAGCCACTGCATGCATGTTAGTATGCTACTTATTTTATTACACTTCTAACAGAGAATGGCATCATCTTCAAGAAGAGCATGTTTTCTTTCACCGCATTTATTTTGTTATATTTGTGGAGAGTACACTTTCAAAGAAGAACATAGGAAGCATATTACTGTTTTTGTGAAAAAAGGCATACTTTGCTTACTTTAAAGTAAAACTAGGTGACCAGGACAAGTCTTGGGCTCCTCATATTGTTTGCAAAACATGTGTTGAACACCTGCGACAGTGGACTTGTGGGAAAAGAAAATGTTTAAAATTTGGAATTCCAATGGTTTGGAGAGAGCCCAAGAACCACTATGATGACTGTTATTTCTGTGTTGTGAATATTAAGGGAATTAATGGAAAAAAAAACACAAAAAGTGGAAATATCCAGATTTAGATTCTGCTAGGCGACCTGTTCCACACGGAGATGACATACCAATTCCAACTTTCAGTCAGATTTCGGATTCCCTGCTAGAAGATGAGACAGCAGTGGCATGTGGAACGACAAGTGACAGTGATAGTGATTTCGAAGATGATTTTTCAGATGCTCAACGCTTCGACCAGCTTGAACTAAATGATCTAATCCGAGATCTATATCTCTCCAAGGAATCTTCAGAACTTTTGGCTTCAAGATTGAAAGAAAAAAAATACTGACTGCTGAAACAAAGGTTACATTTTATCGCAGCAGAGAGCAAGGTTTTATTCCATTCTTTTGTAAAGAAAACAACCTTGTGTTTTGTACTAATGCAGGAGGTCTTGTTAACAAAATGGGTGTAAGTTATACATCAGATGAGTGGCGACTTTTCATTGACAGCTCTAAAAGAAGTTTGAAGGGTGTTCTCTTACACAATGATAACAAATATGGCTCAATTCCAATTGCTCATTCTACTACAATGAAGGAGGAGTATGCTACAATAAGCACAGTTCTGGAAAAATTGAAGTATTTAGAACATAACTGGATGGTTTGTGTAGATCTTAAAATGATGAATTTCTTCCTTGGCCAGCAAATGGGATTCACCAAATATCCGTGCTTTATATGTTTGTGGGATAGCAGGGCAAAAGATATGCACTGGACAAAGAAACAGTGGCCGTTGAGGGATGAATGTAAAGTTGGAGAAAAAAATATTGTCAATAAGCCTCTCATTGATCGTGCCACCGAAAGTTATTTCGGGAGGTACGCTCCTTTGGTCAGAAATGACTGATAAGGAAGATCATCACTTGGATCGAAAAAGAGTTCTACTGTCACCATTACATATAAAGCTTGGCTTGATGAAGCAATTTGTTAAGGGGCTGGACTACAGTGAAAACTAATTTTTGTTCTAATAACATTTTCAAACTTTTTATGTGCTCAATAGACACAGTGTATGTCCATGAACCAAATTCTACAGTTTATTTTGTTAAAAAGCATGTGGTTACCATGGTAACTAAAAAAAAATCCGCCATTTTGGATTTTCACAAATTTTCGAGAGCTAAAAACTTATGTTTCCCATTGACCAAACTTTACCAAATTGCACACACATGTTGTGACTGACAATTAAAACAATTTGTCAGGGGATTTATTTGATAAATTTAAAATTCTATTTTTAATGATTTTTTAAAAAAATACACTATATTTGTATGAAAAACAATGAAAAAAAAATATTTAAAAAATTATATCAAAGCAAATTACCAAAATATCAGAAAAAGCCCCTGTCAATTTAAAGGTATATATGCATCCTACATGCATGCTAAATTTTAGACTGATCTATTGGATATTTTGTAAAAAATAACATTTTTTGTTAATAAAATGTTAGTTTTGAGAAAAATGCATTTTAGTCACCGAATGACTTGTCTTGTCCAATATACTCCATTCTGGGGGGCTGAATGTGTTTAAAATTGTCCAGCACTATATGCTGCACCTCCTTCAGCTTCCTGCAGCTCCTCCTCTTGCCGTTATCTTGCCTAATTTTTCTTCTTTCCTTCTACATTGTAACCACACAAAAAAAAACAACCGCCATATTGTGTTTTTCACCAATTTTCAAGACCAAAAATCTTATGTTTACCATTGACCAAACATTTTCAAATTGCACACACATGCTGTAACTGACAATTAAAACAATTTGTCATAGGCTTTTTTGATAAGTTTAAAATTCTATTTTTAATGATTTTTTTTTTAAAAATACACTATATTTGTATGAAAAACAATGAAAAAAAAAATATTTAAAAAAAAATATATCAAAGCAAATTACCAAAATATCAAAAAAAGCCCTTGTCAATTTAAAGGTATATATGTGTCCTACATGCATGCCAAATTTCAGATTGTTCTATTAGATAGTTTGTAAAAAATAACATTTTTTTGTTAATAAAATGTTAGTTTTGAGAAAAATGCATTTTAGTCACCGAGTGACTTGTCTTGTCCAATATACTCCATTCTGGGGGGCTGAATGTGTTTAAATTTGTATAGCACTATATGCTGCACCTCCTTCAGCTTCCTGCAGCTCCTCCTCTCGCCTTTGTCTTGCCTAATTTTTCTTCTGTCCTTCTACCATGGTAACCAAAAAAACAACCGCTATATTGGGTTTTTCACCAATTTTCAAGAGCAAAAATCTTGTTTCCCATTGACCAAACTTTATCAAATTGCACCCACATGTTGTGACTGACAATTAAAACAATTTTACTCATGATTATTTTGATAAGTTTAAAATTCTATTTTTAATGATTTAAAAAAAAAAAAAACTATATTTATATGAAAAAATATTTTTTAAAATATTTTTTAAAAATTTATAAAAGAAAATTACCAAAATATCAAAAATGCAGATGTGGGGGTAGTGCCGACAATATGTTTGTGGGATAGCAGGGCAAAAGATATGCACTGGACAAAGAAACAGTGGCCGTTGAGGGATGAATTTAAAGTTGGAGAAAAAATTTTTTTCAATAAGCCTCTCATTGATCGAAAAAGAGTTCTACTGCCACCATTACATATAAAGCTTGGCTTGATGAAGCAATTTATTAAGGCACTGAACAAAGATGGTACCTGTTTTAATTACTTATGCAGAAATTTTCCAGAATTGAGCATTGACAAACTTAAAGCTGGAATTTTTGATGGACCTCAAATTAGAAAGTTAATAAACGATCCAAATTTTATTGATTCCATGAACAAAACAGAGTCCACAGCCTGGTCTTCATTTGTTTTAGTTGTGCAAATTTTTCTGGGTAACTTTAAAGCAGACAATTATTCTGAATTAGTTGGAAACATGCTGTCGAGTTTTTGTGAACTTGGATGCAACATGAGCTAAAATTGCACTACCTCCATAACCATTTACATTTATTTCCGGAGAATCTTGGCGACTTTAGTGAGGAGCAAGGTGAAAGATTTCACCAAGATATAAAAACAATGGAAGAGAGATACCAGGGACTTTGGGATGCCCACATGATGGCAGATTACTGTTGGACCCTTAAGCGTGACTGTCCGGGCATATCCCATTCCAGGAAGTCCTCGAAAAGATCATTTTTGCGTGTTGACTAAACAAGTGCTAGTGATAAAGTTTTATTACATTTTTGGTAATATATGCACAGTAATTACATATAATATGAAAGCAGACTAAAAACAAAATGCCACTGATAGCACCTAACTCTAGGATTGTACATAACACTTGCCCTACTAATATGGTCATTCTTAGTTATCTCAAAAACTAGAGCTGATAGAAAAAATCTGATTACATTTTTGGAATCAGCAACCCAAAATTACCCAAGAACAGCTATAAAATTTAAGGCACCAAAATGTGTGTATACCAGTGTTATCTATGTTGCAAGGGGAGTTGAGATGTTTTGATAATGAGCATGAGAAAAGAAATATTCAGTAGATAAAACATGGCGTTCCCTATTAGTATGTGGTGTCTGCTGATCTTCTCTTGCTGTACAGTGGAGAAAATAATGAGATCCATAGAGAATATGCCAGGAAGATCAGTTGGTAGACATAATATAAACTAATATGTAGGGCCAGACTTTTGATGATTTTGCATGTTTTTTGGGCATAACTAACACGTTGCTCAGTTGGATATAAATGTGTTTCATTACAATATTACGCTAATTTAAGAGCCTTCCGGCATTATTTTGTCTTTTTTCCCCATTTTTTGGCATGTTCGGACATTTTTGAGATTGGTCGGTCATTTTAGAGAATTTTTTTTTTTTTTTTAGTCATTATTTTGCATCCTTTGGCATGTTCAATAAAAATAGACATTTTTGGTGTTAACGTGTTCTTACTTATTTTTAATTAATTAATTTACTTTTCTTTACAAATGTCTGTACTTCATTGTTTTCCCATGCTGTTTAATAATCTTCCCTAAACCCGTGCAAACAAATGTTGCTGGTAAATTTTCTTACATGACGTCAAATTTTGGATTTCTCCCTGGTGCCATTACTTCATTGGAAATGTCAGAAGTTCTACTAGTGGATCAGATAGATTTCATAAACCACGGCGACAGGACTCACCTAGAGCTGAGTTCTTGAAAAAAGGGCCCCAGCAAAAGGACTATTATACGAGGTGTGTTCAAATGAAACCTGTCCCAGTGGCTTTAAAACAAATATGTGTAAGGTACATCAGCAGGAGTAGTATAATTAAATACAGCAATTGTTATGAAGCAAGTACTCACAGGGGTTCTTTAGAAATAGTCACCATAGGCATTCAGACACGCATCCCACTGCTTGGGTAGACGGCGGATGCCGTCCGAGAAAAATGACTTTGGTTCTTATTGAACCATTTGGTCACCGAGACCCTGACGTCTGCATCGGAGTCGAATCGTTGTCCCTTTAGAGATTTTTTTAAGGGTCCGAACAAATGAAAGTCACATAGTGACAGATCGGGACTGTAGGCTGGGTGTGGCAGAACTTCCCACCTTTTCCTTGCCAACGCTTCCTGCACAATGTTCGCATGATGTGGACGAGCATTGTCGTGCAACAGAATCACACCACGCGAAAGCATGCCGGGTCGTTTATTCTTGATGGCTGTATGCAGGTTGTCTAGTGTGTCTTTGTAGCGGATGGCATTGATGTTCATGCCAGGCTCTTTAAAGTCTACCAATAGAAACCCTTCATGGTCAAAAAATGCGGTCAGCATAACCTTACCGGCGGAAATCTGTGACTTGAATTTTTTGGGTTTTGGTGATCCGGGATGTTTCCATTGCAAGCTCGCTGATTTGCTGCACGGCTCAAAGTGGTGGCACCACGACTCATCGCCTGCCACTATGCGCAACAGAAATGCATCACCCTCCTCTTCGTAACGCAGCAGGGGGTTCAAACTCCACCCCATGCATTCTTCCTTATGGTGATCGGTCAGCATCCGTGGGACCCATTGTGAACACACCTTTTGATTTTTCAGTTTCTTCCTAACCACCATTTGAACTGTCCCAAGAGACACAGCGAATTCTTCTGCTAGCGAACGTAAGCTCCGACGACGGTCCACCCGTATTGCTGCATCAATCTCGGCGATGGCTTCTTCTGTCGCAACAATATGCACCTGACCTGGCCGCGGAAGATCTTTCGTTAACTGACGTCCTTCTCGAAACATTCGTGCCCAGTATTCACTGTAGTCTTAGACACATTTTTGTCACCATACACTGCTTTCATTCGGCGATGAATGTCGACTGGTCGACATCCTTCGGTTGTTAGGAACTGAATCACCGCTCGCTGATCGACCTTGGACGGATTCCTTATCACACCGGCCATTATTTTAACGGTCTGCAGCACAACCAATGAATACTAGGAGAATGAACACTTACACACTTGTACATTCGTATGTGCTTATTACGTCAGATGTGACGTCATCATGCTCCTCCTACGAATGTCCACTTGGCGCAGCACGGTCGGGTTTCATTTGAACACGCCTCGTACATCCCCTATCAAGTCTCGATGACGAAAAACTTTATATCCATTTAAATTTCACCAATGATTCATATTTATTTTAATAGTTAAAGAGTAATTGATTATTAAACTTGTTACCTGTTATTTTAAAACTAAAACAATAATCACTTATTCAGTTATATAAGTATGAAAACAAACGTATGAGCATAATTCTTTAATAAATACACATATATAGACATCTAGAGATATATTTAAATATATAGAGCCATTACTTATAAGAGGAAATTCGCGCAATTAACTCAGCTGGGGGCTTGTACGAGCCATAAACATTGCATAATCCTTCATAAAAGGCGATGGATCAGATATAAGTTAACAATTGTTCAGCTCAAGGCAACATTGTTCTTGACTTCTGAAAATATCTTGTGAAATCTCCACAGGGATAAGCGTCTTTACCCTTCTATCTACAACTCTGCCAAGAGTAATCTTATGCGAATGTAGACAACTTTGACGACCCATTTTAGATACTCTTGAGTTTTGGCCATTGTTGGACCACTACTGCAAAGCAGGGGAGGCAATCCGTGACATTAGTATCGAGATTTCTTCGCAATTGTGACGGTTTTATGGCATCGTTGGACAATATATCATAATATAACACACACTGGGGTAGTTGCTTGTCTTCTGGGCATGTACACCTGAAGCCAATCGAGAGATATTCCTTCCTATAACAGCGGCACTTTCAAAGATGACTGCAAGAAGCTGCATTTAGCTTTGAACAGGATGCACCCTCATCAACATCATCAGTACTTTTACGTTTCAAATTTAGCCAGCGATCCATCCTGAGGCTCAGCCAAAATGTATTGTTACGAAATTCACCGCGATAACATCGAAAGGTCACTTTACCCCACAATAACCAAAGGCTTATATTCACAGAAATCGAAGAAGAAACACGTTCATTTTGACTGACTCGGACTCTCTCTTCCCGCGAACACGGTCTTCCTTTTATACACGAATTTCTTCGAGAACATTCTCGACGCAGCTAGAAACTTATGGGAAGCAATAGACGTTCCGAGAATGTGGTGGCACAACGTGGACAACACTAGAGTTCGGTGCAGCTACGAAGGCGGCTTCTGGCTGTATGCGCGACAGCAAGAAATGTCACGTGCTTTCTCTCAGCCACTCAGCGTCATCCACTTGCATGTGCTCACCGTGTGCAGATGTATCAAGTTCTGAGTACATTTTCTTCTATCAAACAATTATTTTCATAACCGATTTTTACTTTTGTTTATTTTTAATGGAGCCAAGTTTTACATAAACAAGCGTGTGAAATTATGATTTCATTCTTCGTTTCCTTTTCTTTCTTTCTTCCTTTCTCTCATTCATTCGTTCATTCTTTCTTTCTATTTTAACTGTAAATGCTCATAACATTTCTTCAAGCCTTCGCGGACCCCCTGTGAGGACATCGCGACACCGCTGCTCTAGCTGATTACTAAAATATACTCGTAAACTGCATCTGATAGGATCTCGATCATTTCACTGTAAGGTTCATCACTCCCCCGCACCCCTATGTATATCTAATATATATATATATATATATATATATATATATATATATATATATATATATATATATATATATATATATATATATATATATATATATATAGTAGATCTTTAGAGGGCTCAATGTTGCTACAGTTGATCCCAAAAGCTCCTGTGCTGCCAACACCTGCGTTAGTGGTAAAAAATAAACATAAAATGTTTTAGCATGTACAGCAAACAGGAAGAAGTTATTGTCATCTATATAAAACAGACTTCTCTAGAATTCAAGAAAAAAAAGTAAATGGGAACGTTTTGAAACAATCTCATTGATCCAAATTCACGAGAGCATTAGTAACATCAGAAGAAGCATCTCAGACATAAAGAGAAAACTGTAGAACAGTCCTTCTTCCTTCCTCGTTCGCCCTGAAAAGGAAGGTGGTTGCGTTGTGTCTGTTTACGCCGTAGCTGTGATATCTGCACCTTTCGGTCGACACATCCGACTTCTGCACGGCATTTTTTGGGACCGGGTTTGCCTTCCCTCTTCGATCCGTACTCGCTCAGCCAGACTGCACTGCTGCAGACTGTTTCCAGGACCACCAGGAGTACGGTCTTGACCAGCTCTGGTTCGCTGATCCTGATGCAAGCAGTCAAGCTATGGGTCGCTGACTGCATTCTCTATTGTTGCATCTTTGGGTCCCTAGAACAGTCCAAGAAATAACATTCTGTGCAACAAATCTGTGTCGATGGAAAACAGAAAAGCAGTCAAGGCTAGTACGTTAACACTGATTGGTTACTTGAACTGAGCTGTGGCGTTTTTGAGCAATGCTTGTGGTTTTCCTTGAGTGCTTGCTTGCTTTATTTCTTTCTAGCTTTTTTTCTTTCTACGTACACATATTGAGTGTTCTTAATGAAACATTTGTAAGCATCAATGCCCCAGCTTCACAGGCGACCGCAGTTGAGGTTTAAAGATGTTTTTAAGAGAGACATAAAGGGACTGGACATAAATCCAGCAACCTGGGAGGATGAAGCTGCCAAACGCACCATGTACCGATGCTCCCTACGGCGCCTCCTCAGATTGGGCGAAAAGAAGCTCTCACAGCAAGCAGAAGTGAAAAAAACACTGAAAGGAACACTTGGAACAAAACCAGGTGAGGGCTGTCACCCCAGGGGCGCAATTCCATAGTCAGTCGTGACTGAAGTGGCAACTACTACTACTAATCAAAAATGAAACAATCCAATCAGCTTTCCGGGAAAAGGACAAAACGGTAAGCATTGCACCGTTAAAATTAAATTGAACAACCATTATAGGAACACGCATGCCTTGCAATTTTTTAATAAATTGAACACCCATTAAAAAACATGCAGGCCTGTTTAATTGTTTCGTGGTGCAGTGTCCATTGACCATATAGTCATGATCTATAGTGGCATTATGACTATATAATCAAGATAGTAACTACAACAACCCCGTGACGCTGAAATGAAATTGAAAAAAATGAAATGAACAACAGAAGAATTAGTGCCGCCATCAGTACATGCATAAGTAAGAGCGTGCCATAATTCATTCCCGACAGTGACTGGTTTGCTTGCTCATTATTTACTGTAATCCTTGTATTAAATTGGTTATAAATAAATAGTTATATATACTCGTTATCAATTTCCTTTGCGCTCCTTACGGTGAATGCAACCAATAGTGCCGCTGGTCCATTTGTAGGAAGCCTGCACTAGGCATTCACATTCTACTGCAGCGGTGCTTTATGTGTGAACTTATATTACACGATGATGCTGCCAGCCTCAAATACAACCTCATATTGGTCGCCTTCTACGACTTGCTTGATCGTGCAATAGTCATATTCTTTCTTTGTTCCTCCAGAGACCCCCGGGAACTGCACGTGCCATTATTTCTAAACTTGTTATAAATATACAGTGAACGTACAACGTCATATGAAGTATACGTTAGAAATTCCACACCACATATAGCAGTGATTGAACAAGCGAGTTGGGTACGGTACGCGAGAGCCATCACACTAGGAAAGTTTCCAAGTGGACGCTATGATGGATGACGAACGAATCATGTTGCTTGGAGATGATTCTGCTTAATAAATTGTCCAGGGTCTTGTTTTTGTGGGAACAAGACTTATCGATTAATAGACATTTCAAATGTTAGGAGCTGGGTTTCAAGGCAATTAAGAGATTTTAAGTTAGCTTAGAAAGAAAATAGCTGTGTGCTGCCCAAAAAGAAAATTAGGAAACAAATTCATTGAATATTATGAAGATTGAGATTTTCAGCATGAAAACAGAAATAATCTTTGGATATTGTTTATTTAACAACGAGTTAGTTACTCATAAAAACATGACTTGAACTAATTATGTTGTGTTCTCTATGTTGCATGTTCTGATAATGGCGCTAATTCTTCTGGGGCCATTTCATTCTCTTTCATTCCATTTCAGCTTCATTGGATCTTTGTTGTCAAACTTATGTTTATAGGTCAATACACCATGAACAAGTTGTGTGAATGTTTTTTAACAAACTAAACAATGCACCAATACAAGCGTGTTTCCTTAATCTGTGTTTTCACGGTGCGATGCGCATATTTTCCGTAAAAAAAAAGCATAAAAATAAAGGCGGGATTTTTATTTTTCGTTGCAAGATCTTTCGAAACTTAGACAATTAGTGAGATGGAATGTGTGGCTGAACAGTGATAGTTTTGACATTTTCACCAACATGGCATTATGATTCTGAGCTGCTTTGGATTTCCTGCCCAACCCGGTAAAAGCCAGAAGTGTACTGTACCAGCTCTATGGGGTGTTTCTGCGTCTCCCTGAGATAGGTAGCCAATGTAGGGTACACAGTGCTCAATCCTTGCCACCAAATTGCTTGCTGGTTACGCCGAGTTCTCCGAGGCTCTAGGCAAATCACCAAAAGTTGAAGGCAATATGATCGTGACGTACTGAGTCTCTGTTTTTTCCATGTGTGCAGGTCTTCAGGAAGTAGTGTATACTCGTTCTCACTCCAAAGTATTGTTCAGTATCCATCTTGTTCCTTCACACCCACAAAGCGTATACAGTGTAGAGCACCGGTTTTATTATCGAGGTTTGCTCCTCTAGATCCGTTGTGTTGAGCCTGGAGGTTCTCACCTCCGTTACCAGGACTACCTCAAAGAGGATGTGGCTTTTGTCACGACTGTCACGGATTGACTCCCCTGCTTTACAGTAGTGGTCCAACAGTGACCAAAACTCAAGAGTATCTAATAATGGCTTCCAATGTATCTACCTGCGCGCAAGATTACTCTTGGCAGAAATGTAGGTAGAAGATTAAACTTCTACCTTAAGGGAAGGTTCACAAGATATTCACAGAAGTCAAGAACAAAAGCTGCTTAGGGCTGAGCAATTTGTTAACTTATTATCTGGTCCGTCGACTTTTGTGAAGGGTTTAAGCAATGGTTTAGCCCATTCAAGCCCCCAGTTGGTGTAATCCAACGAAAACCCTCTTATAAGGTATAGCTCTGTTTAGTGTAAATATATGTCTTGGTATTTATATATAGATTAACTATTCTGGCTCATACGTTTCCTTTCATACATATAACTGAATCAACTATTATTGTTTAGTTTGAAAACAACAGGTAACAAATTTAACAGTGAAATAGTCTTTAACAGGTTAAAATAAATATGGAAAGATTAGTGAAATTTTGAAGGATATAACGTTCTCATCATTGAGACGTACGTGGAAATTTAACTTTATACTTAAAGTTTAACTGGAATTGTCCCTTTCTTTGCTGGTGCCTTTTAGATAGCACTTAGCTTGTATGAGTGAGTCCTGCAGCTATGCTTCATCAATTCTGTGATGAGAAAAGCCTTCTCCACACTCTCTTCCACTGTAGGCGGTTATGGTGGATGCTTTTCTCTCACACTAGCAGCGTTAGTACCACAAATCATCTGATGGCTTGTAACCACGAACTTGAGACAAATAGAAAGAAACAAATGCCTGCTGAGTACATTTGCTCGCCGCAAACTAACAGGTAAATTATCATGCGCTCCACCCACCAATGTTAACCTTTCAGAAGAATTAAATCTCCGAGCACACAGTGTAACTTGGGGAAAATGATAAAAATTCGCCCATATCCTTCTGGGTGTTAACTAGGAAATTGCGTCTGAAGCGCATGAACAATGATTTGCCTGAATTAAAATTAAAAAAGGTACATAATTCTCACAAGATAATATGTTACACCTTAGGCACATGTGATGATATCATCACTCATCACTGCTCCAGTCGAAGTCTGGGGTCGCTCTGCTGTCGGGTTTCCCGCGCGACTAGTAAGAAACAATCACCAGCTCTTGCTGTAGTGGTTCATGAATATACTATTTTCATATGTTGAGGTTGCCAGCCTCATATATAACCATTAGCAAGAACACATGTTAAACTCATGTTTGTAATTGAAATCGTCACAACGTATCCCAAATTGGGTTATGCACAATCTTCCTGCGAACATTTAGTATGGATCCGAGCAACGTCGGTGCATTTGCTCTCGAATCATATTCGTCTGAGAAATTACTCTTATGACGGCTGAAACACTTGGTCTGGAAATCTATAATTCCTCTTATGACGGGTGAAACCCTTGGTCTGGAAATCTATAATTCCTCTAATGACGGGTGAAACACTTGGTCTGGAAATATAAAAATCCTCATATGACAGGTGAAACACTTGGTCTGGAAATCTATAATTCTTATGACTAATGATCCAGTTTCTAGGTTTCCAGTCTTGTATTTATAAAGTCCTGGTCCTGAAGTTTTACAGTCTGTGTATTTAAATATGCGGGTTTACTCTTACGGTTTCAGAGTTGCCCAAATACTGTCGATCTGGCACTTTTGATATAGGAATTCTAGGTTCTCTTCCTGGCTGTTGGGAGTTGGTCGTATGAAGTTACGAAGCTGTCTGTTCTGTGTTACTGAGTTCACTAGATAATATCTCTCATTCTCAGTTCAAATCACAGATGGTGTTCCGCCGAATGTTCCAATAGAATTCATTGTGTATTCCGGCATCTCAAATCAAACCAAACAAATCTCTCAAACATTGTTTGAGTGGGGAACTTTTAAATATCCTCTCGCGTGTTTAAAATATTAATTTTAATATCCACGCGTGACCTCTTTATAAGACGTAATATTGTTCCGGCTGCACCCATCTGCCTCCCATAATAGTGTGACCATGTTTTTCTGGCGTAATGTCTTCCGCGCAGATGTCTACCCCGATAGATTATCTTATTATCGTTTTTATCTGCGTGCCTCCGCCAGACAGATGTCTGGTCAGACAATGCTGTTTTCTTGCCTCGTACGCACAATAAGTAATACTGTAATTAACTCTCTTCTCGTTAAATTTTGCGGACCCTAGTTTCCCTTCTAACATTCCATCTTCCTATTTTTAGACTCCTCCTACTAGTTTTAGGTGGTCTTTCTCAGAATGCTACCTTTCAACAGAATTTGAGGAACACTCGTCATTATGTACTTCCTTACTCATTAGAGGAGCTGCCTCTTCCCTGTTGTTTTGCACAGTAGATTCCTCCCCAGGGGACCAAGAGTTCTCTGCATATCGTTTCTTATCTTTTTGTTGTGATTCCAATACATTATGTAGGACGTAGTGGTATGGCCCCAATCTCTTCTAGGGTGGCTAGCTGTTGTATTTTTCCATGCCCGACACGCCTCTAGTATGCCACACACTTTGCTGTTTTGCTATGTGAGCCGTTGATCTTCTTAGATTCCTCCGCCTCACTCACTGTCTCAGTCTTTGTGTACTAGGGATGGACATTCCCTTGAGTAAGATTTCTCCTACTTCACTCATGTAATTTAGCCAGTCAGCCAAGACTGTTGCCCGGGATGTGGCCACCGCCGTACACAAGCGGTATACTTGGAGCCAAACATGAGCTAGATAAAGAGAGGGGAACCAAATAGGATCCTGACTATTCATTAAGGATATGGCTGTCTCTAACCGTGAAGTACTATCCCTCTCTCTTTATCCTTCATCCCATATAATGTACAACTTAGCCCCAATTTATTTGGGAATACATACTGACTTCTGGCTCAGAGAAAATGTTTACGCAGTTTGATTAAGATGCCTCTTACACGTGGTCTGGGGTATTACTTTATAATAGACTCACACTATGACTTAGTGTTCATGTTCCTAGGATTCTGAGCTGTCCGTATTAATGAAGGTAGAGTTTCCATGGGATATAAGTCTACAAGATGCTCAAACACGTTGTCCGATCTTTTAAAGTGCAATCCTGATCCTATTCTTTATTATGGCTGTCTTGACGAGTTGAATTTTACAGTCCGGTAAACCCACAATGCGCTAAGTTATAATGCAACATTCGGCCCACATACATGACACTATATGACATGGCTCCAATCAGAATTGCTGTATTTTTGCATTTTAAGTGCCAAGCCAATAACATGCAAGAAGCGTATATTTCCCTTTCTCTTACGGAAAATTCCTGCGTAACAAATGCACAAATAAATGTATTGTTTACAGTCTCCATATACGGTGTGCCAGCTTCCGTCGATTATTGATCATGTTTACACTCACGACTTCAAAATTTATCAAAGATAATCTCTTTCAAGATGGGTAATTATTTTTTAGAAAGTCTTGTCGGGAAACGATTGTCATTTACCCGGCCATAGCCAACAATCAACAAATTTGGCAGACATAGCTACATCTGAGATAGGGTAATGCCTGGAGAGGTACTTTTGTAAAATATATATGTATCATCATCATCCGGTTACATGCCCATTGAGGCATTTTAGGAATATAGTGTTAGGCCTGTATTTTCTAGAACATATGGCACATACGGGTGATATGGTCAGCATCACGCCGGCCGCTTTAACCTTTCCAGAGCTGTTCTGGTACCCAATTCATGAGGCTGGGTCCATCCCAGAGCCGTTTGCAGTCTAAAAAAAATCCCACCTCAACTGTGAATCGAACCATGGACCACCGAGTTAGGAAGCCAGTGCACCAACCACTGCACTACCGCGACTCCGGACATGAGTGTATATCTTTAATAAAGTTACAAGAATAAAACTTGGTTCACCAGAACGCTTCCAGCGAGACATGGACAACACACACTAAGCAAGAAAGAAAGCTCAACACCTTCCATCTACCGTGTCTTTCACATACTTCTTATTTCGTGAAAGGACAAAGTGACAAATCTCGAGGTCTTCAAAGCCTCGTATACACTGCTCTTTTTTTCCCTAACCAGCGGTACTTGGGCTTTCAGCCCTACGGCCCAATGACATGAAACCAATTTCAAGGCATTGCGAGGCTGGGGAGCCTATGGACTTTCGTTCCAACCCGGTCATGAGCTTCGCTCCTTCCCATCCACAGATGGTTTGTGCTCAGAAGCCGCTCGAGTTATTCCAGTCCCCTGGTCGAAGGCACTCCTTCAAATGTCTTCGCCAGGACTCGAATCCAGTCCAAGTCACGGTCGAAGACACTACTTCAAATGTCCTCACCATGGCACAAACCTTGATCACCCGATCGCCAGCGCAGCGTGGTAACCATTAATGCCAGCGCGGCTCCCGTATACACTGCATAGACCGCGCAGAATACGCTGGCTTGCCCATGTTTGCAACATGGAACACTGTTAAATCTCTAAAGATATATTCTAGGGGCAACTGGTAGATGGCAACAGAACAGTTGGCTGACTGGAGCTGAGGTTCAAATATGTATGCAAGAGAGACATGAGGGCACTGGACATAAATCCAGCATCCTCCGAGGATGAAGCAACCGATTCCACCAAGTGATGATGCTTCCTGAGCGCCACCTCAGATTGGGCGAATAGAAGCTCTCAAAACAAGCAGAAGAGAGGAGAAAACGTCAAAAGGAACACCAAGGATAAAAAAAGCATCTGAAGGCTGTCATCTCAGAGGCGCATTCCCATAGTCAGCCATGTCGCACAAATACGAAAAGTGTTATAGGAGCACAGGCGTCCCTAAAATATTTGGCACCCGGGGCGGATCCTACCTTTGGCACCCCTTGCCATAAAGAAAAACACTTGCAAGCATATTTTTAACAGTAAGTACTATCATAATTGTGTCCAATGGCACCCTTTTTCTGGCTGTCACCCGGGGCGGACCGCCCCCCTAGCACCCCCGTTAGTACGCCACTGTATAGGCGGCCAGTAACAAAAAATAATTTTAGTTTCCTTCCTTGTCGATCCTGCTGCCGAGATTTTTTATGGCCACATCCTGATGCACTTGGTCATGAAGCAATCCTGTCATCAGATACAGTTTATTCTTATACATTTGTTTTAAAAAGGACTTTGAGGATCAGTTGTTACAACCTCCCGGCCGTGACTGTCACGTTGTATTTCGATCCTTACAATGCATACGTATTAACTTCATTCTTCCTACGGAGAAGACGGTGACGTTAGACTAAGGAAATGGGTTGATATAATTGCTAGACAGTCCTTGTTAATGTTATGTG
Source organism: Oreohelix idahoensis (assembly GCA_024509875.1). Taxonomy (NCBI): domain Eukaryota; kingdom Metazoa; phylum Mollusca; class Gastropoda; order Stylommatophora; family Oreohelicidae; genus Oreohelix; species Oreohelix idahoensis. The sequence goes on from JAMPIV010002303.1 coordinate 444,199, forward strand.
ATCCTCAGAAATGTAGAGGCAGACTAAAGACACGTGGAGAAGAGACATGGAGACAAAATGGAAAATGATACGGAAGACATGGACCTACCTTGAGTTGATGGCACGTGACAGGAGGACTTGGCATGTGGGGATCTAAATGGTATTGATTGATTGATTGCCACAGAATACATTTGACATCCATAACATATTTTATTGCTAAAGATAGGAAAGCTGTCATCTGTTTATTTCTTTCCTGCTTTAAAAATTAATTTTCTGGATCTAATCCTTTGCAGCTGTTGATTCTAGTTGGCCTGCTGCTGTTACCATCGATGATTGTGACAATCTTAATGGAGTACGATCCTCTTAACCTATACACACTGTTGGTTTCCAGACACGTATGCTACCAGACTGGCATTTACAAGTTGAAATTAAGCTAACTGTTCTTCTTCTATTATTGTAAAATAAAAGTCAGACGAAACAGGCAAAAATGGCTTTCTTACCCAGCCGAATCTCTTTAGTCAACGATTGAAAGTAATATTGGATATTTTGCTCCAATGTTTCTGTCACAGTATAGATGTTCTACAAAATATTAAGTATGTCACGCTATGAGTGGTGACATTGAGATAATTTTAAATACCCGTTTTGGTCATGTGACCTGGAAGGAAGTACGCCCGAATTCTGGCGCGGAAAGTTAGTTGAGTTTCTGGATACCGACCGGAGAGGTCGCTGTGTTGTTCCCTGTCAGCATTTTCGCTGGGATATTTGGATGCCAATATTGTTCATGGATAGTGCTTGTCATTTATTCATGTGGTCAAGTTTAGTTTGCATATGTCTAGAACAGTGGTGTAGTTTCTAGCAGCATTCTTTCGTAATTCATTGATGAGAAGTCATTTGTAGTTAAGTATGGCTTTATTAGATTGCAGAACTTAGCCGGTGAGCGAAAGTCACTGTGTTGCTCACTCGGTATGACATACCCGCAGTTGTGATAATGGTAAATTGCATTGTTGATTATCGCAAGTTATTTTGGCATCCATGTTGCATTGTGTTGCATATGTATTTCTAGCCGTGTGTGGCTACGTTGTGTGCATGACTATTTATTAAAGGGAACTTAGCCTGCTACAGGTGTTATGGAGGGTTTATGTCCGCTAGTCTTTGTTGTGGTCGTATTCTTAGATAACGAGTCTTGATACTGCTAGTATTATGATCCATATGCTGATGGTGATAAATCCACAATATTACTAGTCCTGACATCTGGAGGCGTCGTCCGATTTGTGTGGTGAGCCTAAAGGCCGTGGGCCTGTAATTTGTAATATTTAATTCCCAGCTAGCTGACATTTGGATGGCTCGTCTATTCTATAGGCCGTAGGGCTTATGTTTGTTATATACAGGCCAGTATATATTATGTACACAGAGTGTTAGAAGGTGGGAGCCGTGTTGGCGCCTTCTGTTGGTTAAGTCACGATAGTGAGTTACTTTCAGTTGCCAGTTTCGGGTATGTGTTTGCCAGTCTGTAGGTAGCGTACTGCAGGCGGTCAAGTGTGACGCGTTGCGGTACGTGACCAAGTTTTGTTCTTTTCTGAGATCATAGTGACAGAGTGTGTTTTCGCAGTGCAGTAGCAGTTGGACACTGTGTTAATTATTTTGTTTGACAATGTTTACAAAGAATTGTTGCTGATAGTTGGCAGTAAGCTTAGAAACAGGTCTAAGGTGGTTGTGTTAAGTGGCAGCTAGCGTCTGGTTTGCCCTTATGAGGTATTGGAGAATGTACTTTGGAGTACAGTTGACATTCAAAAATCCGGCAACCTCCGGACCTGAGGAGTGCCGGATTTTTGAAAATGCCGGATTTTTTATGGTTATATATGCTGTATATATTTAACAGAAAATGACTACCTGTACAGTCCTTTAAAGAAAGAAATTAAAACCTAAATGAAAAGCAAATGAAATGTTAATGTTCATCAACTAAGTAAAACAGTTCTACGGAATTTTAGTTCAACTGAATACAATAGTTCTTCAGAGCTTTAATTCAACTAAAGTCTGTCAGGATGATCATCTTCAGTACAAACATTTGCTTTTTTTATCCACTGTCAGAAAAGAACTTTAGAAGTTTTTCTTTACGTGGCGCGCCAACGCGGTAAATTTAAAAATGCGCTCCGAAATCCATGCCGGAAATCTGAAGGAACCGGATTATCGATGGCCGGATTTTTGAATGTCAACTGTATAGGTTTAGTAAGTTGGCGATCCAGGTGAAGCAGCGGAGATAGAGGGTTCGGTTTTGGTATTAGATGGGCTCTGGTGCCTATGTGTCGACAGAGGAGATTATCTCGGGCTCTGGTGCCTGACTGTGTGTGTCGGCAGAGGAGAATAGATCGTCCATATTTGGTGGTATAGGTAGTGTCTATATGTTGGCGGCATCCCAGGGTGTGTGAATATCCGCAGCATTGCCATTTCACATACTGTGCTACCCACCTGGGAACGTTACCTATCCAGAGTTGTGCAAGTGACGTCTGGTGCAAGTTGTGCTGATACCATTCCTCTGACGTGACCTGACTTTATTGATGTGCCCTGCCAGTGGGTGAATGCCAACGAAGACTGAAGCTTGCTGACCTGAGTCTTTCGGTACTACTTTACCTTGAAGTCTGCTGGTTTCCTGATGCGGTATGATGACACGAACTGTGCCTATTTACGTATACCTCATAGACGTGTGAAACGAACTGCCCATTGAGACTGTTTGGATTATACAGTTGATGATCTATTTTAAACATTGCTGGGAAAGCATCGTGTACAACAGTGCAGTTGCCTGGATATTGCATGCAGTGCCGTGCCAAAAGACAGTATTGTTTATGCGGGCACACAGACTGGAATTCTGGACTTATATTTTTTCGATTGGATGTACAAGTGTGAGTGACTTTTGTGCTGTTTTCATTATTCATCATCAGTGCTGAAGAAGCTTCATGCTCAAGCGCCGTTGGATCTCCAGTTAAGTTTTGTTGTAATTTTTGTATGATATGTTGATATTGATGTTTCTTGTTTGTTTTTCCTCTAATTTCAAAATTTTCTTTTCTGTCTTCCTATCTGATTCTACTTATCATTTAGTCTGATATTTTGAAATAGGATATGTCTGTTTCTTTGTTTGCTTCGTGAAGCCTGCTTCTTGGTTTGTTGTTGTTTTTCTTTTCTTGGGTTGTGTTCTTTTCCTTACTTTCTGGATAGAATTTAGTTTCGATGTAGATATGTGAACAGTAGTTAGATTAGTATTTCTTAGTATTTGGAAGTATTTGTAGGATTTATTTGTTACGATATAGAATAATTTTGTTATAGTTTATTTAGTTTATTTTGACTGGAGTGGTTTAGTGGTACCCAGTGAAGGAGATAGCTTTCAGCATTTCATTGTTAACTGTAATTGTTGTTAGTCTATTGTATCATATTATATTTGTTTGTTCAAGGGAGGAAAGGTGGTGAGTTTAATCCATTCTTGGCCGACTTGCGGGAAAAGATTGGATTAGACCGATTCTCTATAGGGTGTGGCTGTGTATGTTTGTGGTGGAGTAAGGCAGACGGATTTCCTGCGACTGCCCTGCTTAACATTCCAAGCCCTGTTCGTGTTAGGTGTATTCGTGTAGTTTGTATTTTCATTGTCGTGTACATTCAGTAATTCTTTTGTTGTGTTTAAGTGTTGTATTCTCTTGTATCATCTTGCTATCTTGTAAATACGTTTACAGGTTTCCCTTGTTTTCGTTCGTGTACAGTCACGCATTGTATATATTAATCTACCTCTACTCTTCTAGGTCTATCATCTTGTTCCTCGTGACTGGGATTTTGTTTTCGGAGTGTGGTGTGTGTGTGTTTCTTTCATCTGTGTAGTGCTCATTTTGCCATAAGAAACACTTGCATTACAGAGATTATTAAGACTAGTAGTAAGTGAAGTATTATATGAGTATAGCACCAGTGTGGGTGCCAGTAACGGACTTTGAAGTAAAACCTGATTTGTGACTAAGTTGGTATAGTGGTGTCATAGCACCAGAAAGTTTCATTAGTTGTTATTATACAACTGTCAACTATTGTAAGTTTGGTTGAGTGTATCTCAGAGACTAAGTGGTCAGAAAGACCAAATTTTTCGCAGTGATGAGACAGTAGCCAAGTGGCAAAGTAAAACTATATACTATAAGAGATTAAGGTTGATGATGTGTATACAGTGAGAGGTGAGGTGTTATATACTTACATATATATATATATATATATATATATATATATATATATATATATATATATATATATATATATATATATATATATATATATGTGTGTGTGTGTGTGTGTGTGTATATATATATATTGGAGTAGGGATATCAATATTTATTGGTTATTACAGCATATTTTGTAAGCAGAGAGTTATCTTGGGATATAAGTGAAATATATACGACTGAGTAGTTGTATAGCAAAATCTATAGCCAGAGATAACAGACAGCATTCTAAGTGTACACCATGGACCTACAAGCTTTCATTCAGATTGGGAAAGAATGTGGGTACACTGGCAAAGAACTAAATGACTATGCCGTAGCTGAATTTTATTCAGTTGAAAATCAAAAAGCTCTGGAGAGGGAAAAGAAAGAGAAGGAAGCGAGGGAAGAGAAGGAGAGGATTGAGAAATAGAATGCTCTAAGAGATGCTCGAGCTGAAGAGCTAGAGCTAAAAAGGAAAGAATTTGAATTACAAGAAAAGAAGATGAAAGAAGAAAGAGTTACAAGAAAGGAAAATGAAAGAAGAAAATGAGTGGAAACAGAGAGTTCGAATTACACGAAAAGAAGATAGAGCGAGAATTGGAAGAAAAGAAGATGGAGAGAGATTGCAAGAAAAGAAAATGAGACAAGATAGAGAGTTGCAAGAAAAGAAGATGAGAGAAGATAGAGAGTTAGAGTTAGAGAAGGAGAGAATGAGAATAGCTCTGGAAGAGGAGATGATGGATAAGGAAATACAATTGAAGAAATTGGAAGTGGGTGCGAGTGGTCAGAACTCGACGCCTGGAGGGGCTCATCGTCCTTTTAGGCTGCGTCTGCCGAATTTTAATGATAACATTGACAGTTTAGATTTCTTACTTGAAAGATTCGAGGTCGTATGCGTGGCCTATAAGGCTGACAGAGATCAATGGCCATCTCTGTTATCGACGCTGCTAGTGGGGCCTGCGATGGAGACTTTTTATAGCCTCCCTTAGAGGAAAGGGCCGATTATGACAAAGTTAAGGAAAGGTTGCTCCGGAAGTTCCGTCTGACTGCTGACGGTTACCGGACGCGTTTTAAAAACGCGATGCCAAGCGCAGACCAGGACTTCGCGGACTTTATCTCGAAGATCAAACTTCAGCTGAATAGATGGATTGAAATGGAGGGGATAACGAAGGACTATAATGGCTTGTTGGACTTAGTGCTACGGGACAAAGTGTTGTCCTCGTGTTCCAGCGAGTGGTTGCGTTCTTTCAGGAACGTCAACCGAAGGACATTGAGTCCATGGCCCAATTCGGGCACCATTATGTCCTTGCCCATCCAGGCAAACCCATTCAGAAGTCTGGTCTGTCAGACGCGCTAGTTGCCGGTGTCGGCAAAGTACAGCACCAGCCATGGCAGCGTCGAGTAGGAAGTGCCGACAGGTCTACGAGATCGAGATTCGATAGGTCATCCCGTGCATATCAGTCAGGTAGTGACAGTTATAGGAATTTTAGATCACAGCGACACTTCCAGCCAAGATGGAATAATAGACAGTCCGGAAGCGATAGTGATGGGGAGAGTTTCCAAGGACGGAAACAAGTACGCTTCCAGGGATCACAAGATAAGGGTAAAGCATTTTATAAAGGGAAGGGATCCAAACATAGAAGCGGGTCGTCAGAAGGTCATGGTTCGTATTCCGATACACGCTCCTCACCAAACCACAGTCTCAACAAGGAAAGGAGAGATATTATTTGCCACGAGTGTGGGTGCAAAGGCCATATAGCCAGGCGAGGCCCCACGGAGCCAGAAAAGGCTAATGTGGCATGTGTCCTAGAGACCATTAATAATGAAAACTGCGAGGGATGCAGGCAATTGTTTGTACCGGATGGAAAACTTGTGCTGATCTGCGGACATACTTTGCCCTGTCTGTCTTCCCTAGATGAAGGTGGAAAACTCGAGCTCTGTTCGGGGTCGGTGCAATCGAAGCAGGTGTCCGTGCTTAGAGACACAGGATGTACCACCATAGGGGTACGGCGCTCCTGCGTTGACGAGTCATGCTTGACAGGAAAGACAGTGAGGTGCATTAGATTTGGGGGTAATGTGGAATATTACCCCATAGCCATCGTAGACATAGATACCCCCTTCTTGGCAGGTAGGGTAATGCGTGTGTTCTCAATGAACCGGTGGCAGACTTGATCGTCGGTAACGTACGCGGAGTTCGGAATTGCACACCGGCGGAAATCCACGTATGGGAAAGTAATAAGAATTTAGTGGCTAATGCGGTGCTGACCAGGGCACAAGTAAGGGCAGAGAAAGAGGGTGATAATCCGGATACTACTAGCGTCCCATCGACAGTGGATGACGTTCTTGGCGGGCGAGATGTGTCGGTTGGTGACTTTGCCGAGGGGCAGAAAGTGGACAGGACGTTAATATTACCATTGTCAGGAGACAGTAGGCGGAGATTTATGTCCCTTCAACACTCGAAACATTCGTTAGCCTCTCGACACAACCAAGCTAACCTTACATAAGGAGAGGCTTAAATATTCAGATTTGAAGATGTAAATGCAGTCATTTAGGCACAATTAAAATGATATGATTATGATAGTTATAGAGTTGTAAGAACTAATTTTATATCATTTGCTCCGCCAATTTGTAATTCAAGGATAATGAAGTTGTGGTGTATATAATTCCGTACTTAAACACATATTTAATATAAATATGCTTTTATAAATGTGCTTTCTCTTCTTCTTTATATTATAAGGAAAGATAACTCATTTACTGCATTGCTTTTTTTAAAGTATGGTGGAATATATGTATATGTTTGTGTATACACGATAAAGAGCAAGGGGGTGTTAAAAGGGTGGGGGGGGCTTTTTAAAATATTAGTTGTCAAAAGGGGGCGTTGCTACTATCAAGGTTGAGAAACACTGAGCTAAACAGACCAAAACGTCCCGCTACTGGTTTGAATTTAAAAACCAGATCTTGACTCGGTGTTTTGAGGGGCAACAGCAGCTCCTACGTCAAGTGGTGGTGCCAAGCCAGTGGAGAGCGAAGGTTTTGGAGTTGGCGCATGACTCTCCCTTTGCTGGTCATATGGGAGTCGCTAGGACTCGATACAGAGTCCTCTCTCAATTTTATTGGCCAGCATGTAATAGGTACATCAAGGCGTATTGCAGGTCTTGTGCCGTGTGTCAACAGATGGCTCACAAAGGTCGGTCACCGAAGGCCCCAGTGCAGACGGTTGACATGTTCCTGCGCACATTCCAGAAGGTCGCGGTCGACATAATAGGCCCGTTGTCTGTTGTGTCCGATAGAGGATTTCGCTTTATACTCACGATGGTGAACTTGTGCACGAGGTGGCCGGAGGCGGTACCCATGCGATCTATTACCTCACAGGCAGTAGCTGAAGCACTTCAGCTATTATACAGCCGATTCGGTTTCCCAGAGTGCATACTCTCTGACAGGGGAACTCAATTTATTTCAAAAGAAATGTCGGAGGTTACTAGGTTGCTGGGGATTTCGCATTCCTTCACCTCTCTCTACCACCCGCAGGCGAACGGGGTTTGCCAACGCCTAAACGGTGCATTAAAACACATGTCGGCCAAGTTAACTGCCGAATTCCCTCATGATTGGGATAGATACCTTCCGGCAGTACTGTTTGCGTACAGGGAAGCTCCGCACCAGAGTACGGGTTTCTCGCTATTTGAGCTACTGTACGGCACAAATCCCAGGGGACCGATGCACGTCTTAAAGGACTGGCTCGTAGGAAAACACGTAGACGGATCGGCGGTGTCCGCGTATGATTATGTTGTCCATCTCCGCGAGAGAATAGTTAGGTCGTGTGCGCTAGCGCGGCAGAACTTGACCCAGGCGGGTATTCAGTACCGCCGGTACGCAAACCGGGGTGCTAGACTTATATCATTTCAGCCAGGGGATGAAGTGTGGTTACTTCTACCCACAAATGAAGACAGGTTAAGCAACTCCTGGCAAGGCTCATTCCGGGTTCGGAAGAAGATAACTGATGTCGATTACATTGTAGGAGTTAGGAATAAAGATAAGGTGTCCCACGTGAACATGCTCAAGCCATACGTGGAGCGTCCACCTGAGCTATCGTCGGTTGTCAACGCCGTAAGTTCGCGTTCGGAGGTAGTGGCAGCAGTGGTGGTAGACAGTAGCGAAGACAGTTGCGATGACGGTAACTTACAGCTGTCTCTCGTGCCGCTTACCACCTCCGAATCCTGGGAAGATGTGTCGGTGTGTACAGATCTAACCGATAGTCAGAGGGCTCGGGTGGAGGTTATACTAAGAGATTTCAGTGAAGTGCTTACGGATCTGCCCGGAAAGACGGATTTAATAGTCCATGATATAATTCTGACCGATGACCAGCCGATCAGGGTTAAACCATATCCGTTGCCGCTACATTATAAGGCGGCGATTGAGAAAGAGATCGACGATATGGTTCGGCTGGACATCATCGCTCCCTCCGAATCCGAGTATTCTTTCCCCATGGTTGTGGTTAAGAAGAAGAACGGGTCCCTCCGAGTTTGTATTGACTTTCGGAAGCTCAATAGTGTAACGGTAGTCGACGCAGAGCCTAAGCCTAACCAGGAGGAGCTTCTGACCAAGCACTCCCATGCTAGATTTTTTAGTAAGTTAGATTTAGCAAGAGGATACTGGCAGGTGCCATTGGCTGAGACGGCAAAACCTTTTACGGCGTTTGCAACTCCTAGAGGCCTATTTCAATTTAACTATATGTGTTTTGGGTTAAACAATGCACCCGCCACCTTCGTAAGAATGATGAGGAAGTTACTAGGGCACAGAAATTATGTGATTACATACATCGACGATATCTGCATATTTCACGATACATGGGAGCAGCATTTAGATGGGCTGTTCGCCGTGTTGAAGTGTCTGAAGACACATGGACTCACTGCTCGCCCGAGCAAAGTGTCCATCGGTTACGCAGAGCTGAGCTTCCTGGGCCATGTTGTCGGCCATAATGTCATTAAACCTGAAGATGGTAAAGTTACGAAAATAGTACAGTTGCAGTCGCCGAAGACGAAGAGGCAGGTGAAGAGGATTGATTAATTTTTATAATAAGTTCATCCCAAACTTTTCGACGTTGGCTGGGCCGCTTACTGCACTCACCAAAAAGGGGCAGCCCAACAAAATAAAGTGGGGTCCTAAATGCGAAGAAGCATTGGTTCAGATTAAAAAACTGTTTTCCAAAAAACCTATCTTGAGATTGCCAGATCTTGGCAGACCACTGATTTTACACACTGATGCGTCTTCGGTGGGCATTGGGGCCTGCCTCATGCAGGACCATGGAGGATCACTCCACCCAGTGTTGTATGTCAGTCGAAAGTTGTTGCCAGCAGAAACTAGGTACTCTACAATCGAAAGAGAGTGCCTTGCGATTGTCTGGGCGGTGTCTAAGCTGGCACGATACCTGTTGGGGGCGCATTTTTTCCTCCAAACAGATCACAAACCACTGCTATTTTTGCAGTCGGCTAAATCCACAAGTGCGAAGTTGACACGCTGGGCATTATTTCTGCAGCAATTCAACTTTACTATTTTACCTATTCAGGGAGTACATAATATTGTAGCGGATGTCTTGTCCAGGTTATGAAGTTGGTGTGGGACAGGAGCATCCGTAGAGAGTATTTACTTTCATTATGGAAGAAAGGTAGTATAATCATTACAGTTGATGTTTATGAAGATGTATTTGGTTATATGATTTATGTGTCATTATGCCATAAAGGCAATACGTAGAAAATTATAGTCAACGTATGCTTAAATCATGTTATAATATCATGTATATTTATAGCGTGTTAAAAAGATTCTTTACAATTATGAGATGATTGATGTCTTGTTATGGATGCTTAGATATGTATAGTTAATTTGTAACTTATGTTGTATTTGCTAGACCAGGTTTGGACAGTCGTTGTTATTTTTCACGACTACCAGTACCTGGGGTAATTTGGGTCATTCTCATGTTATATTTAGTACATAGGATGAGAAGGCATGAACGACAATGGTGATTGGACAATTCTGGCATTCTCTAACTAGATGAGGAGGTGCCATTTCGGCATTTTGTTCGCCTATACTCTGAAAGGGGTTGAGCGTGACTCCTCCTGTGGAAGAAAACTTCGTTTTCTTTCTTAGGGGGGGGGGGGGGGGGGGGGGGGAGAGAGAGGGGGGATGTCACAGTATAGATGTTCTACAAAATATTATGTTGGTCACGCTGTGAGTGGTGAAATTGAGATAATTTTAAAAACCCGTTTTGGTCATGTGACCTGGAAGGAAGTACGCCCGAATTCTGGCGCGGAAAGTTAGTTGAGTTTCTGGATACCAACCGGAGAGGTCGCTGTGTTGTTCCCTGTCAGCATTTTCGCTGGGATATTTCGATGCCATTATTGTTCATGGATAGTCTTCTTCTTCGATCCTTAACCACCGACCGTCAAAGCAGTCAGTGGCCATCACGCCTGGTGGCGTCTTGTAGGGCAACAACAAATTGATTCCACTTTGCACGGTCCGTGGCCATCCTTCGTACAGTGCCCCAACTCTGGTTCATTCTTTGCATCTCAGCCTCCACAGTCCTCCGCCAAGTTGTTTTTGGTCGGCCTCTCTTTCGCTTTCCTTCAGGGGTCCAAAGCATAGCTGTTCTTCTGAGGACATGACCAACCCAGCTCCAGCGTCTGCCAGCTATGATGGTGTGCATGTCCTCTTGCTTGCTACGAGTAAGCAGATCTTAGTTGGTGATGGTATTCAGTCAAAAGATGCGGTGAATTTTTTTTAGGCATGTTGTGTGAAAAGAGGACAATTTTGACATTTCCTTCTCTGTGACTCTCCAACATTCCGCACCATAGAGAAGCACAGAAAGCACGCAACTCTGGTATAATCTTAATTTTGTGCTTGTGCTGTATTGGGAGGACTTCCAGATGTTATTTAGGCTAAAGAAGGCTGTTCTTGCCTTATTCATTCTGATGTTGATGTCTTTGCCTGCCCCACCGTCTGGTGTTACTATGCTTCCTAGGTATGTGAAGGTATCTGTCTGTACCAATTGCTGATTCCTTACTGATATGGGCTCAGGGTTGCTCACATTGAGCGTCATGACCTCAGACTTCTTTAAATTGATGTTCAAGCCCACCTGCTGGCTAAATTTATTAAGTCTATCCGTTTTTTCCTGGATGTGTTGATGTGAATGTGCCAGCAGTGCAATGTCATCTGCATATTCCAGATCTTCCAATGTAGAAAATGTAGTCCATCTTATTCCTCTTGGACTGCCCTCTGTTGTCTGGCGCATCATCCAGTCTATGACTGTTAAAAAAAGAGTGGTTGATAAGGGGCATCCCTGTCGTACTCCTGTCTTCACCTCGAAGGTTAGGTTGCTCTGCCCAACACTACACGTAAAGTTGGCATAGAGGCTTTTTATGATTGACACTATGCAGCTTGGAATTCCATAAGCCCTCAGTATTTTCCATAAACTGTCCCTATGTATGCTGTCAAAAGCCTTTTCAAAATCAACAAAATTTATGTAAAGCTGTCTTTGCCATTTTGAGTACTGTTCTATAATGTTCCTGAGAGTGAATATATGGTCTACACATCTTCTGTTCTTTCTAAATCCTGCTTGTTCTTTCCTCAGTTTGTAGTCTACTGCCTTTGAAATTCTCTGTATAATTATCCTGCCTAGTGTTTTGCTGGGAACTGAGAGAAGAGTGATTCCTCTCCAATTATTGCAGTCTGCAAGATCTCCCTTTTTGGGCAATTTGACAATTATTCCTTTCTTCCACTCTGATGGTGTTGTCCCCGTTTTCCACACTTGTGCAAATAGTGGTTCTAATAGTTCTGCTGCTAGCTCAGGGTCTGTCTTAAATAGCTCTGCATTTAAGTTATCATGGCCCGGAGCTTTACCGTTCTTTAACCCTTTGATTGCTGTGATGATTTCTTCTTTTCGTGGAATGTCTGTATTTACATCTAGATCGTTTTCAGCCTCAGGAACATTCAATTGTGTCTCTGGTATTTCCTTGTTCAGAGTTTCTCTGAAGTGCTCTGCCCATCTTGTTTCCTGTCCCTCTGCTGTCTTGATGAGATTTCCTTGCTTATCTCTTACTAATGTAATATTGTTTGCACCTTGTTTTCCGCGTAAATAATTTAGTTATTTTGTATACTGTGCTTTGTTCATTTCTCAGTGCTGCCTCTTCTGCCTGTTTTGCAAGATCGTCTAGGAAATTCCTTTTGTTGGCTCGGGTTTGGCGTTTAACTTCCCTGTCCAGCTGGCTGTACTGTTCGCTATATAGTTGCTTTAACCTGGGAGACTTCGCTTCTGTTTTCTTTCTTTTTATTTCCTTTCTCATCTTTATGGTGTTTAGTGTTTCTGGTGTTATCCAGTCTTGCTTCTTCCTTTCCTGGAATCCTAAGCATGATTTGCTACTTTCCTTATATACTGTTGAAATGGTGTTGAAATTCTGGTCTATATCATCAGTCAATGTCTTTTCCTGGCTTTTGGCAAATTGATATCATTTCTTAATGTCGGCCGCAAAAGCTTTTCTGGTAAGGGGGTCCTTCAATTTGCTGATGTCAAACCTTTTCTGTGTAGTTACAGTTGGTCCAGCCCTTCTTAGTTTCACTTTCAGTTTTGCTACTACTAAATGGTGATCACTTCCCACATCTGCACCTCTTCTTACCTTCACATCTTGTAATGCATGTCTCCATCTACCGTTAACCATGATGTGGTCTATCTGGTTTCTGTCCCGACCATTTGGTGATTCCCATGTTAACTTGTTAATTTCCTTATGTGGGAAAAGTGTTCCTCCAATGACCAGGTTGTTAATGCTACAGAAACTTATTAGCTTATCCCCATTTTCGTTTGCTGTTCCGCTGCCGCATTTCCCCATTGTTCTTTCATTATATGTATTGTGTGTACCAACTTTCGCATTGAGGTCTCCCATTACTATAACAAGATCATATCTAGGTGTGTCTTCCATTTCTTTCTGCAGTTGTTGATAGAATTCATCCTTGACCTCCTCATCGCTATCATTCGTTGGTGCGTAGCATTGTATTATTGTAGTGTTGGTGAATCTCCCTCTCAATCTCAATCGTATCAGTCTGTTGTTGATGGGTTTCCATTCCAGTAATGTCCTTTCTATCCCTTTCTGTAGAATAATGGCTACGCCTTCACTGTGCTGTCCATCCTCTCTTCCAGAGTAAAGTACTGTTTCTCCTGTTGCTGTTTTAACTTTTCCTGCCCCTGTCCATCTGCTCTCACTTATCCCCAGGATGTGTAACCTATAGTTTCTCATTTCTGCCGTGACCTGTCTTAGTTTACCTGTCTCGTACATTGTCCTGACATTCCAAAATCCTATTCTTGTATCCTGTTTTGCGGTCAGGACATCCGTTTTCATGTCAGTGGCTTCCTTTCGGCTTTCACCACTTCCTGTTGGAAATGACGTTCTGGGTTGTTAACATTGAAACAGAGCTCTAGACAGGAGCAAAAAATCCGAAGCCACTTAAATGGCTCCTGGGCCAAATAGGTCTAAACCCTGAGCCATTATAGTGGCTCTTGGGGCTTAAAGAGTTAACCTATACACACTTTTGGTTTCCAGACACGTATGCTACCAGACTGGCATTTACAAGTTGAAATTAAGCTAACTGTTCTTCTTCTATTATTGTAAAATAAAAGTCAGACGAAACAGGCAAAAATGGCTTTCTTACCCAGCCGAATCTCTTTAGTCAACGATTGAAAGTAATATTGGATATTTTGCTCCAATGTTTCTGTCACAGTATAGATGTTCTACAAAATATTAAGTATGTCACACTATGAGTGGTGACATTGAGATAATTTTAAATACCCGTTTTGGTCATGTGACCTGGAAGGAAGTACGCCCGAATTCTGGCGCGGAAAGTTAGTTGAGTTTCTGGATACCGACCGGAGAGGTCGCTGTGTTGTTCCCTGTCAGCATTTTCGCTGGGATATTTGGATGCCAATATTGTTCATGGATAGTGCTTGTCATTTATTCATGTGGTCAAGTTTAGTTTGCATATGTCTAGAACAGTGGTGTAGTTTCTAGCAGCATTCTTTCGTAATTCATTGATGAGAAGTCATTTGTAGTTAAGTATGGCTTTATTAGATTGCAGAACTTAGCCGGTGAGCGAAAGTCACTGTGTTGCTCACTCGGTATGGCATACCCGCAGTTGTGATAATGGTAAATTGCATTGTTGATTATCGCAAGTTATTTTGGCATCCATGTTGCATTGTGTTGCATATGTATTTCTAGCCGTGTGTGGCTACGTTGTGTGCATGACTATTTATTAAAGGGAACTTAGCCTGCTACTGGTGTTATGGTGAGTTTATGTCAGCTAGTCTTTGTTGTGGTCGTATTCTTAGATAACGAGTCTTGATACTGCTAGTATTATGATCCATATGCTGATGGTGATAAATCCACAATATTACTAGTACTGACAGTTTCCAAATGCTCCATTATGATGGTAGCGATGTCTTTTATATTGATTTTAGGTTACAAAGGGGAAGAGTGGAGTAAGTCAGGGGAGAACTGGATAAACAACCAGCAGGTCATCATTAGCCATGGCAGAGAGTGCAGAGCTTGGGGCAATGGAAAAGCAGAGCTGGAGATTAATCAGCTGATAAGTGATCATGCTGGAGATGATGACGCCATTGTGTACACTGATGGGTCTGTAGTATGTGGTGATAAATCGGGATGGGGCTTCTCCTCGAGAATAAAGGGCAGGGTCGTTGCTGAACAGAGTGGAGCCTACACGACAACAACCTCCAGCTTGAAAATGAAGGTGCAGGCAATTACTGCAGCACTTAGATGGCTGTCTTAAGTTCCATCAACCAGGGCAGTTATGTTGTCAGACTCTCAGGCCATGCTTCGGAAAGTTCAAAACGGATGGTTGCGGCAGAAATTTAAAACATCAATAGAATCCTCAAGTCTTCAAAAACTGGTATGGATCTACTTTCCTCGTCATGCAGGGGTACGTAGCAATGAGAAAGCTGACACACTGACTTCGAGAGCACCCATAGTGGAGACACAGGATATGGATAAGGGAGAGATAATAAGGGCAATTACATTAATGATCGCCTGCTAGATAATGACACTGCAATGGATGAATCAACAAGGCTGAGACTGTTGGAGTGTGGCATCAAACGTGGGACTAGCAAAGATGGACGTGAAAGAGGTGTGCATCCCTCGTATGAACAACCAGCGTGCTACAGGTACAATTAGCAATCATGCTCTTCAACATTTACCGAGGGAGATTGAGCACCTATGGCTTTGCCCTGAGTGCAGTGAGGTCGAGTCTGATTAACATTAACATTTTGGGTACCAGTGTTATTATCCACCCTAGCTCAATGTGATAGTAAAGTTGTACAAAGTGGTCTACAGGGCATTACCGACAGAAGAATTGTCGAGTTGAGTAGTACTGTTGTAACGAACAGTTTTAGTGTAAGGGGAAGTAAACTGGAGTATGTTAGTAGTTGAAATAGATTTTGAGTTATAGCACTTAGTTGCTTGTTAGCTATCGAATTATTTAGAGAGTATCTCGTGATAGTTTCGAGAGACAGATTACAGACAGCGTGAAAAGCGCTGATATATTTATTCTGTAATGTTTGAGCGGAGTGAGAATAGCTCGCGGCTAGGAGCAGATGATTGATTGACTGAGTTGTGTTGACCGTGAGGAAGTCTCGTGTCTGCTTTTGAGCGGGACGAGTGTGTTATCTAGGGAGAGTGTTCCGGGCGTTTTGACCGGGTAGGAAGACAGTGTTTTTGTGAAGTGTGAAATGCCTGTACAGTGCTGAATTTAAAATGTCGACGGATTTTTCGCTGTGGGTACAGCGTAGTATGAAACTGCAGTTTTGATTATTGTGGAAATGTTTATAACTGCAGTGTGCAGTCTTTAAAGGCCATTATCTCCTGTGTGAGGAGTCTTGATTAATAAGAGTACTTTAGGCCATGAATCATTAGCTCCTGTGAGAGGATTGTTATTGAGGATTCTTTATAGCGCTGAGTTTAATAAGAGTACTTTAGGCCATGAATCATGATATCATTGTAGCTGCCGAGTGCGCAGTTATTATGTGGTACTTTATATCTTGTGTTGTGCTGTGAACGGTATTCTATGTGTATTTCATCAATGTGTTGTGACGTGAATAAACCCATATGAAATGTCATCAGTCGTTTACAACCATCCATGACTCTTGTGTACGTACCTGTGGTGTAAGCGACTAAACCAACACACGCACTTAATATTACAAGTGTGACAGGGAACTTAACACGTATTTAGAAATAGCCCCGGAGTGGGCGTGGTCTATCTGTATCGAGAACTTGTGCATCGCTTACCAGTAGACTTCTACAGTGTTTGCCTGTGTGGCGTATATGTATGTATCAAATGTAGACATTACCAGATCCACAACACAGCAGCAACGTTAGCAGATAATCAATAAGACACCCTTACCGTACCATACACCAATCCTTTGTATCAGTTTCAGTGACAGCCATGATTGACTTTCACGTGCTTGACGGAGGTACAACAGTAATGACCTCCCGGATTTTCCTATTATCTTTAGGGGGGTGTAACAGTGGTGTGCTAGTTTTATAGGATCAGACACCCGCGAAATTCGCGTGATATTAATTCACAAGTGTTAGCGTGTAGCCTGAGTGGCGATAGTATATGAAAGACAGACATCACATTTGAGAGCTGTATCCAGGCCCAAGAAAAACTTATTCAGTATCAGTTAAACTGGGAACTGTTAACTCAAGTCGCAAGTCGCAACTCGCAAGTCAAGAAATTTATTACTCAAGATTATGAGATGTCATGATATACAGTGGCGTCTGTATACCAGTACAAGTAATCATCTGGCAGTATGAACGAGCGGTGTACCTCCTTTCAACGAAATTGACAGACGGTGACCCATTTCCTGCTTTCCTGTGCGGTGTGTTAGCACGTAGCGTGCTGAATCGAGGACCTGAGCGGAATCGAGGTGTCAAGTTCCAATGCCTTTCTGTTGTCGATTGTTTTACCATTGAACTTTGTGATATCCAGGGTGTTAACGGAAAGGAACAGAAGAGTTTTCATTCAAGATAAGTGATTATGTTTGTGATGTGAACTGTGTCACCTTAACTATGTCAACGAGCCTTCCTGTGCTTTGCATCTCCTATACTGTTGAAATCTGTTGTTTTTGTTGTCTAATTCTATATAGACATATTATTAGGATTTAGTATTGATGCTAAGTATTGATGGTTGTATGATATATGTTGACTTCCCTCAGATGGAAGAGGAATTGATGATACAAAGTTATGAATAATATTTTTGGTATACATACTGAACTGTGTGAAATGGAAGGGTAATTGTCAGAACTTCTTGAAACATAAACTTGCGACATTAATAATTATATTGATATAGATATATAGTTAACTGAGTGATTGAATCACCATGGATTTTGATAATAATCCTGCAGATATAAGGCCTATGTTGGAAAGTGCATTGTTAATAGGTAGAGATGAAAAGGGATTGAGAGGTCCAAGACTTGGAGTATGGATCATGGACGATTTGTTGGTTAATGTGTCAGTATCCCTAAAGTTATTTGCTGAACATAACTTTAAGCTTCTTTGTAATTCAATAATGGCTAAGGATTTGATTGATTTGTTACAGCACCTTCGTGTGTTTTTGAAACAGTATATTGAGCTTGAGCACGGACATGTAGTTCAAAGGATATTCAAAATAATCCACAACGGTAATCCTGATGAGCAGAAAAAGGAATTAGGAAATGAGAATCAATTAAAAATCAACAAACAAAATGCTCTACAGGAAAGAGCCAATTTTCTACAGGATATTGCCGAAAAGAAGGAATTAAGAGAAACAGTGTCGAGACTAACACATGATCTAGATAAGTCAAACACGGAACTTACTAAAGTGCAAGCGGCGTTAGATGCTGCATTGGGCAAAGTTAAAGATTTGGAAGATCAAGTGCATTATAGAGATGGTGAAGTAAGTGATCTCAAGCAACAACTTCAGGAAAACAAAGAGAGGTGTAGTAAATTGGAAGCTGAGACAACTGACCGTGATAGGTCGTATACAAACACACTTCTTGATTTGTTGAATAAAGTAAATTCTGGTATTGAAGAAGAGAATTATACTGTATTTCCAAATGAAGTTGAAGAACTAATGAATGATGAGGATAGTGAGAATGAAACACGACAACTAAGTGTAAATGAAGAAAAGGATGAGAAAGACAAATTAGAAGAGTTAACGACTGAGAGAGAGAAGATGATTAAGATTGAGAGATTGTTAACAGAGGAGAGAAGTAAAGTTTTGACATTTGACAAATTAAATAGGAAATTAAGTGAAGAAATTTCACAAAAAAATGTTGAAATTGCAGAAAGTACAAAAAGGGTAGAGGGTCTACTCGATGTTATTTTTAAACAGCGGAATATGGTCTACTGTCAATGTTGACAATACTAGACAGAAAGTTGTTTGCCAACAGGTTAAAAAGATCCAGCCCTATACAATCTTTGCGGATAGAAAGGTTAAATGTAATAAACAAAGAAAGTTTCGCGGAAAATATATATTTAGAAGATATTTTGATTCTGATGACAAGAGCAACGAATCGTGGCGGAAGTGTAAGAGAGAGAATGATGATGTAACAGTCAGTCCTGAGAGATTTCAAGCTAAAAGCCTAAGATTAAACGAGTAACTGATTTTGGAAGTTCTCAGAAGATGATAACAAGGGATAAAGTTATAAGTAGTGGTTCCAAGGATGAAACCCATTATAGGCGTAACGATAAAGATACTTATAGATCTGCAGATGATACTGCAAACAAGCATATTGTCAAAGAAAAGAATGGGAAAAGTTTTTGTAGGAGAGATGTTTCTAAGGTTAGAAAGTACCAAGGAAATTCATATGATAATAATTTTCCTTCTCAGAGAGATAAGAGACAAGTTAATGTATCTCAACAGTTTAATTCTCAGAATTTTGAAAATAATGGTACAGACAAATACAAGAAGAGTTTTCAATCGTGCAATAATTTTTCTGACAGATTTTTTGTGCGGAGTAGAAACTTTAATCATAACAAGCCTAACTGGGATTATAGACATAATAATAGTCTCAAACAAAGAGGAAATGATGATAAATATTTTGATCAAACGACGAATAAGTGCAATTATGCTAATTTTGCTCGACATGAGCCTAGAAGCATTGTTATTAAGCAAAGTAGCAATGATAATGATGTCACAAATACTACTGCTTGTTATGTTTCTGATTTTGAAAGAGCAGCACGCTGTTGTGAACTTAAAGGAAGAGTCGATGACAGCGTGGGGTGACCAGATTTCCACACGAACCACAGTGCGGGGTAATTGTTTGTTTAACCTCTCCGTTGTTCGTAGTAAATTTCACCATTCATTAAAATGGAATTTTCATTTGTATTTTTTGAACAGAGGCGACTTCTTGATATGGGTCAGCGCTCCTGTTTACGTTAACGGCTGTTTACGGTAGCGACAAGAATATAGGCCAAGATTGTGCCCGAGTGAGTGTTTTCTCAAGCAGAACATATCAGCGTGCTAACCATGATTCGACGTTTTACCCCTAGTGTTTATGAGATGTCGGCAAGACCTATGGAGATTTTTGTTTGCGTTTGATTGTTGTTTTGTTTGTTTATTAGGACAGAAGATGTTAATGTATTCTATTGCATAGATCATTATAGGTTGTTATATTATGATCATCATCTTTACGCATCATTTGATGTCTATTGTTTTTCTTGATATGTATGACTGTTTTAATTATAAATTAGTTCATTTCGATGCTATTTTTTATACTATTGTGTTTTGGATAATATGTAGTGTGTTAGATGGTAGTGACGTGTTGTTTACTATTCATGAATGCAATGAGCAGATTTATATTTAACCTTACTGGTTACAAACTTATGCCTATTTTTTATACTCTGGTGTAGAACTTGCAGTTTTTTTTTTTGGTATTTGTTTTACAGATGTGTTGGGTAGAATAGTTTTGTACATGATGAGTTTGTTAGCCCTATGCACATACTCATTAGTTGTAATGTTACAATAATTATTTTTAATATATCAGATGGAGATAAATAAATTTATAACTGAATAACACTATAGCTAAGCTGAACGTGATTGTCAGCCGGAAATATTTAAAAGTTTAAATTGAACTGTATAGAGAAAATTAACAGCGTTTGCTGATATTGTTATTTGATTGAGAAATCTAGAGATCTGATTTAAGCACTTGCTTAACATACATTACGTTGTTTTCATATATTTGCAAACTTGTATGTTGGTAATAGTGTATTTTCCTATATGTTTTTTTGTTATGTATTAAAAAAAAAAAAAAAATTTACACGTGTTGTTTAGTGTTTGCTTAGATGCAGGAATTGTTATATGTCTCTCATTTTGCTAAAGCTAGTTTTTTGTTAATTTGTTAATTATAGATTTGAATTAATTAAATTAAAATACTATTTTTATGTAACTTAGCATTACGAAATATTTTTGTACTGTATTTTTTGGAAAATATTTTTATTTTCCCAGACATTGTAATTTTTTATTTTTGGTTTTGTATATGCCTAGCGTTTGACTATGTGCTATGTCTGATATGTAGAGTAATGTTAGTTCTTTAAAGAAAGTTTTTTGTTTGTTTTTTGGATGTTATGTTGTATTAGCGCTTGATTATGCGTTGGTCTTATAGCAATGCTATCACTTTTTTGTGTGGTGTCGATAATTTATTGTTGATTATGTATAACTTGTATAACTTGTTTAAATTACTGATTATGTTTTGTTTAGTTATAAACTATTTTTTTTGTGGTATTAGTATAGGAATACTTTGTTATTTTGTTTTGTGCTTTTCGATCGTGTTTGTATGTATTTTGAAATACGTTGTTGATCTAAATTGTTATTAGTATATATTTTTATCAACGTTCTCTATATTCATACCTTTTGCTTTCTATCTGTCTCTGTTGATTATCCTTCATTCCATTCCTTCTTTTCTATTGTCTTTTCAGTATGGTTTCATATTTTGTTTACATTTCGTGCTTTATTTACGTTTCACTTCATTTTTCTTGTATACTTCTTCTTTCGCTTCTTAAACTTTCATTCTATGTATTGTTACTTTAATGGTATAACTTAATATAGTGTAACTACTTGTGATATTTGTAATTATTTTACATATAACAAATTGTTTGAATGTAATATTATTGTTTTTTTCCTCATATTCTGATTTCATACTTACCTTTATTACGGATCATTTTTTCGTTTGCTTGATCTTGTCTTTTCTTGTACTATCGGTTGTTTCCTATTTAGTTGTGCTGTATTCACTTAACTTGGTTTTGTAATACATTATTTTTGGTATGCTTAGTTGATTACATTGGATACTTCATTTTTACATTTCACTTAATGCTTATATTTTGTAGATGTCTTATTTTAACTTAACTTAAAGTAATTCTTAGACACATATGTTAGAGATTCATTGTCCTTTTAATTTTTTGGGGATGTATTTGTTAAAAAATTGATAGAATCAATTTTT
The DNA here is from genome assembly GCA_024509875.1 of Oreohelix idahoensis. Taxonomy (NCBI): domain Eukaryota; kingdom Metazoa; phylum Mollusca; class Gastropoda; order Stylommatophora; family Oreohelicidae; genus Oreohelix; species Oreohelix idahoensis. The sequence continues at coordinate 465,922 of JAMPIV010002303.1, forward strand.
TTCTCTGGGGGTGAGGTAAGATGTAACGAACAGTTTTAGTGTAAGGGGAAGTAAACTGGAGTATGTTAGTAGTTGAAATAGATTTTGAGTTATAGCACTTAGTTGCTTGTTAGCTATCGAATTATTTAGAGAGTATCTCGTGATAGTTTCGAGAGACAGATTACAGACAGCGTGAAAAGCGCTGATATATTTATTCTGTAATGTTTGAGCGGAGTGAGAATAGCTCGCGGCTAGGAGCAGATGATTGATTGACTGAGTTGTGTTGACCGTGAGGAAGTCTCGTGTCTGCTTTTGAGCGGGACGAGTGTGTTATCTAGGGAGAGTGTTCCGGGCGTTTTGACCGGGTAGGAAGACAGTGTTTTTGGGAAGTGTGAAATGCCTGTACAGTGCTGAATTTAAAATGTCGACGGATTTTTCGCTGTGGGTACAGCGTAGTATGAAACTGCAGTTTTGATTATTGTGGAAATGTTTATAACTGCAGTGTGCAGTCTTTAAAGGCCATTATCTCCTGTGTGAGGAGTCTTGATTAATAAGAGTACTTTAGGCCATGAATCATTAGCTCCTGTGAGAGGATTGTTATTGAGGATTCTTTATAGCGCTGAGTTTAATAAGAGTACTTTAGGCCATGAATCATGATATCATTGTAGCTGCCGAGTGCGCAGTTATTATGTGGTACTTTATATCTTGTGTTGTGCTGTGAACGGTATTCTATGTGTATTTCATCAATGTGTTGTGACGTGAATAAACCCATATGAAATGTCATCAGTCGTTTACAACCATCCATGACTCTTGTGTACGTACCTGTGGTGTAAACGACTAAACCAACACACGCACTTAATATTACAAGTGTGACAGGGAACTTAACACGTATTTAGAAATAGCCCCGGAGTGGGCGTGGTCTATCTGTATCGAGAACTTGTGCATCGCTTACCAGTAGACTTCTACAGTGTTTGCCTGTGTGGCGTATATGTATGTATCAAATGTAGACATTACCAGATCCACAACACAGCAGCAACGTTAGCAGATAATCAATAAGACACCCTTACCGTACCATACACCAATCCTTTGTATCAGTTTCAGTGACAGCCATGATTGACTTTCACGTGCTTGACGGAGGTACAACAGTAATGACCTCCCGGATTTTCCTATTATCTTTAGGGGGGTGTAACAACTGTGTTATAGTCAGATAGGAGCTTTTTAGTGTAGGAGATTAGGACAATGAAAATAGGTGACATGACTTCCATTTGTAGAGTATATAAATAGAAAAGGAAAGCTTTTTTCTAGCTCTAATATACGATTTATATATTGTTTCAAGACTTGAAATCTTTTATATTTGGACACACGCCCTAATATAACCGACTAGGTTGCCAAAACGAGGCAACATTTTATTTAAAAAAAAAAAAAAAGTCTAGCTCTCTTCCTTATCCAGTTTACAGTTATGTAGGCTCTCGTTAATTAAAAAGAAAAGTGTCGAACTCGACCTTCCACGTGCTAGTATTGAAACACGAAGGCCACGTCGGGGAAGGCCAATGACAGTGAGTATAGAGTAGTGAATCGAAGAACGCCACGATAGAACAATGATCGTGTTTTGGGGGAAAATCTACATTCTCTGGTAGAGCACCAGTACTTATAAAATAACCCAAATTAGTGTGAGAACAAGGCTGTACCCTTACCTGTTTAACATTTATGCCGAGAATATCACGAGAAACGTAAGAGATGACCAAGAACGCACAGAGTTTGACCCATTTAACATCAGCGGGTACCAGATCCCGGACATCAGATATGCTGACGACACAGGCCTCCTATCGACCAACTCAGAAGGACTTGAACAATTAATTATGTCAACTAAAAAAAGAAAAAAAACAGCGAGGCCCAAAATCTAAACACCAAGAAGACCAAAGTATTGACAACAGACAAAGTAAAGACCAAACCAGAAACTGAAATGGATAACGAAGAACTTGTAGGTGTTAATGAATTCGAATACTTAGGATCAACAGCTCTGGTGACTGTGCAGTAGAAATTAAAAGATTTGCAATTGCCTCACATAAACTAATAGAGATGAAAAACCTATGGCACGGCACAAGCAAAGAAAATAATTTACAACTGATCGGAGCATGTATATTCCCAGTAGCAACATACGGCTGTGAGACTTGGACACTCAATAAAACAGTTGCAAAAGAAGTTACATCATTCGAGATGAAATGCTACAGAAGGATGTTGAGAATACCCTGGACATAAAAAAGACCAACAGAGAAGTACTGCACTCACTAAACGTAGAGGAAAATTGGCTCTTAAATACCTTTGCAATAAGGAAGCTGAAATTGTTCGGTCATAATATGACTCATATAAAAAGACATAATAGTCTGGAAAAATTAGTGATGGAAGGCATGGTCCCTCGAAAAAGGGGAAGGGGTCGACCTAGACGATGGTGGACCCAGGACATCACAGAGAGTCTGAACTTGTCTTTGGCTGATGCAGGTCGATTTGCCCAGAATCGTGATGCTTTCAGAGCAGCTGTTATGGAGACAACGTTCTGGAAAGAATTTCAGAGAGAACTAAATAAATCTTGGGACTTTGTAGAAAACTAACATTTCCATGGCCCATCCATCCAATGTCAATGTGTTTGATGAATATGTATATGGCTGGATATTGTCATGATAATTTTGTATACGATGGACAGATTGCTTCGTTATATTTTCTTCCTCTTGTACTTATGTTTCGTTAATTAAACCATGAAACAAAATTAACCATGTGTTGGAGTAACGTACTATTAATTTGACCTGTGCGCACGTTTGTCAGTATTCATCAAGTTCTGAGATGATAGAGAGTACACCTGCATTTTTGAATGATACAACACGAAATAAAAGCTGCTTCATATGGACAAAAAGAATGCACATCAGGAAGTAAGATAGAGAAACCTGTGTCCACTATACAAAACAAAAACACAGCACACTGCAACATCTATTTAACCAGATCAATACACTTTTTTAAAATGACTAGCTTATCAGTAGATGTAAAGATGTTTTCATTTCGCCTTGCATACCGGTATTCACGCTGTTTAGGCACCTAAATTTTTCTGCCACGTATGCCAGTTTGGTACACTAAAGTTCACTGCTGAGATTTTCACAAAATGTAACGTTTCCTTCTGACTGAAAAAAAAATTTCACTTTGTTCCTTAGTTTAAACACCTGAGCTAACACTTTTCCCCTTGATAACCATCTCACTTCTGCGTGTAAATTTATACATTCATATTGCGAATCTATAGCTTTACAAGGCTGTTTAAAGAGTTGAAGCCTTGACTTCACAAAACTGATCACTAGGACAGCCTGGTCTAATACAGATTTTAATTCTTTCCACAGTGTCTTTTCAACAAGGGCTTCCCTATGCAGAAAGCAGCGTGTAGAAATCATGTTATGACTTTGCTCTGTTACAAGTGTGACAAAACCTCTGATAGACCCCATCATGGGTAGAGCACCATTTGCGGCATAAAAATTGGTTTATGATTTCATTTCTGTGGACAAAGCGAACAAATGCTAACAGTTGTGCTTCGCCACTTATGTCTGTAAATTTGTCAACTTGTAGCGCAAAGTCTGATTTTTTAAGCTCTGTTGAAACATGTTCCTCAATGTTAGAAGACATCTCGATTATTCTTCTTCTAATCGTATCATTAGACAATGGAATTTTGGTAATTTCATTTTCTGCTTCACTACCAAACATTGTTCTAACAATTGAATGGCATGCAGGCAAAATAAGTGACTCAGCTGTAGTATATAATTTCATTTGTTGTGCAATGATTTTGCCTACATGATAAGAAACTGCTTGAACTTTATCAGATAATTTAACTCTTTGTTCAAAATAGCATACTTGTTTTGTTTGTTGTTCAACTAACCTTTTGAAATAATTCAAATCTTTATTCCCGAAATGTGCATGTTTAGTGTTCAAATGTTTTCACTTTACTTGGAACCATGGCTTCGTTGGAAAGTTTGTCATCGCACACAACACATAATGGCTGAGGACAATCTTTCTCTTCTGACAAAGAAATCCCAGACTTAAATAACTGTCCATGTTCTGTCTGCGAACTTTAGATTTAGAAATCTTACTCGGCGTTGATGTGACCCTGTCCAAACTGATGTTTTCATTACTGCAAATGCCATGCTGTCATTAATATTTTCTTTGACACGTTTTCTTGTAATAAATTTATCCGTTTCAGTTAGGGTATCTACTTTTGATAAAGGTTTAAAAAGGCAAATCGAATGTATTAAATATTTTACAGTTTTACAAATCAAACACAAGCAAGGAACAACACGCTGATCACTGTGTTAATTATAAAATGATACAACACAGATTGTACACGCATGCGCAAATTGTCAATTTCCTCTACCATACAGATCTTTCTGATATGAAATTTAATTAGGTCCAAGTGGAATTACTATGCTTCGTCCATGGCCTTTGAACATTGTTTATGCGCCTCTTACATTTTTGTAATATCATTAAATGTTGAAGTATATTTTTGTTGAAAGCAGTTAATAGCTCAAATTACTATTGAACGAATTCAAGCTGTAAGATCAGTTTTATATTACATGATCACTAAAAATATACTAAATGTAGTAAATTTACAAAATTGTTGCGGTACACCACTTGAGAAACACTGGTCTACTATCAAAAGTTCGCCCTATTGTATGGCGAACATGGAAAACAACAAAAACAACAACCAAGTAGCTACAGACTTCCATAAATGGGTGCTTGCATAGAATAAAATGTCCTCAGAAGAGACCCTGAGGCCATCACAAGAACAGCTAAGCTACGGACCCCTGACGGAAAACGAAAGAGAGGCCAACCAAAAACAACTTGGTGGAGGCTGAGATGCAAAGAATGAACCAGAGTTGGGGCACTGTACGAAGGATGGCCGCCGACCGAGCAAAGTGGAATCAATTTGTTGTTGCCCTACAAGATGCCACCAGGCGTGATGGCCACTGACTGCATTGACGGTCAGCGGCTAAGGATCAAAGAAGAAGCATAGAATAGAAGGGTTGAATTGGTATGACAAGATCACTAATGTGGAACTGATGACAAGAACCAGACAAATGGTATGACAAGATCACTAATGGTGGAACTGATGACAAGAACCAGACAAGTGGTATGACAAGATCACTAATGGTGGAACTGATGACAAGAACCAGACAAGTGGTATGACAAGATCACTAATGTGGAACTGATGACAAGAACCAGACAAGTGGTATGACAAGATCACTAATGGTGGAGCTGATGACAAGAACCAGATAAGTAGTATGACAAGATCACTAATGGTGGAACTGATGACAAGAACCAGACAAGTGGTATGACAAGATCACTAATGGTGGAACTGATGACAAGAACCAGACAATCAGCAGTTGAACAACAGATGAGAACAAGACGCTGAAAATGAATTAGACACAATGAAGAAATCTGGTGATAGCATTGTCACACATGACAGTCCTGGTTCTGGAATCCCCAGAAAGAGAGAGGTAGCGTGAGACCAAGAAACATATGGAGAAGACAACTGGAGACAGACATGAAGGGGATAAATAAGACATAGAAAAACTGATCAGACAGAATGGCTTGTCATAAGTTTGTTGAAGGACAGTGCTCCTTTAGGAGCTGTAGTGTGATGAATGAATGATGAAAGTATGGTGCTGCATTTTGTCAGATATATTTACTTGTTTTATTTTTTTTAAATACTATTTATTTGAGTGTCCGATTGACAGAGTGGTTACAGCGCTGGTCTCTCGCAGCAAAGGCGCTGGGTTCAAATCATGGTACGAACACACTCCAGTCTACCCAGCTGTAAATGAGTACCTGATTCTGCTCTTTGAGTTAGGGATAGAAAAGGTGAGAAGGAAGGAAACTGGTCACCACCAGCTGGACATAGTTTGGTGAAGTCTCTAACACTTCACTCACCTACGGCAGTATCTGCTATAGAACTACCTTCTGCTATTGATTTTCTGAGACATTATTTTACACATGAACAAATACAGACACACATACACTGTACAGCAGTTTACACATGAACAAGCACAGTCACACTTACACTATGTACTGCTTCGATATTTATTAATTCCTGACACTGACATCTTAATACAGAAAGACAATTTTGACATTTCACACCTTTTAGTGATACATTAACAAACTATAAGTCATCATTAAAAAATAATGTATTAACTATGGTCAATTGGACGGAGTAGTTTGTATGTGATGTTTTTTTTTACATATTGCGCTATTTTACACCTTAATATAACTCACCTTATTTGATAAGATCTCAATTACTCACTCAATCTCTCTAATGCATGCACACATACATCCACCAAACAAGACATTCATATTTCCTCCATCAGCCAGAACACACCCACCAAACAAGACACTCATATTTCCTCTATCAGCCAGAACACATCCACCAAACAAGACATTCATATTTCCTCCATCAGTCAGAACACACCCACAAAACAAGACATTCATATTTCCTCCATCAACCAGAACACATCCACCAAACAAGACATTCATATTTCCTCCATCAGTAAGAACACACCCACCAAACAAGACATTCATATTTCCTCCATCAGTCAGAACACACCCACCCAAGAAGACTTTCATATTTCCTCCATCAGTCAGAACACACCCACCAAACAAGACATTCATATTTCCTCCATCAGCCAGAACACACCCACCAAACAAGACATTCATATTTCTACCATCAGTCAGAACACACCCATCAAACAAGACATTTCCTCCATCAGTCAGAACACATCCACCAAACAAGACATTCATATTTCCTTCATCAGCCAGAACACACCCACCAAACAAGACATTCATATTTCCTCTATCAGCCAGAACATACCCACCAAACTTGACATTCATATTTCCTCCATCATCCAGAACACACAGACCAAAAAAACATTCATATTTCCTCCATCAGCCAGAGCACACCCACCAAACAAGACATTCATATTTCCTCCATCAGCCAGAACATACCCACCAAACAAGATATTCATATTTCCTCCATCAGTCAGAACACATCCACCAAACAAGACATTCATATTGCCTCCATCAGTCAGAACACATTTACCAAACAAGACATTCATATTTCCTCCATCAGTCAGAACACATCCACCAAACAAGATATTCATATTTCCTCCATCAGTCAGAACACATCCACCGAACAAGACATTCATATTTCCTCCATCAGTCAGAAAACATCCACCAAACAAGACAATCATATTTCCTCCATCAGTCAGAACACACCCACTAAACAAGACATTCATATTTCCTCCATCAGTCAGAATGCATCCACCAAAAAAACATTCATATTTCCTCCATCAGTCAGAACACATCCGCCAAACAAGACATTCATATTTCCTCCATCAGTCAGAACACATCCACCAAACAAGACATTCATATTTCCTCCATCAGCCAGAACACATCCACCAAACAAGACATTCATATTTCCTCCATCAGTTTCAACACACCCACCAAACAAGACATTCATATTTCCTCCATCAGCCAGAACACACCCACCAAACAAGACATTCATGTTTCCTCCATCAGTTTCAACACACCCACCAAACAAGACATTCATATTTCCTCCATCAGTCAGAACACACCCACCAAACAAGACATTCATATTTCCTCCATCAGTCAGAACACATCCACCAAACAAGACATTCATATTTCCTCCATCAGCCAGAACACATCCACCAAACAAGACATTCATATTTCCTCCATCAGTCAGAACACACCCACCAAACAAGACATTCATATTTCCTCCATCAGCCAGAACACACCCACCAAACTTGACATTCATATTTCCTCCATCAGTCAGAACACATCCACCAAACAAGACATTCATATTTCCTCCATCAGTCAGAACACATCCACCAAACAAGACATTCATATTTCCTCCATCAGTCAGAACACACCCACCAAACAAGACATTCATATTTCCTCCATCAGTCAGAACACACCCACCCAAGAAGACTTTCATATTTCCTCCATCAGTCAGAACACACCCACCAAACAAGACATTCATATTTCCTCCATCAGTCAGAACACATCCACCAAACAAGACATTCATATTTCCTCCATCAGTCAGAACACACCCACCAAAGAAGACTTTCATATTTCCTCCATCAGTCAGAACACACCCACCAAACAAGACATTCATATTTCCTCCATCAGTCAGAACACACCCACCAAACTTGATATTCATATTTCCACCATCAGTCAGAACACACCCACCAAACAAGACAGTCATATTTCCTCCATCAGTCAGAACACACCCACCAAAGAAGACTTTCATATTTCCTCCATCAGTCAGAACACTCCCACCAAACAAGACATTCATATTTCCTCCATCAGCCAGAGCACACCCACCAAACAAGACATTCATATTTCCTCCATCAGTCAGAACACACCCACCAAACAAGACATTCATATTTCCTCCATCAGTCAGAACACACCCACCAAACAAGACATTCATATTTCTTCTATCAGTCTGAACACACCCACCAAACAAGACATTCATATTTCCTCCACCAGTCAGAACACACCCACCAAACAAGACATTCATATTTCCTCCATCAGTCAGAACACACCCACCAAACTTGACATTCATATTTCCTCCATCAGCCAGAACACATCCACCAAACAAGACATTCATATTTCCTCCATCAGTCAGAACACACCCACCAAACAAGACATTCATATTTCCTCCATCAGTCAGAACACACCCACCAAACTTGACATTCATATTTCCTCCATCAGTCAGAACACATTCACCAAACAAGACATTCATATTTCCCCCATCAGTCAGAACACATCCACCAAACAAGACATTCATATTTCCTCCATCAGTCAGAACACATCCACCAAACAAGACATTCATATTTCCTCCATCAGTCAGAACACATCCACCAAACAAGACATTCATATTTCCTCCATCAGCCAGAACACATCCACCAAACAAGACATTCATATTTCCTCCATCAGTCAGAACACACCCACCAAACAAGACATTCATATTTCCTCCATCAGCCAGAACACACCCACCAAACTTGACATTCATATTTCCTCCATCAGTCAGAACACATCCACCAAACAAGACATTCATATTTCCTCCATCAGCCAGAACACATCCACCAAACAAGACATTCATATTTCCTCCATCAGTCAGAACACATCCACCAAACAAGACATTCATATTTCCTCCATCAGCCAGAACACACCCACCAAACAAGACATTCATATTTCCTCCATCAGCCAGAACACATCCAACAAACAAAACATTCATATTTCCTCCATCAGTCAGAACACACCCACCAAACAAGACATTCATATTTCCTCCATCAGTCAGAACACACCAACCACACAAGACATTCATATTTCCTCCATCAGCCAGAACACATCCACTAAACAAGACATTCATATTTCCTCCATCACTCAGAACACATCCACCAAACAAGACATTCATATTTCCTCCATCAGCCAGAACACATCCACCCTCATTATCATGTTCCTTGTTTGCTCCCAATGGAACCTTGAACCACCACAGCAGCTGGTCCCCTTGCAGGAAGCTCACACAAAACATTGACCTGCTCTTGCAGCAGTGGTTTTTGAATCAAATTTTTGTGCATGATGAGGTTGCCAGGTCCATGAGGTTGCCAGGTCCAGCCTTAGTTGATATTTATTTTTAAAACTGTTGATATGATTTCTACAGAAAACTGATGATTGTGCAATTATGTAAAACATGCAAAATTGTGAAATGAATCAATTAAAACATATTGTATAAAATCCTGAGCCACTAAGTGTTTACTTAAAAGCATTATTTGTTCTCCTGTGTCATGGGGACTGATTTTTTAAGAAATCCTTAACGAAATGGGACACTGCTTACAAGAGTGTCAGACTGGCAAGCTGGCCTGCCTCTTGCAGCAGAGTTAGTGGGTTCTGGGTTCAAAACATAGCAGTGTCATGCTCAAGTCTACTGAGCTGTAAATGGATACCTGGCTCTGCTCTGAGTTAGGGACAGCAAAGGCAACGAAGATGGAAATAGGTGACCCCTACATCGTAAAGCTGGACCTAGTATAGTAAAGTCTATAACACTTCACTCCCCTATGGTAGTATCTGCTATAGGACTGCCTTTACCTTGATGCTTAATTTTGTTGCATTAGTGAAAGTTAAACAGCCACAAAATATTTCATTTTAATTTGCATACTAGACACAGTTTAATCTGTGCTATTATGGTCCTGTTAACCTGACACTAGCTACAGGGTTAAAAACACACAGCTGTGTACAGTAGATGTATCTCAGCATAAATTTAAGAATACCAAGGTTTGAAATAAAATGTCTCATTGGTAATTGTTACGTGCAGTCTTTGATATCTTACAATATAATACATTTGTATGCTTGTTATGTTCGCAAATATTTTGTAAACAAAATAGATACTTTTTAGTGCTTAAGGAAAAGTCATTATTGAGTTACTTCCCTTGAAAGGAGTGTCGTTACTTTCAATCGAACTCCGCGGATGAATCCAGTTTTACTGCGATTTATTCTTTGTTTGGGTAGAAATAGGTTGTTCTTGCTTCAGTGTATCTATGGCCTGAATTTATGTGTATTGTTTGTCTGGGTAGGACGAGTCTGTCTTATATCTGTATATCTTTACATATCTAAGTCGAACTATATGGTCTTTTGTCGTTAGAAAGGTCAAAGGGCTGTTCGGCGGATGTGTCGCTAGAGAGGTGTGATTTGGCTTCGCCCTGATGATGGGCTGTGATTTTTGTGTAGTGGCTTGTCGCCGGTAAAAGTGATCTCAGTATTTATGGGGAAAGTGATAGTCGTCTAGACCTATCGTGTATGCTTTACCCCAGTGTTTATTCTTATTGCCAAGGAATGGCAGAATCATATTTCTGATACCAAGGTAACAAAAGATTCTCCTTATGAACTCTGGCTAAGCCACCGTTTCTCGATAGACACGATTTGTACGTCTGAGGAAATATTTATCTAGATGAAAACGACATTCATTCCTAGCAGCACTATATCTTGTATGATGAAGTCAATTGTATCATAATAGAATCTACAGAGCAATGAGAACATTTAATGAATGACTAACTTTAATACAGATTCTTTATCTGTATCCAAACGTGAGTGACAGCTCACGAGAGAAGCCATCTTGTATCCAAATATTTTGTGACTTTCAAGAAGAGAAAGGGATACCCCGTATTATCGCTTGATGAGTCCAGAGATCACTGCTACACATGAGAACCCATTACTAGCGGTTCAATATGATTATATGGAAAATATGTGCTGAACATTATTGTAAGGAATCTTCACTAGACGAGGTTAGATCTAGAAGCCATCTTGACTGTTGTTTATAATCTGACGTGCTTTGTCAGTAAACTCAGATGATATATATATATGGGCAATACTGAGTGCTTGTCTACTGACAGTCCATTATGCTATTATTCTACATGAGTGCCCATGTATCATTGCAAGACCATTTATCCACTGTACTATGATGTATTATGCCAACCTGTGATTTGTCACTATTCGTGCTGTCGAGTGTGTACGTCCAATTAAACTGTAGCAAAGGTACACAGTCGTTGGTGTCGATGACTTCCAGCCATACATGAGTGTGAGAAAAAGACCATTTGTCAACACCACGAACTCTTCTTATCATTCGCATATTATACTCACAATCTATGTCTACACACCACTGCGTAGGTCGAGTTGACATTCCATACTCAAACCACAAGCAACACAACAACACAGCATGTAGCTCTGGTGATGTTCTAGTGAGCTTATATTTATCAACTGATGATGAGCAAAGAAAATAGAGTTATCAACTAGAGGACTTTATCAACTGGTGGACCAGCTTTCTGGGTTTGACCTCGCAGAAGTTAAGAAGTCAACAGACTACCGATACCAGACCGTTTCCTGTGGCTGATACGACACACTTGCAGTATTAGTTTGCTCTTTGTCAACACTTCGTCACGTGACCTGTCAAGTGAATGCAGTATGTAGGTCAGCGTTGTTGACATTTTTACATTAGACATTACAGAGTTTCACAGAACAGTTGGATCAATTCTTGTCAATATTAACAGGAAGACAGTATTATTGAACTAAGAAGTCCTATTTTCATCGATGGATCTTCTTGTTTTCTATATATGAACTTTAATATTTAAGGCCAGAATTTGTAATTCAATAAAGTGGCAGTTTATTTATTTTTACAAGAATAACTTTGCCATTACTGTAAAACTGAGCCTATTTTGCAACACATACTATCATACACATAATTTATATATTTATGTTTACATGTTATTTGTTTGTATAATATATTAGTTTATATGTCAGCGGGTTGTGTTTAGGTTGGGCGGTGTCCTCACAACAGAATATCCCACGTCATAGAGGGTCCGTTGTGGGCGTTTTCTTTAGGTGCAATTTCCTTAATTGGAAATTTGCTTGCAACAACTAGTTGCTATTTGTGTTAGCTGTGAAGACTGTAATTATTGTTATTTTTGTAATATTTCTTTGTTCTTTAGTTTTGTTTTGAATTGTTTGTAGTTTGTTGGTCTACCCTTTTCTATCTTTCAGTTCTATTCACAATTTATATTCATATACTGTGACGTCATTTGTGTTGTTATTCCTTGCAGATTCAGTGATTACTTTCATTGATTTCCCTATTTGATTTATTTGATTTCTGCAAACGTTTTCGTATTGTCAGTCTTATTTGTACTTTATGTATTCTGTTGGTTGACATATGTTTTATATAGGTATATTTCATAAGACACTATTGCTTGTGCACTGCACTTGGATTATGGTATAAACCAGTACTTGATTATTATTACTGTTATACAAGACCTTATTAAGGCTTGTGACCCACAGATATTGGGATAGTGTGCTGATTAATCAAGTCATTAAGAACTTGTGGTATTATTATTATTTCAGGTGATTAGTATTATTGTTAGACATCATGTCTACATTAGAATACTTCATTATACAAGGGAAAGCCCTTGATAAGACTGGTCAACAATTAGAAGAATGGGCAGTTGCTCAATATGAAAAAGCTGCTGCTGAAGAGAGAAAAGCGGCTGCAGAAGAGAGAAAAGCTCTGGCTGAAGAGAAAAGATTAGAAAAAGAAGCTGATGCTGCTGCTGAACTAAAGAAATTGCAGATGCAGGTGGAGGAAAGGAGATTTGAAGCTGAACAAAAAAAATTAGAAAGAGAAGCTGCTGCTGAACAAAAAAGATTAGACAGTGAAGCTGAACAAAAAAGATTAGACAGGGAAGCTGAACTAAAAAGATTAGACAGAGAAGCTGAAGAAAAAAAAGCAATAAGAGAACATGAATTTGAGTTAGAGAAATTGAGATTGACAAGTATGAGTAATGTTAATCAGGCATCTAGTGGTAATGGTAAACCTTCTACTTACAAGGTTAAGGTTCCACCGTTCAATCAGTCCAGTGATGATATTACATTCTGGCTGGATAGATTTGAACGTTCTTGTCGTACACATAATGTGGATAAATCACAATATGCTAACCAATTAGCAGAAAACTTGAAAGGTGAATCTCTGACTAGGTTATGCCTTGTAGGAGAAGCAGATAAGAATAATTATGATGTCATTAGGGCGGCTTTGATAAAAAAATACCAGCTAAGTGAGGAAGGCTATCGCCTTTTGTTTAAGACGATGGTGCCTGAGACAGGTGTAGAATTCTCAGAATTCATTGCAAAGGCACGTCTCACAGTTGATCGTTGGATTGAGCTTTCCAAAACAGAAAAAACGTATGAAGGACTTATGGATTTGTTGCTCAGAGATAAGATTATGTCATGTGTTAACAAACCATTCTTTGAATTTATACATGAGCGTAAACCCAAATCTCTAAAGGAAATGGAAGAATATTGTTCCCAATATGTCACTGCACACCCCGACGTGACTTTTGGCAACACTAAGATTAAGGAGAGTATGCCAGTTGCTTCAGCAACACCATACAATCCCAATTATTCACACAGATTTCAGGGACCTCAAAACAGATTTGATAAAAAAGGTAACCATAATAGTTATCAAAACCAAGGTAACCAATCATTTCAGGGTTCTTCTTCAAAGAACTGGAGACGAGCTGATAGCTCTCGACACAGGGGTGGTCACAATTATAGTAATTTCCATAGAGGAAGTAATTATAGAAACTATCCGAGGTATCCGTCTTGGAGTCAACAAGATCGCAATTACAGAGATACTCATTATAATGAATATGATAATGGTAACCAAGAGAACTATGACTCAAACCCAAATAGGGGTTACAATAGAGGTAACAATAACTACAGAGGTAATAATAACCGAGGTAGATCTCAAAACAGAAGACATAAACCACATTTTCAGGCAAACTCTGCACAACAAGAGTCCCATGAAGCCTATAAACAAAGTAAAGACAATAATGACGCTAATAATATGGCATGTGCCGCTTTTGATTTTGGGAGAGCATCTCAGTGCCCCCAATGCAAAACATTATTTGAGCCAACCACAGTGTCTACTTTAAGCTGCGGCCATCCTCTTCCTGCTCTTCCTGCATCAGTCGCGCATGATGGAAGAGGTTCTCTTGTCTTACATAAGGGTTTAGTAAATAACAATCCAGTCTCCGTGCTATTTGATTCTGGGTGCACCACAATTGGTGTTAGGCAGTCACTCGTAGATCCTTCCCGTGCCACTGGACAAGTAGTCAAATGTGTAACATTTGGCGGCACATTAGAGAAATACTCTACTGCTATCATTAGGATTGCTACTCCTTTCTTTACAGGAGATGTACACGCATGTCTTCTTCCGAATCCGATCGCTGACCTCATCATCGGTCGCATTCATGGAGTCAAAGAATGCACTCCGCAACAAATTTCCGCGTGGGAAAGGCAAAACATGCAGATTGCTAACGCTGTAGTCACTAGAGCTCAGGCTCTTAATATGCCTCAAACTTCATCTACTGAAGATAATGAAGTGCATAACCAAGATGATCCCTTGGTAATTTCTCGTGACTCGTTTATAAAACAGCAAGAAGATGACCCCACTCTGAAGAAATTCTTCATTCTTGCAACTAAAGGTGATCCGAATAAAGACACAAGTCGTAAATCGTGGATTACAAAGAAGAATGGCGTACTTGTACGTATGGTTCAAGACTCCATTACGTCAAGTCATTCTCAAATCCTGGTTCCCAAGAATTTGAGAGTTAAAATTTTGCAGCACGCTCACGACTCTCAGTGTGCTGGACACATGGGTTTTTCCCGTACTAAGTCAAGAGTCCTTGCGGCTTTCTTTTGGCCATTGGTAAACAAGGACATACGGATTTATTGTCGATCTTGTAAAGTATGTCAGGAAGTTAAATCCAAAGGTCCACGGCATGCTGCACCCATTCAGGCGGCGGACATTCCTATTCGGCCGTTTCAAAAAAATGGCCATAGACATTATTGGTCCATTTAAGATCAAGTCTGCCAGAGGACATCAGTTTATCTTGACGTGTGTTGATATGTGCACACGTTGGCCAGAGGCTATTCCTCTGAAGAGCATTACTACTGCTGATATTGCAGATGCTCTTTGGCTTATATTTTCTCGTCTGGGGTTCCCCGGAGAGATATTGTCAGACCATGGCACCCAACTAATATCAGATACCATGTCTCAAGTAATGTCTACTCTGCAGATAGATAGATCTTTAAGTAGTATCTATCATCCAATGTCAAATGGGATGGTCGAACGCCTTAATAGAACACTTAAAAACTTACTAGGGAAGATAACTGAGGATCATCCTCAAGACTGGGACAGAGTTTTACCTGCGGCCCTCTTCGCTTACAGAGAGGTCCCCAATGAACATACAGGATTTTCCCCCTTTGAACTCGTCTTTGGCGCGCGTCCGCGTGGCCCTATGTCGTTGCTTCATGATCTCATAACAGCTGACAATATTGACGATGACACAAAGTCATCCTACGAATATGTCATCGCGTTGAGACAAAAGATTATCGAAGCATGCAAATTAGCAACTTCTTCTTCTGAATTTGCGAAACAGAAGGCAAGGCAATTTGCCAATAAGAAGAGATGCTTACGACAACTTTGTCCTGGGGACAAAGCATTTGTATTACTACCTTGTAGGGAAAACAGACTACTTATTTCTTGGAAAGGTCCGTACGATATAATATCGAAAATTTCCGATGTCGACTATATTGTCGATATTGATGGGAAGCATAAAACCTTCCACATCAATATGCTTACTGAATTCCATGAATGTCCGGATTATTTGCAACCCATTTTCCAAGCAACGGACAATTCTCCAGTACAACATGGTCATTACTCATCACTGTCCGTGATACAGGATGAGGAAACAAGTTTTTCAGATGTAAATCTTCCTCTTCCAATGATCCCACTTCATTCTAGTGAATCATGGAAGAACGTTACTGTCTCTCCTGATTTGTCTCTAGGAGAACAGCGACAAGTTTCAACTATGTTGCAAACATTTCAGGATGTACTCACTGATATCCCTGGACAAACTCATGTCATTGAACATGACATTGTTCTAACTGACCATACTCCTATTAGGGTTAGACCTTATCCTATACCTATACATTTTCAAGCACAAGTCGAGAAAGAGTTGGATGAGATGATAGATTTGAAAATAATCGAACCATCCACCTCTGCATATTCTTCGCCGATGGTTATTGTTCGGAAAAAAGACAATAACATACGTCTTTGCGTCGACTATCGCAAATTGAATCAAGTAACGAAGTTCGATGCCGAACCTATGCCTTTACTGGAAGAGCTACTTACTCGACTCTCCAAATCTCATTTTTTCACTAAACTTGATTTGTCTAAAGGATATTGGCAAGTTCCTTTATCTGAACGCGCCAAACCTCTCACGGCTTTTTCAACACCTAGAGGTTTGTTCCAATGGAATTTTATGCCTTTCGGTCTTATGAACGCACCAGCTACATTCGTACGCATGATGCGCCGAATCCTATCTTATCGGTCAGATGTCATTGCATATCTAGACGACATCTGTCTTTTCAGCGATACTTGGGAAGATCACTATTCAGGGTTAGATGAATTGCTGTCTACTTTGCGCGAGCACAACCTGACAGCGAAACCCTCTAAAGCCTATATTGGTTTTAGCGAAATTTCTTTCCTAGGCCACCGAGTTGGTCATGGTTTCCTAAAGACAGAGGACCATAATACTAGTAAGATACTTAACATCTCTATCCCTAAGACTAAAAAACAGGTGAGAAGTCTGTTAGGTCTTATTCAATTTTATGGCAGATTCATTCAGAATCTATCCTCTATCATGGCACCTCTTTCTACACTTTTAAAGAAAGGTTCGCCTAATATGGTCCACTGGTCTCAGGAATGCCAATGCTCTTTGGATAAGATTAAAACATTGTTTTCAACACCACCTATTTTAGTGTTACCTACTAAAGATAAGACATTTGTTCTTCATAGTGATGCTTCATCCACTGGGATTGGAGCGGCACTAATGCAAGAGTACTCTGGAACTCTGCATCCTGTAATGTATATTTCCAGAAAACTTAATGCGGCAGAAAGGAATTATTCGGTTTTAGACCGTGAGCTATTAGCTATGGTTTGGTCGATCCTCAAACTACAGAGATTCCTTCTAGGCGCACATTTCATAGTAGAAACCGACCAAAAAGCTCTTACTGCTATACAGAGTAAGAATTTGAAGAGCTCGAGGTCTACTCGATATGCAATTGCTCTTCAACCTTTTCATTTCTCTGTGCGAGCTATTCGTGGATCAGATAATGTGATGGCAGACATTCTGTCAAGATGCCCACATGATTCCACATAACTATTAGGTCTTAGACTTCTTGATATGTCTAGTTTATAATAGTTCCTTTCTATATCAAGATAGATACACATTTGTAATTTAATAATATAATGATTGTATCACTACTTAGCGGTTCATTGATGTTTATTCACCGCTGTGCTTTGATGACTTTTCTTCATAAATCATAAATTTAAGATATCTTATACGAAATTATGGTATGAAATTTTTTAGGCATTGTGTAATTGCCAGAATTGTATTATACTTTGATGACACCTTCCTGGAAAAATTTACTTGTAGAGAAATAATTTCTCTCAGTTTATGAGATACATTCTCACCAGTCGCTCCATAAGTCGACTTAGCCTCATATTAGGCGTTATATTTATTCCTGATATTTTCATCTGCGCATTATTCATGCGTTGTGAGCCTATTGTACATTGCTCCTAGATGTATTTCAAAAAAAAAAAATGTTCCATTTTTTTTTTTTCCCAGGAGGTGTGGTAAGACTGTTACGTGCAGTCTTTGATATCTTACAATATAATACATTTGTATGCTTGTTATGTTCGCAAATATTTTGTAAACAAAATAGATACTTTTTAGTGCTTAAGGAAAAGTCATTATTGAGTTACTTCCCTTGAAAGGAGTGTCGTTACTTTCAATCGAACTCCGCGGATGAATCCAGTTTTACTGCGATTTATTCTTTGTTTGGGTAGAAATAGGTTGTTCTTGCTTCAGTGTATCTATGGCCTGAATTTATGTGTATTGTTTGTCTGGGTAGGACGAGTCTGTCTTATATCTGTATATCTTTACATATCTAAGTCGAACTATATGGTCTTTTGTCGTTAGAAAGGTCAAAGGGCTGTTCGGCGGATGTGTCGCTAGAGAGGTGTGATTTGGCTTCGCCCTGATGATGGGCTGTGATTTTTGTGTAGTGGCTTGTCGCCGGTAAAAGTGATCTCAGTATTTATGGGGAAAGTGATAGTCGTCTAGACCTATCGTGTATGCTTTACCCCAGTGTTTATTCTTATTGCCAAGGAATGGCAGAATCATATTTCTGATACCAAGGTAACAAAAGATTCTCCTTATGAACTCTGGCTAAGCCACCGTTTCTCGATAGACACGATTTGTACGTCTGAGGAAATATTTATCTAGATGAAAACGACATTCATTTTCCTAGCAGCACTATATCTTGTATGATGAAGTCAATTGTATCATAATAGAATCTACAGAGCAATGAGAACATTTAATGAATGACTAACTTTAATACAGATTCTTTATCTGTATCCAAACGTGAGTGACAGCTCACGAGAGAAGCCATCTTGTATCCAAATATTTTGTGACTTTCAAGAAGAGAAAGGGATACCCCGTATTATCGCTTGATGAGTCCAGAGATCACTGCTACACATGAGAACCCATTACTAGCGGTTCAATATGATTATATGGAAAATATGTGCTGAACATTATTGTAAGGAATCTTCACTAGACGAGGTTAGGTCTAGAAGCCATCTTGACTGTTGTTTATAATCTGACGTGCTTTGTCAGTAAACTCAGATGATATATATATATGGGCAATACTGAGTGCTTGTCTACTGACAGTCCATTATGCTATTATTCTACATGAGTGCCCATGTATCATTGCAAGACCATTTATCCACTGTACTATGATGTATTATGCCAACCTGTGATTTGTCACTATTCGTGCTGTCGAGTGTGTACGTCCAATTAAACTGTAGCAAAGGTACACAGTCGTTGGTGTCGATGACTTCCAGCCATACATGAGTGTGAGAAAAAGACCATTTGTCAACACCACGAACTCTTCTTATCATTCGCATATTATACTCACAATCTATGTCTACACACCACTGCGTAGGTCGAGTTGACATTCCATACTCAAACCACAAGCAACACAACAACACAGCATGTAGCTCTGGTGATGTTCTAGTGAGCTTATATTTATCAACTGATGATGAGCAAAGAAAATAGAGTTATCAACTAGAGGACTTTATCAGTAATGCCGTACACACAAAGCAAAATAAATTGATAATCCAAGAAAATTAACAAACATAAAAGAAAATAGTTTTAAAAGATATACACAACAACAGTAAGTAATGAATGGAAAAAACACTGATTTTAATTTGTGGTGAAAATTTAGCCACCTACTTTTTTTCCTCTTAACTAAATCTTGTATTCTTTATTATTTCTTTCCTTTTTTTTTTTTTAAATCGCTGGTTTAATAGTCTCTTACTGTCCAACTCTCTGTATAATTATTTATATTTTTGAACTTTTCTAGTGTTTATTATCTATCTCTGTTGTCTTCTATTGTGCGGTTTTCTTAAATAAAACCACTTTTCATATCCTTTTGTATGCCATCATTATACCACATACTCAACATCACATATTTTTGTTATAACAGTGGCTGGTCAACTATTGTTTTATCCTAACATGATATGCCTGTTGCTGTGAACCAAGGGTTCAGGCCAGTCCAGTCTGTATAATCTTAAAGAGGGATGATGTGTTGTTGGTTTTGATTGCCGTCCTGCAGGAGCTCACAACCTGACTTTTGAACTTTCCCACTGAAAAATACAAGGTGTTACAAAATTATGTATTCACAATTTAAAAATTTATATTCCATAAATAACATGTACAATTTTAATTCTCTTTATCACAATTAAAAGCTAAAAGACAGAAAATCTGTTTTCACAATGAAGAAATGTTGTTTTATTTTTTAGATACATGAAAAATGACGGAGAATACTCAATTAAGTTTTGAAGAAAGAAAGACAATTCTAAAATGGTACTGGAAGTTGGTGAGAGGATTCGCTCATGTATTTGTGCTGATGGTGGGAATTTTTAACACTTATACTACATTTATGTTTGGTTTGGTTTTAGGACTATCTTCATTGCACATGGACAACCCAATCAGTGCTCCAATTTCCTCCCTTAGATCACACGAGCAGGATCTCAGCACAGTGCATGAACTCCATTGCACAGGCAAGAATCCCAGTGTGTGTATACAGGAATCAGCTACCAAGACAAGCATGGGAAACTAAGAGCCAGGGATCCAGACCTCCAGGATGACCCAGAGTCCGCTGGGAGGACAACATTAGACAATCTTTGAAGGACTGAGGACTAGAATGGAACCAGGCCAGGAAGAAGACAGCCGATAGGACAGTATGGCACTCTCTCTTCCAAACCTCTACACCTCACGGTAGAAGAGGAAGTACTAAGTAAGTAAGTTAAAGAAGAATGCTTTTGTTTTTTACCATCACATTTTCACTTAATATTTGGTATAATGTTTGAAAATTTAATTCTTATGTCAGGGCCAGCATCACGTCTGTTCCTAGTTGCATAGTAAGAAATCCTTTTTCATATAGGTACGTACTGGCAAATGGAAGAAGCCATCAAAATGCCCTTTTAGCAATGTTGGGGCATTCTTGTATACCATTGCTCCAAAAATCATTTAGGGAAAGAGTATTAAACTTTTGTTTTATTCCTGAGTCTGAAGTCAAATCAATCAAACTCTCATAATCAGGAGCTGATAAGCATGCTGATTTGGCTGCAATTGCAAATGGATTTCATATCCATTTTTCAAAAATAATGTAAGAAAATAAGTTGTTTGCAACTGATTCTACATTTTTTCTTCGTGGAACACCTTTCAATAACTTGAAACCACTAGTTGTTCCACGGATCACAGTTTGAGACACGCTGTTCTACAATGTTCCATTTCAACATTATAAGAACAGATTACTTCTTTTTTTAGCTATGACATACTAAACATATTCCCAGGGGGTCTCTAGTGGGACAAAGAAAGAATAGAACCACTGCTTGCTCTGCGATATCGTCAGACGTGACTAACATTAGGTTGTACATATGGCTGGCAACCTCATCGTGTAAAACAAATTGCCAAATAAACCATTTCAGCAAGAGCATATCAGTGCCTTAGTGCATACTTCCTACAAGGGGAATAGCTGTTCTGGTGGTTGTATTCTCCATCTGGGGCAAAAATGGAACTCATAAAGAATAAAACAATACTAAGCAAATCTAAACGGGTGCTTGCGTAGAATAGAAGGACTGAAATGGTATGACAAAGTCACAAATGTAGAATTGATTACAAGAACCAGACAAGTGCCAGTGGAACAAGAGTTGAGAAGAAGACGCTGGCGATTGATAGGACACTTTAAGGAGACCTGTTGATAGCATTACAAGGCAGTCCTTATTCTGAAATCCACAGTGAAAGACAGGCAGAGGTAGACCAAAAAACATTAGGAGAAGAGAACTGGATACAGAGGTGAAAAGGATGAGAAAAACTTGGAAAGAATGTTGAGCGGATGACACAGGTGAGGAAGACTTGGCATTTGTTTTAAGAAGGCCTATGCTCCTCGGGGAGCTAAAGGGTATTGATTGATTGAAGCATATCTAAAACATGGAGAAAACAAACAACTAAAATTACTACAGATATTCATAAATGGGTACTTGAATAGAATAGAAGGATTGAAATGGAGCGACAAGATCACCAATGTGGAACTGCTGACAAGAACCAGACAAGTGCTAGTGGAATAAGAGATGAGAAGAAGAAGCTGGTGATGGATAGGACACACACTGAGGAAACCTTCTGATAGCAGGAAGAAGTGTTTGTTCTGGAGTCTCCGGGTAAGCAAGATGGGGTAGACCAAAAAACACATGGAGAAGAGAACTGGGGACAGAAGTGAAAATCATGAGCAACACATGGAAATAACTTGAGCTGATGACATGTGACAGGAAGACATGACATGTGACAGGAAGACATGACATGTGACAGGAAGACATGACGTGTGTTTGTTGAAGGCCAATGCTTCTTGGGGACCTAAAGTGGGTTGCCTGATTGAACACTAAACTCACCTCGAAGGCGGCCAGCTTTTTGTATGATCTGGTTGACTTGCTTCAAGCTGATGACCAACTCCTGATGGTTGTTGCATCGAATATTATAGCCAGCAATAAGATCTCGATTTAAGTCATACAGCTCTATGTATCCTTTTCTCATACTTTTCCTGCATAAACATAGAAACAGATCATCAATATAGAAACAGAGCATCAACATAGAAACAGATCAACATAGAAACAGGTCATCAGATAGAAACAATTCATCAACATAGAAACAGATCAACACCACTGAAACAGGTCATCAAGATAGAAACAGATCATCAACATTGAAACAGGTCATCAAGATAGAACCAGATCATCAACAGTGAAACAGGTCATCAAGATAGAAACAGATCATCTACATTGAAACAGGCCATCAACATAGAAACAGATAATCAAGACAGAAATAAGTCATCAACATAGAAACAGATGCTCAATATAGAAACAGGTCCTCAACATGAAAACAGGTCATCAACATAGAAACAGATTCTCAACATAGAAACAGGTCCTCAACTTAAAAAAGGTCATCAACATTGAAACAGGTCATCAACATAGAAACAGGTCAAGATAGAAACAGATTATCAACACAGAAACAGATCATCACTATTAAAACAGGCCATCAACATAGAAACAAATCATCAACGTAGAAACATGTCATCAAGACAGAAATAAGTCATCAACATAGAAACAGGTCCTCAACATAGAAATAGATCATCACTGCCATTTGGAAATGCAACCAAAGAAATAATCTGTTATAAATCCATGGTCAGAAAAAAAAAGATGAATGTCTGAGATTTCTGGCTACTAACCAAGTATGCTTCATAACAAGTAAGAATAATAAGAGTTCTCCATCACTAAGCAAAACCAATATTATTATATGGAAGTGAATCATGTACAATAAATAAACAATTAAAATGGGCACTGGGCATCCAGAAATCTGTTTCACAGAAGAATTTTAAGACCCTCAAAGCTGAAAAGAAGACCAATAAATATATTGTGAAAGAAGTTTAAGTGTAAAGAAAATTATTACAAAGATGAGGACCACTTGTATTGGGCAGGTCTGTTTTGCAAATTTGACAAAATTGTGATCATATGACAAAATGAATATTAATGATAGCAGCCGACTAAGAAATGAAACACACAGGACTGTCTAACATCATAGCTTGAAAGTTACTGTACATCAAAGTTACTGTACATCAAGGTTTCTTAATCTGTGGTTCACGGACCCATGGGGGTCCAAGAATGGATTCTATGGGGTCCATGTACAGAACCTAAAAACATGAATTATATTTTTACAAAAAAGTTTTACTTGGAAAAATTATCATAGATTGTTCCATTTGAAGAAATATATCCTTTTTACATACTGCTTTTGTATTGCAGTATGAAGATATGTAATCTTAACAATTTTCCTTTGAAATAAAATGTTTATACTTGTATGCACAAACTTTAACTATGCAACTATGATCATTGGGCATACAGTGTTGATCTTTAACTACAGCTGCTGAGCTTCTCACTTTTCGCAGCCAATACCAAGATAAAAAAAACTCCTTGGTATTCTAGGCTTTTCCTGTGGCTTTGCTGCCATTCTGAAACATGTTGAGTTGAAGTCATGACCACCAGTTTCTCCAGCTTGGCTTGCATTTAGAGGATCATCACCTCTGGTCCCAAGCTAGGAAGAAGAGCATACAGTGCATTCCTCCGCTATCCAAGGTGGCTCTCCAAATATGCAGAGCTAAAATACTGGGGTCTCCCAAGGAATTGTCACGTCCTACACAGAGCCACTTCTTAGCTCCCCCTGCCTATCATGGGTCCAGTGAGATCCTCCTGCATGCAGCCAGCTAGGTAAAAGCCAGAGTTACTTACTTCTGAGGGCTCAAGTTGGGGATACATGAAACAATTGTCAAAACAAGGTGTAATAACTACCATTTAACTAATAAGTATTATTTTTTAATTTTCTATTGTTTCCAGAACAAAATTTAAAAAACATAATTAAAATCTAATGTTACAAGAGAGACCAAAAACTGCTGCTCGCTATGAAGCCATGTACTAAAGAGGCCAGATGTCATGCTGAGCTGTAATATTAATGGACATAGCAGTGGCAGTATTCTTTTCAGTCATTACTGACTATAGGAATATGTCCCCAAGACAATGTATCGGTCGATGCGAGGTTGGTTTGGTTTGGTTTGGTTTTTAGGATTATCTTCATTGCACACGAAAAACTCATCAGTGCTCTGATCTCCTCCATTAGATCACACAAGGAGAATCTCAGCACAGTGCATGAACTCCATAGCACCGGCGAGAATCTTAAAATGTGTATATAGGAATCACACATTTTATAAATATTTTTGGGTAGGTTTCTAATTTTTAAATTTTGCCAGGGCAGCGGCCTGATAGGCCTACTCTTTACGATTTCCAACTGCCATGGGATTTTTAATGTGCGCAACTTGCACATGGGACGTCCTACTTTTTCACCCTTATCTGAGAAGGCTAGGCATCTGATCTCACTACCCAGGTGACCAGGGGAAGTATGACCTTATTAATACTTCCCCCGGTCTCCTGGGTAGGATGACCTTATTAG
The DNA here is from genome assembly GCA_024509875.1 of Oreohelix idahoensis. Taxonomy (NCBI): domain Eukaryota; kingdom Metazoa; phylum Mollusca; class Gastropoda; order Stylommatophora; family Oreohelicidae; genus Oreohelix; species Oreohelix idahoensis. Next base: position 491,223 of record JAMPIV010002303.1, read on the forward strand.
GACCACGGGTTCTGAAAAAAAAATTTCCATAAATTATATTCCCTCAACTGGGATTTGAACCTGGTACCTCAGGAATTCAAGGCGGACACCATACCCCTTAGCCACTCCGACCCCCCCGGATGCCTGGGTAAAGAGGTCAAGCTGTTGCACATGCAGCATGACCCATAAAGCTGGTGGAACGACACAGTCAAATAGTTTGGCACCAGAACACGCATACATGTAATACCCCTTGTCCATCCATGTGCATTCTATACCCAATGTCCCCAGACAATACCAGGGTTGAAAATATCAACCTGCTCGAGAACATTATTCGATCGAAACACACATCTCCGCATCATCAGAGCTGGGAGGTTTCGCTTTTCGGGAAAACCACACACAGCCCTGTGAGGCAGCATTCACCTTGGGTGCTCATTCCAATTACAGAGCCTAATGTGATATAACATTTTGTGTAATGTCATAAAATTGTACTAATAAAATAAGTTTGATTTTCTGTATTTTGACAGTTCTGTCATATAAAAAAAAGTTTGATAAGAGTAAAGATATAACAAATTCAAAAACAGGGAATGACTTTTCAATCAACCTGTAAAGTAAAGAAAGTGAGTACTAATTTTAACGCTTGAACAAATATAAAACAAATGATAAAAACTGAAACATGAAAACAACAATAATCAAAAAGTTACAGACTTTCATAAATGGGTGCTTGTGTAGAATGGGACTGTTGTGTATGACAAGATCACTAATGATGGAGCTGACGACAAGAACAAGACAAGCGCCATTGTAACAAGAGATGATAAAATGCTGGCGCTGAATAGGACATAAACTGAGCAAACTTATTGATAGCATTACTAGGCAGTCTTTGTTCTGGAATCGTAAGGGAAAGTGAGGTGGAAGAAGACCATGGAGCACATAGAGAAGAGAACTGAAAACAAACAAGAAGGGGATGAAAATGACATAGAAAGACCTAGAGCTTATGGCACGAGGCAGAAAGACCAGGCATAAGTTTGTTGAAGGCCTATGCTCAGTGAGGAGCTGAAGGGTGATGATGGACATGGACAAATAAACTTACATGTCTCCCATTATCCTGGCATCCTCAGCTCTAACTACCATACTGCGGATCAGGTTGGAATGATCAGCCATTTCTGCTGTCAATTTGCTCCTGATACGGTGAAAATCATCAACCTTTTTGTTATCACAAAAGAAACAAATAGTTTAAGATGTGGCTTTAGTGTGGGAATCTGAACTATTAAGTGCATTTGTCACAACAGAAATTACAAAAGGAAACACCAGAAGGAAATGCACAAAGATGAGACTGGATTTTTATTCCATGAATTTTATTTGCAAGAGGTATTAACACAAACTTTAAATCACAGGCAGAAACAACAAGAACACACAGTCTTTTATGTTTGGACATGTGCCCTAATATAACCGATGTACCTTGTGTTTAGGTTGAATGAAGCGACTCACCAAAACGAGAAGAAAAAAGAACATACTTTCAATTGTTCAAAGTGCTTCTCAAATTTAAAATAAAATTTTAAAAAAGCAAAAGCTTCTTTTATAAAACAAATTATTTCCATAAAGAAGGAAAACATTTGTGTCAGCTCCTCTGACTATGTTTACAAAATTTTTTTTCTTAAGTATTGGTACACAAAAACGGGAAAATTTTTATAACAACTACTATGGTTATGCTACAAACATTTTTTTCAACAGTATTTTCACAAAACAAGAGGAAAATATTTATGAGGTATGTCAATTCTTCTGGTTATGTTATGAAAATTTTACCTTTTTTCCTATTATGTTACAAAGATTTCCTTTTCTTTTTTTTTCAAAGCATTTTCACAAATAACTAAGGACAATTTTTATGTCGATTCCTATCACTGTTATAAAGATATTTTTCTTTTCAAGTATTTTCATAAAAAACAAGTCTCAGAGTTCTCCCATTGCTCTCAAATAACCTCATATGTTTCTCTCATAAAGTTGGTGGTCTGTCTCAGGCATCTCTCGTTTAACAACATCTATTTCTCTCATACAGTTGGTGTCTGTCTCAGGCATCTTGTATAACCACATCTATTTCTCTCATACAGTTGGTGATCTGTCTCATGCATCTCTCATATAACCACATCTATTTCTCTCATACAGTTGGTGATCTGTCTCAGACATCTCTCATATAACAATATCTATTCCACTCCTAAGCTGGTAGTCTGTCTCAGGCATCTCTCACTGCCATACAGTGTCTCCCTCAGAGTGATTGCTCAAGGTCATGTATCTAGATACATCAGATTTTGCTGATGAGAGGGCACTGCCCTAGCCTGGCACATTGAAAAGCAACAGAACTAGACCCACAGTTATGTCTTATGACTAGTTACAGGTGGAAAACTGAACCTAGTGATACTGTTAAAACCATGGCTGTGAAGTCATAGTTGGAGCCGTGGAGTTGGTCATTTTTTAGTGGAGTCGGTAAAAAATGTCAGACTCTGAATTTTATTCCATATGACTAGTAAAAGACTGTAGTCAGAGTTGAGAGTCAGTCTTCTAAAATTTCAGGATTCTGAAAATAAATTTTTTGCTTAACGCTACAACCCTGGTTAAAACATCACATTTTTGTGTGATATTATTCTAGCTTATTTATTTGAAAATTATGTATGATTATAATTATTTATATATTTTGTGATTCTTTCAAAGGACAATAGCAAAAGATGTGAATTCACTAAATGTACAAAATATGACCAAATTCAATGAATATTACTTCATAAATGGATTCTTTTGATCTTTTAAGACTAAAAAGTAAGTTTTACTGCAAGCAACAAGCTACCTTTAGAAAGTTTGTATTCTATTGTTAATTTTTTGGTGTTTTTCAAATTGCATGCAACATATTTTTATATATACCGACTGTACTTGTTTTAAAACTAACAAAAGACATCATAAATTATGACATTCTAATCATTTCCCTTCAGTTTGATATATAGTATGTGTGTGTTCACAGAAACAATTGACATAACAGTTACACTAAAAGAAGGTATGTTTTCCTATTTAGATTGCTTCACAAATATGAATCTGACACAGGGTGGATAACAATTACAAAATCAAAGAGTTACTAATGGTTTGTTAACTCTCAGACGTCTATTTGAATATTTTCAAAGAAAGTAGCCTGAAGCTGACCACTACTTTCTTTGAAAATATTCAGGTAGACGTCTGAGAGTGTTCAAAGAAGTATCTTGTGGTGTATAATTACGCACCTTGACCAAAATCTGTCATAGCTTTTCCAGTTCTTCTGGAAAATCAGCAACAGTCTGACATGTCTTCAGGGAACTACATGGAGCCGGTATGTAATATGACATCTAAGACTGAAAATTCATCTTGAGGCGTATAGTTACTCACCTTGACCAAAATCTGTCTTAGCTTTTCTAGTTCTTCTGGAAAATCAGCAACAGTCTGAAGGTCTTCAATGTTGAGGAACTGTGCTAGAGACTGAATGATGTCCCCTGCCAGTTCCATGTCATCAGTATGAATAGCCACTTGACCTTGCATGGACATGCGAAGTCTGAGTGTTCCCTGACCTCGCAAACACACAAATGTAACTATCAGATCCCCCTCGCAGACTATGTCCTCTTGAAGAAGAAAGTTTTGGTTTATCCACATTACCATCTAGAAAAGAGAACATGGCAAAGAAGAAGCAGTAAAAAGTTATGTCTGTAAGGAAGTGCTGTGAAGATAAGAAGCAAATCTAAATCAACATAATCAAAATGACAACTGAAAAATGCAAGTCTATAGCCTTTTACCATAACACCTGAAAATAACAATATTCTGAAAATCATAAGTTTCTTAACTCATTCTGCCCAAATGGGCATAAGGCGTGCCAGATAGGCCTTTCATTATACCCAGGACGTATGGTGCGCCAAGGTGATATATGCCACATTTGAGCAGAAATTATAGAATATCTGGCGATAAGCCAGTTTAAAATTATTTCATTACATCCGGCACATGTGTGTGAACGTTTGTGAGCGACAAAAGAAAATTTATGAAGTTACAATTGTGTGCTTATATCCGTTGCTAGAGTTGCTTTGGATCTAGCCGCAGGCCGTGTGGTACGCCCGCTTTAAAAGATTCCGAAATTGAACAAAAAATTAGAAAATAAGTGGCCATAGAGTGTTCCTATCACGTAAACACTTCCTGTGGACATCGCATTTTGAACTGGTAGTGAAATAATTATATTAGTGCTTAGTTTTTGCATACTTTTATCAATTAATGACGTCATAGGGTTATTTGTTTACATGTAGTGTAGTCACATACATAACACTCATAAACTATTAACGAATCAACCTCAATATATAATTTTGAAATGAATTTTAGCGATATCGGTAGCGATAATAGCCTATTTTCGATTCCAATGATGTTGAACAAACGTGATATTTTAAGTAATAAATTAATTAATTTGCATGGGACAGGAATGTGTAAGTGAGAATCCAGTTCAGCAATATGTGACTTCACAATATTATTTATATAAATTACAATTTTCATTTGTTTTTTTATCAAACATCTTGAATTATTTCAATTCCTGGTGTTTTACTACCAAGGAATTAAGCACAGCTGAAATATTTATTTGTATGTGCATAATTTTTATTCCTTTTTTATTTTGATTTTTTATTGTTTCTACACGTCACAAGATATAATAAACAATTATAACATCACATAAAAATTCAACAGTATGTCACTACATTCTGCAGCCAATTTCCTAAAGTTTGATGCATAATATATATATCTACTAAATTAATATATGTGTCTACTGCCTGTTTTTAAAACATCACTTGTAGAAAAAAATGTCTGCATATTGGGTCCTGGGTAAAACCGAAAAAATGCCTAGGTTAGAATGAGTTAAGACTACTTTGGGCTGCATTTTGATCACAATTTGGGTGATTTCTGACTGTTTTGAGCATCTTGGGATATTTTGGGCTGCTTATGGAAAAACGCTTTGGGTGACATCTGTAAACAGAAAAAATCTGGTTTCCATAACAAAGCTATCCCATGGGATTTCATTTAAATTGTTACAGTCCTGTATAATAAATCAATTGCTACAAATAAGCAGACTCAAAAAAGAGGAAAAACAATGGTATAACCCTTAACAACTAGCGAAAGAAGATTATGAAATTAAGCAAAATAGAATAGAGATAGGAGTAAAACAGGAAATGGAATTCATTCGAAGTCATGTGACTGGCTGAAGAAGGGTACACCCTGACACATATTAAATGCCAGATTACTGCCTTCTCGTGTCCTAGGGACTTAGAATATTATGCTGCCCTCCTTCTTAGAAAATGTGAAGCTCAAGAATAAAAAGAATATTAAGACACAAAAAGTATTTTTATTAGGGCTGGGATTGATTTTAACTCTGTAAGCCCCAAGAGCCACTATAATGGCTCAGGGTTTAGACCTATTTGGCCCAGGAGCCATTTAAGTGGCTTCGGATTTTTTGCTCCTGTCTAGAGCTCTGTTCCAATGTTAACAACCCAAAACGTCATTTCCAACAGGAAGTACTTTCATTTTAAATAACTCGTATTTATGCATATGAACATTAAAAAATATTTTTTTCCAAACAACAATAAAAATAAAAAAGCACTGTGGTGGCCGTTTTTGTTTGGGCCAAACCCTGCTTTTTGCTTGGGACTTAAAGAGTTAAAAATCTTAATTGATTAAGAAATGAAGATTAATCTATCAATTCTGAACAATTTGATAAATTATTAACAAATCACAAATAACACATGTTTTTGTTTTAAATCACTACGGATTTTTTTTTTACTATAAAGCAAGATCATCATGAAAAAATAATTAAAATACTGAAAAGTTACAACTATACAATTTATTATCATTGACCAAACTTGCCAAATTCCATATCACAAACCTCTAACATAGCAAATGCTCTCACACTTAAGCAAATAACATAAACAGTGCTAAAAATGGAATAATCGATTAAAATTAGTTTTATAACATAATCGATTTAACAAACTTAACCGATTAATGAAGTAATTAATCGTTAAAGATCCCAGCCCTAATTTTTATTATTGAAATTAAAATGACAATTACATTAAGCGTTTGCTTTAAAGTAGCACCTTTTTTTTATTTTCTTATTGCAAAATCCATGAATTTAACAAACAGTAACACATTTTACATTTAACAAACAGTAACACATTTTACATTTAACAAACAGTAACACATTTTACATTTAACAAACAGTGTTAACAAACATATTTTACATTTAACTTTATAGCAAAAGACAGTTCTTGTTCTGGAATCCCCAGGCGTAGACCAAAAATCACATGGAGAAGAGAGCTGGCGACAGAAGTGAAAATGGTGAAGGAGACATTGAAAGAACTTGAGCAGATGGCACATGACAGGAGGACTTGGCATGTGTTTGCTGAAGGCCTATGCTCAATTTGGGAACTAAAGGGTAAGGACTAATTCATTTTAGCAAAATTTTCATATTTAAGTTGGTCTCACTCAGCGCTGTTGTTCTGCAATGACAGACAATCCTGGACCTGATAATGAGCAGCTTAAGAAGTGTGAAACTACCAGTGTTACCATCACTATAAATAAAAACATGCAGAATGAAGCAACCACACATAATTCCTTTCATTTTATATTCAACAATAAGAGTAAATTTTTCTGTCTCTTTTGTTGGCACCCCTGGTAGCCTAGTGCCCCAATCATATGCTTATAGTGTGCTTAATGGATAGTCCAGCCCTGGAATCATTGAACTGTAGAACTGACACCATATTTATTTATATATTTTTTTTGCTTTAAGAAAACAGTGTGAGCATCTGACTGACAGAGTGGTAAGAGCACTGGTCTCTTGCAGCAAAGCTAGCGGATTCGATTCACAGTATCAACACACTCCAGTCTACCTAGCTGTAAATGGGTACCAGACTTTTCTCTTGAGTTAGGGAAGAAAATGACAGTGAGAAAGGGAACTAGTCATCCTACCTCTTGATGATGGACCTAGTACAGGGATGTCTCTAACACTTCACTCCCCTACAGCAGTATCCGCTATAGAGCTACCTTTAGTTTCGTTTGGTTTTAAGAACTATCTTCATTGGACACGGACAACTCCATCAGTGCTCTGTTCTCCTCCCTTACATCACACAAGGAGGATCTCAGCACATTGCACGACCTCCATAGCACCGGCAAGAATCCCAATGTGTGTATATAGGAATCACACATTTTATAAATATTTTTGTGGTGGGTAGGTTTCTAATTTTTTTAAAATTTTACCAGGACAACTACCTTTACCTTATAGTAAGAGCAGCAGACAAGAACAACCCACTTTAATCATTATTCCATAAGCCACCAAGGAACTAGCTGACAAATGAGATAACCCTACAAGATGTTAAGACATACCCTCTGTGGCCTCTCATTAAGATTGAAGTGCACACAGCTTCTGGGGTCTGGTGTTTCATTGCTGATCTGGCTATACATTGAAAACCGTGGCAGCTGGCGTGTCAGCTCAAAGACATGGAACTGTGAGCTGAGGATTTATATTGTTCATCCAATGTACTTTAATTTGATATATAATATGTTATACTTAACTCATGATTAGACACACATTGTCAGTAAACGTAAATTATGTATGTGTAAATTTTTGGGGGCTTAAAAATAATTCCGTCCAGAGCTGAAAATACAAGTAATTACGTACGGAATCAGTTAAAGAAAATAAATAAAAATAAAAAAGAGGTCACTCTCACGGTACCCATACAACTAAGGTATATAGGACCTGTGAACAATTGGCGATGGATAAGACACATGTTGAGAAAACCTGCTGATAAGGCAGTCCTTGTTCTAGAATCCACAGAGAAAGAAAGACAGGAGTAGACAACAACAAAAACATATGGAGAAGAAAGCTGTAAACAGAAGTGAAAAAGATGAGGAAGATGTGGAAAGAACTTGAGGTGATGGCACGTGCCAGGAGGACTTGGCATGTGTTTGTTGAAGGCCTATGCTCCTTGGGGAGCTAAAGGGTATTGGCTGATTGATTGAAACAAAAGATGCATCATGTCATAAGACTTTCGGGATAACAAGACATGATTAAACCATAATAATTACATAAATATAATTATTAATATAAGGGGGAATAATAATAAGCAAATTAATTTTTCTAAGGGGCGTAATAATAAATTTCATAAGTTAAAAATACAAAAAAAATTATGTCTCAGAAAATTAATTTGAGTAATATTTGAAATGCTTAAATAAGCTTTATGTTAGTAGATATATTAGAATGTAAAAAAGATTTAACAATTTTAAAAATCAAAAACTTTATTAAGCACAATCCGGGTGCAATAAAATATTAGGAAAAAATATGCGACCTCATGCGAGGAAAAATTAAAAAAAAAAAATTTTTTTTTTTAAATGTACAGCGCAAATAACGCTGTGAAACCCAACGCCCTAATATCCGGCCTTTGGCTAGGATCATGTGTCTAGACACAGGGACCGGTACAGTGACATTCATGTGTCATTAGGTCCCTTGTGTGAGAACACAGAGGATCACTACAGTGACACAGTTTGTCATTGGGTCTTCTTGTGTTGGGACATGTGGTCTTGATCAGAGCCGGGTTTGGGGTGGGTGCCAATGCGACCTCATGCGAGGAAAAAATATGCGACCTCATGCGAGGGGAAAAAAAAAAAAATTTTTTTTAAATGTACAGCGCAAATAATGCTGTGAAACCCAACGCCCTAATATCCGGCCTTTGGCTAGGATCATGTGTCATTAGGTCCCTTGTGTGAGAACACAGAGGATCACTACAGTGACACAGTTTGTCATTGGGTCTTCTTGTGTTGGGACATGTGGTCTTGACCAGAGCTGGGTTTGGGGTGGGTGCCAATGCGACCTCATGCGGAAAAAAAAAAAAAAGACATTCATGTCATTAGGTCCCTTGTGTGAGAACACAGAGGATAACTACAGTGACACAGTTTGTCATTGGGTCTTCTTGTGTTGGGACATGTGGTCTTGACCAGATCCGGGTTTGGGGTGGGTGCCAATGCGACCTCATGCAAGGAAAAAATATGCGACCTCATGCGAGGAAAAATTTAAAAAAAAAAATTTTTTTTTTAAATGTACAGCGCAAATAACGCTGTGAAACCCAACGCCCTAATATCTGGCCTTTGGCTAGGATCATGTGTCTAGACACAGGGACCAGTACAGTGACATTCATGTGTCATTAGGTCCCTTGTGTGAGAACACAGAGGATCACTACAGTGACACAGTTTGTCATTGGGTCTTCTTGTGTTGGGACATGTGGTCTTGACCAGAGCTGGGTTTGGGGTGGGTGCCAATGCGACCTCATGCAAGGAAAAAATATGCGACCTCATGCGAGGGGGAAAAAAAAAAAAAATTTTTTTTTAAAAAAATTTGACAGGCATTAACTGCCTTTACTCCATAACCCTACAAACGTTATCAGACCATATAAATGATAAATTTCAAATCATGTTGACAAAGTACATGGTAGATGGTTGAAAGGGGCATGCTACAAAGAAAAGTAGCAAACACATTAATTTAAAAAAAAAAAAAGATTGACATACCCACTCCTCTGCCCAATGAGAGTTTTGATATGAAGATCCACTGGAACATCTCTTGGAGGAATGATGGGAACTTTCACTGAAGTGCTTAGGGCTTGTCCACTGGGATGGCTAAAGATAAAAACATAGCAGCAAAATATAGAGGTCATTTTTTTCCCCCTCTCTGAGAAAATTCTCTTGTGGGCTTTTAACTGATTCCGTACGTAAGATCTAATAATAGACGCAAAGGCCGAACGCTGTAGACGTAAGATCTTTTAAAAGACGCTGATTTATTTCATTGTTTCTTTCGATTCTGATATTTTATACTGCCCGGAATTTATCTCGAACGGAAGTAAACACAAAACTGGTCAAATTTCAACAAGCTTTAACATCTTTTATTTGCGTTTGAACGGATTTTTTCACATTTATCTTCATCTTTAATCGTGTTTTGTTGTATCGCCATAATGGCCGAAAAACACACAGGATATGTTACTAATATGTGAACAGTGAACAAACTGTGTGATCAACCATAACTTTCTTACTTTTTCTGTGTTTCTAAATGGAGTACCTGCACAAAGAGAGCAGTGAAACTGTATTGTGATAACAATTTATGTTACAAGCCTTACGTAAGTCGAAAATTTTTGTTCAAAATTTCAAGTTTTCTTTTTTCCGTGTACATGTTATCTGTTATAACATAAACATAACATAAAATTAGCTAGAAAGGCATATGGATTTATATTGTTCATCCAATGTACTTTAATTTGATGTATAATATGTTATACTTAACTCATGATTAGACACACATTGTCAGTAAACGTAAATTATATATGTGTAAATTTTTGGGGCTTAAAAATAATTCCGTCCAGAGCTGAAAATAATTACGTACGGAATCAGTTAATGAGAATGGTTGGGAATAAGTTTTAAAATCTTCTGAGATCTCTTTAATGATGAAAAATGCATATGTTTTGACCATGAAAAACAGCAGACGTATTGTCACCATGTGTAGTTTCTAAGGGTCTCTGAGGGGACAAAGACAGAAAAGGGCCTGTGCTCCCTCAGGCATGTCAAAAGAGGCCACAAATATGAGGTTGTGCATGAGGCTGGCAACCTCATCATGTCAAAGTAATGGCTACAGAAACCCCAACTGCAAGAAAACATGAATTATTTGATGCTGGCTTCTGGTACGAAACCAAATGCAGTGGTGGCTCAATAAGGAGCAAAAAGGGGAAGAGAAGAAAAATAGATCTTGGGATTCTGCTGATGATTTTATTTTGCTATTACATCTTCATTTTTGCAAAATTGTAGCTATTTGTCCAGTGTCCCACACAGTCAGACAGATAAAATATGTTGGTCATATAGAAAGAGAAAACTCTGCTGCAAATCATAATGAAAGAAAAAGTTGAAGGCAAATATGCAAGAGGAATACAGCTTAAAAGTGGAAAGATAACATCAAAGGTCTACTATCAAGACAAGACATTTTGAAATTGTATATGGTTAATGTGCAACAGATAAGTTCCTATTATACTTGGTAAACTTCAGACACGACAGTAAGACTTTACACAAAAGGGCTTACAATGTGACCCTTCAGAGCATAGGATACCACATCAAGGCACACTATATAGCTTGTGGGATAAAGTTTGCACAGAATGGAGTGTCCAGCCTCCATGTTCAACCCTCCTTGATTGCCTTTTGTGGCATGCTTGGTAGGTTACAGTGTTCCTATTATTTGCTCCCCTTTTGGACCCCAGTAACAGGCAGGTGACCTATTTAATGCAGTCCTTGATCTGAAATCCTCAGGATAGGAAGGATGCAGGGAGACCAAGCAACACACAGAAAAGATAGCTAGAAACAGAAATGACAGGGCTAAAGAAGACATGGAAAGATCTTGAATGAATGTCACATGACATGTGAACCTGGCATACATTTGTTAAAGGCCTATGCTCCTTGGGGAACAGAAGGAAAATGATAATGATGATTCCCACATAGTTCAGAGGTCACACTTCTTTATACTTACACAACATGACTCTCTCCATCAAAAATTCCCTCTGCAAATATCAACACTGCCCTGATGATGGTATCTGGAATGATATATATACATATCTTACTTACAGGCCTCGGGTTTCCCCTCTTTATTTATTTTAGTACAAACCTACCTCTATCCTGTGCTGTTCTCATTATTTTATCATTTACTAGACACAGTATTAAGGTCTTCGTCTTGTGAAATCTGGCCTACGCTGTTAAATAGGAAAGCTGCAAAAGCGATTGTGTCTATAATTAGACTGGATTGTTCCTAGGTACATAGCCGGAATTGCGTGGGGAGATCATGCTAATGACCTCTATCCATGAAGCGCTATTTTTGTGGTGCCATGGAGGAGAGTCACGATTCATTCTTGTAGCGAGGCTGTGTTGTAGTTTCGACGGTCCTGGGTTCTAGTCTTTGGTAGGTCTATCACTTCTATTGTTTTTCTGTTGTCTATTCTACTTCTTTATTTCTCACGAGTGCTGAAACATACCTTTATGTGTGTATTATTTATTTACTGTTTACAGGAATCAGGTTTCCCCCTCTTCATTTATTTAAATACTTACTGTCCATTGCAACACAACACATGTGAAAAAGCAGTTTTATTTACTCAAAAGGCAGAAGCCCCAAACCATCAGTCAACAAAGTCTGCCTCAAACATGTTGATATGAGTAAATATCATATCATGTCGATCACTTCCTGATATATATTGTTTACACACGGTATCCCGTGGTTGCAGGAAGTGACGTCTTGACTTCTGCCCTGAATTATCGGCAGACGGCAGTTTCGATGTGGGACGAACTAGCGTCTCGAACGAGGAGTCTGCTTGTGTCGTTTGACCAGTATGCACGGAATGTGTCCAGTAGGACCTGCTGTTAAAATGTGTTAATTGCCTTTGGGCATTTTGATATTTCACCTGCTAGATCGATTACCATCACTGCCTTATGCTTTCATCTAACAGTATAATGTCAGTTTAGTCTTAGCAGTGTGTATTGGAAATTCTTGGGCACGTAAGTTGACTGTTCCATTAAAACTGTGAGGAGCAAAATCAATGACAGTAGAGACATGTGCTAGTAAAAGCTAAGATGTCATACGATACTCAAATGGAGTAATATGTATATTAAATGGATGTGAATTGTGCCAAGAAGTTGTGCCTTGTTATTGAGTAACTGAGGTGCGGGCCAGGGAGATTATGTGTGACTGGCCAAACATAAAATTATATATATTAATTCCTGAAACGGAACATGCAAGGACAACCCTGGAAGGTATTCAGCAGGCCATTGTATTAAGGAGTGTCAAGCCTGAAGTCTAATGCACTCTTACCACAGGACGTCGGGAGGACGGTTCCTGAAAGGATAATCATTCTTAAGATTTACCCGCATCACATGTACAGAATAAAAATGTAAGGAATAAAAATAAATAAACAATCAAACATTAAGAAAGTTTATTTTTTTTTAGTAAGACTTGTATATTCGGTTTGAATGTATGAAGTGTAAAACAAAAGCTCTACTGACATAAACAGATATAAATTTTGCGAAAAGAACATTTATAAATGTATTTCATGATACTTATTTTCAACTTTGGCAAAGCAGCTCAAAACTGCAGCTGGTAAATTGGGCTTGCAACATCCAATTTCACATGTCACAGTTTCAGCAGTTTAGTAGACCACTGTTTTATACAGCGTGGCATGTGAACCTTTAGTAGTATGCACATGGCTTTCATGGTGTTTGAAAATAACACTAAATTATGTAGAACAACAAAAATCATGGTTCAGAAATGGAAAAAAGTCAATTGTTACCAATTCTTGTGTACGGAATGCTTTTGTGACCCTGAAAACTCACAGCTGACTCTGGTTACACAGATAGGGAATGAGGAGGGATCAATATGTATAAATTGCACTGGCTTTGATGTTGCTCTAGTTCTGTGCAAGACTTGACATTGCTGAGTTGGATAATGCATTCTGCACCAAGGATTGCATCTTCATTCTTAAGGCTTTCCCAGTTAATAGGAAAGCACTGCGCCATGCACAAATAAAACTGGCATACATTTGATTTCTTTTCATTTCCATAAATTTCCCAGGGAACTGACAGCTGCACTTGCCTTTGTTATTGTTATTTCCATATCATTATTTGTTCCCCCAACTTTGTCTATATTGCTGCCAAGAAAATTGAATCTGGCGCAATCTAGCTAAACTGCTTGATAATCTAGATTTTGCTGATGACTTGGCTCTTCTGTCCCATGGCCATACTCAGTTGCAGGACAAAATGAAAATAGTCGATGAGAGGTCACAGCAATTGGGTCTGAAAATATGCTGGGAAAAGACAAAGATAATGAGAATAAATGCAGGAAATGATAACAGGGTTGAACTTGAAGAAACACCACAACAAGATGTAGAATCGTACACATATCTTGGCAGCAATATAGACAAAGTTGGAGGGACAGACAGTGATATCAAAATAAGAATACAAAAAGCAAGAGGAGTTTTCACTGCATTGGAAATATATGGAGATCAAGAGAAATTGGGTCCAACACAAAAACAAGAATCTTCAACTCAAATGTGAAGTCAGTCCTATTGTATGGCTCTGAGACATGGAGAACAACAAAGACAACAACTAAAAAGCAACAGACTTTCATAAATGGGTGCTTGTGTGGAGTGCATGGATTGGGGTTGTGTAACAGGGTTATAGGTGTGTGCCTGATGACGGGGAGCCAGATGGGTTCTGGTGGAGCGGGAGATGAGGGAGCGTGGTGGCGATGGGTGGGATGCACACTGATGAAACTTTTTAGTAGCACTGCAAGGCAGTTCTTGTTCTGGGGCTCCCAGGGTGGGAGAGGCAGAGGTAGATGGGGGGCACATAGAGAAGAGAGCTGGAGACAGAGGTGGCAATGATGAGGATAATGTGGAAAGAACTTGAGATGATGGCACAGGACAGGAGGACTTGGCAGGTGTTAGCAGAAGGATTATGCTCCTATGGGAGCAGAGGGTAATGAGTGAGAGAGCACAAAACTATCACCATTTTTGTCAAAACATTTTCACAGAAAAAGCACGCTGTGCTCCAGTCCATGACTCCATTGCAACTAAACACTCTGAAGTGGGCTACAAGATGGCGGTGCCCGCATCCTCCCCTCTTATGCAGAACCACCCCAAACCAGTGTTGCCAAATCGCCTGATTCACTGGCCCACCCTGTATTTTATTTCTTAATTGTGATCAGTTACTGTTAACATATGCATTGCCCTTAAATTAATACATTACGTACGTTGGAGAATGTTTGGATAACAGTAATAACATGTGAGCAAGAGGAAGGGCAAAATACAAGACGGGCCTGTACACCTGATTCTCAACCCTTGGAATATTAAGTTCCTTCATATCTGTCCATCTATCTAGCTATCTATCAAGTCTGTCTGATTCTGCTCTTGAGTTAGGGAAGGCAAAGACAGCAAGGAAGGTAACTGGTTATCCCACCTCATCAAACTGAAAAGGCTTTAAAATTTCACTGCCTACGACAGTATCTGTTATGGGACTCAAAGCCACTCATCTCAGCTAAAATCTTTTGCATACTCTGGAAATGTTTTTTTTTTTTTTTTTTTTTAAATTAAGATTATATCAGAGCTGTGTGCTTTCTGTGCTTCTCTATGATGCGGAATGCTGGAGAGTTACAGAGAAGGAAATGTCGAAATTGTCCTCTTTTCACACAACATGCCTAAGAAAAATTCACAGAATCTTTTGGCCAAATACCATCACTAAAAAAGATCTGCTTACTCGTAGCAAGCAAGAGGACATGCACACCATCATAGCTGGCAGACGCTGGAGCTGGGTTGGTCATGTCCTCAGAAGAGACCCCGATGCCATCACAAGAACAGCTATGCTTTGGACCCCTGAAGGAAAACGAAAGAGAGGCCGACCAAAAACAACCTGGCGGAGGACTGTGGAGGCTGAGATGCAAAGAATGAACCAGAGTTGGGGCACTGTATGAAGGATGGCCACCGACCGAGCAAAGTGGAATCAATTTGTTGTTGCCCTACAAGACGCCACTAGGCATGATGGCCACTGACTGCTTTGACGGTCAGCGGCTAAGGATCAAAGAAGAAGAAGAACTCTGGAAAACACACTGAGTCCCTAGCCATTCAATAGCAGACAGAGTATTTCACGAGATCTTATTACAGGGCCACCCTAATCTGATTATGTCTCAAATCATTGTCTTATTTACTGTGTGAATGGTCTGGATATTGTTTATTTTTTTGGTTTTATTTTTTCATTACTTTCTTTGATGTTATATTTTAACATACTTAAATTTGATTATGATTGGATATTGTATATGTATGCTGTTATATTACTTTTATGATGCATGCCTTAATAATTCTTATAGTACATGTGAGAAAAAAAGGATACACTATGCAAGATGAGAGGGAGCCGCGGTAGCATAGTGGTTAGTGCACTGGCTTCCTAGCTCAGTGGTCTATGGTTTGATCCCCAGATGATGTGGGATTTTTTTAGGCCGCAAACAGCTCCTGGGTCGACCCAGCCCCAATTGGGTACCAGAGCAACTTCTGGGAAGGTTAAGGCGGCCGGCATGATGCTGACCACATCACCCCTAGTGTGCCGATGGTCAAGAAAATATGGGCCTAACACCATATTCCCAATATGCCTCAATGGGCGTGTGACGGGATCCTTTACTTATGCAAGATGAGAGAGAGAGGAAGAGTAGAATGTCAGACGGGCCTGTGTGGACAATTCTTAACTCTTTGAAAATAAAGTTTGTTCGTTCATTCGTTCATTCTCTGTGTCACTTGTTATCAGGAGTTGTGGAGCCAGCAAAAAATTTTCTGACTCTGACCCCTGAAATTTTATAAGTTTGACTCCTGATTCTGACTACAGTTTTTTACTAGTCATAAGTCACAACATTCCAGACATTTTTCTCAGACGCCACTAAAACACGACTGACTCTAAGACTTCAACTCCACAGCTCTGCTTGCCATCATGGCTGATGTGGGCTTAACTTGGAATATCCCATGTTATTACTGCAATGTCCCTTTGTAAAAATGTTTTAAGAAAGCTAGTGTGTAGCTGTTAAAAAAAAAAAATGCGTATAACATGAAGTGTTTCTTGTGGAAAACGTGACCAAGTTTCCGACATCCTTCAGAATCAGTAGTCTTACAACTATTCTAGCTGGCCGTGAGGTTAGTGTGATTCCCTTGTATAGCTAGGCGGTGTTGTCGTACGGAAGGTACGGGGTTCAAACCCTGGGTAAGCCACTCACGTCTGTTGTTTTTCTGTTGTCTAAGTGTTCTACTTCTTTATTTCTTACGAGTGCCTGAAAACATACCTTTATGTTTGTCTAATATTAATTTACAACTATTCAGACTCTCCGTACAAAATTGTCATAAACTTCTGTAAACCTATTAATCTATGTCACTGTTTCTTAACCTTTTAGGGGTCCTGCACCCCTTTACAGCCTCTTAAGAAGCCCCGCACCCCTTTACAGCCTCTTAAGAAGCCCCGCATCCGTTTAAAGCATCTTACGAGGCCTCACACCCCTTTGCATCATCTTAAGAAGCTTTGAACGCCATTATCTTCTCGCTCACAAATTGTGCCAAAAATGAGAAAAAGAGATACGAATATGTCTTGAGAAAATGTTATTTACAAAAATGTGACTAAGATTTGGTATTGAATTCATGTTGTCAGTGTTCTATTTTGTACAAATACATTTCAGTTATGTGTATTATTTTGTGTTTATGATGATTCGCCTTATTAAAGATCTGGCATGTCTCTCACCCCCTCAAGGTAGGTGTCACACCCCTCAAGGTAGGTGTCACACCCCCTCAAGGTAGGTGTCACACCCCCTCAAGGTAGGACTCGCACCCCCTCAAGGTAGGTGTCACACCCCCTCAAGGTAAGTCTCACACCCCCTCAAGGTAGGTGTCACACCCCCTCAAGGTAGGTGTCACACCCCCTCAAGGTAGGTGTCACACCCCCTCAAGGTAAGTCTCACACCCCCTCAAGGTAGGTGTCACACCCCCTCAAGGTAGGTCTCACACCCCCTCAAGGTAGGTCTCGCACCCCCTCAAGGTAGGTCTCAACCCCCCCTTCCCCCAAGGTAGGTCTCACACCCCAGGGGGTTTATGCACCCCTGGTTAAGAAGCACTAATCTATGTCAATACTTGCCATTTGTGGTACTGACATAAAGCTCCACATGGGGCTGGGAAAATAAAAAAAGTATGTCACAAAATGAGAAAGATAAGAAGGTAAAAACATGAAACAACACAAACTGCCAAAACATTTTGACATTAAATTAATGTGATCATTAAAGTATTCTCTCATCACATGATCATTTATTCATAGAAAACCACTGAACAGTCTTCTTGGTCTGGATAGCTAAATAAGGACACACAATGACTGACACCATTTCTTTTGTTAAACACATAAATAAATACTAAAGGAAACCTGAGGCCAGTGAGTAGTAAACTGTTGTTGTTGTTGTTGTTGTTGCTGTTTAACTAGGGCTGCTGAACTTCTTGCTCTATTGCAGCCACTACCAAGTTGAAGACTGCTTGGTATTATCTACACTGTAGATCTAGGCTTTTACTGTGGCTTTTCTGCCATTCCGAAACGTGCTGAGTTGAAGTCTTAAGCTCCAGTTTCTCCAGCTTGGCTTGCATTTAAAGGATCGTCACATCTGGTCACAAGCTAGGGGTAAGAAGTGCATGGCATACTGTGCATTCTCCGCCATCCAAGGGGGCTCTCCAACTATGCAGAGCTAAAATACTGTGCTCTGGTTCTGGGCTCTCTGAAGGAATTGTCATGTTCTGCACAGAGCCACTTCTCAGCTCCCCCTGCCTTTCACTGGGCCTGTAGTGAGATACTCCTGCATGCTGTCAACCAGGTCAAAGCCAAAGAATTACATCTGGGTCTCAAGTGACTTCTCCAAGCTTAGTGTGAAATGCTGGGTTCTCAACAAGTTTCACCACAGAGGGAATCCCTTGAAATGTGTGGATGATTTCAATGAGGGTGTAATTAGCCTCATAGACAGAGGTTCACTTCCACATATATATATACTGTAACATTGTGCATAGCTGGTGGTCATATAAGAATGACTACAGATATGCCTCCATGCATGAGTAGTAAATAAATAAATCAGTAAATATAGGAAAATAACGGTGAGCTTATCACTTATATTTATTTTCTCTAGTCTCTGTCTAATGAATGCCTATTATTGATCTATATTTATTTATTGATTCATTTATTTACTACTCAGTTACCTCAGGTTTCCTTTATTATTTCATTATGTGTTTACACATCCGTGACTTAAAAACCAACCACGCTATCTTGTGTTGTTCATCTTCCTCTATGCATTATTAGACACAAGTATTTCGGCCTTTCTTTGGTTTATACTTACTAATAGGATATTTATATTAGTGACTGAGTCTAAAAGTGTCTGGGTCATTCACAGGGTGCTATAATTCTGTAGCTGTTATGGTATTGTGAATAAAAAATGTAACAAAAATATTTTAAACACAGGCTTTTAATGCCCTTAAAAAGTCACAAAAAATTTTTCAAGGAGTTTATAGCTTGCAGTAAAAAAATGTAACATCATATTGACAAAAAGCGTAGGGCGCTTAAGCGCTTATCACATATTTTATCCATAAGTGTTGTTAAGTCAGTTAAGTGTTGTTACAAAGGCAGTAACAAGTGTGTAATGAAGTATAAAGCAGAAGTTAATGTAATGTAGAATCAGCGCACCAGGATTTTTGTCAATTTGATTAATATTAATTTTAATTTTATTAATTTTATTATTTTTATGACTGATTATTGTATCGTCATGGGGAAAACACAACTATGCCAAGTTTCAGAGCTATTGCTCATCTGGAAGTAATTGAAAAATCGATTGCAAGATTTGAAGGTGACAAGAGAGTGACAATTGACTTGACTTGACTTTGATTCACTGTAACTGAGCGTCAGCTCTTGGTGACCTTGATGCTATTATACGGTACTGTGCAGTTCGTATAAGCTGTTCTGAGCTGCCATACAGTGTATTGTCTATGGATGGGTTGTGTGGTAGCAGTTGTTGTCTCAGTCCCTGAAGTGCAGGGCACTGTAGTAGGTGGTGTTCTACTGCCTCCAACGAGTTTGGGCAGTGTCTACATTTTGCTATATTCTGTGAACATATTCTGTTTCTGTGGCCATTTAGTGTAGAGTGACCTGTTCTCAATCTGAAAATTTTGGTTTGGTATCTTCATTCGATATGGTTCATAGCGTCTTCCTTATTTGGGGCTGTTTGGTGTATGAAGTCTTCTTCCTGTTTTAGCCTGTGCCCACATGTTCAGCCAAACCTCTTTACAGTTGTTTTTGACTATTTGTTTAATTGTTAACATATTCAATGGTTGGTCAATCTGTGGCATTTTTTCTCCCTTTTTTTCCAGTCTATCAGCAACTTCATTCAATGTGATGTTTATGTGGCCAGGTATCCATTGCATGTATATTTCTGTTCCATAAAAGTTCATAATTTTGTGGCATGTTTCTTGGACCTTCTGGATAGTGTTGATTGAGTTGGTTTTCCAGTTTCCTATTGCCAAGAGGGCAGCCTGCGAGTCTGAGAATACTACAACATCATTTGGTTCCATTTCATCTGATTCAAAGAGTTCAAAAATTCTAGTTAGGGTTTTCTGGATGGTGACTTCTTCGGCTTTGTAGTTTGTGCACCAGGTACCACAGGGACCTGCAATTTTGATGGGTTCTTCTGTACTAGGTGGGATGATTATGGCCCCATATCCAGCATTTATGTCTGTTTTGAAAGCTGATCCATCTGTGTAAGCATGGATAATGTCTTCATCATACTGACAGATGGTTTCCATGGCAAGTGTTTTCAGCAGTGTAGGTATGAGGCTTTTATTTGCGGGTTGCGGAAGGTTTGTACATATTATTGGTCTTTTTAGTTCTACGTGAGGTGGTAGGTCAGGTACAGCTTGAGTAGGCAGTCTAGTCTCTAGTATGTAGTGCTTCCCTGAAAGCTCTTGGTACCTTCTAGTGAAAGAGGTCTTTTTAATTCGGTACCGGTACTTGGAGTTGTGGTCACTGATAACATTTTTGCAGGGATCATCCTTGTCAGCTCGCAAGAACCTTTCTGCTGTGATGATAACTGATTTCTCTCTCCTTAGTTCTAGGGGTTCCACATTAGCAGAAATCTCACATGCGCTGGTCGGAGTAGTTCGCAAGCCTCCACAGATGAATCTGAGCGCCTGATTTTGTATGCGATCTAGTCTCAGTCTAAGTGTTGGGCTTAGCAGTGGCTTGCAGAGGTAGAGAGTAATCCATAATTGAGCGCACGTATCCCAAGTACAGTTGTCGTAGGGTGCTCTGATTGGCTCCCCAATCAGTGCTTGCCAATCGCTTTATGAGGTTTAGCCTTCTAGAGGCCTTTGCAGTTAGGGACTCAACATGTGTTTTGTATGTGAGTCTGGTATAACACTGAAAGTTAAAGAAGAGCCTGTAAAAATGACCATGGCTAAAGAAGCACTTTAAAGGGGTGTTAATATTTCTTGCTTAGCATAAGATCAATGACAATATCATCGTTATTTCCCTTGTTTGCTCCCTGTGGAGTATAGAGCCACCACTACAGGTGGTCCCCTTACAGGGAGCCTGCACTAAACACTTACATGTTCTTACAACAGTGGTTTCTGTAGTAATTTGTTCTACATGATGAGGTTGCCAGCCTCATCCACAATCTCATATTAGTTACCTTTCTCCGACATGCCTGAGGGTGTCGTAGCCCTATTCCTTCTTTGTCTCATAAGAGACCCCCCCGGGACCCACACGGGGGACAAATGACAATGTAACAACAGGTTAAAAGATAAATGAGGAAATCCTTACTTGTGTGGTCTGGTCTCCCGGGTTGACTGATAATGTTGTCTGTAGCTGAGTGTTGGCCTGGAGGAAAATATTACATCTTGTTGAAATAAAGGGTTGCTTATCATATCAAAATCATCATTAGCATAAGCCTACAGCTCCCCATTGAGCACAGGCCTTCAACAGACTCATGCCAAATCATACTGTCCCATCTGTCTCCAGTTCTCTTCTCCATGTGTTTTTTTTTCAGTCTCCTCTACTTCTCTTAACCTAGGAATGCCAGAACAAGGACTACCTTGTAATGCTATCAACTGGTTTTCTCAATGTGTGTCTTATCCATCGCCAGCACCCTATTTTTCTCATATCTTGTTTCAATGGTACTTACTGGTTCTTGATTATCATTCAATAGATAATCTTATGTCTTATCATTATCATCATCATCAGTGGATACCATCGCACTGTGGCATACCAGGAAATGAGAATATTATTTACAAGTGTCAGAGCGAACCATATAAACATTATAGACATTTGGAAAGAAAAAGATACGTTAGCAAAAGAGGGAGCAACACAATTAAACAAATATTGTATTGTTGTTATACAACAAAGACACACATATTATCCACAACAGTAAAGATCACATTCCAGGAAAAGAAGACCCTTATCAAGGCTATCAGGAAAATTGACCAACAAAGAGACAACTATCACTATCTTGATCGAGCAAAACAGGTGATCCTGTTCCGTATCAGAACAGGACATAACAGACTGAACAGTCACTTATACAATTTGAATGCACGTGGAAAATAATCATCAGTAAAGAGTGTTCACCGTTGGTATGCAATA
The DNA here is from genome assembly GCA_024509875.1 of Oreohelix idahoensis. NCBI lineage: Eukaryota > Metazoa > Mollusca > Gastropoda > Stylommatophora > Oreohelicidae > Oreohelix > Oreohelix idahoensis. The sequence goes on from JAMPIV010002303.1 coordinate 513,459, forward strand.
AATCAGTATGACAAGTGGTCGAAATGATCACTGCATTAGCCATGCCACCAAGGAGAAGTCTCAGCACTGTAGACCGTGGTCGAGCCATGGCATGGATACAGGATGGTCAATCTGTTCGTCATGTTGCAAGACGTTTAGCAGTGTCCCACTCTACCATTCAGAGACTTCTTGAGAGATTTCAAGCTACCGGACATTTGGAAAATCGACCCTGCTCACGAAGAATTATATAAACCTTGTCTAAACTGAATGGTGGCCCTTAACTTTTGTCCAGTAGTAAAAAAACTGTCCAAAAATTCTGATCTTGTATAAATTTTCTGATAAATGAAAAAAACTGTCCTAATTATTCAGATAATGTAAGATTTGTCTGATAAATGAAAAAACTGTCATAATGATTCAGATATTGTAATATTTGTATGATAAATGAAAAAACTGTCCTAATGATTCAGATCTTGTAATATTTGTCTGATAAATGAAAAAACTGTTGTAATGATTCAGATATTGTAATATTTGTCTGATAAATGAAAAAAAAACTGTCCAAATGATTCAGATATTGTAATATTTGTCTGATAAATGAAAAAAAATTGTCCAAAAATTCAGATCTGGTATAAATTTTCTGATAAATGAAAAAAAACTGTCCTAATTATTCAGATAATGTAAGATTTGTCTGATAAATGACAAAAGCTGTCCTAATGATTCAGATATTGTAATATTTGTCTGATAAATGAAAAAACTGTCCTTCTGTGATGTTTTGTTAATGTTTAAGAGACTTCCAGTCGGACCGTACTATCATTATTAAAATTTGGAAACAAAAATGTAAATCATATAATTGATTGTCAGATATTGTAATATTTGTCTGATAAATGAGAAACTATCATTGTATCCTGCTACTTTCTACTTTTTGAAACAAGAAAATAGTGTCATTTACTCATGATTTACATAAGGGTAAAGAGATTGTTGTTTGTTGTTTGCATTTGCTCTCAGCCATATCTCTCTCTTACAATGTTGGCTGCTAATTTTGAGCGGTAAGTATGTTGTGTCATAGTTCCCAGATAGGCTGCGATATCTGCACCTTTCCACCCATTACAGCCAATTGCAGCAAGCAATTTTTATGGGTTTGGAATAAGAACACAAATAACATTTGGCCAGATTGAAAAAATAAGCTGTGTAAATTTAAAAAATAATTCTTCTGCAATTTATTTATCTAGCCACTGTTGAAGTCGAGATCAAAAGCATGAACCAGAACTAGAACACCACACAACTGGTGGCCATATACCGAGATAAGTGGAGAGAGTTTGTTGTTGCCTTAGAGCAGCAGTAGGCAACCTAGGAGCTGTACAGATCTACTTTAGAAACACTGAGCTCTCAAAAGATCTACCCTGATTAAAATCATTCTGTTTTCAGGTTTCAGGGTATCTGAAAAGACTGAAAAATTCAGATCTCCTGTCAAAGTTTTTTTTTCTGAGCATAAAGGCAAAATTCTGAATTAGCCTCTAATAGTATCTGAAATTCTGAATATGTTCAGCCTCCCATAGCTGCAATTCTGAATATCTTCAGCCTCTCGTATCTGAAATTTTGAATATCTTCAGCCTCCCGTAGCTGAAATTCTGAATATCTTCAGCCTCACGTATCTGAAATTCTGAATATCTTGTGCGTCTAGTATCTGAAATTCTGAATATCTTCAGCCTCCCAAATCTGAAATTATGAATATCTTCAGCCTCCCGTATCTGAAACTGTGAATATCTTTAGCCTCCTGTATCTGAAATTCTGAATATCTTCAGCCTCTTGTATCTGAAATTCTGAATATCTTCAGCCTTCAGTAGCTGAAATTCTGAATATCTTCAGCCTCCCATATCTGAAATTTTGAATATCTTCAGCCTCCCGTATCTGAAATTCTGAATACCTTCAACCTCTCGTATCTGAAACTGTGAATATCTTTAGCCTCCCGTATCTGAAATTCTGAATATCTTGTGCGTCTAGTATCTGAAATTCTGAATATCTTCAGCCTCCCAAATCTGAAATTATGAATATCTTCAGCCTCCCGTATCTGAAATTCTGAATATCTTCAGTTTCCGTGTAACTTGTATCTTTGCTGGAGGGTCTGCTGCATGCAATTCCACTGATAGATAAGTGGAAAATATATAAACAAACTAAATGACATTTTACAGAATGTTAATTTCATTGAAAAGAAAATATTGCTTTACTATTTTCTGCTGTACAAGAATGAAGTGAATAGTGAATTTTGTAGGCCATCTCTAAGGCTTTTCACTGGTAAAGTACCTTCAATCCTGGAGATTTTTGTGTGTGTAATCGTACGCCTGCTATTACTCAAGGCAAAATCTCTGGTTAGTATGTCTAACCGAGACTGATGTTAAGTGAGTATCCATTTTCCCAGTACGCTGACAGGTGTCCTCTCACCATTCAGGCAGATACTTGCCGTCTTCGGAGGTAACCATTAGTGCTGGGTTGGCTCAGGAGCCGTTCAGGTTATTCCAGTCCCTGGTCGACAACACTTCTTCAAATGTCTTCGCCAGGGCTCAAATTATTCCAGTCCAAGTCCTGGTTGACAACACACCTTCAAATGTTCTCACACAAGCTTGAACCTGGGATCTCCCGATCGCCAGCGCAGTGTGGTTACCACTACACTAGTGTGGCTCCCAATCCTGCAGATTAATGTGCTTTTTTTTGACAGTGGGAAGGGCTAGATCAAAATTTTCCAAGCTTAAAAGTTTTTTTCTTTATTCCATCTCCATCCTCTAGAGATCTACCAATTCATCCTATGTGATCTACTGGTAGATCACACCTGGTTGCCGACCCTTGCCTTACAGGAAGCCACTAAGCATGATGGTCCCTAACTGCTTTGTCAGTCAGCGGCTACTGATCTGAGAAGAAGAATTTGTTATTTCATAACTTTGAATCGGCTGCTGTTACTATGACCTCATGTTCCCATAGAGGAGAGTTTCTTAAACCTGTGGTCCATGAACCCACTGGGATCCATAAATGGATTTGAGGGGTCCATGTACATAACCTGAACTTTTAAAATGTAAAATTTTTTTATTATACTTTTACATACATTTTTTTCTAAGAAGAGGTCCACAGCCTCGTTCAGACAATCAAAGGGGTCCATAACCTTCCTCGGACAATTAAAGGGGTCCATTGCACAAAAAAAGGTTTAGAAACCCAGTTTTAGAGTTTTGATCTAACAGCAGCAGATATGGCAATACTTACTGGTATAATACCCATGATGCCTTTGTTAATCTCGTTCATCCCTACTCCTAGTGTGTAATTTTGTACAGCTCCAATCTGTGATAGTCCACCAGGTCCAAGTGTGTGGCCAGGTAAGCCTGGGCGGCCAAGGAGGCCGATCTGAGCTGATGGCCCACCCATGCTTGGACCATCTCCTCCACTACCCCCCGATGTATCAAATCCTCCACCAGAGCCAGAAGGCTGAAACAGAACATCACTTTACAACTAGTGACTGTAAAATAAATGCAAAGTAATACGTGCAAATGGAAACATTACTCATTACAAATACACTACAATCAGGGCTGGATTATCCATTAGGCTAAGTAGGCTGACGCCTAGGGGCCCGGAGCTCTGGGGGGCCTGTGCATAAGTTAAAAGAATGAAAAAATGCATAGATTTTTCAATAAAATGTGTTTAATATGTTTACCTTAATAATAATAAAAATAATACTAATAAACATTAATTAAAAATAATTACTAATAAAAGAGGTAAGCAATGCTAACAAACTAACATTCCAGTTTCTAATTAATGGTCCCTAACTGCTGGAGGGTTGTCATCAATACTGATCTGGAACTATAATAACAAACTAATGTTATTTCATAAGTTCATTGAAAGCTGCTTTACTAATGTTAATAGAGCTTTTCTGTAATATACCATCACTATGCTAAAGGGTTTGAAAAAACAATATTACAATTATTGCATAAGTGAAAGGGACCAAAACACCAAAAAGCCTAGAGGCTCTTCTTGGCTTAAATGTCTTCGCCATTAACTACCGTCCAAGCCTCGTTCACACACCTTCAGTGGCTCACAAAATAATCACATTTGGACCGCAGCCGCTCAGGGTCCCATTGCAGAAATCTAAAGGGTTAATAAAACGAAGCTGAAAAAGTACTGAAAACACTCTCTGATCTGGTTCGAGATTTTAAGTTGCCACCTGGGAAAACAAATTACCCAAAGCATGGTTGCCTTTGTCAGTAATCTGGAAAATTGATATTAGTGTTCATAACTTTTTTCAGCATTTTGTTCCCATAGTTACTTAAACCAGGTCCAAGTGTGGGCAAAACTGGGCGGTACAAGGTGGCGAACTAGTGATAGGACTACAAAAAATGCTTGTACATCTCGTTCCACAATCAAACCCCCCATAACAAATCCTGAAAGGATAGAAACGTGAACAACAATTATGGCAACTACTGACTGTAAAATAAGCATGATGCTTTGAGTAACAAGAGTGAAACATTACTGTAGTGCAATTGACTGACAATTGTGATTTTGATAGGTCTAAGTGGTGGCCAGGTAAGCCGCAAGCAAGGAGGCATATGGCCCACCCATGCTTGGACCATCTCCTGTGAAAAATTGCAAGTGCTGAAACAGAACAACATCGGAACTGTAAAATAAATGCATTAAAAGAATTACAAAAACAAAGATTTATTAGCTAAGTTACAATGTGGTGTTTTTACCTTAATGAAAAAATAATAAAAATAATACTTAATACTAATAAACATTAATTAAAAATAATTACTAATAAAAGAGGTAAGCAATGCTGACAAACTAATATTCCAGTCTATTAATAATACTTGTATATACCATCACTATGCTAAATGGTTTGAAAAAACAATATTACAATTATTGCATAAGTGAAAGGGACCAAAACACCAAAAAGCCTAGAGGCTCTTCTTGGCTTAATCCGGCCCTGACTACAATTAAATCACTTGAAAAGTGAACAAAGAATTTCTCTTCAACAGGGCTTACGAAGATGAAAACACAATAATAAAGAAGCACGAGTACTTTAGCATAATTATTTTAAAATCACAAAGAATTGAAAGAACCCATTTTTGGTATTCTGAATGCTTTATATATATATAAAGATTCATTCAACGGTTTAACTTTTTTTACTCTGAAGCAATGCTGACAGCACTGCTCTTTTCTGACGTCAGTGCTAGAGCAATGATGAAAACAATCCTACAGATTTGCCAATAATAAACCCAAGCCCAAGCCCAAGCCCAAGCCCAAGCCCTGTATAGTTACCAAGGGATATCTAATGAGAAAGAAAGAAAACGACTAATGCTCCCTCAAGCATGTTGGACAAGGCAACTAATATAAGGCTGTGCATCAGGCTAACAACCTCCGCTGTAAGGGCATGTGAATGCTTAGTGCCAGCTTCCTGCAAGGAGGAGCAGCTACAGCTGTGCTTCTATGCACCACAGGGAGCAAAAAGGAAAATTATGCTTTTACACTAAAAGATGGTATTACATCATCATTTAGAATTCTTCAAAACAATTCAACTACAGGGTGGATAATAATTACAGGACTAGAGTTAATTAATAAAAAAAAATTCTGAAGCAGATTTATACTTGGAAAGATACTAGTCATCCAGAACTCAAAATCTGGTAAGAAACTAAAATGCAGGGCATAGGTGACATTTTTAACAAGCACTGCAACAAACCTGCAACCCTCTGAGACCTGGAAATGGTACACTCCCACCAGACCCTGGACTAAGGCCAGATCTACTGCCATCGCTGCCAAAAGGTGCACCAGCCATTGCCAGCTTGGAATTTTCTGCATAATTCTTCAGCTCTAACATCAGATTCTGAAAATGACAGGACCCATGTCAGTGTGAAGTTAATAGAACAATGTAGAACATACTGCAAGTGACTAGTGAGTTTTCAATGTCATGAATTATGAATCTCCAGTTGATATACTCTGTGAACCATTCCCCACATTAAGAATTCTCTTATCTATCCATCAGATTAGTCCCATCTCTTCTCACCAAAGTTGCAATCTTTTTCATGGTGCATTCTTTAGAATGGGAACTAAATTGCGTGCCTGTTGAAAGAACATGCATTTTGTTCCCATCCTTAACAGTAGGGGGTGTTTGATTTTGGACAACATTTCTTGAATTTTCCCCATTTGTAATTCGGGTGAGGATGAATAAAGAATGGAATTTGTTACATTTGCAGTAACTCAGTTGATTTAGTTGCTCAAGTCATTGATCTATAGCTTCATAACCTATGCATCCAGATAAATGACCCCTGGAGAATTACTGCCGCCACGAGAACATGCAGAAGAAAAAGCACTATATAATTATTTCCTGGCATATTTTGGTGGGTTACTTACTCGTCTTAAAATAAAAAGACTAAAACAACACATTAAGCCAATATATGATCCTGGAACAATTCAAGGAATAAAAGATACCATAGATTAATACTGTATATACAGGCATGTCATACATATTAGGTGACCAATATGAGGTTGTGCTTGGGGCAATCTCGTCACGTAAAACAAACTGCCACATAAACCGTCACTGCACGGATGTATGACTTGCTTAGTGCAGGCTTCATCTGAGTCCACCTGTAGTGGTCATGCCGTGCTCCATAGGGAGGACAAATGGAAATGAGGATGCTGAAGATGATGGTTTCTTCTGTGACAACTGCCAGTGGAACAAGAGTTGAGAAGAAGACGCTGGCGATGGATAGGACACACATTGAGGAAACCTGTTGATAGCATTACAAGGCCGTCCTTGTTCTGGAATCCACAGGGAAAGAGAGGCAGAGGTAGACCAAATAACACATGGAGAAGAGAACTGGATACAGAGGTGAAAATGATGAGGAAAACATGGAAAGAACTTGAGCGGATGGCATGGGACAGGACTTGGTATGTGTTTGTTGAAGGCCTATGCTCCTTGGGGAGCTAAAGGGTATTGATTGATTGATTGATTGCTTGACTGATTGATTGATGATGGTTTGTATAATTATCTGACAAGCAGAAGAATCCCTGGAGGCCACAGACATGAGATTTTAAAGACGAGTATAAAGAATGCCCACAAGGTCTTGTATATTTGGACATGTGCACTAATATAACCAATTGACCCTGTGTTTAGGGGCTCGCCTCGCTAACACCAGGCAAAATTTTATAAAAACACAAAACAAAAAAACTTCTTCTATAACATTTATGCTCGAAAGCCTGAATCCTTCGCTCCGTATCTGCAGTGAGTGTCCAGCCCTCACACCCATACAAGAGAATAGATAATACAAGTGATTTGTATAATTTGATCTTCACAGTTTTCCTGTGAAGATCAAATTATACAAATCACTTGTATTATCTATTCTCTTGTATGGGTGTGAGGGCTGGACACTCACTGCAGATACGGAGCGAAGGATTCAGGCTTTCGAGCATAAATGTTATAGAAGAATTTTGCGCATTTGCTATAAAGAGCACAAAACAAATGTCTATGTTAGAGAGAAGATAAACACCTATGCAGGCCATCAAGAACCACTTTTGTCAATAGTGAAACGTCGAAAGCTTGCCTGGTTTGGGCATGTAACTCGTCATGACTCCCTTTCGAAAACGATCCTCCAGGGAACAGTCGAAGGTAAACGGAGAAGAGGAAGGCAAAGAAAATCCTGGGCTGATAACATCAAAGAATGGGCAGGACACGGTTTCTCCACACTTGTACGCATTGCTGAGAATAGAGAGCAGTGGAGGACCCTGTCTGTTGATGCTTCCACCATGGCACCCCTACGACCCATGACGGGTTATGGGTTGAGATGAGATGATGATAAAGAATGCCACAGACAGCTAAAAGGAGTAATGAGGATTTTCTGAAAGACGCTGGTGCATAACGGAAACTTGTTAATCATTTCAGAAGTAAGAAATCCACTTTCTTTGGACATATTATGTGAAACGGAAAGCAGGGACATCCTGTGACAACGGGAAAGACTGAACAAACACAAAAAAAGAGCTAGAGTACTGCAAATACATGAGATACTGGACAGTTTGACATCATGACATGGACAGAAGTCATCAAACAAATTGATAAATAGTTTCACTGAATACAGGAAGTTGTGGGGATACATGATCACCTAGACCAGGGGTTCTCAACCTTTTTTTTTTGTGCTCATGGATTCATTCTGAGCCTAATTTATCTCTATGGCCCTCCCCCATAGTCGCTGTTAGGTGGAAGAAAGTACTTTACCATCTTACTGTTTAGGTGGAAGAAAGTACTTTACCATCTTACTGTTTAGGTGGAAGAAAGTATTTTACCATCTTACTGTTTAGGTGGAAGAAAGTACTTTACCATCTTGCTGTCTAGGTGGAAGAAAGTACTTTACCATCTTGCTGTTTAGGTGGTAGAAAGTACTTTACCATGTTACTGTCTAGGTGGAAGAAAGTACTTTACCATCTTACTGTCTAGGTGGAAGAACGTACTTAACCATCTTACTGTCTAGGTGGAAGAAAGTACTTTACCATCTTACTGTCTAGGTGGAAGAAAGTACTTTACCATCTTACTGTCTAGGTGGAAGAAAGTACTTTACCATCTTACTGTCTAGGTGGAAGAAAGTACTTTACCATCTTACTGTCTAGGTGGTAGAAAGTACTTTACCATCTTACTGTCTAGGTGGAAGAAAGTACTTTACCATCTTACTGTCTAGGTGGAAGAAAGTACTTTACCATCTTACTGTTTAGGTGGAAGAAAGTACTTTACCATCTTACTGTTTAGGTGGAAGAAAGTACTTTACCATCTTACTGTTTAGGTGGAAGAAAGTACTTTACCATCTTACTGTCTAGGTGGAAGAAAGTACTTTACCATCTTACTGTTTAGGTGGAAGAAAGTACTTTACCATCTTACTGTTTAGGTGGAAGAAAGTACTTTACCATCTTACTGTTTAGGTGGAAGAAAGTACTTTACCATCTTACTGTCTAGGTGGAAGAAAGTACTTTACCATCTTACTGTTTAGGTGGAAGAAAGTACTTTACCATCTTACTGTCTAGGTGGAAGAAAGTACTTTACCATCTTACTGTTTAGGTGGAAGAAAGTACTTTACCATCTTACTGTTTAGGTGGAAGAAAGTACTTTACCATCTTACTGTTTAGGTGGAAGAAAGTACTTTACCATCTTACTGTTTAGGTGGAAAAAAGTACTTTACCATCTTACTGTTTAGGTGGAAGAAAGTACTTTACCATCTTACTGTCTAGGTGGAAGAAAGTACTTTACCATCTTACTGTTTAGGTGGAAGAAAGTACTTTACCATCTTACTTTTTAGGTGGAAGAAAGTACTTTACCATCTTACTGTCTAGGTGGAAGAAAGTACTTTACCATCTTACTGTTTAGGTGGAAGAAAGTACTTTACCATCTTACTGTTTAGGTGGAAGAAAGTATTTTACCATCTTACTGTTTAGGTGGAAGAAAGTACTTTACCATCTTACTGTTTAGGTGGAAGAAAGTACTTTACCATCTTACTGTTTAGGTGGAAGAAAGTACTTTACCATCTTACTGTTTAGGTGGAAGAAAGTACTTTACCACCTTACTGTCTAGGTGGAAGAAAGTACTTTACCATCTTACTGTTTAGGTGGAAAAAAGTACTTTACCATCTTACTGTTTAGGTGGAAGAAAGTACTTTACCATCTTACTGTTTAGGTGGAAGAAAGTACTTTACCATCTTACTGTTTAGGTGGAAGAAAGTACTTTACCATCTTACTGTTTAGGTGGAAGAAAGTACTTTACCATCTTACTGTTTAGGTGGAAGAAAGTACTTTTCCATCTTACTGTTTAGGTGGAAGAAAGTACTTTACCATCTTACTGTTTAGGTGGAAGAAAGTACTTTTCCATCTTAATGTTTAGGTGGAAGAAAGTACTTTACCATCTTACTGTTTAGGTGGAAGAAAGTACTTTACCATCTTACTGTTACACCCTAGAAATATGGCATGGCCCATGTTGAGAACCACTGACCTACAACCTCTGGCATGGAACTTGAAGATGACAGTCAATAGAAATATTTAATATAAAACACAGCATCATAACTTTTTAATATAACAAGCATAATAATAATATAAAGAAAAATAGCACCATAATTATCATAATGAATAGCAACATTAACTCATTCTACCCCATTACCCCATGAGCCGCTTGCTGCACCAGGCTACACTACTGAATTTCATATGAGGCGCATGATGAGCCCACTTGGTTTCAATCCAAATTTGAATCAAAATTTTGAAAATATCTGGCAAGAAGCTGGTTTAAATCATTGGAACACTTCCTGTGGACCATGTGTTTCAAACTGGTAGCGAAAGAAGTATTCTGTTGCTTAATTAAAGCATATCTTTATCAATATGTAACACTGATAAGTAGTTTGATTACATACAAAAGTTTATATGACCACCAGCTATGCACAATGCTTACTTACTTAGTCGTTCCCCTTCTACCATGAGGTGTAGAGGTTTGGAACTTCTACAGAGAGCGCCAGACTATCCTATCGGCTGTCTTCCTCCTGGCCTGGTTCCATTCTAGTCCTCGGTCCTTCAAAGATTGTCTAATGTTGTCCTCCAAGCGGACTCTGGGTCATCCTGGGGGGTCTGGATCCCTGGCTCTTTGTTTCCCATGCTTGTCGTGGTAGCCGATCTTCTCCCATTCTGCAGACATGGCCAAACCATCTTAGTTGGGACTGTTCTACTTGGATCTGCATGGGGGGTGGCATTTTAGGCCTTGATGTATCATCTGGTTGCGGACCATGTCTCTTCTTGTTACTTCAACCACCTTCCTCAGATACCTCATTTCTGAGGTTTGGATCTGGCTTTTGTGGGTTGTAGTCATTGGACATGACTCGCATCCATATGTCAAGACTGGGACATAGGTGGAGTGGTATACAGCCATCTTCGTTTTCTTACCAACCTCTCTCTTGTTGAGGAAGCCTCAATTTATGGCCTGAAAAAGTCTTCCAGCTGCTGCTTTTTGAGTGGCCAACTCTTCTTTGATGCCTCCCTTTTGGTCTATAATAGCTCAGAGATATTTAAAGTGGTCGACCTGCTCCAGGACCTGTTCTCCCAGCTTAATCTGATGTCTTCTTCTCGTGATATCACCATGGATTTTGTTTCAGAGCTGCTTATGACCATCCCTCTCTTCTCCAGCTCTTCCTTCCAGACTTGCAGGTTGGATTGGAGATGTGCCTCTGATTTAGCAATCAGGGCAACATCATCAGCAAATGCCAGCTCTGAAATACAGACCTGGCTCATCTTCCAGTACCCCACTAAATACTTTCTTGTTCTCTCCTTACATGCCTTGATAACATCGTCCATGAGGAGTATGAAAAGATAAGGTGACAGGATATCACCTTGTCTTACACCAGTGGTGGTCCTGATCTCTTCTGACTTATGGTTTGCTGTCCACACATAATTTCTGCAAGACTTGTAGAAGCTCTGTATAGCATGAATCAGAGGTGCTGGAATATTCTTCCTTGCCAAACAGTCCCAAAGTTTGCTCTAAGGGACCTTGTCAAACGCCTTTTCCAGATCTATGAAACAAAGATGGATCTCACTCTTATACTCAAGGGCCTGTTCACTCAGCTGTCTGAGTGTGAAGATTAGGTCTTGAGTACTTCAGTTAGCTCGGAATCCGCACTGGACCTCATCCAATTGTGGCTCAGCTAGGCATCGGAGTCTCTGCTCTAGGATTCTAGAGTAGATTTTACCAGGGACACTGAGAAAGGATATGCCTTTATGGTTTCCACATTGTCGATTTTCACCCTTTTTGAAAATTGGTGTTATGATGGCAATCTCCCAATCCTTTGGTATGGTCTTGTTGCACCATGCTGCCTGTAGGGCCCTTAAGAGTAATAGGTGACCTGATGCTCCCATGTACTTAACCATTTCTGGTGTTATACCATCATGCCCTGCTGCTTTGCCCATCTTGATTTTCTCCAGTGCGGCCTTCAGTTCTTCCATCTTTATGTCATCTTCATCACCATTGGTTTCCTCTTCTGTGCTAATGGTTATCATTTCTGATGCTTGACCTTGCTCACCATCAAGGAGTTCTGAGAAATATTCTTTCCATCTTTCCATTACTTCCTTTGGGGCAGTAAGCAATTTGCCTTGCTTGTCCTTTATAAATTTGAGAGGGCATTGTTTTTCCTTCCTCATGTTCTTTAGGGTCTTATAGAACAATTTCTGGTTTTCTTGCGCATCTTTTTCTAGCTTTTCTCCAAATTCTTCCCAGGACTTCTGTTTTGCTGCTAGCACCTTGTTCTTTGCTTCTGTTCTCAGTATCACATATTCTTTATTTTTCTCTATTTGTCCTGCAGTGTTTTTAGCTCCTAAGTATTGTTTCCATGCCATTTTCTTCTCTCTTATTTTCTCTTTGACTTTCTCTGTCCACCAAGGTGTCCTCTTTCTCTTGTTCCCAAGTCGGACTTCACCACATGCTTCTGCAGCAGCTGTCTTTATGATGTCCTTGAATTTAAGCCAGAGGGTTTTCAAGTCATCAGGTTGTTCTTGTGTTTCTCACCGCTGTAGCAATAAGCCCCTGATATCTGGTCATAAGTCTTAATGCTCATTTCTCCCATTTGTTTACTTGGTTTCTTGCGTGAAGTTGGGCAGTTCCTAGGCTGAGCAACTCTTTCAGTTATTCTTTTGATTTTAAGCAGGTAGTGATCACTTCCAATCTCTGGCCCACTCCAGACTCTAGCATCCCGGACATATTTGAATGAGCTCCTCCTAACAATGGCATAGTCGATCACTGACTTCTCATTCTTTGTTGGTTCACATCTAGTGTATGCATGTATGCGCTTATGGGGGAACTTTGTGTTTGTAATGATCAGATTCTGCTCACTGCAGAATCTAAGGAGTCACTTTCCATTGTCATTGAGAGTATCTTCTCCATATCTTCTGATATCTCCACCCCACCTAGCATGGTCATTTCCAACTCTGGCATTGAAATCTCTGAGCATGATAATTTCATCTAGGCAGTCATCCACTGTCCTCTGAAGTAGCTCAAAGAATTCCTCCTTGACCTCTGCTCTCTCATCCTCATTTGGCCCATACACTATGATCAGGTTGACTATGGTTTCTCCTTCGTTTAGTTTTACAACCATAATGCTATGCACAATGCTACAATATAAATATGTGGAAGTGAACCTGTAAAAGGAAGAAACAAGGTCTGCAACCAGACGATACGTCAAGGCCTAAAAACCCAACCCCTGCAGACCCAAGTAGAACAGTCCCAACTAAGATGGTTTGGCCATGTCTGCAGAATGGGAGAAGACTGGCTGCCACGGCAAGCTTGGGAAGCTAAGAACCAGGGATCCAGACCTCCAGGACGACCCAAAGTCCGCTGGGAAGACAACATTAGACAATCTTTGAAGGACCGAGGACTAGAATAGAACCAAGCTAGGAGGAAGACAGCTGATGGAATAGAATAGCGCTCTCTCTTACAAACCTCTACACCTCACGGTAGAAGAGGAACGACTAAGTAAGTAAGGAAGTAAACCTCTGTCTGTGAGGCTAATTACGCCCTCATTGACTTTTGACATCATCCACACACTTCCAGGGATTCCCCCTGTGGTGAAACTTGTTGTGAACCCAGCATTGCACTTTAAGCTTGCAGAAGTCACTCGAGCCCCAGACATGATTCTTTGGCACTGACCTGGTTGACTGCATGCAGGAGGATCTCATCACTGACCCAGCGATAGGCAGGGGGAGCTGAGAAGTGGCTCTATGCAGGATGTGACAATTCCTTGGAATAATCAACCACAATAGTTTATTTCTAAACAAATTTTTAGATATTGATGCTGATAATAGCCTATTTTCGATTCAGGGAAGGAAGTTTCACACATTTCTTGGTATAACATTTATAACAGTACTAAATTAATGAACCAGGCTGGGACAGAACTGGATAAGTGGGAATCAAGAACAGCAAAATGTGACTTCAACAACAACAAAAATTATGATCACAATCCCTCATGTTGTAACACTCTGTATGGAGCTTGTAATCAAGCCCACTGCTCTAGCTGATGAATTCTCTGCTTACTTTCATGCATAGCTGGTGGTCATATAAGGATGACTCCAGATATGCCTTCATGCATCCATGTTTGCTGTATGGCACTATGACTAACTGAATCAAATTCCTTGAAACAACAAGCACAGAGACTAGAGACAACCAAACCTGTTTCCTCTGACTAAGTTCCCTGATTGTGTCTTGCTCCACATTTGAATCCAGAAGATCTGATCCAGGGCCTCCTGTAGCTGGACTATAGCCCCTGACTGGTGATCAAATAATACAAAAATATAAGACCAACAAATCTGTGCTATGTTTAACATTGTGATGTTCTAAATGGAAAAACAAATGATATATGCCCCTTTTTTGGTTTTGGTTTCAAGGACTATCTTTACTGCACATGGACAACTCCATCAGTGCTCCAATCTCCTCCTTTAGATCACACAAGGAGGATCTGAGCACAGTGCATGAACTCCGTAGCACCAGCGATAATCTCAATGTGTGTATATAGGAATCACACATTCTATGAATATTTCTGTGGTTGGTAGGTTTCTAATTTTTAAATTTTACCATGGCTGCGGCCTTATGGCCTACTCTTTACGATTTCCAACTGCTGTGGGAACGCGCACAACTTGCACATGGGACATCCTATTGTTTTGCCCTTATCTGAAAAGGCTAGGCATCCGATCTCACTACCCAGGAGACCGAGGGGGAGTATGACATCATTTGGACCACTGGTTCTGAAAATAAATTTCCATAAATTATATTCCATCTACTGGGAATCGAACCCGGTATGTTTAGATTTTGAGGTGGACACCACACCTCTTAGCCACCACGCTAGTGCCCTATTTCAACTTAGCCTTGACATGTAAATGTGGACCATTAAAATGCTTTCTCATTATAACAATATTTTGGACAGAGAGACAGAGACAGAGAGACAGAGCACAAATAAAAGATCTGAACAAGATAAAATATAAGAAAGTAGGAAAATAAAAAAATAAAAGATGCACCAAAAAAAAAAGATTTATGAATTTATTAAAAAGAAAGAAAAAAAGAATGAGAGAATCTAAGAAAGAAAGAAACAGAAAGAAAGACAGAAAGAAAGAAAAAGAAAGAAAGAAAGAAAAAGTAAGAAAGAAGGAATTAGTCTATCAGGAAGAGAACCTGTTATGAAGTCATTTATACAATGACAGTTAAGCTTTCACATTAAAATAAACCCTGCCAATCAAACTCCCTAAGATGGTGCACAAGCAAAAAAATCTCTTTTTTTTTGGTTGTTGAATGAATGACAAAATTCAAAATTTCAAAATTATATTTGTTTTGCTACTTTCATTTACTGCTACCCTTAACTCAAACAGTAGTGAATGAACCATAAATATCCAATAAGTTGACCTTACCTTCTCCTTCCACAGAAACACACAACAACTGATTTCCAGATGTATTTGAGTCCACAGAGTAATCAGCCTACAAAATAAATAGTCAGTGTAAACTTTTTTTTTTTTTTTTTTAACCAGCGGCACTTGGGCTTTCAGCCCTTCAACCCAATGACATGTCATTGCGAGGGTGGGGAGTCTGTGGACTTTCCTTCCAACCCGGTCAGGAGCTTTGCTCCTTCCCATCCACAGAGGGTTTATCTCAGGAGCCGTTTAGGTTATTCAGTCAAAATCCCGGTCAATGACACTCCTTCAAATGCTCACGCCCAGGCATGAACTCTGAACACCTGATCAAGAGCGCAATGACATGTGGTAACCATTACACCAGTGCGGCTCTCTATGTGTAAACTTTGAAATGACTACAGCAACGAGGTCCAAATTAATGGTATTTTTTTAAGGGCTGGGATTGTTTTTAAAAATCTAAGTTGACTAATTAAATTTCTTTAATCGAAGATTAATCGATTAATTTTGAACAATTTGTAAAATTATAAAAAAAACATAAATAACATTTTTTTTCTTAATCACTTAGGATTATATTTATTTTACTTGTTATTAGGCAACATTGTCCTGAAAATATAATGAAAATACTGAAAAGTTACAAACAATTTATTATTGTTGACCACTTGCTAAACTCCATATCACAAACATCTAACATAGCAAATGCTCTCGCATATTAGCAAAAAACATAAACTTTTCTAAATATGGAAAAATCAATTAAAATTTGCTTGATCAATTAATGGAGGGAAAAAATGTTAACTGATTAATCGATCAATTAATCATTAAAGATCCCAGCCCTAGTTTTTTTGTTTTGTGTTTTTATAAAATTTTGCCTGGTGTTAGACCTTGTGGGCTGGTTTTATCACTATCACCTAGCAGCTTCCCATGGAGCATAGGCCTTCAAGACATGAAACATTCCAGGCACTACTGATCTGTGCCACCCCTTCAAGGTTTTTACTTGTCTTCTTTATGCTTTTCATTCATTGGTTTGGTTTTAAGGACCAGCACTGATTTGGTTTGGTTTGGTTTTAATGACCATCTTCATTGCACACGGACAACTCCATCAGTGCTCTGATCTCCTGCTATAGATCACACAAGGAGGATCTCAGCACAGTGCACAAACACCGTAGCATCAGCAAGGATCCCTATGTGTGTATACAGGAATCATGCATTCTATTAATATTTTTGTGGTGGGTGGGTTTCCTCATTTTTGTAAATTTTTCTATGGCAGCGGCTGTATGGCCTACCCTTTACGATTTCCCACTGCTATCCTTTTCATGTCTGTCTCCAGTTCTCTTATCTATATGGCCCAATAAGATAAGGAAATAACAGGACTACAGTTCCCTCAGGTATGCCATATAAAGTGACTAATATGAGGTTGCACAAGAGGGCTGTCCACCGCAGATGGGTAAAACAAATTGCTGGAGAAACCACTACTGCAACAGGATGTGAAAGCTTAGTGCAGGCTTCCTGAAAGGGGACCAGTTGCCAGGGTGACTCCCTGCTCCATAAGGAGTGAAAAAGGAAAATAATGATAATGGGGATGGCCCCATTAGTTTCCTGGGGGGGGGGGGGTCTATTATAAGACATAGAAAGAATAGGACTTTTGCTCCTTCAGACAAGTTGTATAAGGTGACTAGTATGAGGTTGTGCAAGGTGACTAGTAATGAGGTTGTGCAAGGTGACTAGTATGAGGTTGTGCAAGGTGACTAGTATGAGGTTGTGCAAGGTGACTAGTATGAGGTTGTGCAAGGTGACTAGTAATGAGGTTGTGCAAGGTGACTAGTAATGAGGTTGTGCAAGGTGACTAGTATGAGGTTGTGCAAGGTGACTAGTATGAGGTTGTGCAAGGTGACTAGTATGAGGTTGTGCAAGGTGACTAGTATGAGGTTGTGCAAGGTGACTAGTATGAGGTTGTGCAAGGTGACTAGTAATGAGGTTGTGCAAGGTGACTAGTATGAGGTTGTGCAAGGTGACTAGTATGAGGTTGTGCAAGGTGACTAGTATGAGGTTGTGCAAGGTGACTAGTATGAGGTTGTGCAAGGTGACTAGTAATGAGGTTGTGCAAGGTGACTAGTATGAGGTTGTGCAAGGTGACTAGTATGAGGTTGTGCAAGGTGACTAGTATGAGGTTGTGCAAGGTGACTAGTATGAGGTTGTGCAAGGATGCTGGCAAGCTCATCACTTAAAACCACTCAAGCAGAGCTGGACAAAGTCACAAACCAAGCTCTAAGGTTCATTTGCGGGGGAATGAGAGCCATACCAACAGCTGCTTGTGAAATTGATGCAAACGTAAAACCAATGGACCTGCGACGTAAACATGCTGTTCTGGAAGCTACAGAGTGCTATAAAAGAATGAGAAAAGACCACCTAAACAGACAACTGGTTGAAAACTGGAAGCCCATTAGCAGACTAAAACAAAAATCACCACTACAATCAGCAATAACTATAGCAGAACAACACCACCTCCCACAGACATGAGAAATAGTTGAACAATACCCAGTCATTTATCCCGGAAAGGAGTTAAAATGTCCAGTAATAAAAACCACACTCACAGATAGCACACTAACAAGAGACATGAACCCAACAGTACTTAAAACAGCTACTTTAGAGACTACAGACAGCTACCCTAGCACTGCAATACATGAAAACACAGATGGCTCAATATTCAAGGCCACAAAAAATGCTGCATTTGGAGCATATGTGATATAGCCAAATGGCAATACACGAGAAATATATGAACTGTGTGGAGAATTATGTACTAATTACCAAGCAGAGATTACAGCAATAAACACCACACACAGCAATAGACAGCAAATTCAAACAAGAAATCCATATGCCCTCACATATCATAATCTTCACTGATTCAAAATCAACAATTCAGGCTTTAGAAAAATACCTTCAAACTGAAAATAAAGAAATAATACAGCCGGCCAAAACAATTGACAACCTACTGACAAAATATGACATCAGAGTCACTCTCCAGTGGATACCAGGGCACATAGACATACCAGGCAATCATAAAGCAGACAGACTAGCAAAACTAGGGGCAAGCATGGTTCAAACAAACACTCCAGCAAACATGCAGACAGCTAAATGGATACTTCAACACAACTTTAAAGAAGAATGGCTGAACTGATGGGCAAAAGGGTCTACTGGACGTGCCTTGTATAAAGAAATGGCCCATCCCAACATAAATTACAACATTAATAACCTACAACGTAAGGAGCAGGGTACAGTCTTCCAACTAAGAACAGAACAAATCAGGCTCAACAAGCACTTAAACAAATTAAACCCCACACATGAGCCTAGCTGCCGCAACTGTACCCATCCATATGAAACAGTTCAGCATGTGCTGCTCACTTGCCCAGGACTCTCCACAGAGAGGCGACAGCTATTGCCGGGCTCCCCAACAATCACAGACACTCTATACAGCACCACTCAACATCTACAGAACACATGTAAATTCTTCAGCTTGGCACTGATTGCTAAAGAGCGATAAGCTCAGCAGCCCTAGTTAATCAACAACAACAACAACATCACATAAAACAAATAACTACATAAACCACCACTGTAACATTTATGTCTGAATGCCTGGTGCAGGCTTCTTGCTAAGAGGCCTGTTGTAGTAGTGGCTCCATGATCCACAGGGGAGAATAACAAAAATGATGATGATGAGGATGAGAGTGTGGACGAAGTAAGCACACACGGAGAAAGCTACTAAGGAACACAGATGTTAAGGTGATGTAGGGGAGAATAAGGAACACAGATGTTAACACTTTTCAGACCGGATATATAAAAAAATCGTTCCAAACGGAACGATGACTTTTGAAGTAAAAAAAGCACATTTATTATTTAATTTTGACTTCAAATCTATGTTTATATTAAGAATACATGTTAACAATTACATCTGTGCTAAAAAATATACAGCTTTCACTTATGTTGACTTTGAAATTACATGCAGAAAAACGTAAACACCGCCTTTGTCCGTCCGCCATTTTGGATATTTTTCGATCAACTCGACTTAACAGATCGTAAACAAAATGCAGTCTGATAATGACTACAATGTATCTAGTGATGTAGATTCCTGTTCTGATGATTATTCAGGGGACTTGGAAACGTCTGATGAGTTGGATGGTGAAAATACAGCTCAGAACAACTCAGATCACCAGAAGTACATGCAAAGGTAATGTTACTTCGTTAACGAAATGATAACAGCTGATTTTGAAAAGCAGTAAAACAGTCGTTTTAGTCGGCTATTGTGGTCAGTATAGCTGCTTTCTGTTTGTTTTTGAAAAAAAGAAACAAATATTTCACCTTTCAAACAGTTAACAAAGAACTCATGGCACCAGGAAATAAATATAAAGGCGATCTGACGTAACTTCTGAATCAGCTGATTTTTCTGACCTCATTTGCCTTGTGTCTCTGCTTTTAAAAATTATTATTTACATCATATCACTGTATGATTGACAGTATTCCTTTGTACGGAAAATATAATGTGTGTCAATTTTCCTGTGTACACTAAACTGTAACTTTGAATTCTATTGTTGATCTGTAAAAATTAATTTTAAATTGTTCTTCTTGCAGATGTTTTGGTTATGATGGACTTGATGAAGGCCCACCTTCCAACCCTCCACCTTTTTTGCCTGAGAAGGTTCCAGGTCTGCAACTGTCAGAGGTAAGCACCAGAGAAAATACAAAGCAGTTTTTGAAACCCATTGACTTCTTCAAACTGTAATTTTATGAAAGAATGGTTATAAGAAAAGGGTGTTTTCTTTTTGACAGTATATTAGAGACAAGCCAACAAAATGGGGGATGAAGTTATGGTTCTTGCTGATGCAGTTAGTGGATATACTTTGATGTTTATTTATGTAGGATCACTGCAAATGGACCATTTGGTTTAGCTTATACTGTAGTTAGTTATGAATCTTTGGTGAGTCAAGGATATAGGGTTTATTTTGATAGTTTGTATGCATCCAATCAGTTACTGAAGGACTTGTGAAGTTAGGGGATTGAAGCTTGTGGCACATTTCTTAGAAACAGAAAGAGATTTCCAGCTGCACTTTCAAATATAAAGGAATTTGAAAAAAATTGTATCAGAGGTGCAATGAGGTGGGTTAGAAATAAAAAATTACTAGCACTGCAGTGGAGAGGTAACAAAACTATAACACTGGTTTCAAGCATTTACAATGCAAATGGCCATAGGTTCGCTAAGTGTAGAACTAAGGTTAATTGGAATTGTCATAACTTAATGTTAAACAGCCAAATCTTGTAAGGGATTACAATATATACAAGAAAGTAGTGGACAAGAGTGACCAGACGATTAACAAGTACAATGTTTTGAGAAAGACCAACAAATATTGGAAAACTCTTTTTTTTCACTTTCTGGATATTTTTACATTTTATTTCAAGACTAGCAGAAAAAACACCCAGATGTAGAAGACCAGCTAGATATGGTCAGCTAGATTTTACAGAAGAACTAATTCGGAATTGGGGAACATAAGTTTGTATGATGATGCACTACTCGCTTCAAAGCCACCAGTTTTTTCTCGGCACACCATGGACCCCAAGTTTACAGAGACAAAAAGAAATTGTAAGCTTTGATATCAGATTGTAAAGATTGAAAGAAAAACAAAAGTTAAATGTAAAGTTTGTGATATTTTTTAATATGTTTTCATGCAGGTAGGAATTGTCTGTCAGAATACCACAAACCTTAGTAGGAGATATATAAAGATGTGTTGAGTCTTTATTATGTCACTCTCATAACTGACTTTACTTATGTGTTAGTGATCATACAGTGTTACACTAGAAATATGTCTACTGAAGTCATATTTCATTATTTTAGCTAAGATGTTGCAGCTACCCATAATAACTGTAATATATTCAGTGGAAGATTTTTTTTTTTTTTGACAATTTTTTTTTGAATAGTCTAGTTATGTAACATTTCAAAAATTTGCATAATTTTATTATTTAATGTTGAATTGTTTTGGAAATGTAACATATAATGCAGAAATGGTCAGACTACAATAAAATATGGCTGTTGTTAATTGTTCTGATAATACTTTATTTTTTTCTTCTTTGTGAAATATCATGTTTTAATGTTTGTGCATTTTTCCTGTTGACTTTCCTTCAGATTTTTTAAACTCAAATCAATATAAATTTTTAAAGTATTAATTTTACATCTAAATATGATAGTCTGTTCAATTACAAACAATTTGATGGATAACACTCTTAGGTAGACTTCAAATTATAATGTATCAAGGAACATTAGAAGTCAGATATGTCAGAGTACGAGAAAATGATACAAAATATCAGGTCTGAAGAGAGTTAAGGTGATGTAGGGGAGAATAAGGAACACAGATGTTAAGGTGATGTAAGGGAGAATAAGGAACACAGATGTTAAGGTGATAATAGGGAGAATAAGGAACACAGATGTTAAGGTGATGATGGGGAGAATAAGGAACACAGATGTTAAGGTGATGTAGGGGAGAATAAGGAACACAGATGTTAAGGTGATGTAGGGGAGAATAAGGAACACAGATGTTAAGGTGATGATGGGGAGAATAAGGAACACAGATGTTAAGGTGATGATGGGGAGAATAAGGAACACAGATGTTAAGGTGATGATGGGGAGAATAAGGAACACAGATGTTAAGGTGATGATGGGGAGAATAAGGAACACAGATGTTAAGGTGATGTAGGGGAGAATAAGAAACACAGATGTTAAGGTGATGATGGGGAGAATAAGGAACACAGATGTTAAGGTGATGTAGGGGAGAATAAGGAACACAAATGTTAAGGTGATGATGGGGAGAATAAGGAACACAGATGTTAAGGTGATGTAGGGGAGAATAAGAACACAGATGTTAAAGTGATGTAGGGGAGAATAAGGAGTACATGGATAAGGGGCAATATGACAACAGTGAAGGAACTAAAGTATATACATAAAGTGAGAGAGAGAAGGAGTAATATGGTAGAAGTGAACGAAGAAAGATATATACATGAGCAGAGATGGAGAAAGTACATGGAAAAGAAAGAATGTGACAAGTTTGAAAGAATAAGGGTGTGCATAAGGGTCTGATTGGCAAAGCTGGCTAGAGCACTTTCTTCTCACAGCACAGTAACAAGGTTATGGGATCAAAAACTGTGTTACGCTAAAGTCTACTCAACTGTAAATGGGTACCTGATTCTGCTCATGAGTTAGGGAAGGAAAAGGCAGCATGGAAGGAAAACTAATCACTCAACCTCATAAAAACACTTCATTCCTTTATGGCAGTATCTGCTATATGGGGCTACCTTTACCTTTAACTCTTAGTATACGAGCGGCCTCTTAGAAAGGCCGATGATCGATCCCCGTCAATAGCGAAAATGTATAGGTGAATGCATGTTTAAAACCACTGAACAATTTAGTTACGTGCATGATATAGGGGTTTCATTTCTTCACATTTTGATATATAACACTTCATGTGTTATCTTTATAAATAAATTATTTATTGCAAAATCTGTAACGGTAGTCATGAAATTAGCTCGTATACTAAGAGTTAATACAGAGAAAGAGGGAGATGGAAAAGTAGCGTCATGACATAATTTAATGAAGATAGGTATACACCTGAAGAAGAGACAATATGATTGAAATGAAAGAGAGGTATACACCCAGACAAAGAGTGAGAAGTGGCAACATGATGGCACTGAGTGAAGAGAGGTATAGATATAGAGAGAGAGAACTGTTACTGTGAAGTAACAGAAATGAAGGACCAGATGTCTATATATGCAGTGGGAAAGAAAGTGATAAAAGAAAGGTATGCATAAGAGACAATGTGACAATCAAAGGTAGAAAGGTATTCACAAGAGCCAATGTGAGAAAATCAAAAATAGAAAGGTATGCACAAGAGACAATGAGACAGAATCAAAGGTAGAAAGGTATTCACAAGAGCCAATGTGAGAAAATCAAAGATAGAAAGGTATGCACAAGAGACAATATGATAGAATCAAAGATAGAAAAATATTCGCAAGAGACAATGTGACAGAATCAAAGATAGAAAGGTATGCACAAGAGATAATGTGACAGAATGAAAGGTAGAAAGGTATGCACAAGAGACAACATGACATAAATGAAGGAACGAAAGTATACATAAATATGGATAGTGATGAAGAAAATGGGCAAGATACAAAATGAACTGAAACAAATAATCACTGCCTATAAGCCAGCAAAGCCATGGACAAAGATCTTATCAAGTTTGTTTATAAATTGTGAACACATTCATTTGTCATTTAAGTGACAACTTAATGTTCAAGCTCATATAATTTAATGAAGATAGCTATACACCTGGAGAACAGACAATATGATTGAAATGAAAGAGAGGTATACACCCAGACAAAGAGTGAGAAGTGGCAACATGATGGCACTGAGTGAGGAGAGGTATAGAAAGGGAGAGAGAGAGAGAAAGAGAGAGAAAGAGAGAGAGAGAGCAACTGTGAAGTAACAGAAATGAAAGACCAGATGTCTACATATGCAGTGGGGAGGAAAGTGATCAAAGAAAGGTATGCATAAGAGACAATGTGACAGAATCAAAGGTAGAAAGGTATGCACAAGAAAGAAAGTGACAAAATCAAAGGTAAAAAGGTATGCATAAGAGACAGTGTGACAGAATCAAAGGTAGAAAGGTATGCACATGAGACAATGTGACAGAATCAATTGTAGAAAGGTATGCACAAGAAACAATGTAACATAACTGAAAGAAGAAAGGTAAGCACAAGAGATAATTTGACAGAATCAAAGGTAGAAAGGTATGCACAAGAGACAATGTGACAGAATCATACATAAAAAGGAATGCACAAGAGAAAATGTGACAGAACTGATAGAATAAAGGTATGCACAAGAGACAATGAGACAGAATTAATGGTAGAATGGTATGCACAAGAGATAACATGACAGAACTGATGGAAGAAAGGTATGCACAGGAGACAATATGATAGAATCAAAGATAGAAAAGTATTCATAAGAGCCAGTGTGACAGAATCAAAGATAGAAAGGTATGCACAAGAGACAATATGACATAATCAAAGATAGAAAGGTATGCACAAGAGACAATATGATATAACTGAAGGAAAGGAAGTATATATAAATATGGATAGTGATGAAGAAAATGGGCAAGATACAAGACAAACTGAACAAATAATCACTGCCTATGGACAAGCGAAGCTATGGTCAATGATTTTATCAAGTTTGTTTCTGAATTGTGAACACATTCATTTGTCATCTTTTACAAATGACAACTTAATGTTCAAGCTCATATAATCTACAACTGTCTATTCAGTTGTCTTCCCCTTCTAACATTAACTGACTTTGTAAAATTGTCTTACCTCTACAATTCCAGCAATTCCATGGCTAAAATTAGTCTTGAAGACGACCTCTCCACTTCTGTCATTTCTTGCATCAATCTGATTAAAAACAATGGGGTACTCATATAAATATGCCATCCTTATGTAGGTATGATCATCCAGTAATTTCATTTTTGCTTCCCATGGAACATGGATCCACCACTACAGTTGGTCCCATTGTAGCAAACCCTGCACCAAAGCAATCACATGTTCTTGTAGTGGTAGTTTCTGTGGTAATTTGTTTTACATGTTGAGGTTGCCAGCCTCCTGAACAACATTATAGTAGTCTTTTCTTACAATATGCTTGAAGAAGCAGTAATTGTAGTCTCTCTTTGTCACTTCAGAGACCTGAGGTATTATATGACTGGTATTAGACACACACAGAGGTATGACTGGTATTAGACACACACAGAGGTATGACTAGTATTAGACATACACAGAGGTATGGTTGGTATTAGACACACACATAAGTATGACTGGTATTAGACATGCACAAAGGTATGGCTGGTATTAGACATGCACAAAGGTATGGCAGGTATTAGACATGCACAAAGGTATGGCTGGTATTAGACACGCACAAAAGTATGGCTGGTATTAGACATGCATAAAGGTATGACTGGTATTAGACACACAGACATATGACTGGTATTAGACATGAACAAAGGTATGGCTGGTATTAGACACACACAAAGGTATGGCTGGTATTAAACACACACAGAGGTATGACTGGTATTAGACACACACAGAAGTATGACTGGTATTAGACACACACAGAGGTATGACTGGTATTAGACATACACAGAGGTATGGTTGGTATTAGACACACACATAAGTATGACTGGTATTAGACACGCACAAAGGTATGGCTGCTATTAGACACACACAAAAGTATGGCTGGTATTAGACATGAATAAAGGTATGACTGGTATTAGACACACACAGACGTATGACTGGTATTAGACATGAACAAAGGTATGGCTGGTATTAGACACACACAAAGGTATGGCTGGTATTAGACACACACAGAGGTATGACTAGTATTAGACACACACAAAGGTATGCATGGCATTAAACATGCACAGAGGTATGACTGGTATAAGACACGCACAAAGATATGACTGGTATTAGACACACTCACAGATATGACTGGTATTAGACACTCACACAGATATGACTGGTATTAAATGTGCACAAAGATATGATTTGTATTAGACATGCACAAACATATGACTGGTATTAGATATGCACAAAGATATGACTGGTATTAGACATGCACAAAGATATGACTGGTATTAGACATGGACAAAGATATGACTGGTATTAGACATGCACAAAGGAATGACTGGTATTAGACATGCACAAAGATATGATTGGTATTAGACATGCACAAAGATATGACTGGTATTAGACATGCATAAAGATATGACTGGTATTAGACATGCACAGAGGTATGGCTGGTATTAGACATGCACAAAGATATGACTAGTATTAGACACGCACAAATGTATGGCTGGTATTAGACATGCACAAACATATGACTGTTATTAGACACATTATATAGTGGTGGTATAGGTATGTCATCATTTTATAAGTGTTGTGATAGGTATGTCACCATTTTATAAGTGTTATGATAGGTATGTCACCATTTTATAAGTGTTGTGATAGGTATGTCATCAATTTATAAGTGTTGCTATAGGTACGTCATCATTTTATAAGTGTTACTATAGGTATGTCATCATTTTAAAGGTATGAGTGTTGTTATTGGTGGTGTTTCAACAGTATATCAGAGCTGTTATAGGTATGTAAATGTTTTTTGACAGCTCTTCTTCTTCATCTTCCTTGGTCCATGGCAGCTGACTGACAAAGCAATCAGTGACCATCACGCCTGGTGGCGTCTTGTAGGGCAGCAACAAACAGTCTCCATTTTGCTCAGTCGACAGCCATCCTTCATGTGGTACCCCAGTTCTGGTTCATGCTTAGCATCTCTGGCTCCACAATTCTCCGCCAGGTGGCTTTTGGCCTTCTTTGCTTTCGCTTTTCTTCTGGAGTCCACAGCATGGCAGTTATGGTAATTGTGTCAGTGTCTCTTCTGAGGATGTGGCCAAATCAATTCCAGCGTCTACCCGCTGTGATGGTGCTTATGTCTTCTTGGTGTCTTCGAGTTAGCAGTTCTTGGTTGGTGATGGTATATGGCCAGAAAATGTGAAGGATTTTCCTTAGGCAGGTTGTGTGGAAAGGGGGCAATTTGGACATTTCTTTTTTTGTTACTCTCCAGCACTCTGCACCGTACAGAAGTACAGAAATTATGCAGCTCTCATATATTTTTAATTTGCTGTTTGTACTGTACTGGGATGATTTCCGGATGTTGTTTAGGTTGGTGAAGGCTATTCTGGCTTTGTTCACTACTGACATCAGTTAAAGGTACACAAACATTATGTAATTGTTGCTATAACATCATTTTCCCTTTAGCTCCACATGGAGCATGCAAAGACAACAGCAGTTGGTTCCCTTGCAGGAAGCCTGCACCAGGCAGACAAATGCTCTTGCAGCGGTGGTTTCTGTGGCAACTTGTTTTACATGATGAGGGTGCCAGCCTCATGCATAATCTCATAGTAGTTGTCTTGTACAAGATGCCGGAGGGAGCAATAGTTCTATTTTTTTCTTGTGTCATCAAAGACCCCCAAGAAACATGAGGCACAAGTGTTGCTACAGGTATGTCACAATTTTATGAGTGTTGTTATTGGTATGTCAACATTATACGAAGAGTGTTACTGTAGGTGAGTCATCATTTACAGGTATAAGTACTGTTGTAGGTATAAAAATCATTTTGCAGGTGTCATGCTTCTTACCTTTCCATTGCTCCAGCCTGTTATAAGTTCAGGTACCCCATCATTGTCCAGGTCATAGCCATGAATTGAGACAGCCCGGTTCTTAGACTGTCAAATAAATGACCAAAAAAATAATAAACACATTGTAAATCAATATTCTTCCTCGTTCTTCTTCTTCCTCGTTCGCCCTGAAAAGGACGTTGGTTGCGTTGTGTCTGTTTACGCTGTAGCTGGGATATCTGCACCTTTCGGTCAACACATCCGACTTCTGCACGGCATTTTTTGGGACTGGGTTTGCCTTCCCTCTTCGATCCGTACTCGCTCAGCCAGACTGCACTGCTGCAGACTGTTTCCAGGACCACCACGTGGAGGTGGAGTACGGTCTTGACCAGCTCTGGTCCGCTGATCCTGATGCAAGCAGTCAAGCTATGGGTTGCTGACTGCATTCTCTATTGCTGCATCTTTGGGTCCCGTAAATCAATATGAATAGAATAGAACGACACCAGGAGGAAGACAGCCAATAGGATAGTATGGCGCTCTCTCTTCCAAACCTCTACACATCATGGTAGAAGAGGAAGGACTAAGATGTCTGTGGTTGTTTTTCTGGCAGGCTTATGTCTGTGGTTGTGTTTTTCTGGCAGGCTTATGTCTGTGGTTGTTTTTTTCTGGCAGGCTTAAGTCTGTGGTTGTCTTTTCTGGCAGGATTATGTCTGTAATTGTTTTTTTTCTAACAGGCTTATGTCTGTGGTTGTCTTTTCTGGCAGGATTATGTATGTGGTTATTTTGTCTGGCAGGCTTATGTTTGTGGTTGTTTTTCTGACAGGCTTATGTCTGTGGTTGTTTTTCTCACATATATATCCATGGTTGTTTTTCTTACAGACATGTCTGTGGTTGTTTTTCTGGCAAGTTTATGTCTGTGGTTGTTTTTCTCACAGACATGTCTATGGTTGTTTTTCTTACAGGCATGTCTGTGATTGTTTTTCTGGCAAGTTTATGTCTGTGGTTGTTTTCTCACAGACATGTCTGTGGTTGTTTTTCTGACAGGCTTATGTCTGTGGTTGTTTTCCTGGCAAGTTTATGACTGTGGTTGTTTTTCTTACAGGCTTACGTTTTATGTAATAAAGGAAGGCAGCTCTAAAATTGGAGGATAATGTAAAAAAAAAAAACTCCAATATAACTATAGAGTCAGTTTTACTATTGAATGATATAAGAAAAACACAGGAAGTTTTGGGGTTTACCCTTCGTCAGTCAGTCCCAAACAGGAGAGAAAGATAAGGAATATAAACAGGTATAGAGAAAAAAGACAAAGTACATGTGGAAAAGTAACAGTAAACAAGCAAGAATGAAAACAGAACAATTAAAGAAATATCAAGACAAAGAATCTAACAAACAACAAAAATGTAAAAGATGACCTGGTATGAGATAAAAACTGCAAAATTGCTGGTTCAAATGTCTTCATAACTATATGGAGTCTGTATTTTTACTTGCTTCTTTATTGTTACTTTTTTTCCACGTGCTGCCAGTGTTGTTTATTACTGTTCACTTTTATGGGTCACTTATTTTTCCTTTTTAGTATTTCAGGCCTTTAACCAATATGCACCAAGTTTTCCTGTACTGTAATAACCGCTTTAACCTGTTCTGTGATAACCGCTTTAACCTGTACTGTGATAACCGCTTTTTTTTAAAGTGTCTTATTCATCCCCTTGTCTGATATATTGAGGCAAACCCACTGGCCCAGAGAAACAACACTGGAAGCAAAACTATACGGACCTCTGTATGAACTACAAAAGACAGTGAAGTTTATACAAGAAACAACATTGCAGATATAGACAATATATTTCAAGCAAACGAAAGAAGAAGAATCCCCTTGTCTAATTCCCTTCTCTTTGGGTTTAGCTCCCTCCATTTCTCTTTAATTTGGAATTCCAGAAAAGGTACCAGCTTTCTCAATACCAGAAACTACTCATATTTTGTTCCACTGGTAATTGTTTGGTTCTTTTTATCAGTTCCAAATTGGTGATCTGGTTATACCATTTCAATTCTTCTATTCTCAGCATGCAGCCATTAATGAAGGTCTGCATCTTTCTGGTTATCACTTTTGTTGTATCCAAACCTTAGAAAAGGAAAGCTGTGAGATATGAGTTGAAGAGTCTCATTTTTGCATTGGACTTGATTAATTATGATTTCCATATATTGGCTGACGCACATGTTTGACAAATGTCAAGGTGTTGCCATGTGCTGGCCTCCAAAGCATGTAAACACTGTTTAGACAGTGCAGACTAAGCTGGCTTGGCCATGTCCGCTGCATGGAAGATGGTCACATCCCAAAAGATATTTTCTACGGACAACTGGTAGATGGCAGCTGAGGTTCAAAGATGTGTGAAAGAGAGACATGAAGGCAATAGACATAAATCCAACAACCTGGGAGGATGAAGCTGCCGATCGCACCAAGTGGCGATGCTCTCTACGGTGCCACCTCAGATTGGGTGAAAAGAAGCTCTCACAACAAGCAGAAGAGAGGAGAAAACGTCAAAAAGAACACCTGGAAAATAAGCAACTGAGGGCTGTCACCTCATGGGTGCATTTCCATAGTCAGTTATGACTGAAGAGGTTATTATTATTACTATATTGGCCAGTGCCATGAGAGATCCAGCTGCCTTTTGTATTCTTGTTCTATTTTTTTTTTTTTAAACCAGCTCTGCTGAGTTGATGATACGCCTTAATTTCTGATGACCTTGAATGTTCTGTTTCCCACCTGTTTCAGTATTTCCCCTTAATAAGCCTGGTGGGTTCTTCGTGTTCACAGTTCAATTTGTTATCATTTTGAGGTAATTCTCTTTTTTCTATTTTTTTTTTCGCCAGTCTGCTGAAATATATTCCCACCACATTTATGGGTTCAAATACCTTAGTTGTTCATTGCCTTCTCAGTGGCTTAATATTTCATCTATATTACTACTGATTTTATCTATGACATGAATATTTGCTAATCCTTATTCAGTAATTCTTCTCTAACTAGTAACCATAGTCTCTTGACTTCTAACAAATTAAATATTTATTTCATCAGGGTAAAGATATACAAATTATTGCCTTTTTACATTTCTGCCCTGCAATAATAATATTCTTAAAGTGTTTTCAAATGAAAACATTCTTCTCTTCAACAGTAAGTAGTTAATATTAGCATTCATTCACTAGTGTAACATACACTTACATATACAAAGAGAGTGAGAATATATAAAGAAAGTGAGAGAGGAAGCAATGAAGCAATTGCATATTGAATAGTAAAGTTAAGTCTATAGCATTTAACAGTAAATTATTATGAAAATTCTGCATTAACTAAAACTGATTAGACCGCAAGAACTAGGTTACTAACAATGACAGCTATAATAATTAAACATTTTATATTCTGAACTTCACTTTTATTCTCCAGTTTCGGGTGGCACGATCATATACTCCCAGTGTTCCATTAGCTAGACCATAGCCAAACTGTGTGCCCATCAAAGGACACAGAGATGTGACGACCTGCAGGTGGAAATAAAAATACATTCAACATTAATATTAACAATTTAAGACACTGCAGACCACAAGAAACAAATCATCACACTAACACAAATAACATGATAACCTCTCAACCACCAGCCCAAACAATCTTCCAACCACCAACAGGATCAACCTTACAATCACCCAGCCACCAACAAGAAAAACCTTACAATCACCCAGCCACCAACAGGAACAACCTTACAATCACCCAGCCACTAAAAGGAACAACCTTACAATCATCCAGCCACCAAGAGGAACAACCTTACAATTACCCAGCCACCAACACGAACAACCTTACAATCAACCAGCCACCAAAAGGAACAACCTTACAATCACCTAGACACCAACATGAACACTTTTACAACAACTGAGCCATCAACGGGAACAATTTCACAACCACCCAGCTACCAACATGAACAAACAATATGATAACCACCCAGCTACCAACATGAACAATTTCACAACCACCCAGCCACCAACAGGAACAATTTCACAACCCCCCAGCTACGAACATGAACAATTTCACAACCACCCAGCAACCAACATGAACAATTTCACATCCATCCAGCTACCAACATGAACAATTTCACAACCACCCAGCCACCAACAGAAACAATTTCACAACCACCCAGCTACCAACAAGAACAAATAATATGATAACCACCCAGCTACCAACATGAACAATTTTACAACCACCCAGCCACCAACAGAAACAATTTCACAACCACCCAGCTACCAACATGAACAATTTCACAACCACCCAGCTACCAACATAAACAAACAATATGATAACCACCCAGCTACCAACAGGAACAATCCACCTGATAACAAGGCCAATCTTACAACCACCAGCCACCAACAAAACCAATCTTACCACCATCCAGTTTCAGATTTATTTTCACTGTTCATGTAGCACTAATGCAGTTCTTGAGTAATCTTGGTCTACTTTTTCAAAAGCTTACATCTGCTCAAAGGTTTGTTTTGATAGTGACTAAAAACTTAGTCTGACTAATAGTGTGCTGGTGTGAGGCTTGTATGCTGTTAAAGTCTGTTTGTCTTAAGCTAGGGATGTAAACTTTTTTATACTATGGTCTAAGGGAGATTACAGGTTGTATTACTTTTTGGTACAGGTCTGATTTGGTTGTTATCTCCCTTGACTTGCCATTTGGTCATTTAAGATTTTCTGTTCGTAGATTTTTCTAGAACAGTTCACGAGAACGTTTCAGTTTGTTCTCGTGGGAGCTAAACTCACGTCACGCGATTATCAGCGCATGCATGTTGGTTTGGCGGGACCGGGAGACTGGATCCCGTGACAGTCAGCCTGGGCGTTCTGAGCTGAGAGGGTGTTCAGCGATCCTTCTCGGACTGTGTGAATGGGGAATAGAGTCCTCTGTGTGATGAAAATGTTTGAGATTTTTCACCTGTTATAATTCTGACATATTTCTGAGAGCCAAGGATGGCGAATGTTTTGTGTTTTATTTCTTGGATGGCAGTGAAGGTAAAAATACCCTTTAAACTATTTTTTGTAGCCAAGAACTTTGTATTATGATGCTACCAGCCCAAGATGTTTGGCTGATATATTGAGGTGACTTTCTCCTGGTGCGGCAGAGAGTTTATGAGAATATTGATATTGTTATCTTGCCAAAGAATTATATGACTTGTTTGTCAGAGGAAACATAGAGAATATTATATATGGAAGCCCGACACTTATGCGGCTTATATTGGCAAAGAATTATATGACTTGTTTGTCAGAGGAAACATAGAGAATATTATAGGGAAGCCCGACACTTATGCGGCTTATATTGGCAAAGAATTATAGGACTTGTTTGTCAGAGGAAACACAGAGAATATTATATTGAAGCCCGCCATTTATGCGGCTATATTGCTAAAGAGTTACCTGGCATGTTTTGTCAGAGGAAACACATAGAACATTTGATATTTTGAAGCCCGCCATATATGCGGCTATATTTTGCCAGGATGCCAGGAGTCTCTGTCGTATTGGATGCAGTGAATTAATATTATCTACATGATGTTGATGTGCTTGAACCTTGTCCTAATGACAGTATGTTTGTTTGATGTCAACGTGATGTTATCGTAATAAATCGTTGGAACCGTGCAAGTCGTTTGCAACCTTCCTGACTTCTGCATGTGGTATGAAGGGTGTGTATACTATGAATAATTGATCAAGAACTTACACCCATTCGCGTATGTTGCCTTATCTATACACACACGCCATGTCGGCCACTTCTACTCTTCACTTCATGCCACGAGAAGAATACAAGCCACAATAACAGTTTGCAACAGTGCACCGATCAAGAACTTGATCTCAATCATACAACGCTTCTTGCAACAGTGGTGGTTAGAATCCTTACATCCAACAGTAACAACCACCATCTTTTCAACAATCAAACATTATCATATTGCAACAGCCATGCTGAAGTTACTTATTGTGCTCTGGCCTGGTGTGGTGTCAGTGTGTTTCAGAAGCCACTATGTGAACACATATATAGTAAGAGATGTTTCTTGATGCCAGCTGTCAGCATAAATGTGTATATAAGCAATATTTACTACTGTTTCTGATGCCCAGGACATCATGTCAGACTAATTATATTCATGGGACTGTGAAGCAGTTTTGTTATGTTTATTCAAGATCTGTGTCACAAGTAAGACTATACCTTGTTACTGAACTTAACAAGATATCAAGTTATTCATTTTGTGTGTGTTTGTGTGGATGTTTTGCCATCTTTGTGACAATATAGATGTCCATGTTTTGTAATCTATGTGACACTATAAATGTCCACGTTTTGTCATCTTTGTGACACTATAAATGTCCATGTTTTGTCGTCTTTGTGGCACTAGAAATGTCCATGTTTTGTCATCTTTGTGACATTATAAATGTCCATTTTTTGTAAAATGAATAATTTCTGTCTTGTCTCTTTGTGCGAGCTGTCTCATCATCATCATTTTCTTCTGCGCTCTTTATCCAGCATGAAAAACCACTGCAGTTGTCCCCCTACCCCAGAAAGCCTGTACTAATGTATTCACATGCTCTTACTGTAGTTATTTCTGTTGCAATGTGCTTTACATAATGTTTTACAAGCCCCTGGCACAACTTCATATTAGTCTCCTTGCATGACATGCCTGAGGTGCAGTAGTCCTATTCTTTCTTTGTGTTTTCAGAGTCCCCAGGATCTACATGGGCCATATATGTAGTTGACTTATGAGTGCTGATATTCTACTTCAATGGTTTCCATAGAGGCCCATGCAAAGTCATCAGGGGGAATAAGAGAATTTCAAGTGGGGCAAGAGACTAAAACAAAGAAACATTATTAATCAAAACAAAACTGTTACAATTTCATGTTATTATTTATCATTGTTCATGTTACATTGTAGTTCAAACCTCAGAAATGAGGTATCTGAGGAAGGTGGTTGAAGTAACAAGAAGAGACATAGTGCGTAACCCAGCTCCAAGCAGAACATTCCCATCTACGATGGTTTGGCCATGTCTGCAGAATGGAAGAAGATTGGATACCATGACAAATATAGGAAACCAAGAGTCAGGGATCCAGACCTCCAGGTCACCCAGAGTTTGCTGGGAGGACAACATTAGACAATCTCTAAAGAATCGAGGACTACATTGGAACCTGCCAGAAGGAAGATCACCGATAGGTCAGTATGGTGTTCTCTGTGGCAAACCTCTACACTGCAGGGTAGAACAAGAATGACTAAGTAAGTAAGTACATAATAGTTTTATTTTTCACACTGCATAACTGCTTACATTGTATAACTGTTCTCACTGCTCATATTGTATAACTGTTGTCATTGTTCATATTGTATAACTGTTCTCATTGCTCATATTGTATAACTGTTCTCATTGCTCATATTGTATAACTGTTCTCATTTTTCATATTGTATAACTGTTCTCATTGTATAACTTTTCCCATTGTTCATATTGTATAACTGTTCATATTGTATAACTGTTCTCATTGTATAACTGATCTCATTGTTCATTTTGTATAACTGTTCTCATTGCTCATATTGTATAACTGTTCTCATTGCTCATATTGTATAACTGTTCTCATTGCTCATATTGTATAACTGTTCTCATTGCTCATATTGTATAACTGTTCTCATTGCTCATATTGTATAACTGTTCTCATTGTTCATATTGTATAACTGTTCTCATTGTATAACTTTTCCCATTGTTCATATTGTATAACTGTTCTCACTGTTCATATCGTATAACTGTTCTCATTGTATAACTTTTCCCATTGTTCATATTGTATAACTGTTCTCATTGTTCATATTGTATAACTGTTCTCATTGTTCATATTGTATAACTGTTCTCATTGTATAACTTTTCCCATTGTTCATATTGTATAACTGTTCTCATTGTTCATATTGTATAACTGTTCTCATTGTTCATATTGTATAACTGTTGTCATTGTTCATATTGTATAACTGTTCTCATTGTTCATATTGTATAACTGTTCTCATTGTTCATATTGTATAACTGTTGTCATTGTTCATATTGTATAACTGTTGTCATTGTTCATATTGTATAACTGTTCTCATTGTTCATATCGTATAACTGTTGTCATTGTTCATATTGTATAACTGTTCTCATTGTTCATATTGTATAACTGTTCTCATTGTTCATATTGTATAACTGATCTCATTGTTCATATTGTATAACTGTTCTCATTGTTCATATTGTATAACTATTCTCATTGTTCATATTGTATAACTGTTCTCATTGTTCATATTGTATAACTGTTCTCATTGTATAACTTTTCCCATTGTTCATATTGTATAACTGTTGTCATTGTTCATATTGTATAACTGTTGTCATTGTTCATATTGTATAACTGTTCTCACTGTTCATATTGTATAACTGTTCTCATTGTTCATATTGTATAACTGTTCTCATTGTTCATATTGTATAACTGTTGTCATTGTTCATATTGTATAACTGTTGTCATTGTTCATATTGTATAACTGTTCTCATTGTTCATATCGTATAACTGTTGTCATTGTTCATATTGTATAACTGTTCTCATTGTTCATATTGTATAACTGTTCTCATTGTTCATATTGTATAACTGATCTCATTGTTCATATTGTATAACTGTTCTCATTGTTCATATTGTATAACTATTCTCATTGTTCATATTGTATAACTGTTCTCATTGTTCATATTGTATAACTGTTCTCATTGTATAACTTTTCCCATTGTTCATATTGTATAACTGTTGTCATTGTTCATATTGTATAACTGTTCTCATTGTTCATATTGTATAACTGTTCTCATTGCTCATATTGTATAA
The DNA here is from genome assembly GCA_024509875.1 of Oreohelix idahoensis. Taxonomy (NCBI): domain Eukaryota; kingdom Metazoa; phylum Mollusca; class Gastropoda; order Stylommatophora; family Oreohelicidae; genus Oreohelix; species Oreohelix idahoensis. Next base: position 549,967 of record JAMPIV010002303.1, read on the forward strand.
CTGTTCTCATTGTTCATATTGTATAACTGTTCTCATTGTTCATATTGTATAACTGTTCTCATTGTTCATATTGTATAACTGTTCTCATTGTTCATATTGTATAACTGTTCTCATTGTTCATATTGTATAACTGTTCTCATTGTTCATATTGTATAACTGTTCTCATTGCTCATATTGTATAACTGTTCTCACTGTTCATATTGTATAACTGTTCTCACTGTTCATATTATATAACTATTCTTATAGCTCATGTTGTATAGTCATTTTAATAGTTGATGTTTTGTGAAAGAGCTCTTACATCAGTTTCCATCATCTCAGCGATGATCTCATCCTCTTGAAAAACTCTGATGTCAAAGTCCTCTGAGCCCACAATTAGCTACAAAGAAACACGTATCACATCTTTAATTAAAGATAACAATGACAGCAAAAAAACTGTTTTTAAATAGTATATTTGTTACCACAATTATAGCAAAAAACTGTTTTTAAATAGTATATTTGTTACCACAATGATAGCAAAAAAACTGTTTTTAAATAGTATATTTGTTACCACAATGATAGCAAAAAAAACTGTTTTTAAATAATATATTTGTTATTAGCACTCATCAATAAAAAATATATAAATGTATAAATCCCAGTGGTTTGTTTTATTATAAATTTGGAATGGAGTATCCACAAACATGCATGGGGCTGGCAACCTCAACATGTAAAACAAATTATGATGGTGTATGGTGTACCAAACTATGTTTGGTGCCAAATTTTTGCAGGCTTAGCTTTGTTGATTCATCTATTGCAGTGTCATTCTCTAACATGTGATCATTAATAGTCCTTAGAATCTCTCCCTTATCCATATCTAATGTCCCCACAGTGGTGGGGGGAGACTCTCAAAGCTAGTCTGTCAGCTCTGTCACTGCCATGTACCACTGCATGACCATGACAGTAGATTTGCACCAGGTCCTGAAGATTTGAGGTGTTTATGGATGTTTTCCATTCATGCTGTAGCCTTCCATTTAGGACCTTCCAAAGCATGGACTGCGACCTGCCCTGGCTGAAGAGAGTTTCAGACAGCCACCTCAGAGCTGCAGTTGCTGGAGATTGTTGTCATGTAGGTGTACACAGCAGCACCATCACCTCCAGCATGATTACTTATCAGCTGATTAATTTTGAGCTCCTTTCCCGCTGCCCCAAGCTCTGCACTCCCTGATAAAGCTGATGATGACTTGCTGGTAGTTTGTCCAGTTCTCACCTGACTTACTCCATGCTTCCTCAATGGATAAATTTTCAACTGTGATCACCTGCCCAATCATAGCCTCTGCCTGTGCCATCAATGACAGCCACCTCTTTATTCTTGCTCCCACTGATGTCAGCTATGTTTCCATGTAGGTGTCTTCTGTCTGTGGTTATTGTGATATAGGCTTTTGCTTGGCCCATCGCATACCTGGACCTAACTGACAGCAATCAAAGCGTGTACCTCACCGTCATGATGGGGGTATCTTGCATACAACCCAAGACTATATGCATCCCTTCACTTTGATGTGTTCGAGTCATTCACATTTTGATATTGACAGCATGAGTATAAGTTTGGCTTGGCATAAATTTGTTGCAGGTCTATGCTCACTGGGGAAGTGAGGGATGATAATGATGATGTGGACTGTACATATGCAACAACCTCTTGTAACAACAGCCTCTTGTAACAACAGACTATCATACTATTACATCTAAAACTAATGTTAAAACTACAATAGACAAGTCTGATTAAAATAGTAAGTCTAAACAAGAATTAAAAGGCCTTGAGTAAAAGTTTACTGCAACTTATGGAATATAAAACTAAATGTCTAAGATCTCACCTCATTTTGTCCATCACTGTTAAAATCCAGTAGGCACAATGAGTGTACATTATCTCCTGTAACCTGTTATTGATGAATGTTGTAAAAAATCTTGTATCTATTTTTATGTCAAGTGTAATTTTCAAATTCAACATTAGTTTTGGTTTTGATTTTTAAGGACTATCTTCATTGCAAATGGACAACCCCATCAGTGCTCTGATCTCCTCCCTTAGATCACACAAGGAAGATCTCAGTGCAGTGCACAAACTCTGTAGCACCGGCGAGAATCCCAATGTGTGTATATAATGTATAGAAATCACATATTCTATAAATATTTTTTGTGGTGGGTAGGTTTCCTAATTTTTAAAGTTAAATTCAACATTAACCATTCTTAAAATGTATTAGTATACAAAGAAATGAAATATTTCCAAATCAATCCAGAGACCCAAAAGGGGAGTAATAAATAGGTCACACGGTATCCTACCAGACACATCAAAAATAGGAATTAAGACAAAGACCGACCCCGTAAAAAGTTAGCTTACTAAATAACTTCAAACAGTCCTTCTGCTAGCAACACAAGAGACATTCACTTTTCAAGACCTACACTCCCCCCAAGGCAATAAAAATAAAGGAAGGCCTTGAGAACACTTGAAGAAGGCACCTGGAGACAAAAGTAAGAAGGAGAAGGACATGGAAAAAAACTGGAAAAATCTGGCCACAGCAGGAAGTCTTGGAAGAGATCTGTTGGTAGGTATGTGCTCTTGAGGGAGCTAAACAGCAGAGAAGATGAACATGAAATAAAAAAATCATCAATACCCTACAGCTCCCCAAGGAGTATAGGCCTTCAACAAACTCACGCGTCTCCTGATGTCCCATGACATTCCTTGTTTTCCTCATCCTTTTCATTTCTATCACACTATCTTCAGTTCTTGTCTCCATGTGTTTTTTTTATTTTTTTTTGCCTTCCCTCTGCCTCTTTTACCCTGGAGATTCCAGAACAAGAACTGCCTTGAAATATGCAGTCCTGGGATATCAATCTTGTAGTCCCACATTTCTGCTACCACCTGTACAGTTTTCCCTTTTGTGTGTTTAACGTACTAACATTCCAGATGTCAAATCTGGAGTTATACTTGAAAATAAAAAGTCAGCAACACAGACTTCTTTTGGATTTCTCTGAGCCTCTTTACCACATGACCCTCTTCTGTCTTGAATCGGCCGAGCTGAATTATTAAACAAGAAATATGCTGTAGGAATTAAAAGATAAAGAGTATGCAATATGTAGAAGATAGCTCAGTAATGTTCAAAATTAGAACCTGGAAAAAGGAATCAAACAAACAAGTTTATTAAAGTCAGACTGAAAAGGATATCCAGAATACTACACACTGAAAAGCAAAATTATATCTTTGCTCCACAACAAAATAATGGCAGCTGCACTAAGGTCCACTGTAGCCAATCTCTAGTATGGAGACTGCCCTTGTTGTAATCTGACCTAATAATGGGAGATAAGCCTAATTATTAAAACAAATCTGACAACTGCTGATGGTTAAAACATTATAAGACAACAATGATGATTACTGTGCAGTGATGCATTTCCAGATACGAAAAATTATGTAACAAAATATTGATAATATCTTGTGTGTAGGGCCAGATTAAGCATAGAAGGGCCTCTAGGCTTTTTGGTGTTTGGGCCCCCTTCACTTAATAGGCAATAATTTTAATATATTTTTTTTCAAATCCATTAGCATGGTATTATTAATAAACTAGTATTATTAATAGACTGGTATGTTAGTTTGTTAGCATGTCTTACCTCTTTTATTAATAATTATTTTTTATTAATGTTTATTATTATTATTAAGGTAAACACTATAAAACACACTTTACTGATAAATCTATGCATGTGTTAATTTTTTTACCTTATGCCCCCAAGAGCTATGGACCTTAAGGCATCAGCCTACTTAGCCTAATGAACAATCCGGCCCTGTTAATCTTTACTTGTTGCTAAAACATCTCAACTTCAGTTTGAATGAACCGAAATGCATCTAAAACAAAAACACCAAATCTGAGACAGAAATTTTTTTTAAAAGTATAATTAAAATAGGAATTTTTTGGCAGCAAGTATCCTAAGATTCATTTTAAGAATTTGAAGAAGTAACATAAAGCCTCACATTGCTCCCTGGAGTCTGTGAGTTACAGAGAGGACAGGACTACACCTTCCTTAGGCGATTCACATGAGGCGACAGATATGAGGTTGTTCACATAAAACAAATTGCTAAAGAAACCACAATTGCAAGCATATATGAAAGCTTTGTGCTGCTCCGTGACCATGCTTCATACAGAGCTAACAGCAAAATGAATGAATGATAGCATAAAATAAAGAAGATCATCATCATTCCTTTTCATTCCCTGTGGAACATAGGGCAGAAACAGTTGCTTTCCATCTATTTCTATTCTGGGCTGTCCTTTTCAGCTGTGCCCAAGTCATTCCAATTTCCCTAGCCTCCTCTTCAACAGTTCTTCTCCAAATTCTCTTTGGCCTCCCCACTTTTCTCCTCCCCTGTGGGTTACAGTCAAGGGCAACTCTGGCTATGCTTGATTTTTCTCTTCTGAGTGTATGTCCTATCCATCCCCACTTTCTTACCTTAATTTCTGTTTGTATTGGCTGTTGTCCGCATCTTTTCCTTAGCTCTATATTTGTTATTACATCTGGCCATCTTATACGGAGGATTCGTCATAAACACCTATTTACAAATGTCTGTAGCTTGGAGGTGAAGGAAAATACAGCACTAAGAAATGAGATGAGTTTTAAAAAAAATGACAGGTACATAATTTATGCGATGGCTTGAAGGAGTGAAAAGGGAAATAATAGTTATGATGATGATGCTGATGATGATGCTGATGATGAGGATGATAACTCATGTTAATTATCAGCACCTCAAATTTTTTTAAAAACAGTCATTTATTACTTACAGTCCAAAAATTATCATCTCCATCTTTGTTATAACCTTGGATAGAACAGTTGCCTCCAACTATGGCTAGTGGCCTGTCTATACTTCCCAGCTTGCCTATGGTAATTGCATTGGCTCCATCAGGGCTCTGGGAAGAGAATATGGTATTACAGGTCTAAATATTAAGTCAGTCTTATTGTATGGCTGTGAAACATGGAGAACAACAAAAACAACAAGCAAGAAGCTACAGACTTTCAAAAATGGGTGCTTGGGCAGAATGAAGTGACTGAAATGGTATGATAAAATCATCAACGTGAAACTGATGACAAAAACCAGACAAGTGCCAGTGGCACAAGAGAGGATGTTGCTGGTGATGGATAAGACTTATACCGAAGAAACGAGTTCAAGCCTTACAAGGCTGTCTTTGTTCAGGAGAACAAATAGTATGAGAGGTAGAAGGAGACCCAAAAAAAAACACTTGAAAAAGAGAACTGGAGATACGAGTAGAAATGAAAGAGAGAAGGAAGGCACAGAAAGACCTTGAGGTGATGGCCTATGCTCCTACAGGAACTGAAGGGAAATTGATCAATGAATGGTAAGTCTAAACATTTGATTAAGGGAAAGAGTTTTACCCATATGGTAATATTAGTTCACCCTAATGATGCATGACCCTCTTCCACTCTTTCCTGTGACGAAAGATATATTACAGTTCAAAGGGGCTAACACTGTTGTGTTTAAAAACTACTTCTACTAATGTTTAATAGACCACACTTACATCTTTATAGAAAATACCTCCACTGTTGTTTAATAGACCACACTTACATCTTTATAGAAATTACCTTCACTGTTGTTTAATAGACCACACTTACATCTTTATAGAAATTACCTTGACTGTTGTTTAATAGACAACACTTACATCTTTATAGAAATTACCTCCACTGTTGTTTAATAGATGGGACCGAAGACACGGCAAAAGAGATAAATGCAGTCAGCGACTCATAGCTTGACTGCTTGTGTCAGGGTCAGCAAACCAGAGCTGACCAAGACCCTACTTCACCTGCAAGTGGTGGTCCTAGAAACAGGCTCCATCACTGCAGTCTGGCCAAGAGAGTAGGGATCAAAGAGGGAAAGCAAACCCAGTCCCCAAAAATGCTGTGCGGAAGTCAGATGTGTCGGGCCGAAAGGCGTAAATATTGCAACTTTGCTGTAAATGGTGACACAATGCAACCAACGTCCTTTTCAGGATGAAAGAGGAAGAAGAAGAAGTTTAATAGACAACACTTACATCTTTATAGAAATTACCTTCACTGTTGTATAATAGACAACACTTACATCTTTATAGAAATTACCTTCACTGTTGTATAATAGACAACACATACATCACCTCCACTGTTAACACCAACTACTGTTCACTGTTTAAAAAACAAAACACTCACATCTTTATAGAAGATATCCCGGTTGTTGATAATGTCATATGCCAGAACATTTGTTGGCGTTCCAACCACCAGGAGATCATGCTCAACACCTGGATCAAGCCGACCTGCCACAAGTGATGTTATCTGCTGGTTTATGTTCAACAGGCTGACGTTTGAGCTTAAGCCTGAGATGCCATCTTTTTGCTGAGTATGTGGACTATGTACCAGCACCTTAAAATATATAGCAAACAGCTTCATGAGTAATTACTTATATTCTTCTTCTTGGATCATTAGCCCCCGACTCACAAAGCAGTCAGTGGCAATCACTCCTAGTGGCATCTTGTAGGGCAGCAACAAACTGTCCCCATTTTGCTCAGGCGGTGGCCATCCTTTGTGCCGTGCCCCAACTCTGGTTCATGCTTTGCATCTGAGTCTCCACTGTTCTCCGCCAGGTTGTCTGTGGTCTGCCTCTCTTTCACCGTCCTTCTGGGGTTCATAACATAGCAGTTCTGGTGATGGTGTCAGGGTCCCTTCTGAGGACATGGTCAACCCAGTTCCAGCATCTGCCTGCAGTGATGGTGTGCATGCCTTATTTACTGCACTGTGTAAGCAGTTCCTGGTTGGAGATGGCATTCGGCCAAAAAATTTGAAGAATTTTCCTTAGGCAGGTTGTATGGAATGAGGATAATTTGGACATTTCCTTTTCTGTTACTCTCCAGCACTCTGCGCCATACAAAAGTGCAGAAAGTACACAGCTCTCACATAATATTAATTTGGTGTTTGTGCTGTACTGAGAAGATTTCCAAATGTTGTTTAGATTTGCAAAGGCTGTTCTGGCTTTGTTCATTCTGTTATTCTCCAGCACTCCGCTCTACAAAAGTGCAGAAAGGATGCAGCTCTCACATAATCTTAATTTGGTGTTTGCTGTACAGAAAAGATTTCCAAATGTTGTTTAGATTTGCAAAGGCTGTTCTGGCTTTGTTCATTCTGTTATTCTCCAGCACTCCACGCCATACAAAATTACAGAAAGTACGCAGCTCTCACATAATCTTAATTTGGTGTTTGCTGTACAGAAAAGATTTCCAAATGTTGTTTAGCTTTGCAAAGGCTGTTCTGGCTTTGTTCATTCTGTTATTGAAATTACGTATATAAGAATAGAGTAAATATCTTAACAGTCAGACCAAGCAGCGACTCTTTCCTTTTCTACATATTAAGATAACATTTTTTCCATTTCTAGATATCACTCATTCCTTTATTTCATTCTTTACTCCATATATCAAGAAAAGAGCCATCACTGCAGTTGCTCTCAAGGAAGACAGCATCACAGCATTCATGTGCTCTTGCTGTGGTAGTTTCTGTACCAATTTGTTTAATATGATGAGGCTGCCAGACTCGTGTGAATAACCTCATAATAGCTGTCTGTTACCTGAGGAAGCAGTAGCCATGTTCTTCTTTTGCCTACTCGGTGACCTCCAGGAATAACCTGAAGCCTTCTTAGATTTCATCATCACCACCATCATCATTTTCCTTTTTGCACCTGATGCAGCATGGAGCCACTAATACAGCTGGTACTCCTTGCAGGGAAGCCTAAGTCAAGCACTCATGTGCTCCGGCAGTGGTGATTGCTGGAGCAATGTGTTTTACATGATCAGGTTGCCAGCCTTGTACACAACCTCATGTTATTTGTCACAACATGCCTGAGGGAGTAGCAGGTTAGTTCTGTCTTAGATCCCCTGGGAGGTACATGGGACATTTACAGTGCAGTCCACTTAAGCTGAACTAGATTAAGTAGAATTTCGCTTAAGTAGAAGCATTTCTGAAGGTCCCAGCCATATGTCTTCTTTGGCTTTGTTAACTCTTTGACTCTGCAATTATTTTTCACCCTGTGCTATAATTTTAATTTGTGATAGACTAAAAACAACGCTCAGAGAGTTGTTTTGGCATGGGTGTCAAATCTGACCAACGCTCTGAGCATTGTTCTGGAGTTAAAGAGTTTAAAAAAAACTCCAGTTAAGTCAAATTCTGATAACTAGAATTTTCAAGTAAGTCGAGATAATTTGTCTGTATCAACTCAAATTTGGACACGCTTAAGTAGAAGTTCTGCCTTCATCGCCTATGTTATAATACTACGTGACCCATACATAATTTTTTGGGTGAACAGGCCATAACAGGTTAGTAAATCTCCGAGCTTCCGTCAGTGCACTACAATGCTAACACATTAAACCAGCAAGACATAACCATCAGGCTGACTGAGAGAACACCAGTTCACCTCTATTTCCAAGAACAGGGCTCTGACACCTACGGGGCTACGCATTTGAGACCTGAAGATAAACAAAGAGTGAAACCCGAGGCCTGTGAATAGTAAATAATAAACTTAAACCAGTATTTGGCAGGCACTTGTAAGAAAGAAGGAAGGAAAACACTAGACAACAGATAAACCTTACATCAGCTTACTTGTCTAATACTTATCGCTCTAGGAATCCGTGTTGGAACCACTAATAAAGCACCCACAATGCGATTCGAACTAACTTACACTTGCTACTTGCAATTAACTTGACACTGCATATTAGGCTTTGCAAAATTGCTATCAAAAACTTTAAAAGATGCAGAAATGAAAATTTAAAATAAAAAAAACTTGTTTCTGAATGGTTACAAAAATAGCTTCATGCTTTAGTTTGTCACTTTTCTTCGTAGCATGCCCCTTTTAGCCACTTACTGTTTTTGTTCTTTTAACTGGCCCTTTTGGGAGCATAGATTAAGGTTTATTTAATTATATGGTGTTCAAGTTCTTTGATCTTGGTCCTGGCTTTGATCTGCGCCAACACTTTGATCTTAGCCAAAAGGCAGAGAAGCATTATTTTTCATATACATGGAACTGTTGATTATATAACCAGCAATGCAAAATCAATGTTTTAGAAACTTATTTTATTATTGCAGTTAAATAGATTAAACATATTTTGATAAGTATAAACACCTAAGGTAAAGCTCGCTTGAAGGCTGGTCACTGCTAAAGCTATATTTAAAACAACAACTCACTAATTTAGTTGTTTAAAGTGAATACATTTTTGTAATAGTACATTATCAATCATCATCACAAGCTTGCCTCTAAACACAAAATGCAATCTGTTTTTGCAATTCATTATTTCCCTTACCATAAAACTCTTGCGCTAATAGAGTTACTTCCACATGAATTTTCATTATTAAATAAAACAGGCTGGATCAGTGCCAACTGAAAATGGAAAAATTAAAATGTACCAAGAAAGGGAGCTGCAAGCAAAGTTTCAGCTGTCTTCAATGAGTAGAACACAATGACTTTGAGCATCAAAGATTTGAAACATCCAAACAACAGTCATGCCATGTTAATAAAAAGTGTTTAAAAAAATGAGCACCAATTAAATCATACTTTTTAATCGTACCTTGTCTGCTGCTGTTGCACAAGTAAGTGAAGGGTGTTTCCCATCATAAAGGCCAACTGCTACTGTGCGTGGTATGACCTTGTGGTTGAGTTTTAGGTTAAATATTGGCACGAGCATTACTGCAGTACCGTTTTAATGCGTACCTGTTTCAAAGAGAGTAATTTCATTACTTTACTTTTGTGATCGATTTTTTTAAAAAGGAAAGTTTAAAACAAAAAGTTTAGAAAACCAGGCTCATTATAGGAAACTAATGGTAACAGTTGCCCCGTGTAGTTCACAAGGGTTCCTTATGAGGCAAAGAAAGATCATGACTACTGTTCCCTCAGGCATGTTGTACAAGGTGACTAATATGAGGTTGTACATAGGGCTAGCAGCCTCACCATGTCAAACAAATTGCTACAGAAACCCCCCAGTATGAGAATGCTTTGTGCAGTCTTCCTGCAAAGGGGCCACTCCCATTGGTAGCTCCATGCTCCAATGGGAGCATAAAAGGTAAATGAAAGAATGAACAATAAACACTTAATGTCAAGATGTAACAGGAAGTCTATATAACCTTAGATGTGCATAAAATGGAGCGTGTATCATTTTGTATTATCGATATGTAAAAATTGATAGATAGGAATGCAGGGATGAATCACAGAATACACAATGCTGGATTTTGCCCAAATGGCTGTTGATAAGCAGATGAAATCCTGATCCATAACTACCCCTTGTGGACAATTAGTAAACAAGTAAGAAATGCATTGGAGGACACAGAGATGTGGTTTTACAGAAGAATATTTTAAAAAATACTTTACATGTAGCGTTGGGCAGAGCAACCTAACTTTTGAGGTGAAGACAGGAGTATGAAAGGGATGCCCCTTATCAACAACTTTATTTTTAACAGTCATAGACAGGGTGATGCGCCAGACAACAGTCCAAAAGGAATAAGATGGACAACGTTTTCTACATTGGAAGATCTGGAATATGCAGATGACATTGCACTACTCGCACATTCACACATACACATCCAAGAAAAAACAGATAGACTGAATAAGTATAGCCAGCAGGTGGGTCTGAACATCAGTCTAAAGAAAACAAAGGTCATGACACTCAGTGTGGGCAATCCTGAGCAATAAGGAACCAGAAACTGGAACAGACAGACACATTTACATACCTAGGATGCATAGTAACAGCAGATGGTAGAATAAGCAAAGACATCAACAACAGAATAAATAAAGTGAGAACAGCTTTTCTAGTCTAAACAACATCTGGACAGAGCTGGGGCACTGCATGAAGGATGACTGCCAACCGAGCAAAGTGGAAGCAGCTTGTTGCTGCCCTACAAGATGCTATGAGGCATGATGGCCACTAACTGCTTTGACAGTCTGCAGCTAAGGATCAAAGAAGAGATGAAGATTTTTAAAATAGCATGGACTGCTAAAATGTGTAATGAGCATGTCCTGATAGAAGTTGGTATCATAGGAAGCTTATTCCTCATGTTAGAGTGATGGAATCCACTTTCTTTATGTAAATAATGAGAAGAAAAAAACAGAAATATATCATGAAGACAGGAAAGGTTTAACGAGAAAGGTTTAACGAAAAAGATACACAGGATGACAAAGAGAGAAGATACTGGGCAGTTTTACATCATGGTACGGAGAGAAATCAACAGAATTGATAAACAATACTGGAGACAGGAAGTTGTTTAGCGACATGGTCAGCTACACCACCAAAAGTGGTACTTGAAGAATTGCTGTTGAAAAAACTAGACTGAGGGTAAGGGTTATGATTAGTGTAAGCTGATAATCTTTTGCGATTAGTAGCCATTTATTTGTGAAAAGAAAACAAAGTGTTGTAAACAGGATTATAGACAGCGGCTTAGCGTTAGGAATTAAGGTTAAATAAAAGCTCCAAACAGGGTTAGGCTTCAGATAAATATACTGAACGATATTCGTTAACGCTACAACTGTAACCTTAACCCTATTTGCAGCTTTAATTAAAAAATAATCATTGACACGAAAATAAAAAAGTTTTAAATGAAGTCAGTGGGTCGTGTTCTTCGATGTCTTACTAGTAAGTCGCCAACGTCGTTAGAATTATGATTAAGGTTAGAGTTTAGTACACTTAAACATAATTCTTGTTTAAGGCCGTATCGAACAGACAACCCACTATCCCTCATTTCAAAAAGTAAAAACCCGACAGGCGACTTATCGGGGCTACTTATTGACAGTAATTGGGCGAAATCCGGCTGTGTCCCTGTCTTTGATTAAGTGGAATAAAGAATGTAGCCTATAGCGTTGTCGGAAATAAGTTGTATGGAGTATGGAAAAATCAGCGCGTTGAAATGTTTCATCCCAACAAAGTTGATGTACGTCAATCAATTTAAATACCTTTTCTAAACAAATCAGATATTGATAACTTGCTACATGCCAAATCTATGAAGCTGACACTAAGTAACTGGCACTTTGTTTTATAGTTTCCTCGGTTGTCAATGAAGCTTGGTCTTGAAATATGCAGTAAGTCAGAGTAGTCTTTCCTTTGACTGGAACAGTGTTACCACTCTTTTTATCTAGAAAAACTGGTACAACGGCAACAACAAAACAAGCAAAATTAACAAACATTGACATTAAATATGAGTTTTTTCACGATTATTTGGGTAGATTTATGATTGTGAGATGTATTTAATTTAAAACTGAGATCAATAAATGAGGTATTAAACGAAAGTATTCCATTTAAAAACATTGTTTCCAACCCCCCACGACCCCGAAAAAATAAGACCTTGATATCTTTCTAACATTCCTTACGGATGCGGATGGATTAAGCTATAATAATAAATAATAAATTCTTTAAGCGCCAAACACGGCGCATAAGGCAGAAACCAGTGCTCTCCAGGTTGTTCGTTGTGACGCCACTCCTCTTAGCTCTTGCACATTATTTAGGCCCAACGTTCTTCCTTCTCTTATTATTGTTCTTCTGAGTGTTTCTTTTGGTCTTCCCCGCTTACCCTCAGGCAAACCAAGTGAGCGCCGTAATTCGTAGGACAAATATATGACCATCGTCTTTTCCTTATATAGGAGACATATTTTGCCAAGAATTTGATGATTAGTCTTGAATTAAATGATGTTCATGAGTTTTCTAAACCTTTTGTTCCTTCACAATGATTTTGACTCTCACAGCCGTATGTTAACACTGAGATAACATTTGAATTAAACAGAAAGTATGTATATTCAATGATCATTTCCAAAAATAATTATTTTGCCCTCTAGTATGGATTTCTCTTGTTGTGTCACCATGCCTTCTTTTAAAAATAATTGAAACTTTCAACTTTCCAAGATGATATCAAAGTCTCGTTAGAAAAGTTCATAGCTTTAGTTTTAGAGGCATTTTATTTGGAACCATTTTAACCGAGAGATGACACAAATTATTTAATTGTCTTGGTGTTGAATTAAGAATGCTACATCATCTGCGAAATCCAGGTCCCCCAGAATTTTCCAAATCAAACCCAATCAATTTAGTGGTGACATAATACAGCCTTGTTTCACCCCTGTTTCTACTGTAAACCATTCTGTATTCCCTTTATTTGTTAAGCTATGCGCAATGAAAATAAATTTATCTCAGGGACACCTAAAACAGCAGGCGATATCGGTGATTCGGCTAACATGTGAAGGTTACGTGACGTTCCGCCCGTGAACTTAAATGTCAAGTTCAATAGCCTACCCTTTAGCTCCCCAAGGAGCATAGGCCTTCAATAAACACATGCCAAGTCTTCCTGTCCTGTGCCATCCGCTCAAGTTCTTTCCATGTTTTCCTCATCATTTTCACCTCTGTGTCCAGTTCTCTTCTCCGTGTGTTTTTTGGTTTACCTCTGCCCTTCTTTCAATGTGGATTTCAGAACAAGGACTGCCTTGTAATGATATCAACAGGTTTCCTCAATGTGTGTCCTATCCATCGCCAGCGTCTTCTTCTCAACTGTTGTTCCACTGGCACTTGTCTAGTTCTTGTCATCAGTTCCACATTTGTGACTTTGTCATACCATTTCAGTCCTTCTATTTTACACAAGCACCCGTTATAAAAGTCGATTTATATTCTTTATTTGGCTTGTCCATGTTTGTTGAAGTTTTTTTGGTTAAAAAGTTTTTTACGTGATGGGGTAACCAGCCCCATGCCTTACCCTCCTTAGTCGCCTTTTACGACATGCATAGTAGGGTACAGTGTTACTATTCTTTGCTCCCCTTTCGGGCCCCGGTAACACACGGGGCCCGAAAGGGGAACTAAAATGTGCATTTATATTAACATTAATAGAGTGGCCACACTGGTACCACGTGACGGTAACTTTCAAAATCGAACAATTAAAATAGGTAAACCATATAAAGATAAGCCATATCCAATACCATAATTACCGCCGTAAGTACTTCTGTCGGTCGGTCGGTCGGTCACATTTTGCACTCCGTCATTTGCGCACTTTTCTCTATTTTCGAGAGAGTACATTAACTTTCAACCACAGCTAAGGGGGTGCAACTGTGGTTGAAAGTTAGACAATAATTGTATTGTTTCCCTTTATATGTACTTCCGCGAAAATAGAAAAAGTGTGACGGTGTGCATTAAGTCAACAGACATTCAAGATACTCTTCTGTCCAGTTTCATTCGGGAAACGGATTTAACTAATCATTTTTCTTAAAAATAACCTTAGCATGTAAGTTTCTGATTGTTTCTTCAAGACACAATTTTAAAGTGTTGCAGACGTATTTTTATGGATCAAAATGATAAGATGGCTAAAAGGAAGAGACGATCGCGTCATTCACAGCGAGCAAACAGTTTGATTATGGAAAGAAGCCAACAACTTGAACTGGAGACAGGAAGGTGCGGAGATGCAGATTAAATCAACAGACAACCAAGATACTCTTCTGTCCAGTTTCATTCGGGAAACGGATTTAACTCATCATTTTTCTTAAAAATGTAAGTTTTTGATTGTTTCTTCAAGACAAAATTGTAATTTAAAGTATTGCAGGCTTATAATTATGGATCAAAATGATAAGATGGCTATAAGGAAGAGACGATCGCGTCATTCACAGCGAGCAAGCGAGACTATAGAAGAAGTAGCAAAGTAATACGTGTAACAGATACAACACACTATAAATAAAAACCTGCCAATTTTGGCGGGTTGTTGCTAGTTTTTAAAATAATGTCGATCTCGTAAACTCTATGAAAGAAAGATTTCGTTCGTTTATTCGTTCGTCCCTTCATTCCTATGTTCGTTCAAAATTATGACTCATGATGTTTATTTTGTAAATAGTTTGTTTATTTCCAGTTCTGGAATCCACATGGTAAGAGAAAGTGAGGGAGAAAAGAATAACGTTTGGTGTTTTTGTTTGGTTTAGTAAGGTTTTATCTCCTTTTTGTTTGTTTGGGTTTTTTAACATGCAAGCATAATTGATAATTGTGATTTGCCATATTTATAATGATTTGCTAGGTGTTATGCCACTTTACCATATTGGCAGTTGTTCATATTATTTGTAATTGAGAACAATTTACATCCTAATTAAAACCCATCAGAGGTTGAACGGAATATTTTTCCTAATTAAACTGTATTTTAAAAAAAACACACGGAGAAGAAAGCAGGAAACAGCCCAGCCCACAATAACCTACGACCAGGCCTGATCAGAGGGTGATGACCTCAGGCAGAAGCATTAGGGCTGCCGCAAGGACCTGAAAAAAACCCTGTGAACTTGGTTCTGGCGACAGGATGGTAGTCTAACAAACTAAACACGGAAGATTAGGGAGGAAGGGATGCAAAAAATAAAATGTAAAGAAGAGAACTGCAGACACACTTGAATGTGATTAAGAAGACTCGGAAAAGATTTGAAAAGATGTCACAATAGAGGAGACCTGTAGATGTTTTAGTTAATGATCTGTGCTGCAATGGGAGTTGAGATGTTTTGATAATGAGCATGAGATCAGAAATATTCAGTAGATAAAACATGGCGTTACCTACTGGTATGTGGTGTCTGCTGATCTTCTCTCGCTGTACAGTGGAAAAAATAATGAGATCCATAGAGAATATGCCAGGAAGATCAGTTGGTAGACATTATATAAACTAATATGTAGGGCCAGACTTTTGATGATTTTGCATCTGTGTTTGGGCATAACTAACACGTTGCTCAGTTGAATATAAATGTGTTTCATAAACAAGTAAGCTTTCCGGCATTATTTTGCATACTTTGGCATTTTCAATTTTAAAAATACCCATTTTTTAGTGTTAACGTGTCCTTACTTATTTTTTTTATTTTTACAAATGTCTGTACTTCACTGTTTTCCCATGCTGTTTAATAATTTTCCCTAAACCCCTGCAAATAAATGTTGCTGGTAAATTTTCCTACTTAAAGTCAAATTTGGGATTTCTGCCTGGTGCCATTACTTCCTTGGAGAAGTCAGAAGTTCTACTAGTGGATAAGATAGATTTGATAAAGAAAACATTGAATTACTTAGACAATACGAATGGAAATGTGGGAAAAGCTGCGCAAAACAAAATTTGAGCAAGTTTTGAAAAGAAAAACAAATGTGGAATATGAAAAGCTGGGCTTAATTTCTGATGTGCTATGTGGGTCAAACTTTTTCTCTGTGGTGAATTTTCAGCGGACTTAGAACCAATTGACGTAGTTTATTTCATGTATGCTTCTGTGTTGTCAGTTAGTAGTAGCGGAAAGGAGCTTTTCAATGTTTCAAGCTTTGTTGTCAGACAATACAAAGTCATTCTCTTTTTCTTCTTCTTCTTCTTCTTCCATCCTTAGCCACCAACCGACAAAGCAGTCAGTGGCCAGTACGCCTAGTGGCGTCTTAGGGCAACAGCAAATTGATTTCTTTGCCGCTGTAGCCCATCATGCCTTATGGCATCTTTAGGGCAGCGACAAATCAATCAATTTGCCATTGTTTCCGTAATCAAATTGACTAGCAAACAGGTGATCAGCCCGTTGTGCATTCTCTTTTGAAAATCTGCAAATGGTTGTCATTGAGCATTGCAACCCTGAACTCATCAACTAAACACGTTCAGTTTGCCTCAGAAACTGTAAAAATATTCAGTTGTAATTGTATGTCTTTCGTGTGTGTGGGTGTGTGTGTGTGTGTAAGTGTGTGAGTGGTGCGTGCGTGCGCGCTCGCGCGCGTGTGTATGTGTTTTTAACAAGAAATTATTTTGTTAATAAAAATAACATTTTCAGTTTGGCACAGGAACTGTGAAAATTTATATTGCATTTTTTAAGGTGTCTTTGTGTGTGTGTGTGTGTGTGTGTGTGTGTGTGTGTGTGTGTGTGTGTGTGTGTGTGTGTGTGTGTGTGTGTGTGTGGGTGGGTGGGTGGGTGGGTGGGTGTGTGGGTGTGTGCGCGCGCGCGCGCGTGCGCACGGGTGGTGCGAGTGTGTTTCTTAGACTGCATTTTTTGGTTCATAAAATAGTCTTTCGGTTTGGCACAAAAACTGTAAAAAAAAGTCAGTTGTATTTGTAATGTTTTTCCTTGTTTTGTTTTGTTGGTTTTTTTGTATTTTTTGTTTGTTTGTTTTGTTTTGTTGGTAACATAAAGAATTTCAGTTTGGCTCAGTAACTGTAAAACAGTTAAAGTACATTTTTTAGGCTTTTTTGTTTTTTGTTTTAAGCCGTTCATTTTCTCCTATTAATAATACAAAATAAGGTTAGTTTAGCTCGGAAACTAAAATAGAAGTGTGTGTATTTAGATCATTTATTTTATTTTATTGGGAATTTTGGGGTTGTTTTTTTTTTTTTTGTTTTTTTTTAGGGGGAAAGGGGGGGGGGGTCATAAATGCATTGTCTACCAATTTGTAGGTCATTAAAATCCTAGCCTTACTAATATGTGAAAGGCTGATGATAGTTCTTAATAGCAAAAAATTAATTTTAAAAAAATTCAACAGGAAATGATTGATGCCTGGGTCGATTTTAACCTATTTGACCCACTTGGGCCCCTTGCCCACAGGGACCACCTGCAGGGTTGCCACTTTCAGCTCTGAAAAAAAAAAAACAAGGAAAGGCATTGAGAAAGGTTGGATTTGATTATTCTTTTCAAGATTGTTTATTGAGGGACAAAAAATTGATGAATATTATATCTTCCTTCTTAATCCTTATTTACTATTTTTTTTTTTTTTTTTTTTTTTTTTTTTTTTTTTTTTTCGTACGCCCGCTAATACTCGAGGCGAAATCTCAGGTTATTATTTATGTCTAACCTGACATTGATTTTACGTGAGTATCCCTTTATTTCTTGTACAGAGACAGGTGTCCCTCGCCATTCAGGCAAATACTCTCCGATTTCGGAGGTACCCATTGCAGCTGGGTCGGCTCAGGAGCCGCCAGTTCCTGGTCGACGACACTCCTTCAAATGTTCTCGCCAGGTCTCGAGTTAATCCAGTTCAAATCCCGGTCGACGAAAAATCCTCAAATGCCGTCGCCCGGGTTTGATCCTGTATCACCCGGTCGCCAGAGCGGTGTTGTAACCACTACGCTAGCGCGGCTCCCTTATTTACTATTAATCTCACAGGCGAGACAGAGCGACAGACAGAATAGAAAGATATATATATATATATATATATATATATATATATATATATATATATATATATACTGAAGCACATTAAAAACGCACCACCATTATATATACTGATGCCGAGAAGCTGGAAAAAAAAAGTGTGGGAATGGATTTTCCCCGTGTTTGTCATGAGGTAGAGAGCGAATGGCTGCTGGAATGGAAAGTGCATGATTCAACCCACGGGTTTGTGTACAGACTACATGAAAACAATGAAAGTTACACGTGCAACACGATTCCCAACAGCTATGACCCTGAAAATGTGTACGCATTGTGGCAGTATACTCGGTATAAAAAACCCGTTGAGACAAAACACCCAGTACATGTGCTTGAAATGCCACGACTATCTGAAAACGAGCGCCAACGAGCCATTGGTATTTTGGAGACCGGAATGAGCTCGCGCGCCATTGCCGTAAGGAGGAATTGCCACCACAGCACTATTGTACGTCTCAATGAACGTTACGGAACCACTGGCAGTGCCCGGGATAGACTTCGGAGTGGCCAACCACGAGTTACTACCCCAGCGCAAGATCGTCATATTGTGCTGAGTCACCTAAGGAATCGTTCTCTCCCGGCAAGTCAAACAGCAAGAGCAATAGTGGGTAGACGTGGGCAAGTCTCTCGAATGACAGTCATACGACGACTCAGAGATACAGGCCTTACTGCAAGACGACCTTATGTTGGGCCACACTTGACTCACAGACATCGTCAGCAGCGCCTGCAATGGGCAGAGCAAATTTTGTGCGCAGTTCAATGGTCGGCGCCTGTAATAATTCGTCATGTCTGTTTACCTGTTCATTCCTGCTGAAAGAGCAGACGGATGATGCAATCTTGACCGACAGTCATGTTGGTAAAATTTTCGTGTACCAGACATTGGGCGCCAGATTCACAAGGAAATGGCTGGTGTGACCTTCTAATTACTGTCGGGAAGAGTCACGGCCCAGATGGTCAAACGAGGGTCGGTGTTTGCTCAAGTACGGGGAGATAAATTATCCGTCTGCGGACATATTACAGACATGCACCTGAAAAACGGAATGTTGTAATAGCTTCCGGACAGAATTGTTACGAATCCATTTTTTGTGATAATGTAGGGAGTTGTAGTGCAATCATTACCGCGAATTGACGAATATAACAATTCCATATTTACTCGTAGAAAGTGACCTTTTAAATAACACGCACAATTTTCCTATGACCAAAATTTTTGAATAAGCGCCATCAAACCACGCATGATTGAAACTATTGGCCGGCATTCGAGATGAAACATAACAGCATTTCTGATTGGAGCCTGGTCTAATAGTAAACAACAACGTGCGTGAGACGAAAGTTGCAACATAACCTGACACGTTAATCGTTTGAAAGCACTGTGAAATTCAACTCGTCAAAAGACCAGCCAGAGTAAAGAAAAAGGATCAGAATTCCATTTATTGGACTGGACCTTGTTTGAGCATCTTGAGGACTTATATCCCAGGAAAACTCTACCTTTATTAACACGGAAAACAGGAATCCTGCGAATCTGAACGCGAGGTCTGAGTGGGAACTTATTGTAAAGTAACATCCCAGAACACGTAGAAGAGGCATCTTAAACAAGCTGTCCTAACTATTTCTCTCAGCCAGACGTCTGTGATCCCAAAGAAAATTGTGGGGTAAGTTGTACTTTTATAATTCTATATTTTGCATTATTAACACGTGAAATAATATGTAAATATTTGCTTGCAAATATTAATATGTGAAAATTGCTAGTGGATTTCCAAGTCATACGAGGCTGGTAACCTCAGCATGTAGAATGATGATTTCATTAACCACCACTGCAAGGGCTTGGGACTGCTTTATGCGAGTTTCTTATAGAGAATCAAAAGCAGAGGTAGTCCCAAGTTCCATATGGAGCAGGGAGTGAATAATGAGAGAAATGATGCACATACTTATTATATTGTTAACCTTTTCAACCAATGTAGAGGTAAATGTAAACCTATCCAATCAAAACGTAATGAAAACTTTCCGCTCACTGGGATTAAGATTAATTCTCAGAAAGGGCAACGTTCTGAGGTAGATGGGATAGTGGAATGAAAAGAGGGGGGCACATGAGTGTGTGTCAGGAAAACTCAATACTCAAGAGGATATGTGTTCTCTTCTTTTGTGACACCAGTCGTGGTACCAATTGAGGGTACAATCTCTGGAACAAGTGAGAGTATAAGTGGCCTGAAGTCGACGCTAGACACCATCATCAGACGGGTCTTAGAGACACTGGACCAGTTTTGTGATTACTCCCTGATACTTCTTGGAACGTGTCACAACTTTCTGACTTGACCAGTGACGATTGAACCAGTCATCTATCTGCAAAGAACCAAACATCAGCGGGAGCAGAAACCATCAAACTATTGGCAGCTAAGTACAAACTTAAAAGCTACCAAGTGAACTGTCCATTTTTCGAAAGCCATACCATCACCCTGTGACGATTACTTTTTTAAAAGAATTACTCATTTTAAACTGTTAAGCATAATTGTTTATTAAATTTGTTATTTGTGTATATACAAATTTAACGTTGATTTAATCATTTTGAATGTACTGCACCCGTATGTCTCAGTAAATTTCTTAATACACGTAAACAGAGCTATAAAATAAGAAGAATTTCACTGAGTAATTCAGCTGGGGGCTTGAACGAGCTAATTATAAGACAATCATCTTTACAAAAGTTGACGGCAGATTCTAAAGTTAACATTGCTAAAACTAATCCAGCATTGTTCTTGCTTTCTGAATATCTTGTGAACACACCCTAAAGATACAGAAAACGTGCTGAATAATTAATGTTTTCATAAATTGAACACTCATTAAAAACATGCAGGCCTTTCAAATTGTTTCGTGGTACATTGTCCATTGACCATATAGTGATGATAGGTTTAACTACAACGACCCAGTGACGCTGGAATGAAATTGAAAGAAATGAAATGAACCATAGCAGAATTAGTGCACAAGAAAGAGCACGTCATAATTCATTCCCGACAGTGGCGGGTTGCTTGCTCATTATTTACTATAATCCCTGTATTAAATTGGTTATAAATAAATAGTTAACGCACAACGTTATATGTAGTCGTTATCAGTTTCCTATGCGCGCCTCACGAAGCTTGTGAACCACTAGTGCAGCTGGTCCATTTGTAGATAGCCTGCACTAAACATTCACATTCTACTGCAGCAGTGGTTTATGTGTCAACTTATTTTACATAATGATGCAACCAGCCTCAAATACAACCTCATATTGGTCGCCACAACCTCATATTGGTCGCCACAACCACATATTGTCGCTGTAGTGGATTGATGGTATTGTATGATGGTGATATTACTAAGTGTGATGCATGAGGTCAGCTGTGAAGGCTCCTGAGATAAAATGTAGCTGTGAATTGTCAGAAGTCCCTTCGGGCTACCACTACGACCTCACACCTATCTTTTTTTTTCTAATGAATGTGGCTACGTTAAATGTCTAGGGTAATGATATGTAATGTGTTGTGGTAGTTTACATACACACACACAGATATTTACTAAGTCTAATAATATTAATAAATGTTATAATACACTGAACTAACTCAAGTGTGTAAAATTTGGATAGTAATTTTCTTTAAATTTATTTGTTCTGAACCAAGGTTTTAATTTGGTCAGAACATATGAAAGGTTTTGCAATTATGAAAGAAATGCATGAATATTACATAATAAATGCAAGGTGTGTACATATGTATGTTACTAGACTAGTTAATATTACTACTGTTTATAGTTGTAATCTATTTGGAAGAACACTTAATGGATGTGCTGTTGGGGTGGCCTCATCACTCCCTGTCTATGGTGACTACACATTGTCCAGTATTTGATGGAAATTTTATGGGTGTGTTAGCAAATAAGTTGAGTTGGTGAATTCTCAGCAGACCAGACGCTCACGTAGCTTGAAGGTGTAGCTCTGGTGCTGAGATCTGGTGGCCCCACCTCTCCGTGCTTGGGGGCAATATCAGAAGTCTGGTGGCCCCACCTCTCCGTGCTTGGGGGCAATATCAGAAGTCTGGTGGCCCCACCTCTCCGTGCTTGGGGGCAATATCAGAAGTCTGGTGGCCCCACCTCTCCGTGCTTGGGGGCTATAATAGGCTGCTCTGACAAAATGTTACTGCACGGGTCCACTCTTGTAATATTCAACAACTCATTTGACACCACATTGGTGCCAACTGAAACTCACAGTTCTGCAATCAAAGTATTAGTCATGTGTCAGAATTCCATCCTCTAACCATTTCTGGACACAACACTACACAACAACAACACCACATAGACGGGTCAGATCTTTCTGACCAAACAACACATCTTACCAAGTTGGTTTCACATAGGATAAGTTCTCCCAGACTACTTATTCTGAAATATGTTCATTAGCTTCCTGCCATAAAATAGGATAGGTGATATGTTCCACTGATCTCAACACTTGATCTATCCTTCATAATCCTTGCTGGAGTTTATGTATTTTATTTATCTCTAGACCCTGAACTGGGGCGGGGGGTCTAGAGCGAATCCTTACTTGTTGTAAGGGACAGATTATGCTATTGCAGTATCAAATCACTCGAAACCTTAAACAAATATTAAAATGTACAAAGAAATAATTTCAGTCTTACCAGAATTATGAATATAGAACACAGTTAAATGCTAGCAAAACTCAGCTGAGCTGCTGGCCTTAGGATGGCGTCCCTCTAAATATTTCAATAGCTTCTGGGAATTACACCACTTAATAATTCACTGTGTCTACTAGGACAACTTATAATGAATGGCACAAAATGCGCGTCTGAGCGCCGATAATATATTCATCTATGGCCAATCACTGCCTTTTCTTTTTCAAATTCAAATATCCTACCAAAAAGTCATTTCAGTCATACCTCAGTCAAGTATGCCTTATTGTCTGTTGGTCCGTCCGTCTCTACTTGCGTTTCACAAAAAAACACACTTGTTTTTTGAACCAACTCTGCCTTCCCCTACACAATTTTGCCTTTAAAGTTATTTTTAGCCACAATTCACCATCCCACCCCGTCTCTTCATTCCAACTAGATTTTAGCACTTGCGTCTTCAAGGCCACAATTTTTTGAAAATTAGTGACATGTTTTATTTCAATGCAGACGCTCGCTGATATGAACAACACAGTCTTTTGTCAATATCTTTCTTATTATCTATCCGTCTGTATAAATGAAAGCATATTATTTCACTGCTCAAGATGGGCCATCCGGCCAGCTAGGTTTTATATTCTTAACATTATTATTAAGAAATTTACTTTTCAAATATTTTCTAGAATCTTCTGGAATGCGTTCATCACTGCATTCAAATAAACGGACTAAGTTATCGCAAAAGCGTCCAAGAAATGACTGTGGCGTATAATATCCAAGGTCCCTTTTGTCGATTTCTTTACTTTATGTCAACTTGGGGAACGTGACTTTTTCCTCCTTTCCCCACCACTTGCGTCTTTTAGCCTTGCTAGTTTCAAGCACGCGTTCAGTCAGATTTTTCCATTTGATCTCCGTTCTCATCCCGTTCCGTTTTGCCTTCAAGTCTAACAATTTAATTTCCATGGCGGGTGATGACCCGCGGCGTGGGCGATCATGTATTCTAGCAGCTTACGCATTAGTTTTTATCCCTACGTAGTATCATTGGAGATATTTTAACGTTGTATCACAGTTAATTTATGACAGTCGCCACAACCTCATATTGGTCGCCACAACCTCATATTGTCGCGACAACCTCATATTGGTCGCCACAACCACATATTGGTCGCCACAACCATATATTGGTCGCCACAATCACATATTGGTCGCCACAACCACATATTGGTCGCCTTCTACGACATGCTTGATCGTGCAGTAGTCATATTCTTTCTTTGTCCCTTCAGAGACCCCCGGGAACTGCACGTGCCATTATTTCTAAACTTGTTATAAATATACAGTGATCGTACAACGTCATATGAAGCATATGTTAGAAATTCCACACCACATATAGCAGTGATTGAACTAATTATGTTGTGTTCTTTATGTTGCATGTTCTGATGATGGCGCTAATTCTCCTGGGGCCATTTCATTCCTTTCCATCCATTTCAACTTCATTGGATCTTTGTAGTCAAACTTAAGTTCATAGGTCAATACACCATCAAAAGCCAAAGGCAAATTCACAGAATCTTTTGGCCGAATACAATCACCAACCAAGAACTACTTATTCGGAGAACCAAGAGGACATGCACACCATCATAGCTGGCAGACGCTGGAGTTGGGTTGGCCACGTCCTCAGAAGGGACCCTGATACCATTACAAGAACAGCTTTGGTATGAACCGCCGAAGGGAAAGCGAAAGAGAGGCCGACCAAAAACAACGTGGCGGAGAACTGTGGAGGCTGAGATACAAAATTGAACCAGAGTTGGGGCACTGTACGAAGGATGGTCGCCGACCGAAGTGGAAGCACTTTGTTGCTGCACTACAATATGCCACCAGGTGTGATGGCCACTGACTGCTTTGACAGTCTGCGGCTAAGGATCACAGAAGAAGACACCTTGAAAAGAGTGAAAGACTGTGAATATTTTTAACAAACTAAACAATGCACGATGAAAGGCGTATTTCCTTAAGATGTGTTCTCACGATGCGATGCGCGCATTTAACGTATTCCCTCGCGCCCCCCCCCCCTCCCTCCCAAATGGAGGGAATTCATTATTTTTTTAAACAAGATCTTTCGAACTTAGACAATTAGTGACATGGGATGTATGGGTGAAAAGAGATAGTTGACAGATTGATGTCAGGAAGATGTCTTTCAGTTTGTGAAGAGTTGGCCTAGTAATTGTCGGACCCGAATAGAACCATTCTGGTGTAGCCCCCCTGAACTGAAGAATTTAGTTTGTATAATACATTTTATGTCACAATATAAATAATAAATATATATGTAATTTTATTTTTAATATAATGTTATATCATATATTCCTTATTTCTAATTTGAAATAATCTTCGTTCAAATTGAATTAATGAAATCAGCGTTATTCCACAAAGTTTCTGTCACAAAGTGACACACTCCCTTGTAGCTGACAGTCTTGTCCGTTAGCCCGCCCAATAACTGAGGGGGACTAAGGTCTGTTGAAGCTTCAACCACTGTGCTCCTTTAAGGTATAGGCAGCGGGATTGAATAGCTTCTGGCTTCAGCTCAAAGACCCAAATATGAACCTGGAACAAGGAGTAATATGTGGCTATTCTGGGGTATGGAGCACACATATTTCCTATTGTACATGAGGTATCTTTTTATATACTTTTAATCGAAATCAGTTAGGGCATGTATTCACTAGGATTTTTTAAAGTCTATCTTCTTGATAGTCCTAGATGTGAAGACTAAGTAAAACTTTAAATTTCTCTAATACTACTTACGTCTTCGCATCTTCCCTCTAGATTTCTATTAATACATATATCCTTTCAAGAATTAAAGCACTTTTGTTAGTATTATACACTGCAAGCTCGTGTAGCTTTAAATTTACTTTACAGCAGACACGATTCCGATATCGCCATGTTTCAGTTTCTCCTTACAACACTTTCCCTTACGAACCGGATCTGTTTTGGCTAATATTTGCTGCCTTGCGTTAACCTTCAAAGCAAAAAAAAAAAAAAAAAATCCACACCGTGTCACACCATAGTATGCGGCGTTCCGTCTTGCTTTCACGAAACGAGGCATGTGTTGACAAATTACGCCACACGGCCCTATAGAGAAACATTACTCAAACAACACCTGAACCCACACATACACAGATTGACCAGCAACAAATGCAAAAGAAGATGGAGGCGGAGGAGTCTTTCTGAGCTTAAGCAATTGTGCACACATACATAAAAAAAGGATGGCAGTGGCAATAGGAAAATTCTCAAATAACTTCGTGATGAGGCCTTGAAAACTGCAGCAGAGGTTCTAATGACAAAGGAAAGCACTGAGAGACAGGTTGCTTTCTCTTCACAGACGCCCGGTTAGTCATTGCAACGCTGAAAAGCCAGAATAATGCACACCTGGGTGACCTGAGAGTAATACTCTAGAAACTATGTCAGCGATTCAAAAGATCCCAGCGATTCAAAAGATCCCAGCGATTCAAAAGATCCCAGCGATTCAAGGGATCCCATCTCACTGCAACATCCCCAGCAATGTGAAGGCTCACAGATTGGCAATGGAAGGCGGAAAGCTACCTCAGCCTGATACAGTTATAACTTTCGAAGAGGCAAAAAGTTTTTCAGAAGCAGATTCAGGAACAAACGGGATGCAGAGCTTTCAGGCCACCAAAATATTTATGCAAATTACCAGCTCAGCAGAAGAGAACGAGTGGTATTCCTCAGACTCCGCACGAGCCACAACCGATTGGGATATCATCTATTCAACAAGCTAAAGATGGTAACTACCAATGAGTATAACTGATGCATCAATAAAATGACTGCTAAACATCTGCTTCAAAGATGTCCAACATATGAGGAACAGAGAAAGCACAAATGGCTTAACCAGAACCATTCCTGGAAAAACGCTATGAAGATACAAAGAGCCCTCAATCTGACCACTGATTTCATTGAACATATTTAATTAGACGTCTGAGAGTGTTACGGAGTCTGGCTTAAGACACCCAACTTGACTATTAACATAATTATTGCTACTCAAGACTTTTAGCAGTTAATTTAGTGCACACAGGTTTTTTTTCCAAATGGTGGGAAAAAGTTAAATTGCAGTACCACTTGAAATTGTTACGCACACGTAAAAAAAACATTTAGATGGAACATTGACAGCAGCCACCAGGCACGTGATAAGAGGCCTGACTTTGCACGGTGCTAGCAACTTCGTCAAGTAAACAAAATGTTGCATATTGTCGTAGATTATTGATAGGGGAATTAAGACATAGATTGGTCTCTTCTGTATAGATTAGAACAGGTGATAGCTCAGTGAGAGTTAATGTAAAGAAAATAGATTTCACGAGTGAGATGGTGGAAACTAGTTAGAGTCTGTCCCTGAAATCGAGAAAACTTCTCTCCTTTAGCCTATCTCTACAACAGAACTTAGTTTGTCAGACAGTCTACTAGAATATATGTTAATATATATATATATATATATATATATATATATATATATATATATATATATATATATATATATATATATATATATATATATATATATCCACTCACATACACACACACATTAAGTGACAACAGTTAGACGCAAAGACGTGAAAACTACATCAATGGATTGGAGATCTTTTGGGACAAGCTGACCGACACACGTAATCAAAGTTTATGTAAATTTTATTTCTCCTAAAGAAACTTTACAACAGTCATAAGTTAAATATCAAATCATATACAAGTAAACATAAAGTTAATTAATTAATTAAAGAGTTAGACCCATAGGTGTAATCCTCCCTCCCTCTGTTGAGACAAGAATCCCGTTATGAAAAAAGTTATTAACCCCCAAAAGAGTCAAAGGTTTATACGCTATGGTCTAGAAATTCCCTCTACCGTAAAGAACAGATTTATACGTTAATCTATTCTAAAAAAGGAAACAATATTAGCAAAACTTTGCATCAACAAAATATTACAAAGTGGGTATCTGAATTTATACGATCAAAGAATCACTCATTCATGCAATCTTTCTATCCATACAACAGTGGCCACTGACATTCGTTCTTACCTACACCTTGATTTTCATCTTCTGGCGCAAACTTTAGGACCCACATACAGCACATCCAGTGTTCTTTTGGTCTCTACAGAGACAGGTTAAATCCAATTTTTCGGGGAGCGTTCTCTTTACTACTATATTTTTCTGGATTACTGTTTATGTCACTTCAAATCAGTTCAGGTAATATATATCACCGTGCTCACAGTGTCAGAATCTTGAGGTTTCCAGTAGTTAGGAAATGGCAGGTCGGCAACTTCTCTCAGTATAAAATTCTTGGTCACACCACAAATGATCAACCGTCGGAAATCTTAATTTTTGTAATTTTTCTGCCCCATGGGCTGCATGTAAATGAGATTTTAGAAAGAAGTTATAATCTGGCTCGATAGGCCCAGTTACCGCATTTAGTCTTATGTCCTTTAGGTTGGTACTCTGTCTCTTTCTGGATGCAAACACAAATGCCAGACAGGTTTACCTTGAAGACCCACGTATTTAAGTACAAAAATGTTCTTTCTTTGGTTATTCTCAGATATACATTGAAGCCGCTGGTAAGTTTTAGGGTATGACCCAAATACTGTATAGGGAGAAAAATGCAAATACAAACTCATTTACTTACTTAGTCGTTCCCCTTCTACCGTGAGGTGTAGAGGTTTGGAAGAGAGAGCACCAGACTATCCTATTGGCTGTCTTTCTCCTGGCCTGGTTCCATTCTAGTCCTTGGTCCTTCAAAGATTGACTAATGTTGTCCTCCTAGCAGACTCTGGGTCGTCCTGGGGGTTTGGATCTCTGGTTCTTTGTTTCCCATGCTTGTCGTGGTAGCCGATCTTCTCCCATTCTGCAGACATGGCCAAACCATCTTAGTTGGGACTGTTCTATTTGGGTCTGCAAGGGGAGGGATTTTAGGCCTTGGCGTATCGTCTGGTTGCGGATCATGTCTCTTCTTGTTACTTCAACCATCTTCCTCAGATACCTCATTTCTGAGGTTTGGATCTGGCTTTTATGGGTTGTAGTCATTGCCCATGACTCGCATCCATATTTCAAGACTGGGACATAGGTGGAACGGTATACAGCAATCTTCGTTTTCTTACCAACCTCTCTCTTGCTTAGGAATCCTCGATTTATGGCCTGAAAAAGTCTTCCAGCTGCTGCTTTTCCAGTGGCCAACTCTTCTTTGATGCCTCCCTTTCGGTCTATAATAGCTCCGAGATATTTAAAGTGGTCGACCTGCTCCAGGACCTGTTCTCCCAGCTTAATCTGATGTCTTCTTTCTTCTCGGGATATCACCATGGATTTTGTTTTAGAGCTTGTTGAGGAAGGTTATTTTTCGTGCTTATTTGCGCTTTTAGCTTTTGCACGATTGTTTATCAGTATCCAATATTGATATGAATTTAATGTCCAGGGTTCTCTCTCTTTATGTGCCTGGCAAATGAGTATTAACTTACTTTGTGCACACATCTCGTTCTCCAACGAAAGTAATAACAGCTGAGTGACGGTTTGTAACTTTAATACACATGACGAAACTTCACACTAGACCCATTGATGTGGTCAGGCAATTAGAACATAATCACGATTAATAATAATAATAGTAGTCACTCATTGGCATGAACAATTCTTTCAATCGTTAAATATGACATACAGTTGTATACTTCCATGTAAAGGATATTATACACAGGAATATATATAATAGGGCTAAACACACATAGCCACATACACATCTCGACAGCCAGACGGCTGGTCACTGACTCCCCCTTCGCTGCTAACTCTCTCTCTCGTTTTTTACCTGCCTCGTTAGCAATACTTTCCCAGCCGGTCTCATCACGTGACATTGAGTGGCTATTGGGTGAAGTGGCGAAGTGCCAAACTGGGCGTTAAAACTAATGCATTTTCTACTCCCAACATTGCCCCCTGTTCCCGAGCGGAAACCAAGGGTTTTCGTTTGAGAACAGTGGATAGTTAGCCCAAGAACTATTAATCTATTAGGAAAGAAAAATCATACTGCTCAGAATAATATATATGAAATATTAATTGTAGTACCAAATGACATGAAAACAGATATATCTAAACAGTTTAGACAAAATGTAATCCAATCTGTCAAAAATGCAATTAAAGTCGTAACATGAATGTTTCAATAGTATATCACTTGAAAAACAAAACAAGATCAGACAATGTCAACATCTGGCACAAACAATTTTACTTTCCAGTTACATTCCTTGACAATAAGTCTGCCAGAAAGTTTTCTGATCCCTTGATTGGAATAATTGTATATCTATATTCTTGGATAAGCAAAAACCATCTGTGTAATCTACTGTATGTCGTAGTTTTTTTATTTAGGGATGTTAGTGGACGGTGATCCGTCTGGAGGTAGAAGTGTGCGCCAAGTAAATAGCGTGATAACTTGCCCATACACCAAATGATGAACAAGCGTTCTCTTTCACTGGTGGAATACCAAGTTTCTGCTGGTAGCAACTTCCTGCTTACATACAAGCATGGATGTGGAGTATCATTGAACCATTGCAACAGGCAACCACCAATGCCAGTCTGAGAAGCATCAGTCCTCAGAAGAAATGGCATAGTGAAATTAGGTATCACCAAAATAGGTGCCTTTGAAAATACAGTTTTAATTTTGTTCAAAGCTCCACTGCAAATATCGGACCAAACAATTTTATTAGGAGCTCCCTTTTTAGTCAAAGATGACAGGACAGAAGAAATAGATGAAAAGTTCGGAATGAACTTGTGATAGAAGTTAATGAGTCCTAACATGCTCCTAACCTGTTTCTTTGTCTGAGGGATATCTAATTCTAATATGCGTTTGACAGTGTGCTCATCAGGTTATAACAAGTGGTTACCAACACGGTGACCAAGAAATGATATTTCTCGACAACCAATCTGAACCTTTGAAGGTCTAACTGTCAAACCATGCTTTCTGGGTAGCATTAATAAAGATCTTAATCCTGTGATATGTTCTTGCCAAGAACTATGGAATAAACAGATGTCGTCTATATATGTGATGACATAAGATCTATCTCCTAAGAGTCTCCGCATCATGCGCACAAAAGTCGCGGGAGCATTGACAAGGCCAAAACACATATAATTCCATTGGAATAAACCATATGGAGTCATAAATGCGGTTAGTGGTTTGGCTTTATCAGTTAAAGGGATCTGCCAATATCCCTTGGATAGATCTAGTTTGCTAAAGTGTGTAGCCTGGGATAGTTGTGATAAGAGATCCTCCAAAAAAAGCATAGGCTCAGCATCTGTGAGAGTGAAACTGTTAAGACGTCTAAAATCAATGCAGATGTGAAGAGATTTGTCCTTCTTTCTAACTAGAACCATAGGAAAAGAATAGGATGATTCAGAAGGAGAAATGATGCCCATGCGTAGCATATCCTTAAGTTCACTATCCACCTGAGATCTGTAGTTTAAGGGTATAGTATACGGTCTGAGTTTGATAGGGTGATCATCACTCAATGTAATATCATGAGAGATAACATCAGTGCGACCCGGAAGTTCAGTCAGCACATCAGAGAAAGATTCTAAAACAGCAAGAGCCTGTTCTCGATAACTAGAATCTAAATCACCTGATACAGTTACATCTCTCCAAGATTCGGAAGATGTTAAAGGCAGCAGAGGAAAATTAAAAGAAATATCGCTCGCTATAGAATCATCAGATTCCACAATAGCTGACAAAGAGTGTGTCTAACAGGTTCATCAGAAATAATGTCCAAGATAGGTTCTAACTCTGCAGGGCGCTCCACATACAATTTTAACATATTAATGGGAAATGCTTTAATTTTGCCCCTTATGTTAATAGCGTAATCTACATCAGTTTTCTTCTCAACCACCTTAAAAGGGCCCTGCCAGGAAATTAGCAGTTTATTTTCCTTGGTTGGAAGAAGTAACCATACTTGTTCTCCTGGTAAGAAAGACCGTAATTTTCGAGATTGGTTGCAGCGCAATCTCGACCTGTGCAAAGCATTACGTATAATACTTGATGCATAAGTACATGCATCCACAAGGCGTTGTCTGAGATCAATGACCAGTTCATAGCTGGTGCGGACAGTATTATCCTCCACTGATCCCAACAACAGATCCTTGAGTATGTGCATAGGACCTCTAGGGTTGGCACCATATACCAACTCAAATGGCGTAAAGCCAGTGCTCTCATTGGGCACTTCTCTGTAAGCAAATAAGATCGCTTGTAACATTCGGTCCCAGTCACGAGGACATGTCTCGGTGACTTTGCCTAACAACTGCTTCAACGAGCCATTGAAACGCTCGCAAACGCCATTGCTTTCCGGGTGGTATGGGCTTGTGAATGAATGCTTAATTGCTAACATGTTCTCAATATCTTTCATAATTTGAGACATAAATTGAGTGCCACGATCTGACAAGATTCCATCAAGAAATTCTATGCGACAAAAAATAACAAATAGAGCATCAGCGACAGCTGCTGAGGTGATAGTCTTTAATGGTTTGGCCTCCGACCAACGTGTACATAAGTCTATACACGTTAGGATAAATCGATATCCTCTATCTGACATGACTGACATAGGACCAACTATGTCAACCGCAAGCTTGGTGAAAGGCCGTAATGGCACATCAGTGACTTGTAAGGGTGCAGCGTGGTGCTTGTCTCTACGTGCTACCTTTTGACAAGTTGTACATGACCTGCAGTTTAGCTTTACGTCTTTGTTAACGCAGGGCCAATAAAAATTTGAGGTGACACGAAACAGAGTACGCTTAATCCCCATATGACCAGCTAAAATCGAGTCATGGGCAGTATTCAATACAATAGGTCTAAAACTCTTTGGAATAACAACCTGTCTTCTGACTAAAACATAGTTGTCAAAGCATCTAGTCAGTACTGAGTTTTTAAATTCAAACCAGTAACGTGAAGTTTTTGTCTTCTTCACATGTTTGCTCTCTGCTAGAGTAAACAAAGGTTGCAATGCAACATCTTTACGCTGTTTGGCCGCAAACGACTGGGGGGAAACATTTTGAACATTCTGAAGATATGCTCTCTCACTAAATGGTATAGCTGGCTCTGCCTTGGATTCAGCGGCATGCTGGGCCCTAGTGACCACCGCGTTAGCCAACACTGGGTGAGATTCAACCCATTTATGTATCTCTTCTGGAGAGCAATCCTTAATACCTGGTATATTACCAATGATAATGTCTGATACTGATTCGTCAAGGACACATGCCCTTACCTTACCTGTAAAGAAAGGTGTGGCAATATCTATTTCTGCCACTGGGTAACACTCTATACTCTCTCTAAATGTTATGCACTTCACTGTTTTACCAGTAAAGGCAGATTCATCAATTAACGATCTACGGACTCCGACAGTGGTACAGCCAGAATCACGAAGGACACTTACATGCCTGTTATACAGGAAACCAGTATATAACGCGAGGCGTCCCACGTTCTCACAAGATGACATAGCAGGTAGAGCATGCCCGCAGATCAATCTGGGCTGTGAACCAGGTTGGAATAAAGACTTGCACCCATAACAATTTTCATAATTAATTGAGCTAACAATACATGCATTGGCATGGTCGGCTCCCTTCTCATCATTCTTCTTTGCAGTTACACATGCATTACCCTTATCATGATTGCTATTGTCATTATGCCCACAGTGTTTGTTATTACTGTTTCCATAGTTTTTCTTGTAAGGTCTATCCCTAGACATGACCAACATCTGCCATTATTCCTATTACCACTGTAGGGTGCATTGTCTTGTGCGGGTCTATGATCCGTCCGTTTGTGATGCATTTCCTCACCACGGCTAGAATTCTGCCGCCACTGACCTTGGTTTGAATAACCAAAGTCTCGTCTCTGTGAGAAGTTAGATGGTGACCTCTGTCTTGGGAAGTTATATTTTCCCCGGCAGTTGGATCTGTAGCTTTGCCTTACTCTGCTGTCCACACTCTGTGATCGAGGTCTCTGACCACCATCTCTAAAGTCATGACGAGCCACACATACTGGGAGTGCATCCTTTATAGTTGGTTTGTGAACCTCTTTATCTGGGTGAGCTGTCATATATTGTCTCCCAAGTATCTCCATTGCCTCAAGGTATTTCGGTTTTCTTTCTTGAAAAAATGAGGCAAGATTGGTGCTACATGCCGACCACACCTTGTCACGTAACATTAGATCAAGTAAGCCAGGGAAGGTCTTATCAATTCTGGACAATTCTATCCATCTTTTAGAATATAATTTTATTAATGAGATAAATTCTCCAAAGTCAGCTTTCCTGCTAGGCAGACAGGAATGCAATTTATCACGGAATCCTGCTTCTGTAAGCTGAAGTTTACGTAGCAATGTCTCCTTGACAACATCGTAGTCTTCTCTACTACTGCCGTCCAGAGCAAAATAAGCCTGTAGAGCGTCCGCTGTTAAAAAATCGCATAACGTTGCACTCCATAGTACCTTGGGATCTTCAACGCACTGACCTTGAGCGCAAATCGTTGTAAGAAGCTATCGATGCAGTCACTTTGCTGGTGGAAATTTGGCAATCGTATCCGGTTTGTGGTCACAGGTGCACTAGATGATGTCTTTGGAGCGTCCAACTCCACTTTCCTTAAGGCGACAGGAACATCTACCTCTTTCTGAATACGTAATTTCTATATCTCCATGTCTATTTTTAATTTTTCTAGTGCAAGAGCTTGTGCAAAATCTTTTTCTTTCTCTTCCATCTTTATTCTCTCCAATTTCTCCTTTTGTTCTAACTTGTCCTTCTCTAAATCGTGTGCCTTTTTCTTTTCATCATGTTCTAACTGAAGACGTTTTAATTCACGTTCATTCTGTCTTTCAATTCTTGCATTATAGCTGTCAAATTGGGCGGTAGCAAACGTCTCTAGTTCCACTCCTGATTTATTAAATATAATCCCAATTTCTATAAAGTCCTGAAAGGAAGACATGGTTTCCTACCAGAAACTACTTTCTGTTCAAAATATAGTGATATTTATAATGATGAACAATACAAAACTCAATACCTATGTAAGTCCTACAAAACCACCAAGGACATAATTAAAATGTGTTAAATTATGGTAATATTGTTAATGAACACTGCAGTGCTCAATACATGTTATAATAAAAGAAAAAAAAAATATGCAAAATTATGCCATGTATATCAATGGGTCCAGACAAATGTACAATGAAAAAATAAAGGCAATGATGTCAATGATGATGATGATGGTATATTTTCAAATACAACACACACAAAAACAAATCAAAATTAACTAAAATAAGACAACAAAAACAATATTCTATATTAAAATGTAAACAAATAATAACTATTTGACACTACAAATAATTCACAACTAAAACGAAACAACCGTCACATTAACAACTAAAGAGAAGAAGGTATAGAAAGCACTATTACAACAACTGACAATGTGAGACATATACACGAAACAATAGCAAAACATATTACCTAACACCACATCTAAACAAAAATTAAATGTTCGCAATGCAAGAAAGGACTATCAGTATGAATGCGTCAAAGCGCTAAAATTCCTTAAATGCAAACCTCACATAAACCTATGGAAGATCACCTTTCATCATACTTCCGAAGATGAATGAAAAAAATGATACCTAAAAAAAATGGCAACACTGAACATATAGAATAGAAAAAAAAATAGCGAAGATGGAACACGCTATGAAAGCACAAGATGCTTTAAACTGGGTTATCACAATCCAGAATCTTTAAATGCAGACTAAACTATTTTGGTCTGAACACGACGTAACGTTGTTAACACTGTCTCGCGTGAATCAGCAAGGCAACGCTGAGCCACAAATAGAAACTATAGTTCTGAAAACTTGTGTGATAATATGTCGTCTGGTCGAACTGTTTTATTTATTTCTTAATAATAAGGTCCATAAAGTTTCTTTTTTAGATTTATAAATGTTAGTAAAACGTATTGGTCCTTGAAAGCTTTGTTTTTATGGAAAAACTAGGTACTCCGTTTGTCTTTAAAATATTCCATAAACAGAAATCAATACGAGTGTATTTGTTGACCTAAATTCCTGCTGACTTTAAAGGTCACAGGGCGTGGCTAATTTGTCGCTGTGCGTCAAAAAGTTTCGTTTGCACGGGAAGTTCATTTGCCCGGTTGCTGGTTTCACCGCAGTGTTTGCAAAAAGGTTCGTTTGCAAGAAAGTTCATTTACACGAACAAAAAGTCATTGTTATACAGCACAGTTCTTCAAAATAGCTTAAAACATGTTGCCTAAAAAGTGCATCTGAACTCCAGTCTCATATTCAATCATGCTATAGTTCAATTGATGCAAATGCATTATAGATAAACTTGGTGCACATAGTTAATTCAGGCATAAAATTCGCGAGGCACAATGGCTTGGCTACCCATCTGTTGAGGAAGGTTATTTTTCGTGCTTATTTTTGCTTTTAGCTTTTGCACGATTGTTTATCAGTATCCAATATTGATATAAATTTAATGTCCAGGGTTCTCTCTCTTTTTGTGCCTGGCAAATGAGTATTAACTTTGTGCACACATCTCGTTCTCCAACGAAAGTAATAACAGCTGAGTGACGGTTTGTAACTTTAATACACATGACGAAACTTCACACTAGACCCATTGATGTGGTCAGGCAATTAGAACATAATCACGATTAATAATAATAATAGTAGTCACTCATTGGCATGAACAATTCTTTCAATCGTTAAATATGACATACAGTTGTATACTTCCATGTAAAGGATATTATACACAGGAATATATATAATAGGGCTAAACACACATAGCCACATACACATCTCGACAGCCAGACGGCTGGTCACTGACTCCCCCTTCGCTGCTAACTCTCTCTCTCGTTTTTTACCTGCCTCGTTAGCAATACTTTCCCAGCCGGTCTCATCACGTGACATTGAGTGGCTATTGGGTGAAGTGGCGAAGTGCCAAACTGGGCGTTAAAACTAATGCATTTTCTACTCTCAACAGAGCTGCTTATAACCATCCCTCTCTTCTCCAGCTCTTTCTTCCAGACTTGCAGGTTGGATTGGAGATGTGCCTCTTATTTAGCAATCAGGGCAACATCATCAGCAAATGCCAGCTCCGAAATACATACCTGTCTCATCTTCCAGTACCCCACTGAATACTTTCTTGTTCTCTCCTTACATGACTTGATAACATCGTCCATGAGGAGTATGAAAAGATAAGGTGACAGGATATCACCTTGTCTTATACCAGTGGTGGTCCTGAACTCTTTTGACTTATGGTTTGCTGTCCTCACATAATTTCTGCAAGACTTGTAGAAGCTCTGTATAGCATGAATCAGAGGTGCTGGAATGTTCTTCCTCGCCAAACAGTCCCAAAGTTTGCTCCAGGGGACACTGTCAAATGCCTTTTCCAGATCTATGAAACAAAGATAGATCTTATACTCAAGGGCCTTTTCACTCAGCTGTCTGAGTGTGAAGATTAGGTCTTGAGTACTTCGGTTTGCTCGGAATCCGCACTGGACCTCATCTAATTGTGGCTCAGCTAGGCGACGGAGTCTCTGCTCTAGGATTCTAGAGTAGATTTTACCAGGGACACTGAGAAGGGATGTGCCTCTATGGTTTCCACATTGTCGATTGTCACCCTTTCTGAAAATTGGTGTTATGATGGCAATCTCCTAGTCCTTTGGTATGGTCTTGTTGCACCACGCTGCCTGTAGGACCGCAAATACAAACATACTATAGTATTATTCACAATCCTATCCTTACCCCGCGTAACATAGAATATCCTCCACTTCGGTTATTTAACTTAAATTAGAAACTATAAGCTTAGAGCTTGTCTCATCGTTTAAAACTTCCGTGAAATAAATTCTAGTCATTTTAAAAAAAAATCAGTCATCATGAATTAGAAATAAATACATATTTCGTCAATACTCATTATGAATCAGTGCATTTACTTAATTGGTTAAAATATTCTCTGACTAGTTATTAGCAGTTACTTAAATTTATTTCATAGCTAGAAAAGTTTAGCTCGAATTATTATTTATTCTGCTAGCCACTGTAACACAGTAAAATCTTAGAGAAATACCGTTTGTCGGACCTAACTAGTAAATCACTCTGCACAGGAAATAACAAGTAAAATGTAATTGACGATTTAACTAGTATAATCACTCAAACTACTAGTATAGTATTTACCTCAACACCGAACTACTAAGACTTTTCTCCAACGAAAACTAAGAAATTCACTTAATACAAGTTATTCTAGAATCGAAGCTAGCTGTCTAAAGAAATCTGTGAGGTACTGGATAAATTTAGTTAGATTTTGCTAGTATATATATCTCTTAAATCAAAGAGATTATTACACTATCGACCGAAACAGACTCTGCCAGATGTTTGCACCTACGGTAAATTCTCTGCTCAACTTCTAGACATGAAAGAAATCTACATATTGTTACCGCTGCAGACCCGAGCACCGTAAAAATCCTGCGTAAAAATGATTGACCAGACCGTGCGAGATTTCTTCTATTGAAAAATCACACTATTTGCCATCTGCAGATGTGGTCATAAAACGAAATATAGCGAGCCCGTCTTTGATCTGGCAATACGCCGTGATCAATTACCTGCTCTAGTAAGCGGGTTTCAAGTGAGGTAATAGAAATTTGATCTCACTTTGGTCTGCTCTGATGGTTATCTGATCTTATCCAACGAGTTTAACTCGCTGGTGTTAAGAATAATTACAGATCAACGTAGCTAATAGTCTGCTCGTGAACAACATCAAAGAAATAGCGAACAGAAATAAATTCCGTGCTAAAAATGGAAAAGAGACCGATCTCAGAGTGTATAGAATGGTTTGGTTATAACCAACAGGCGTAGGTGAAAGCAAAAGTATGACGATTGAAAGTTTGGCAAAAGAAAAGTGTAGATAAAGAAATAGATAATATGACATCTATTTGCATAATCTGTCACACATATATCATCACTGCATGACCACAACTGTACCGGTGACCTCATGCTCTTGAAGGAGGGGAAAAGGAACATTTATTCTTTCATTCATTTGGAGATACAGAAAGAAGAGAACAACTGATCCTTCAGGCAGTAAGAAGTGATTAATTAGAGATCGTGCATGGGGCTGGTCACGTTATCATTTATAATAAGCTGCTGCAAAATGCACCACTGCGAGAGTACAAGATGTAGAATCACACATACAAGTTTATGTTGGCAGCAGTAGAGACAAGGAGGGACAGGCATTTATGTTGGCAGCAGTAGAGACAAGGAGGGACAGGCATTTATGTTGGCAGCAGTAGAGACAAGGAGGGACAGGCATTTATGTTGGCAGGAGTAGAGACAAGGAGGGACAGGCATTTATGTTGGCAGCAGTA
The DNA here is from genome assembly GCA_024509875.1 of Oreohelix idahoensis. Lineage (NCBI taxonomy): Eukaryota > Metazoa > Mollusca > Gastropoda > Stylommatophora > Oreohelicidae > Oreohelix > Oreohelix idahoensis. Next base: position 589,124 of record JAMPIV010002303.1, read on the forward strand.
GAGACAAGGAGGGAAAGGCATTTATGTTGGCAGCAGTAGAGACAAGGAGGGACAGGCATTTATGTTGGCAGCAGTAGAGACAAGGAGGGACAGGCATTTATGTTGGCAGCAGTAGAGACAAGGAGGGACAGGCCTTTATGTTGGCAGCAGTAGAGACAAGGAGGGAAAGGCATTTATGTTTGCAGCAGTAGAGACAATGAGGGACAGGCATTTATGTTGGCAGCTGTAGAGACAAGGAGGGACAGGCATTTATGTTGGCAGCACTATAGACAAGGAGGGACAGGCATTTATGTTGGCAGCAGTAAAGACAAGGAGAGACAGGCATTTATGTAGGCAGCAGTAGAGACAAGGAGGGACAGGCATTTATGTTGGCAGCAGTAGAGACAAGGAGGGACAGGCATTTATGTTGGCAGGAGTAGAGACAAGGAGGGACAGGCATTTATGTTGGCAGCAGTAGAGACAAGGAGGGAAAGGCATTTATGTTGGCAGCAGTAGAGACAAGGAGGGACAGGCATTTATGTTGGCAGCAGTAGAGACAAGGAGGGACAGGCATTTATGTTGGCAGCAGTAGAGACAAGGAGGGACAGGCCTTTATGTTGGCAGCAGTAGAGACAAGGAGGGAAAGGCATTTATGTTTGCAGCAGTAGAGACAATGAGGGACAGGCATTTATGTTGGCAGCTGTAGAGACAAGGAGGGACAGGCATTTATGTTGGCAGCACTATAGACAAGGAGGGACAGGCATTTATGTTGGCAGCAGTAAAGACAAGGAGAGACAGGCATTTATGTAGGCAGCAGTAGAGACAAGGAGGGACAGGCATTTATGTTGGCACCAGTAGAGACAAGGAGGGACAGGCATTTATGTTGGCAGCAGTATAGACAAGGAGGGACAGGCATTTACATAAAAAAGTCCAACATTAAAATCAGAATCTTCAACTGAAATGGCAAATGGCCCTGAAACAAGGTGAACAACAAAAACAACAACCAAACAGCTACATACTTTCATTAATGGATTCTGGAATAGAATAGAAAGATTGAAAACGTATGACAAGATCTCTAACGTGAAACTGATGACAAGAACCAGACAAGTGAAAGTGAAACTAGAAATTAGTACAGACGATGGCGATGGATAGGTCACACACTCAGCAAACCTCCGGACAGCGTTACAAGGCAGTCCTTGTTCTGGAATCCCCATCATAAAAGAGGCAGAGGGAGACCAAAGAACTCAGGGAGAAGAGAACTGGAGGCAGGCATTAAATAAATAAGGAAGACATAGAAAGACCTTCAGCTGAGGTCACAGGATTGACAAACTCGACGTATGTTTCCTGAATGACTATGCTCCGCTGGCTGCTGATTGTAATCTTGATAATGAACAGTGCATGAATGTTTTGGTACATGCTTTCTGTAAGATGACCAGCTGCAGAGATGACTCCGTGCTCCGCAGGGAACCAAACGGGGATGATTAATAATGAAACGTGCGCCGGGAACAATGAGTTATCGTTACGAAACAGCTACATGTAATTCATGTATTCAAGCGTTTTTTATTGCGCAATTTAAGTCAGCTCCACCATGTACAGCGAGGGATACGCAATGATACAGCTCTGGTTGTGGGAAAAGTAGGTCATGAAAAATGTACGGGTCATGTTGGCAGATCGTCATGTGATGATTGCACATCCTTGGAAAGTGTGTGTGAATTTTTGGAAATGTTATCGTGAAATGATACTGCTTATTTCCACATTAACTGTCTAAGTGAAACCTGCGATTGTTGTTTAACTAGGACTGCTGGGCTTCTCGTTCTTTTGCAGCCAATACCAAGTAGAAGAGTCCTTGGTATTATCTAACACTGTAGATCCAGGCTTTTCTTGTGGCTTTTCTGCTATTCCGAAACGTGTTGAGTTGGTCATGAGCTCTAGTTTCTCCAGCTTGGCTTGCATTTAAAGGATCGCAACAACTGTTTCCAAGCTAGGAGGAATAAGCGCGTGGTATGCTGTGCATTCCTCGCCATCCAAGGGGACTCTCCAAATATGCAGAGCTAAAGTACGGTACTTTTGATACAGGCTCTCCTAAGGGATTGTCATGTCCTACACAGAGCCACTTCTCAGCTTCCCCATGAGTTCACAGTAAAATCCTCCTGCATTCTGCCAACCAGATAAAGGCCAGAGTTATGTCTGCGGCTCAGGTAATTTATCCAAGTCTAGGGGTGCAATGCTGGGTTCTCAGCACGTTTCACTACATGAGGAATCCCTGGAAGTGTGTGGATAATTTCAAGAGTCCATGACAGTATGATTAGCCTCACAGATAGTGGCTCATATCCACACCCACATACTATGGCATTGTGGATATATATATATATATATATATATATATATATATATATATATATATATATATATATTATATATATATATATATATATATATATATATATATATATATATGGCCAAAAACAATGTTGAATGAGTCTGAGCACGTTAACTTTTTATCTGTTCCGCCACCTTTTGTAAAGATGCATTTTGAATGATTTAGCTCGTTCAAGTCCCCAGCTGATTTAATGTTAATCAGAACTGACGTCATTGCACTCAGGGCAAACCCATAGGGGCTCATTTTCCCTCAGCAAATGTCGAAGGATATGAATGCTAATTGTTCATGTTGGGCACTGGTTGTACACACTGCGGATTTAATTCAGCTGATTTAATTCAGCGAAATTCCTCGTATTAGCTCGAAATAGATAAATATATATGAATATACACTAGAGGTTCTGAGTCATACGTGTGCCTTTCGCTCTGTAAAACTTAATTCAACTATGAATTTTTCAAAATCAACATATACACATTTAATGATCAATTTCTTTAACACTTGTAAATAAAAGTTCGTTAGTGATTTTTAAAAAATAAGTTTCTTCACATAAATTATATAAGCTTGATGAATATAAGCAAATAAAGTTCTGTCGTGTTTGGCTTGTTAAAATTGGAACTTGCCAAAATGCTCAAGTACCGATACTACTTTTCCGTAGATTCGTCTCTGTGGTGAGGGCACGTTTCCAGATCAGTTCAGGAAGTAACTCCTCTCCCGGTCAAGGCACGAATTTTCACCACTAGTGGAATGCAGGTTTACAAATATCGATCCAGCTCTTGAACCACACAATGGTAGCACAGCAGATGGTCTCTCCGAGTCGTACCACAAATAGTCGGGTCGCCTCGTACTGGTACCACAAACTTTAGAGGGAATAAAAGAACAAATTCCGCTGCTAAGTCTTTGTTTTCCTGTTGTTAATCAGGCGCCTTTTTCGCTGTCCGTCAGCCGTTTATTTTCTCAGATTTTTTATTCTCCCTGAACGTATATAGTATTACTCAGAACATGTGATAAAAAAATCACCAGTATGTCAGTTAATTTAATGAAAAATGTGTGACTAGACAGCTGCAGTGGCTTGTGCCCGAAGGAACATATTAAATTTAGATACATTCACAAAATGATAATATACAACTATGCACAGGTTGAATTATCATCATTCACTCCCTTCTCCATTCGGAGTCTGGAATTACGTCTGCTTTTGGTTCTTCCGTGAGAACTAGCATGAAGCAATCACCAGCGCTTGCTGTGGTGGTTCATGAATGTATCCTTTCCACATTCTGAAGTTGCCAGCCTAGTATGTATCTTTAACACCACTAGCAAGTATAAACATGTCAAATTCAAAGCCTGGAAAATATGTTACAACTCACCTCAACAACTGAGAAATCTTAGACTTCTTGCACAGATAAGTAGTTTTGGCATCTTGATATAGATGCCTAGAACACACGTCGGGGTATTTAGTTCTATTTACAATCCCTCTGCGACTTTGTGAGTAAGTCCTGTAAAAGTCCGGTTTCTGTATGAATAACTTAGAGTTTCCTTGCTGTAGTGTTCAGAAGTGTTCCTCTAAGTCCGGTACTTTATAAAGTCAGAATATTAACTTCTATTCTCTCCTGGCTTCATTCCGAGTTCTCTACGTGACGATTTCGGGAATGCAGTGCCGTATGTCTAAAATGTTATACATTATATTTCAGACTTCAACCACGCTCTCTTGTTGTCTGCTACTTGGCAACTCCCAATCAGAGCGACTGTATATGACAACTCGAATTGCCAAACCAATGGCATTCAAAGTACATGTTATGAAAGAGTAGGGCTTATGGCATTTCCTACGTCACTCATCATCATCATGTGACGTATTCTTTCCAGAACGTTGTCTCCATTACAGCTGCTCTGAACGCATCACGATTCTGGGCAAGTTGACCTGCATCAGCCAATGACAAGTTCAGACTCTCTGTGATGTCCTGGGTCCACCGTCGTCTAGGTCGACCCCTTCCCCTTTTTCCAGGGACCATGCCTTCCATCACTATTTTTTCTAGACTATTATGTCTTTTTATATGACCGAACAATTTCAGCTTCCTTATTGCGATGGTATTTAGGAGCCAATGTTCCTGTACGTTTAGTGAGTGCAGTACTTCTCTGTTGGTCTTTTTTTCTGTCCAGGGTATTCTCAACATCCTTCTGTAGCATTTCATTTCGAATGATGTAACCTTTTTTGCAACTGTTTTATTGAGTGTCCAAGTCTCACAGCCGTATGTTGCTACTGGGAATATACATGCTCTGATCAGTTGTAACTTTGTTTCTTTGCTTGTGCCTTGCCATAGGTTTTTTTATCTGTATTAGTTTATGTGAAACAATTGCAAGTCTTCCTTTAATTTCTACTGCACAGTCGCCAGAGCTGTTGATGATTGATCCTAAGTATTTGAATTCATTAACGCGTGACTCATACGTTTGAGAATTTAAATAGCCACTTTCCATTTATGGAATTGCGATTTCCGTAAAGTGTTGTCACGGTGTACTTATATCACACTTCCCACTCACTCTTCAAAGTGTCTTCGAAGATAGCGTTTATCTATAATCACCTATCCCAAGTAATTCGGAAGTCTGATTACTTAGTGTATCAGACTCTACCGATATCTTGAATCACATGAATTGTCGCAATCCGACAGCGTGTGAACAATGATAGTAGGAAAAAAGAGTAGAGATAGGCACGAAATTATGTGCGTTACAAATGCGGAAATAATAAATAAGAAAGACGATGAAAAGAAATTACGAAAAAGCAAACGAGCTTTATTGTCTCACAAAGACAAGATCGCGTTCCTATCGACTGCAGTTCACGAATATATACTGAAGCACATTAAAAACGCACCACTATTATATATACTGACGCCGAGAAGCTGGAAAAAAAGTGTGGGAATGGATTTTCCTCGCGTTTGTCATGAGGTAGAGAGCGAATGGCTGCTGGAATGGAAAGTGCATGATTCAACCCACGGGTTTGTGTACAGACTACATGAAAACAACGAAAGTTACACGTGCAACACGATTCCCAACAGCTACGACCCTGAAAATGTGTACGCATTGTGGCAGTATACTCGGTATAAAAAAGCCGTTGAGACAAAACACCCAGTACATGTGCTTGAAATGCCACGACTATCTGAAAACGACAGCCAACGAGCCATTGGTATGTAGGAGACCGGAATGAGCTCGCGGGCCATTGCCAGAAGGATGAATTGCCACCACAGCACTATTGTACGTCTCAATGAACGTTACGGAACCACTGGCAGTGCCCGGGATGGACTTCGGAGCGGCCAACCACGAGTTACCCCTGCGCAAGATCGTCATATTGTGCTGAGTCACCTAAGGAATCGTTCTCTCCCGGCAAGTCAAACAGCAAGAGCAATAGTGGGTAGACGTGGGCAAGTCTCTCGAATGACAATCATACGACGACTCAGAGATACAGGCCTTACTGCAAGACGACCTTATGTTGGGCCAAACTTGACTCACAGACATCGTCAGCAGCGCCTGCAATGGGCGAGCACTATGTCAGATGGACTAGACTGCAGTGGAATGCTGTCCTATTCACAGACGAGAGCAGATTCAACATATCCTTTGCTGATGGACGTATGCGGATTTGGCGACGGTGTGGAGAGCGCTTTGCAGATTGCTGTGTTCGTCAGAACAACCGATTTGGAGGTGGCAGTATTCACATTTGGGGAGGATTCAGTTTTCACCATCGCTTGCCTATTCACGTCTTCCGTTTAAATGTTAATGCTGTGACATACCGAGATGAGGTTCTGGATGCATTGGTTGCTCCTGCGTTCACAAATTATCCAGACTTGCAGCTTCTCCAGCTGGATTACGCACGTGCGCACACCGCATGCATTACGCAGCAATATATACAGCAGCAGAACAATGTGATGATTGATTGGCCTGCCCTATCACCAGACATGTCCCCTATAGAACATCTGTAGGACGAGCTTGGACGCAGAGTCTACAGGCAAGATTCTCCAGCTAATCTGCAACAGCTCGAAGCTGCTTACACGTGAATGGGACTTGATTCCCCTGAATTTCCTTCAGAGACGTGTGCGTTCCATGCGGAGCCGCTGCCAAGCTTGTTTGCAAGCACACGGTGGACATACCAGATACTGAGGATAGTGTGAATGAATTTTTTTATTGGTTGCATTTTTGGTTTTCTCCGTTACCTGCACAGAATACAATGAATTTCATAACAATCAAATGTACAAATTAATTACCAGCGTGGATTCATAGGAAAATGAATAAAGATTCCAAATATGTAAACTTGTAAACACTTATATTTACATTTCACACTTTGTTCCTGGATTATACAGGTGGTGCGTTTTTAATGTGCTTCAGTATATTTTAGTAGCCAGCTCGAGCGTCTTCATTGGGAATGCGGAAAAAATTGTATTCCACGCAGTTGCCTAAAGATCTACCAAATCATCCACGGGGATCTACCAGTAGATGGGGATCGACTGGTTGCCGACCCATGACGTAGTAAACGTTCCTCACTTCTACTGGTTTGAAACAATGACCGTGAAATCGGGGACGGAATCGTTTGATAAAATAGCGTTAGTCAGCTGAGCTTTGTCGTCCCATTCATGTTCGTGTATGTGGGATTTAGAATAATAGCCTAGTGTTTTTGATCAATGATAGGTAACTCAGAAGCAGTTGGGATCTACTTTAAAAACACTCAGCTCCCTAAAGGTCTACCGTGATCAAGTGGAGCCTGTTTTAAATTTTCAGAGTATCCGGAATTTAACAAATCCAGTTTTACAAGACACTGTTATCTATGCCGCACGATCTTACTACTTACTTAGTCGCACCTCTTCTTGCCTGAGGTCTAGAGGTTTGCCAGAGAGCCCGCAATACTAGCATATCGGCTGTCTTTCTCCTGGCCTGGTTCCAATCTAGTCCTCGGTCCTTCAGAGATTGTCTAATTTGTCCTCCCATCGAACTCTGCGTCATCCTGGAGGTCTGGATACCTGGCTGTTAGTTTTTCCCAAACATTCCGCACGATCTGCTTCATGCAATCCCAATATCTGACTAGTGATAAATTAACTCTAAGTATTTTACCGAAAGCTCAATACTTCGTTTCTGAATGGCAGAGAAGCCACAGGAAAAGCTTAGATCTACAGTGTAGGTACCAAAGAGTCTTCAACTTGATACTGACTGCAAAAGAGCAAGAACAACAACAACAACAACCGAAAATTAACTTCACTTCGAAGACAAGAATAAAGTGAATTTTGGTAAGCTATCGTGCAGGAAAGGTGATGAAAGTACCATTACAACTGGGGACACCGCGCTATATTAAATGTCGATAGGTGAGGGCTAGCAGAAGTTTACCTAGGTTAAAAATGCTGTTCCCCCCCCCCCCCCCCTCCGTCACCTACAGATCTACCAAATGATGCCTTGGGATATACCGGCAGTCAAGATCCACATTTGCCCCTCTCCCCTCTTTCCGGTCTAGGTAGAAGACATGTTTTCATTTCGCCACACGTTGAATCTCTGAAGCTACATTTTTAGTTAAGTATAGCACATAGGAGCTTAAGTATTAGTCCATTATCGAGCCTAGGACTTTGCTGTTCCGTTACATTATCTGTTAGTTGATACCCTGTATGTAGCTATCGGGATAGTTTTGTGAAGTTCGAGAGTTTTAATCAGGTAGTAATCAACACTTTATCAATAAAATTAAGAAAAAGAGTTCTTCAGTGTTATATAGACCCAATCCTAACATACAGAAGTGAGTCATGGACAACGAGTAAACACGTAGGAAAAGCACTAGAGGCCACAGAGATGTGATTTTAAGAGAAAATGTCAAAAGTATCATGAACAGATAACATGAATAAGGATGTCCTGAAAGAGGTTAAAGCGCGAAGGGAGCTTATTCCTCAGGTTAGAGGGAAGCAATTCACTTTCTTGTGGTATATTATGAGAAGAAGAAAGCTGGGATATATCGTGACAACAGGAAAGATAGAGGGAAAAAGAGATGGACATGACATGGAAAGAAGTCAGCAACAGAAATGATCAATGGTATTTTAAACAGGAAGTTGTGGAGAGACGTGATCACTTGCGCCATCTGGCATAGTACTTAAAGAAGAAGAAGTCTAAGGAAGAAGAAGAAGAAGGAGAAGAAAAAGAAGAAGAAGAAGAAGAAGAAGAAGAAGAAGAATAACAAGAAGAAGAACAAGAAGAAGAAGAATAACAAGAAGAAGAATAAGAGGAAAAAGAAGAAGAAGAAGAATAACAAGAAGAATAACAAGAAGAAGAAGAATCAGAAGAAGATGAAGAACAAGAAGGAGAATAAAATTAACAAGAAGAAGAATAACAAGAAGAAGAACAAGAAGAAGAACAAGAGCAAGAAGAAGAACTAGAAGAAGAATAACAGGAATATTAAGAAGAAGAATAACAAGAGAAAGAACAAGAAGAAGAAGAAGAACAAGAAGAAGAAGAATAGCACGAAGAACAAGAAGAAGAAGAAGAATATCAAGAAGAAGAATAACAAGAAGAAGAATAACAAGAAGAAGAAGAAGAAGAAGAAGAAGAAGAAGAAGAAGAAAAAGAAGAAGAACAACAACAACAACAAGAATAACAAGAAGAAGAAGAATAACAAGAAGAAGAATAACAAGAAGAAGAAGAACAAGAAGAACAAGAAGAAGAACAAGAAGAAGAACAAGAAGAAGAAGAAGAAGAAGAAGAATAACAAGAAGAAGAACAACAACAGCAACAACAAAAACAAGAAGAAGAACAAGAAGAAGAAGAAGAAGTCAACATGGATTTAATTGTTTGCAATGTTTTTTGGCATACGATTCATATTGCCTCATTTGATTAGGCTGTCCACGCCCCTTTGAAGAATCTGTTCAAGTGTCTTGTGGTCCTTATTGCTAACGTAGTTAATACAGTCATATACGAAGAGGTCACATCTTGAATATTTTAGTGTTGAGGTTCTAGAATAGAACTATGTGGGGACTCCCGTATTTGTCTTGGAGCAATTTAATGTCGAATAGTTGTGGAGTACTATATGTCGCCGATATGCCAGGAATTTTATCAGTGTTGAAGATGTTTGTGCCAGGGACAAGAACTACAAGCAAAGTCACTAATAACCTCATCACCAATATCATCATCATCAACATCATTATCATCATCATTATCATCAACAACGTCATCGTCAACATCATCATCAACATCATCATCATCATCAACATCACCAACATCAACATCATCATCACCAGCATCAACATCATCATTATCAAAATATCATCATCATCAACATCGTCATCACCAACATCATCATCACCAACACCAACATCATCACCAACAGCATCATCATTACCAACATCATCATCAATATCAACATCAGCATCATCAACCATTATCATCATCAACACTATTATCATAAAAATTGTCATTATCACCGTCACCACAAACATTATCAACATCATCATCAACATTATCATCATCACCATCAACAACATCATCCTCAACATCCTCACCAACATCCCCATCACCATCAACACCATTATTATCATCAACATCATCATCAACATCATCAACATTAAAATCATCAATATCATCAACATCAATATCGTCACTATCAACATCATTATCATCATCAACAACATCATCATCAACATCAGCATCATCATCAACATCATCATCATCATCATATCCAACATCGTCATCATCGTCAATATCATCATCATCAACTGTATCATCATCATCAACATCATCATCATCAACATCATCATCACCAACATCATCTTCATCAATATCATCATCAAATTCATCATTATCACTAACATCATCATATTTAACATCATCATCAAAATCATCATCAACATTATCATTATCACTGCTCGTCAGCTCCCCAAGGAGCATATGTATTAAAGAAGCTTATGCCAGGTCCACCTTTTCTATGTCTTCAGTTCCAGATCTTTTCAATTCAATTCTACTTCATCACTTTGATATATGTCTCCAGTTCTCTTCTCCACTTGTTTATTGGTCTCCTTCTAACTCGCTTACCCTGCAGTCTTGTACTAGAATTCACGGAGTAAGAGAGGTATGTTACGTGTACATGTACTAACAACGATTAAAACACAGTAACACATTGTGTACAGTAACGGTAGTATAGAGAGTGATTGAAAAGTTACTTCCTGTTTTTAAAGTGTTATTTCTTGATTTCTATCTAATTAATCGTCATGAAACAAACGTCAAAATAAAGATAATTAATTGTCAATTTACTACATTACTTGCTATGTCACAGTAATATTAGAGCTAAACGTGAGATCCGGTCTGTTCAATGCATAATTTCAAAGCGAGTAAGAATTTATGATGTCTTATGTTGCGTTAATTTCTTATTTTATTATATTTTATTTCCCGAAGAAAACAAATACAAGAAAAAAAAAACCTATTACTAAAATGGTAATTACTGTTCCTTATTAGGACATTTGTTTCGTGTATATCTAGTAGATACAAGTGGGGATATAAAAATTTAAAAAGTAGGAATGACTTTTCAGTCATCCAGTAGTCGCAGATGCTACAAATACCTTTGCTTACATCGTATAAATGCAGACATGAGGATCTTGGTTATAACCAAAGGTACGTAAAAGGAGAATAATGAACAAGTAACCCGTCAAAACATGTCGGGGAAATAGTTATGATGTTCTGTTTCTGCTGCATGTCGTGACTTAGGCGCTAATTTTCCCGTGATCTTTTCATTCACGTTCATTTTCCTTCAAAAGTAAATCAATATCGCGCAAAGAGTGGCACGAAAGAACAGAAGCTTCTTCTACGACGAGCAGTGATGCTTTCGAAGCTAAATAATACAATTATAAGATGGAAATATCTATTCAGACTTACCCGAAATATAAAGTAGCGAAAAAACATAGGCATGAATATTTCTACAAACACCAGCGCAGTGATGAGAAGAAAAGAAATGAGTATTACGGCAGTAAACTAGCAATATAGTTTTCACGCTGCAATGTGCAAGACTTTACCGTAATTTCCCAGAAATGCACCATTGAAAGATTACAAGTTGGTGGGAATTTGCTGAGGGACAGGTCAGAAAGACAATTATGGAAATTTGAAAATTCCATGTGGTGTCGTGTCATACACGGTTCTTTGGGTAGAAAGAATTAAATTCTCTCGTGCTGTGAATGATAGATTTGTTGACATCTTGTCATATTTATCACACTATTTTTCATTCTTTGCCATTAATTTTGCAAACGTTTTAAAATAAAAATTAGTTGTTTTGTATTTTTACTGATGCATTAATACATTTTACTTTCTCTCTCTCTCTCTCTCTCTCTCTCTCTCTCTCTCTCTCTCTCTCTCTCTCTCTCTCTCTCTCTCTCTCTCTCTCTCTCTGTGCGTGTGTCTGTCTGTCTGACACTGAGTTGAGAAGTGTAAAAAAATACTGATGCTGTGAGATGGTCTCACACGTTGATATCTGTGGTGTCGTGTACAAAGTCGGCGAATGGAAGACGTCAAAATTAGGCGTTTTATCTCGAGTTGACAAGGTACACTCTATTTAACCAAGACACAAGCCCTTTCGGTTATATTTGAGCGCATTCAAATATAAAAGACCATACGGTATGGATGGAAGACGGCAAATAGAAACCAAAAAGATAATAACAATCTCCAGATATAAATCAACACACTTCGACCAGGCATTAACGTCAGAAAGCACGTAAACACTAAGTGATAAAACTGACTTTTACAATTAAGTGGTGCTGTTTCATCATCATCAGCTGCCATCTCCACAACGAATGATGACTGTAATGGATCTACAAAGTCTTCTGTCTGTTGTCTTGGTGGTGCACTCTGATAGACTCTTGTCGCATGGAGATTTATGATCAATAAAGTTTCTATATTCTTTTCTTTTTCTACCTGTGTCCTCTACTTTATTCTCGATCTTTCATCCTTTACATCTTTTTCGCATTCGTTCGTTTGCGAAAAATATTTACTTTCCCATTCTGATACTTTCCCATTCTGACTTTACCGTTTTTTTCTCATACACTGGTAACGAATTTTATTACATCAGATGTCAACCGCTGCAGAGACGGAATGTGTGATAATTCGTTTCGCCAGACATAGCTGCAGACAATTGTCTACATTTCCATCGGACACGTAGCTTCTACGGCTAAAGTTCTCTGCGAGGTGTGGAAACTGCCATCTGCCTCGACCAGAAATGAGACATTCGTCTAGCATTTCCATCTGACACGGCACTCTACGGCCAGTTTCTTAGACAGAGATGTCAAAGACGCGAAGTGGCAGTTTATGGCAATCTCTTGGTTTACGTAAGTGTTAAGAGGAGAGGGGAAGAAGGGGGGGGGGGGGGGGTTGGTTCGAAATAATGTGGGATCCTTTGTCTGTTTCATATATCTTAACCGGAGTTTTAGATTTCATTCACTCAGTAACTTCACAGTCAAGACTAGAACAACCTACGTTCGATTCCTAAGAATCTCTGTTGATAAAAGATGGCATTTAGTTGGTCGAAGTGGTTTACTTCTTAGTAGTTCTGTGTTGAGGTAAATATATATTTGATATCTAGTATTTTGTGAGTGATTAAGTGTTGATCGCCTATATTATTTCCACAAGTTTCTTGTGTGCAGAAGAAATTAAATTGTAAGTCCGTTATATTCGCTATCTGACGTGTTCCAGTGGAAAGCAGAATAAATTATAATTTCTAGCTTAAACTTATGCAGCTGTAATGAATTTAATTTAAATGCTAAATACTCCGTCGAGACTTTTTTTTTAAACTAACTTATAACTGCACTGATTCATCATTGAGTATTGACGAGATACGTATGTATTTCTAATTCATGATGACTGATTTTATTTCACGGGAGTTTTAAACGATAAGCCAAGCTATCCGCTTGCAGTTTATAATGTAAGTTTTAACCGAGTACATAGTATGTATAAGCATTTTATATGTTGTTTTTCTTTATTCAGTGAAAACTGGTGTAACTCAACTTTGCCAGCGTTTGAGTACAATTGAGAGAAGAAACATTTTACCTTTAACCACGTGGGTTTACAAGTTAACACCTGTCTGACAGTGCGTGCGTCTCCATAAATAGACAGAGTACACTCTCACTAACGGTTTTTTTTAAGGACTAAATGCTTATACTGTGCCTTTGAGCCAGATCATATTTCTTCACAAACTCTCAAGTACATTTTCAGCCCTTGTGGCAAGTAAATATCAATATCAGTAACATTCCGACGAAGTTTGACTGGCGGTGGTGCGACCAAATAAAGTCCTATACTGAGAGAAGGCAATTACCTGACATTCCTAATTACTAGAAACCTAAGCTATTGACACTGTGCTCGCTGTTAACGTTCGTGCCTGGACAATTTTAATGTGACAGAACCAGATATCCTAAAATAAGTATAACCAAGAAAACGTTCCCTGAAGCATTGAATTCAACCCGTCTTTTTGGAACTGGGGTTCTCTTGGCCAAGTCTACCATTGGAGAGTCTGTATGTGCATGTCCTAAAAATTGTGTTTCCAGAAGTTGCTACCAAAGCTGTGAGTACGAATGAAAGGCACGTGATCATGGCTGACTGAATAGAATGAATGCAAGACTGAGTTATTCCTTTTATTGTTGTATTTTGGCACCCATATGTTGTGATGGAAATTTATTTTGATAATTAAACTTCACAATTAAACTTAATCAGTATGGCGGTCAGTTCGTTCCCAAATATCTATATATTTCATTGTCATAGGTTCAAGTGTTTGTGCGTCTATTGTCGTCACTTATGTGTGTGGGTATGTGAGGACAGATATATTAATATATATTATATTAGATTTGTCTGACTAATCTAACTCTGTTGTAGATGATAGGCTGACTGAGAGTAGTTTCTCGAGTGTCAGAGACAGAATCTACTTTATTTCCTACATCTCACTCGTGAAATCTTCTTTCTTATTTTTCCACCTCCCACTGAGCTATCGCTTATCTCTATGTCTATTCAGAAGGGACCAAACTAAGTTTTAATCACCTATCACAAATCTACGACAACTCTTTCCTGTCCATCTCTTTATGTTATCTTCCCACTTATAGCGCTGTCTTCCCCTTGCACGTTTGCCTTCAACTCTCCCTTCTGTTATGGTCTTCTCCTAGGTGTTATGACTTGTTATGTGGCAAATATATTTTAGCTGCCTAATTTTGATCTCCTTCATTAATTCTCTTTTCATTCCTAGCTTTTCTAGGACGTTCTTATTTTTAATTTTCTCTTTCAAAGAGATGCGCCCCGTTGTTCTATATGTCTACATCTCTAGTTGCACAATTATTTCTTTCAATTGCTTGTTCATTGTCATTGTTTCTACACCATACGGTAATGAAGAATGTCTATAACATTATGATTCTCAGTTTTTAATATGTGAGTTAACTGTTTAGATTTCAGTATCTGTCTCATGTTGTGAGTGTAGCTTTGGCGATTCCAATTCTCTTCTTGATTTCTGTTTCACCTCTGCCATCTTCTGTTATTATATGACCAAGATATGAAAAGCTCTTGACTCGTTCCAGGATTTTCCCATTAATACTTATCTTTAATGTGGGCTTATCGTCTATTTGTCAATTATCAGGGGTTTTTTCTCCTGTATGTTAATGTCCAATCCATATTCATGACATGCTGTTTACTTGCTTCACTAGTTCTTGTAAATCCTGTTCACTTTCAGTTAACAACATGGTATCATCCGCATATCTAAGGTTGTTTATTGACCTTCACTGAAGTTCAATCATGGAATTTTCGTGTTTGTTTGAAATGTTTTTTCGGTGTATAAATTAAATAGGCAGGGGGACAGAACCCTCTTCTCACACCTGTTTTTTTATATTTATATATGGTGAGTAATTCTTGCCATATCTTACTGTGGCAGTTTGCTCCCAATAAAGGTAACTAAGTATTTTTATGTCTTTTCCATCAATACCTATGTCTTCGAGGCTTTCAATTGTTTTCTCATGATGGACTCTGTCAAAAGCCATCTTATAGTCAATGAAGCACATATATATTCTTTTTTTGACCTCTATTTTTCTGCTAATATTCTTAGGTAAAGTATTGTCTCTCTTGTTCCGCTGTTCCGTCTACAACCAAACTGCTCTTCTTGGACTTTGGTGTCACGTTAAAGACATTACAATATAACAGAATATGCACTGGATATACATAGAGACATTACATTTTAAAAGCGATGTTAGTGACAGGTTAACATGAAAACGATGTAAGTGTGACGAAATCAGTTGTGCCCTTTTCATCACGTTCGTTCTCTCCGTGTGACAAAACGTCTGTACGTGTTCTTTTGGTGGCGCTTTCACACATTCAGCCACTCCGGCAGTATCCCATCTTTTCTTCATTTTTCTCTTTCTACCATTCAACCGCTATTATTTGGCATAGTTATTGCCCTCACATTCTTTTACTGTGATCCCTGTTTACGCCAGGTGACTCGTGATAATACCACGTTTATTGAACCGGTCAGCGAGCGATATTCTTATCATAAAAAGCCGGCTCGCCACCTTTTGATACAGACGGCAAACGTGAAGAGAGATAGCGACCGCGACGTAATTCATTTCGGGGCCACCGACAATCAGGCAATTAACACATGGGTTGCGGTCTGCCTGTCTGAGAAGACCATATTGTTTGTCTGAGCGGCCGGCGATCCTTGTGTTTGACTGTCTGCCGAACGCACGATCACAGACGATAATGAGATAATCGTTTCATGGGACCATCCCTGTGACACTACTTATAAGTGACAGATCGAGTATTTGGGGAACTTTGAAAAGTTACAAGTAAACCCGCCGTTATAAATACGAAGACTGGAAACGTAAAAAAACTGGATACCTAAGGAACTGGATCACCCGTCGTAAGAGAAACTTTCCCAGACCAAGTGTTTTGCAGAATCACCCGTCATAAAAGGGATTCAAATTTTCCAGACCAAGTGATTCGAGAGGATATAACCTAAATTGCTCGTGTTCATTCTAAACTGTGCGAGGAGATTGTGTATAACCCAATTGGGGTAAGTTGTAAACATTTCTTTTACAATTGTAAATTTGACATGTTTTCTTGCTAAACGGTTAATAATGAGGCTGGCAACCTCAACATACGAAAATAGTATATTCATAAACCACTACAGCAAGCGCTGGTAATTTCTTCTGGCTAGTCGTGCGGAAAACCGACAGCAGAGATGACCCCAGACTATAAGTGGAGCAGTGATGACTGATGATTGCATCACATGTGCTTAAAGTGTATAATATTTTGAGAGATATATGCACTTTGTTAATTGTAACTAAGGCAACTCATTATTCGCGCCGTCCAGACACATTTCCCCAGTTTATTACCCGAAGAATATGGATGATTTTTAATTATCTTCGCTGAGCAACACTGTGTACTCGTCAGTTTAATTCTTCTGAGAGATTAACTTTGGTGGGTGGACAGCGAGAATGCGCCTGTTAATTGGCAGCCCACAAATGTACTCAGCAGAGGCATTTGTTTTTCTATTTTGTCTAAAATGTTCGTGGAACGAAGCTAGTCGTGAGTGAAATGCAAAGAATCAGCACCAACCGCCTTAATTCGACAAGTTGTGTAGAGATGAGCACTCACCGCCGAAGAACTGACAAAAAAAACGGCAGCAGGACCCCCTTAAATCAGTTAGGTGGTTATAAAAAGGCACCAGCAACCGGACAAAATTTTCTGAACTATATCATCACCCTAAATCTCCGTGAAGAGAAAATTTGATTCCAATATAAAATTCACCAGCATCTCTTTTATTTTAAACTGTTAATACTTATTGATTATTAAATTTGTTAACCTGTTTTTTTTAAACTAAACAATAGTTGTTTATTCAGTCATTACATGTATGAAAGCAAACGTATGAGCCAGAACATTGAATATACTCGTACATTTATACATCTAGACATATATTTACCTCTAAACAGAGCTATACCATTATAAGAGGAAATTCGCTGAATTAACTCAGCTGGGGGCTTGAACGGGCTAAAAAGCATTGCATAAATCCTTCACAAAAGGCGACCGACAGATGTTAACAAATGTTCAGCGCTATGCAGCGTTGTTCTTGACTTCTGAATGATCTTGTGAATTCTCTATTCATTTATCTATTCGATAAATGTATTAATAATGTATTATATCATGTATGACATACTTACCCTGACGGACTCTGCGACTCCATGACGTTGTATTATAAACAAGAAAACGACGGTTTGTTATAACATAATCATTCTGATTACAGCAGTTAATTATTAGAAGAGGTGGCATCTTCCCTGAACAAGTACCATACATTGGGCTTGTTTTGTTTCAGCTTTCTACCAGGAGTCGCGGTAGCATAGTGGTTAGTGCACAGGCTTTCTTGCTCAGTGGTCTATGGTTCGATCCCCAGATGAGGTGGGATTTGTTTAGGCCACAAAAGGCTCCTGGGTCGACCCAGCCCCAATTGGGTACCAAAGCAACTTCTGGGATGGTTAAGGCGGCCGGCGTGATGCTGACCACATCACCCCTAGTGTGCCAATGGTCAAGAAAATATGGGCCTAACACCATATTCCCAATATGCCTCTATGGGCGTGTAACGGGATCCTCCTTCTATCTTTGAGTGTACCACGAGATAAAAGTTGGCCTCAGCATTGTGTCTTAGAACCAAGAGCGTAACCCACTCAAATCCGTGGATTACCACTGCTACCTGGCCACAGCATTGTGGCTTTCGATCACGAGCCATATTCAACACAAACTGTGTAATATCTCAAGAACAAGTGGACCATCACTGCTATCTGGCCTCAGCATTGTGTCTACGAGGACCAGGAGGCTATTCACGAGTTAAGTTCATATCGAAAGAAATTTCCACCCAACCCAACCAGAAAATAACACTGTAAGATGATGATACGGACTAGAATGGACATTGACTCAAGTTAATGGATTACCTTTGCAAGTTATATATATATATATATATATATATATATATATATATATATATATATATATATTATATATATATATATATATATATATAATTATATATATATATATATTATATATATATATATATATAATAATAATAATAATAATAATAGCCCCTTCAGTCATAACTGACTATGGGAATGCGCCCCTGAGGTGGGATTTGTTTAGGCCACAAAAGGCTCCTGGGTCGACCCAGCCCCAATTGGGTACCAAAGCAACTTCTGGGATGGTTAAGGCAAAGCGATTTGTAAAAGTGTTTTGGGAGAGATCGCTCTGCACCAAGATGTGCCTCACCAGAACACAGAATAACTGTGATGCTGGAATGTAACTACACACGGTTACGAGGCATGACGTAGTGTACATTCTACTTGTGGGCTTGGACCCGTATGGACAGTGTCGGCTTGTGTGGCGTAGTCCACTTTTCTAAGTGTAGCGGAGTCTACTTAAAAGGTCTATATGATTCGGATTTCGATGTAGAAATCAAGTGTGCTGTGAATTCATTATGGGACAAACCCATCTTATTTGGATGTGTCAAAGTTCGGGTAAGATTTAATCTCGATTTGCCAAAGGAGATATTTGACCACAGGTCAAGGTTAATATAACCGTTATGAAGGGATATGAATATCCACGAAAATATATTTTATTGCCGACAAAATGAAAATGTGCAAGAAGGCACGGAATTGAAATAATATGGATATGAAAGGAAGCCAAAATATAAAGATGAACTCCTAAGAATAAAATAAACGGAGGAAATTATGAAACATGCTATGCAAGCACGTAGAGATTAAGTCTTGATAGTATGAAGAATTTTCAGATGTGTGGACTAATGTAAAAATAGTATATTAAAGGCAGGAATCGATATTTAATTGAGGATGTCAGACTTTATTAGAGCAATGTGTCGCTCATGTAAGTTTATATGTTGAATAAAATTGAAAGTCGTATAAAACAACATTCGTTGAGGACTGATTCACAGTGTGAATTATTAGTTTGAATACATATAAACAACTAACACTTTTCTAACAGTTAGTTCAAAATAACGAATCTGAATACAAAGCAGAACGAATACCTATAAAGGTTGTAGCCAGAGTTTTGGTGACAATATTTCAAAAAATTAGTAATCCCTAGACAACATACTGATAACGAAGAAAAGGCTCTTAACAGATAGACCCAGGTGGATTTCATGAGGGCTTCTTGTCCGGTAGTCACCACAACAAATATATGCCACATTATTCAAGATTTTCAAGAACGGAACACTTCAAATATACAAGGTATTGAGAATACTTTATCAAAAACAGTATTATAAACGAAAACTCAAAGGAAAACAGTTATCGTTTCAAAACGTTCAAGGACAAGGTGCAATCTGATAACTGCAAGCAAGGATCAAGGGTCAGAACAACCAAATTAATACGGGAATATCGAAGAAACAACTATCATCAGCAGAGAAAGGGACTAAAACTTAACATTTTGAAAAACTATATGATGTTGACCTTTAAATGTTTAACCGGCCACACGAAGCTTTAAATGTTTCCAACCGTCAAAATTCAAGCAAGCTTCCAGAAATAAACTCAGGATTTCACTCAAGATAATTCTTCAAGATCAGCATTCGTCAATCAATACGTCAAATATATCTACGAAGCATCAAAGATATATAACAACAGTTTCGCTATAAAATTGTACTTGCCAGGATCTGGGTGAAATCGTTCCTTCTTTGTTCAAACAGTCGAAGGCCAGGGTTGAAGAAAACTTTAAATTCATTGCAGATAAGTTTTAGGTTCAATGTCGAGGTGTATTGCCTGATTACTTAAACACCCGTACGTCACCTTCCTGTGCTGATCGAAATCTTTTATTATTATATTACATGTTTATCGTACTTATACGTATTACGGGCTTAATATTTCTGTAACTTCTTTGGAAGATCCAGAAATTTTAACGAATCTGTAGGGTTTTATTTAATGTATTGTCAAAGAAGTCCAGTGATTACACTGTGGAATATTAGTCTTTGATAATTCATTGAATATATTGAATAATTGTTTAGTTGTTTCGTCTAGGTATCGCGTCTACTTTTGTTAATATCTTTATTTATGTAAATAAGTCAGTTTTTATACGTCTGTCAACTACCTGCATCTTGTCTTATTGTTGCATTTAATACGACTCTCTGTAATCGTACGTTAATTTTTTTGTCTTGTTTAATTTATTAATATTTTTAAATATATGTCCTTTCTTTTATCATTTATGTCTTTGTTATACTAGTTTCTTTTTATTCGTTGTCAAACGTTATGTAATCTGTAGATCATCATCATCATCTTTGGCCATAACCTGTGCCATTCATTTTCATTGTCTTTAACATTGCTCTTTTATATGAATTTAATTGACATCGCATTTGAATAAATATTGTTACTGCTATTAATAATTAAATAATACTGCATAAAACAAATAAATTTACCTATAAACATTTCATCCCTAGAGGATTTTAGACAGGAAGGTATAAGAAAAGGCTTATCAGGTGTGAAACGAGATGATTATGCAGAAACCAAATATGAGAAACATGTAGCCCACTTGGACAAAATAGCGGAACGTGAACTAAGGGCACAAGAAAATGAACTAAGAGCTAAGGAGTTGGCTCAGAAAGATAAAGATCGTGAACATGAAATAGCCTTGAAAGATAAAGATCGAGAACATGAAATAGCCTTGGAGAAATTTAAAATGATGGCAAAAGAAAAAGAGAAAATAAAGATGGAGGCTGCTACGCTGGCTATGGAGAAAGAGCATAAATTGAAAATGGAAGCTGCTGCTCTGGAACGAGAAACAATGGAGAAAGAAGATACAATAAAAATGGAAGTTAGAGAAAAAGAACGCGAATTTCAGAAAAATAAATTAGACATGGAACTTGAAATAGCAAAAATCCAGTCTCAGGCTTCTGGTGAACACTTTGGATCATACAATGATCATTCGTCTTGGCTGCCAAAATTTAAATTACCAAATTTTATCGATACTCGAGATTGCATCGATAGTTTTTTAGGAAAATTTGAGATGAAAGCCAACGATATGAAGATACCTAAATATCGCTTGAGCAATTTATTATCAGATCATTTAACTGGTAATGCCCAGAAATGTTTCATGCAATTGGATCAACAAAGTCGATTAGATTTTGATATTGTCAAACAGGCTCTTTTAAGAAAATGTAGGTATACAGAAGAAGGTTTCAGAGAAAAATTTCATAAAATATTGCCTGATAAGAAGGTTGACTTCGGAGAATTCATCTCCTCTATAAAACTGTATCTCAATCGTTGGATTGAGTTAGCTGAAATCCTTAAAACTTATGAAGGGATAATTAATTTAATGTTAAGAGACAAAGTTCTCTCGGCATGTAGTGCCGACCTAACAGCTTTTTTGCAGGAATGACGTACTAAGACCATCGATGAATGTGAGAAATTAGGTCGCCAATATGTCGTCGCCCATCCAGACAGAGATATCAAGAGATCTACACCAGATGATTCATTACCAGTTTGTGCTGCCTATCACGACTATGGAGACTACCATCAGCGTTCTAAAAGTACAGATGGTAGAAACAGGTTTGACTTCGGCTCCTCCAATAGAGGAAGGTACAACTTTTAAAGAAGGTATTCACCGGCACCATATGAGAGAAATAGGTTTCGTAACTTCTCTAACAGGGGTCGTGGATATCACAGTGGTAGATGGAGTGATGATATCCATTACAAAGGGTATAGTCAATCGTCTAATGAAAGACCACAATGGAATGGTAGGTTTAATAATTATCATAATAATCAAAATAGTGGTGATAGACAAAATTACAAGAAAGGTGGTAACCAAAATAATTCACGACATGCCAGCAGAAAACAACAACATGCTAATAGTTGTGTGGAGCAAAGTGATGCTACTCCTGATACTGAACATGCAAATGCGTGTGTCATAAAGTCAAATAATAATGAAAATTGTACAGAATGTAAAACTTTGAATGTTCCCAGGCTAACATTGAAAAATGGACTCACCAGCACCCATTACGCACAAAGGCTTCGACTACACATATACACGATACACAAATTAGTTGTACACCAGCTTCATATAGTACCATTCGACATTCTCATAGTAGATCATCTCCACACTCTGCTGAGAGAAATACTGAACGTACTATTAGGGTCCGTAATGTTCCTTCTCACGCCAAATGGTGGTCGCTCAGAAAATTTTTTCTTTATGCGGGACATGTTCAACACGTTAAGGTCGCACATAGTGGCAATTCTTCCACTACTGTGGCATTTATTCGTTTCCGCTCTACGTCTGATGCCAACAGAGCTGTTAAGCTCATGCATATGTCATCATGTGCTCGCCATATACTCGATGTTCGATTACATCGTCATGTTTAACATCACATTGATTACGCCACACCACGCACTTTATTGTTGCGATCATGGGTGCATTTCTTTTCTACATTCTATTGCATTTCTTATCTATTACTATCCTATACGTTTGCACTTACATCGTCTTTGACTTTACTATTTTGCTGTTCAGTCAGAATCATTGATTCTTTCAGAACTTTACTTTTCTATCTTTTCATTTGTCTGCCTTGACGTGCAGGGCTGCACCATTGAAAGCCCAATGGTCAGACAATGCAAATCATTCATTGAATATAATAAAATCTGTACTCTCAAAGCATCCTATTTTAACGATTCTTGATGCTAGTAAAATTTTCTTTCTCAGAACAGACCTTTCGAGCATGGGTGGCTGTTTGATGCAACGATGGGACGACAGACTTCACCCATGTGTGTACATCAGCAGAAAGCTTCTACCAGCAGAACAACGTTACGCATCTGGTGAGCATGAATTGCTCGCAATTGTTTGGTCGATTGCAAAGCTCTCCAAGTATCTTTTGGGCTGCAAATTCATCCTGCAAACAGATCATGTACCATTGACAGCACTCAAAACCAAGACGTACAACAACCCAAGACTACACCGCTGGTTCCTTTTGTTGCAAGAATTCCACTTTGATATCCAACCAATTCGTGGATCCGACAATTGGCTAGCTGATCTGCTGTCCAGGTGGTCTGATGAAAAGAACTAATACTATATTGAATATCCTAATTAAGAATCATCTCGTGCAAGGTTATTCACAAAGACTTGAGAAAAAGAGATACAGAGTGACATAATGCGTATAAATACAAAACTCGCTGTTCCCTCTTACTAGCTACAACACGACAGTTGACATTTCAAGAGTGCATTGAAAAATAAATTGCCCAAGGTTTCCAGAATCAAATAACTTTGATAGACAAAAATAATAACATTATACCGTGTATTGGCATATAGCATATACAAGGTTTCCGGTACATCCAGGGTAATGATATACAGACTCACGCGCATATATACAATGGAATATGACACAGTGATATCTACTTGTGTAAATTGAGAACAAACTTTAAAAATTTATAACCTAGAAGTGGTTTGTGTAGTTAAACATAGTTAAACATTTAGTGACATTTGGTTTACACTTTTAATCACTTTTGATCGGAAGTCATTCATTGTGATCGAAATTAATCGGTTTTGATCGCGATTGATCATTTTGATCGAAATTGATCGGTTTTAATCGCGATTGATCATTGTAATCGAAATTAAACGGTTTTAATCGATAATAATCATTTTATCTGAATTGATCGGTGTTCATTTTAATATCTTATCCAGCGTTCACCCGAGTTAAACGCTCGCGGGACGAGGGGGTAATGTTGAGAGCACATCATGGGGCAAAGCGATTTGTAAAAATGTTTTGGGAGAGATCGCTCTGCACCAAGATGTGCCTCACCAGAACACAGAATAACTATGATGCTGGAATGTAACTACACACGGTTACGAGGCATGACGTAGTGTACATTCTACTTGTGGGCTTGGACCCGTATGGACAGTGTCGGCTTGTGTGGCGTAGTCCA
The DNA here is from genome assembly GCA_024509875.1 of Oreohelix idahoensis. NCBI lineage: Eukaryota > Metazoa > Mollusca > Gastropoda > Stylommatophora > Oreohelicidae > Oreohelix > Oreohelix idahoensis. The sequence goes on from JAMPIV010002303.1 coordinate 613,373, forward strand.
CTTATCTAAGTGTAGCGGAGTCTACTTAAAAGGTCTATATGATTCGGATTTCAATGTAGAAATCAAGTGTGCTGTGAATTCATTATGGGACAAACCCATCTTATTTGGATGTGTCAAAGTTCGGGTAAGATTTAATCTCGATTTGCCAAAGGAGATATTTGACCACAGGTCAAGGTTAATATAACCGTTATGAAGGGATATGAATATCCACGAAAATATATTTGATTGCCGACAAAAGGAAAATGTGCAAGAAGGCACGGAATTGAAATAATATGGATATGAAAGGAAGCCAAAATATAAAGATGAACTCCTAAGAATAAAATAAACGGAGGAAATTATGAAACATGATATGCAACCACGTAGAGATTAAGTCTTGATAGTATGAAGAATTTTCAGATGTGTGGACTCATGTAGAAATAGTATATGAAAGGCAGGAATCGATATTTAATTGAGGATGTCAGACTTTATTAGAGCAATGTGTCGCTCATGTAAGTTTATATGTTAAATGAAATTGAAAGTCGTATAAAAACAACATTCGTTGAGGACTGACTCACAGTTGGAATTATTAGTTTGAATACGTATAAACAACTAACACTTTTCTGACAGTTAGTTCAAAATAACGAATCTGAATACGAAGCAGAACGAATACCTATAAAGGTTGTGGCCAGAGTTTTGGTGACAATATTTAAAACAATTAGTAATCCCTAGACAACATACAGATAACGAATAAAAGGCTCTTAACACATATATATATATATATTGCCTAGAAAAATTACAAACAGCCAATAAAAGCTGGGGTTGCTTATCCTTTACAGGACGTGGCAATCAAGCCCAGCTTTTATTGGCTGTTTGTAATTTTTCTAGGCAATTTTTTCATTCAGTAGTTTGCCATTGCTTTCTGAACGGTACGGCGCTTATACCATTGTTAAAAATCCACACAAAGCGATCTGCTACCAAACCGCCTGCAGCAGGTTTCGAACCTGGTATATCTGGATTATGAAACTGCGTTCATATCCATTAGGCCACAGACGCCGACATATATATATATGACACATTCATTTTTTAACATTTAAATTATTAATCATTAAAACAATCATTAATTTTTAATTCTGAAGTTATTGAATTATTTTCAGTGTTTCAAGGTGTTTTATGTTAAAGCCATTTTAAGTGGTAGAGAGTAAATTGGAGCCACATTCACATTCCCTGGAGGCATATGATAGGTCTAGCGAGAGGGTGAATTATCTGCCTGTTCTTTACTTCTATATCATCTGAGCTGTGAGGTTGATCACCCGACGTTATCTTGTGCTATCGGTACTAATAGTTCACCAATTCTCTTTCCCGAGTCTAGAAAATCGTTTCTTTATCTAGATCAAGTAACTTAGTGATACTGTGGTGGGTTTAGATGTTAAAAAGGTTAAGTATTACTTGTCTACAGATGTGAGGTCAGCTATGCAAGTCCCTGAGTCTAATTGTTGATGAAGTTGTTCTCAGGGTACCTGTCTGCTACCACCCTACGACCTCAATCTGCTATATATTTTGATCCTAATTATATGTTAAGGTGTCTGGATGTTATCTGGCTAGGTGTCTAGGGTATTATGCAATGTAAGGTTAATAAAATGACAACAACTACACCTATAACTTAAGGAACAAGTAATTAAACAAGTCACTGGGTAAATTTTAAATGATAATTTTTTTTTACAATTGTATTTTCCTGTATCTCAATTGCTGGGATACAGGACTTTTTAAACTCAAAGTAGAAGGCAATTTATTTACAGCAAAGTAATTTAAAACAACAACTGTGTCTTTTAATATTAAACTAAATTGTTTCTGATTGGAAGTGTTCTGATGAAGCAATAACTCCTATGAATGGACACGCTTCTGAGGAACGACTTGTATCATCATGTCAAGAATACTGATTGATATAATAATGATGGAGAGTATGGTTAAATGAACTAACACACGCCCGTGGACAATTGGGCTTATCTTTATTTCTGGAACGCTGTGATGTCCTTCTCACAACCACCTTCTTCACGACTGCAACGTCTGAAGACTGCTTCAAAACTCTTTTGATTTAATGCACACAGGTACTTTTGCCTCGAGCTTGCAGCTTCAGGAGTACGTACATTATGGTATGTGGCTCACTGATTGTTTCAAGATGGAACCCTGAAATTGAGAGGATTAAGGCCTCCTCAGTACATCATACACCTATCTCCATCTCTAAACAATTAAACATTATCAACAGTTTCAAGTTCAGTGAAGTTGCTAAATAAATAGCTGTCGTTCCTATCTGATTTTGTGCCCTATTCATCATCAGGTAATTTTCCAACATCCGTTTGATACATTCTTTGTCATAGAAGAAATTATAGTTAATTATATAAAGTCATGTGCAAACACTGTGACTTGCTGAAGACGGCCAGTGGTTTTCTGGTCTTACATCATAATAATATTCATCAATTTCCCCTTTTATGTATTTTTATTTTCTCCTAAAGTCTCAGTAAGCCTGTCTGGCTTTAATACAAGGTGATAATCTTTCCTAATAACATTTGTGGCATGACACAAAGTTTTGAGGTTGGCGCCTTTCTTGGTATGCCTCTACCCAATCAATAATGCATATAGATTCAATAAGACAAATACATATCAATAATAAGGTTTACATAAATGTTTATCTTACCGCATCAATGAAAAAATAAACAATTTGTAGGTTAACCGGCGATCAATGGGCACATTCAGATCGCCACTGATGCAGAACAGCGAAGGCACTAGTCATGTATTCCTTGCGTCTGATGCTAACACTACTTGTGAAAGTTAAATCTTCGAGTGGCAACTAACGCTGGTTTCAAATCGTTTTTATTACTACTGTTAGTCTATTCTACCACAGCCAGTCGAATTATGTTATGCCCACTAGCCTCTTTTTTTTTCAAAAATAAATTACACTTTCAAAATGTAACCCCCCCCCCCCCCCCCCCCCTCTTTCCCAAGACTGGCAAAGTTGAGTGAGAACATCAATGCGTCTGTCTCTATGTCTTTTCTTTACAATATTTCTGTTATTATCTAATCGTTTTTATTGTAAGATATTACACATTATGGGTAGTATTGTCTTCTAATAAACAAATATTATCATTTTCTTTGTCAACTGTCCTTTCGTCTATTTTGTTCTTCTGAGTTTCACTTTCGCCATCTCCAGCCCTACACATTAGTGGGTATTTTCAAATTTCCAAGTTAGCCGTAAATTTTCTTTTCTTTAAATCCACCATCGTTTCCCTCTCTCTCTCGTTCGTTTCAAAATGAAGCAACGCGTTAGGATTTCATCAGAAAATACTACCACTGTATACAGGAAATGCGAGCTTGTCTGTGTGTTTATACTAACGTCTCCCTATCTAAGTGTTTATACATTCAAACTGCGCTACTAATGAACGGGGTGGGCAAGCGGTTAGTAGTGGATTTGCTCCTCTTTTCCAAATCTGCTAGTAGCAAAGTCACGCATTTTCGTTACAGTAAGCGATGCCTAGAACCACTGTCGCATGTCGTTCTATTAATAATTTCTCTCCCTCCGTTACTCCTCCGTTTGTCTCTCACTCTTTCTTGGAACGAACACGCCTAGGCTATCAAACTGTTATAGTTAATTTCAAGGACGGAGTAGGAAAAAGCTTGTAATATTGAGAGATGGTATCATTCACTTTGCTTTAAGGTTTTCTCAAAACCTGCGCGACTGCGGGCGATGGCGAAGACGTTAAGCACAACTCCCCTACTTTATCTCTATAGTATTTGGATTTTTATATTAATCTATAATATTTTATCTATTTGATCGGGGTATCAGGGATCTTACTACAGATACTATTGTCAAAAACTATCCATCTCGCCACAATATGTATAAATTGTGAGCACTTGATAAACAGATGACTAAAATGCGGCTCCACCGACGTATACAAACGCGGGCGTGGGTATGATGCCCTATCGTGTGAATTCTGCTATCTGGACATTGGCATTCTAGCTTCCGTCCAATTAAACACCAAACACGTAACGTGTAGACTCAGACTTCTGCAGGACTGAAGACACAAAGTGGCTCCATAAGTTTTACATCTAATATCAGTGGTTGGCTTTCTATTTTATCTTATTCCTCATTCCTACTTCATCATAACTGATCACTTTGGTTTTAATTCTCATATTTTGATATATGACATGTGGCGCACATGATGGTGTTAATTATATTGAGCATGAAAGTGGGTGCCCATGTCAGTCTGTAGTGATAGTCTAATAATCTACATGAAGGGGAAGTATCTAACGGTAAATTACTTCTTTAAATTATAAGTCACATAGGACACATTTTTGAAATGATTAACCATTAACTCTTTGACTCCAGAACAACGCTCGGAGCGTTGGTCAGATTTGACACCCGTGCCAAAACAACTCTCTGAGCGTTGTTTTTAGACTATCACGAATTAAAATTATGGCATAGGGTGGAAATTAATTGCGCAGTCAAAGAGTTAACGAATAGAAGTAATGAAGAAAGTCTTTCGCACATTTAGCTATGAGGTTAAGTGCAAAAAGCAATCAGTAATATTGAATAGGAAAAATGTAATATTAATCTTCCTTTTCCATTCGTAAATTCCTTAAGAACACTATAACATTAAGTTCCACAGGAATTAAATATAAATCAACACTAGAATGAAATTGTGGAAACTCTTCTACTTATGCTCCGCGAGTATCGTAAAACGTACTGACTTCAGCGGAGCATCATGTTACATTTCCTGATGGTCACTATGTTAATTCTTTGGCTGTGTCCTATTGCTCCACTATCTGATCCACTAATTTATCTTCTATCTTGTCATGCCTCATCTGCATGCCGGTTTACCCAGCCATTGCATGTCAATTCTAAAAAGTGGGTGGGTTCTCATAATTAACTCTTCGCCTGCTTTTCGGAATATATTTAAAATTTAAAGGGACACGCGAAGGATGGTAAATGATGTAATTGTCACGGGATTGACTCGCCTTTCTCTGCAGTGATGGTCCAACAGTGGCCAAACAGTAAAGTATCTACTGGGGTCTTCAATGGTATCTAGCTTTAGCTCAAGATTACTCTTGGCAGAGATGTGAATTGAAGAATTGTGTTTCAATTCTAGGGAGCCTTATAGGAATTTAAGAAATCAAGTACTGCGGCTGATAGGATTTAGGCCATGTAAACTTTCTATCTTCCCTGACCTTCTATGAGGAGTAAGAATTTTGCTCGGTTTGATGAACCCCCAACTGATTTAACACATTAACTACCGCAAGCCGGTGGGACCGGCTTTTGAAATCCTATCATTTGGACCGCAAGCCGCTCAGAGCGTCAATCTAATTTTAGTAATAAAATGAATGAAAAATGTACTGAAACACTTTCTGATCTGGTTCGAGATTTTAAGTTGCCACCGGAAAACAAATTCCCAAAGCATGGTTGTTGTAGAACACTGGAAAGTTGATATTATGTTCATATTTTTCAGCGTTTTGGGTTAATTACCAAATCGTGTAAAACTGATTACCGTGGCAACTAGTGATAGGACAACGACAAAGATGCGTGTACATCTTGTGTAACGGCTGAATAGGCTAGAAACGTGTTTCGACAATTGACTGATAGATCTAGCAACGGGGACAAGAGTGAAAACGATGTGCACATTGTTTGAAATGGTGATTTTGATAGAAATGGGGCGCAAGAAGTTATAATTGTGAAAATATTGCAAGTCCTCGGCCATCATATAGCCGTTAAATAGTAACAACCTCTATTAGAGTAACAAATAGTTCTTATTGTAATAGTACATTCATTTATCTTTAAAATGACGTGTAATTCATTAAAATATGTAAACAATTACGAAAACTACAGCTTACTTTGTGCAAACACCTACAGGATGAAAATGGGAAAAAACTTAATTCGGCCACAGTGTGTTTTTCAATTTCTTCATTAGCTCTGTTAGGTGTATTTAAAATGACTGAGACATACGATTGCAGATCACTCAAAATTACCTAAATCAACTATAAATTTACATATACAGATAGCAAATTTAGTAATTAATTATAGTAACAATGTAAAATAAATAAGGGTGGTGTGAATTAGGAATAATCTTTAAAGATTCATCACTGGTGATGATCTGGATATGGTGTTGAAAACTTTTCTAAAGGAAAAGAGTTCACTTGGTAGCTCAGCATGTGTACTTAGCTTCTGCTCCAGCCGATGCTTGTTCTTTGCAGGTTGTATACTGGTTCGACTCGTCACTAGTCAAGTCTGGTGGCCGAAACACGTCCCTCGTAGTATCGTGGGGTAATTGCGAAGATGGTTCATTGTCTTTTAAAACCCACCTGATGTTGGTGTCTAGCTTTGACTGAAGGTCTCTTTTACCACACACGTGTTCCACAGACAAGTACCCCCAATTGGTACCATCGACCCAAAATAACTTTGGGCATACAGATTTCTGGCTCCAATAAATATTTTCGGCAACTTAGTTAAGATGCCTCTTACACGTGGTCTGGGTATTACTTTATAATAGAATCCCATTATAACTTAATGTTCAGGTTCCTAGGACTCCGGGCTTTCCGTATTAATACATGTAGAGTTTTCTTGGGGTGTAAGTCCACAAGATAATCAAACACGTTGTCTGGTCCTTTAAAGTAGAATCCTGATTCTACTCCTTTTTCTGGCTTGTCTGATTGTCTTCTGGACGAGTTGAATTTATCAGTGCTTTAGATTCATAATGTGCTAGATTATAAGAGACATTCGGCCCACGCATCCACTTTGCTACTATATGACAATGCTCCATTCAGAAATGTTGTATTTTAAGGTAACAAATGCCAAACCAATAGCATTCAACATGCGTATATTGGTACAGGTATATTCCCACTACCCTCTCATGGAACATCCCTGCGTGACACACAAAATTAGAATTTTACTAGTCACTTCCCACGAAAGGTATTTCGTCTTCCGCCGATTTTTAATCATGTTTACACTCACGACTTCATAGATCTATCACAGACAATCTCTTTCAAGATGTATAACTTATCGTAACTATTGCCTACAACCAATCTGCCTTGAAATGAATATATCATTTACCTGGACCAGCAAACAATTATCAAACAACAACCCGGCCAGACAGAAAATTTTATATTGATAAGGCAACTGGTTGTGGTCATCTCAAGGTTGTTTACGTATTAATCGCTCGCTCTCATTCCTGTCTGGTCAGAAATATGTTGCGCATTCGTAAACATCATTTCAATCGACATATCCAGGCATCAACTAAAGTGAGTAAATCAGTAAGGATCGTCGCTCAAGCCCGGGCATGACAGGAATTGAAGGAAGGAAGTGTAAACAATGAATCGAAAATACTAAATACTGTCAGAAGTGGGAAAAAAAGGAAGTGAAGAACACAGAATGAATTACAGGATGGCAGAGGAAAATATGAAGATCTAGGTAATTTTGTCACAGTGATAAGTAAATCAATGTATTTCTTCAAACGAAAAAATACATAAATACATAAACGCCAGTTGACTGAATTTGAACTTTCCAAATCCAACTTCACTCAACAACTACGTCTACTGACTTCTTCGTACCCGGCAGCGTTCCCTCTTATTCACACTATTATCCATGACACGAATAGGGAGCTGTATACTCGTCTGAGCACGCATAAAAAAGAGAAATTGCGCCGCCTCCGTCCGCAACCTCCTTCAGGATCCTCTATTCAATCTTCTACCCATGCTAAAGTTATTTGCATTCCTCCAGATTTGCATCTGTCTCCTGATGAATTGTCTGTCCCGAGCAAAGGTCTTAAGTTTGTTCCTCTTCGTTCTATATTTGACAAATATTCTCTGCTTCAAGATGTTCACAGCTTTTATCGCCGCATGAGTCTCAAATATTACCATCGTAATGGTAATGATTCTACCAGGGTTTCCGATGCGGATGATATCTTTCGTCGATTTGACAAACCCAAACAAGACTGGACTCCAGCTCCAGGAACTTCTCATTTTCTGGATTTATATATCCAATACTTTACATGACATTGACCAGCTTACTCTACACCGTCTCCGTCGATCTAACCTCACGTCTTCTGAATAGCGGGCATTGTCACGCCTTAGAAAACGTGAGGATATTGTTATCAAGCCTGCAGACAAAGGTGGTGCACTGGTTGTTTGGCGTAAGGACTTATACACTCATGAAGGATTTACACAGCTAGGTAACACCACCTTTTACTCACCTTGTTCTGGTGATGCAACAGTCCGGAATAATCTTACTGTTTATAAGACTATCCGTGGCCTTGTCCATGATGATCTTCTTCCTTCTGGTGCTTTATCTCTCCATATTTTTGATAGTAGTCTTGGTAAGCCTTCCTTTTACATGCTTCCTAAGGTGCATAGAATTGCTAACCCTGGTAGGCCTATTGTTTCAGCCTGTTCTTGTCCCTTTGAACGTATTTCTGAATTCCTTGAAAGTATTTTCCAGCCTTTAGTCGCCAATCTGCCTTCTTATTTGAAATACACTACTCATGCTATCACTACCTTTGATTCGATCAGATTCACGCCTGGCCGTACTTACCGTCTTTTCCTCCTAGATGTTTGTTCCCTTTATACTTCTATTCCACATGCTGATGGTCTCAAGGCACTCCAATTTTTTCTCGACCAGCGTACTGATCTTACTATAAGTACAGATCCGCTTTTTCGCCTTACTGAGTAGGTTCTTTTTCTCAACTCTTTTGAGTTTAATGGCCAATTCTTCAACTAAATCAGTGGCGTCGCTATGGGTACCAAGATGGGCCCTAGTTACGCTTGCCTGTTTATGGGTCACTTTGAATATTTGGTCTTTCAAAGTTACGATGGACCGATACCCGACTTTTAACGCCTCTTTAGTGATGATGGTATTGGTATTACAGACATGTCTGAGGTAGACCTCCGTCGATTTATTGACTATGTTGATAATTTCAATCCTGCCTCCAAATTCACTTCTGAAATTTCTACGACTTCAGTGAACTTCCTTGACATCACTGTGACTATTAGCCCTACTGGTCTTAAAACGTCTGTCTATTGTAAGGCTACTGACGCTCATGGTTTCCTTCTTTATACTTCATCGCATCCTCTTAGTTGTAAAACTCCATTCCCTTTTCTCAACTTCTTCGCTTGCGTCGGTTGTGTCAAGATGATCATTAGAGAGTCTTTCACGTGCGAATCCAGAAACCTGATTTATGCTATCATCTGCAAGAGGTGTGGCATTACCTATTTTGGTGAAACTGGCAGGCGTTTGGCAGACAGGTTTCGTGAGCACTTAAATAACATCTATCATGGCAAACATTTACCGGTGGCCTTTCATTTCAATAGGCCTGACCATTCAGGTAATTCCGATATTCATGTCACTGTCCTCCTTTCATGTGTCGGTGATGACCGGACTCGCTTTTCGATTCGTTTTTTTTTTTCTATCTATCTTCTTATGTTTTTGTTTTGGTTCGTTTCGTATCCTTTTTCATCTTTTTAAATTGTTACTATCTTATACTCACTTCCTTAGACGATGTCTTGGACTAAGTACAACTGTGTTCTATTCCAAGCATCTACGGATCAAGGTAAGTGACCTTTTACTTGTTCCGAAGTTTTGTTCATTCCTTTTGTCGTTTTGTTGATTATTTACTTTCTTATTTCGATATTTCTTTCAGGTCTTACGTTTTTCTTGTATTATTATTGTTCTTTTTTCGCTCATCACTGTGGGTGTTTACTTTTTCCATCTGCTTGTATCGCTCATTTGGTGTATGTTTCTCATCATCGTATGTTTTTGTAGTCTTCTTCTTCTTCCGTCCTTAGCCACCGACCGTCAAAGCAGTCAGTGGCCATTACGCCTAGTGGCGTCTTAGGGCAACAGCAGATAGGTTTTCTTTGCCATTGTTTCCCATCACGCCTATTGGCGTCTTTAGGGCAACGGCAAATCAATCCATTTGCTGTTGTTTCCGTAATCGAAGTGACTGGGAAACGGGTGATCAGCCCGTTGGTACCCACAGATTATAACTGTTAAAATTTAGTAGCCACACGAAGCACCATACTTTTTCTTAAATCAGTACATCAATCAAGATTATTTTCTTCATTGCCATCAATGTTCCTAACATTTTATTGCACTGACATCAAACAAATTCACTAAACACTGGAAAAATATTATGGTTTTAAAACATCTCCTGAAATTTCTATAAATAACCACACAAATTCAAGATGGCCGCCATGATCATGTGACCAATTTGCATAAAATATATTTTTTCAGATGTAGCAACCATTCATAGTGGCGCTCTGAAAATTTCAAAACTCTAAGTATGTTTTTGTAGTACCTATATGTAATTCTTGTCCTTGTCACCTGTTTGTGGCTGACGAAGGGTAAAACCCGAAACGTCCCTTGTTTCATGTGAACCGTTATTTGTAGAACTGATTCAATACCGTTTTATTGAAATAAATACGCGAGTCTTTTGTTCAAAAACATCTGTAGGAACGACTCATTTTCTTGTAAGCTTCCCATTAGGTATTTAAAGTTATCAAATTATATTTTATTTAAAGGATGAATATCACTAGGCAAAAATGACAATTGTTCCAATAATCCAACATTCAGTTATGACTGAAAATATATACATTTGTGACCGATCTGACGAAATGCAGAATAATTATAACTGGCCATATACACTTTTATTTTATCCAATAGAAAGTGCGGACTATTTATATCCTATTTTCCGTGTATTTGGAAATTATAATTAAAGAGGTTCCCTAAAATTGGTCGTTTCCCTTACTTGCTTTCCTTCTATAAATAGCGAAATATAATCGTGGGATTAAGTGTGTAAACTGAACTGGATGTTTTCCCCCAGTACATGGTGTGATACAAATTAACGTTAACTCTGCACAGGACTCGCGTAGGAGAGATAATGACTTTATCCCAACCTTTAATAGTTTACCAGCTCGTTCGGCAGCCTATTTAAACGTCATCGGTATAGATAATTTCGGAGTTTCAAATTAACATATAATGTCAGAATCCGTGAATCATGGAGCTGCGTAAGATGTATGATAAGTACCACGCTAAATTGTGTAGCCTCAATGTATAGCTGTGTCCCCTGTGTTTCTTGGGGATCTCTGATAAGATAAGAAAGAATAAGACTACGTCTGTCTGTCTATCTATCTATCTATCTATCTATCTATCTATCTATCTATCTATCTATCTATCTATCTATCTATCTATCTATCTATCTATCTATCTATCTATCTATCTATCTATCTATCTATCTATCTATCTATCTATCTATCTATCTATCCATCTATATATCTATCTATCTATCTATCTATCTATCTATCTATCTATCTATCTATCTATCTATCTATCTATCTATCTATCTATCTATCTATCTATCTATATATCTATCTATCTATCGATCTATCTATCTATCTATCTATCTATCTATCTATCTATCTATCTATCTATCTATCTATCTATCTATCTATCTATCTATATGTCTGTCTGTCTGCCTGAATGCCTGTGTATATATCATCTATATGTATACTGTGCGCCAGTTCCGCTTTTCATTTAATTCATCTTTTCAAACATCATATACATACCAAACATGCATATGAGAGAGAGAGAGAGAAAGAGAGAGAGACAGACATCATTAACGCCTACTAAAGATATGCAAGAAAACTAGTCCACCGTGGTCAATATCCCAACTTCCACACTCCGAAACTCCCACCCACATTCACCTGATCCCGCCTCCTCGTCTAGCTCACTACAGAACATATCTACTCAATGATATTTACATAATACTCGCCCACAAATCAACACCAGGATTGACCACAGGCCGTTGATCTTGGGCAGTGTGAGCGATGCGGCCCACACCATTTGCCGGAGACTTACGCGAGACGTTGCAAATTTAATGTTAAAAATTTAAACTCATAAAAATGTTCAAAGAACAAGAAAAATGAAACAGACAATATTGAAATTAAAAAAACATATTTGCTTACACAATAATTTCCTCTATGAATATAAATTAATTCTTTTTCAAAAGCAAATATATATATATATATATATATATATATATATATATATATATATTAATATATATATATATATATATATATATATATATATATATATATATATATATAATATATATATATAAAATTAACCAGAACATATTTTCTTTTATATTATGACACGCATCCCAATATAACCGACTCACCCTTTGTCTACCTTGAACGGTACACGCCTCGCCAAAACGAGGCAAAATTGTATTAACATTTTTTTTCCTCCAAAAACAGCGCATGGAGCTCAAAAGTGAATAAAAAGACAGAATTTTTCAGTTTTGTTTTTCTATTAACTCTCTCTATGTATTGTTGTGATTTGATGTTTGTACAAGATAGGTAGTCTGAACCATGCAGGCAATTTTAAGAGACGTAGACGGAGACGGCACAGCTTACGAAGAAGAGAATTGGAGCCAGACATGAAATGGCAGAATGAACAAAAATTTCCAAAAACACACAAATAGTAATACGTCTTTCACAGAGAAAGGACAAGAAAAATCTACGTTGCGGTCACATGGCCTTCGTCGGGGACAGACAAACAAGAGACAGGAGGGAAAGAAAGTGAGAATTAAGTGGAGAACATGAAACTACAGAAATAAGAGAAAAATACTCCCTTATTGTGTTGTCACACGTTGGAGCAAAGATGGCTGCTACTAAACCGGAAACATTTAATGAAGGCCTATGCTGCTTGGGAAGCTAGATAGACGATGATGGTCATTAAAACTTTATAGTATAAATTTTTTGTTTTTGTTTTGTTTTTGTTGTTGCATCTTTCAATCCACAAACTGAACTGTAAAATATCAGTTGAACTATAAACATTGAAAAAAGGAATCCACAAAAAGAAACAGAACCAGTTAAATATCGACTGTAATCACGAGCACATTTATGCTACATAAAAACAACACTAATGCTGCCAATTTTGGAAGCGGTCACAATACTCTTCGTGTGAAAATGTGATTAGATGTTAAAACAGTTCTACATTCAGCAGTTAAATCGTTGGAATGCTGGGAAGTATGGGTTGTATGTATCGTGATAGGAAAGCAATAGCTACTGCCACATAAGCATCCTTCCTTACTTTCCCCCGTCCTGTAACCTGGGTGATTCAGGCGTCAGCTCTGTTGCACAGTTAATTTTACTACCCTCATCGTGTAGAAACTTTAAGTCACAAACACATCGACAAACACAACGGATTAGTCAAATAAAGTAAGCAAACTCAGCCATTCATGACAGAAGAATGCACTCTGGTGAGAAGACGCATGACGCAACCAGGAGAAGGCGGTTTAAATTGCTGATTCACTTTTATTTCTTGTAAAAAAAGTCTTGAGATTTGGCACATGGAACAGAAGAGAACTCGAGACAACTATGAAAATGACGAGGTGAACATAAAAAAAAAAAAAAAAAAAAGTTTTGCCAAGTTTTGGCGAGCCACGTCCCGTTCACCGTATACACACGATTCGTTGGTTATGTTAGTGTGCATGTCCAAAAATAAAATATCTTGTGGTCTGGTATATATTAGTATGTACAATGAAAATATGGAAATATCTTGATCTGACGTCACGAACCAGGAGTACTTGGCGTACGTTTGTTGATGGCCTATAATACTTGACATACGTTTGTTCATGGTCTATAATACTTGGCGTACGTTTCTTGATGGTCTGTAATATTTGGCGTACGTTTACTGATGGTCTTTAATACTTGGCGTACGTTTATTGATGATCCAAAATACTTGGCGTAGGTTTGTTGATGGCCTATAATACTTGGCGTACGTTTATTGATGGCCAATAATGCTTAGCTCACGTTTATTGGTGGTCAATAATACTTGGCGTACGTTTGTTGATGGCCTTTGATACTTAGCGTACGTTTGTTGATGGCCTATAATACTTGGTGTACGTTTGTTGATTGCCTATAATACTTGTCGTACGTTTATTGGTGGCCTATAATACTTGGTGTACGTTTGTTGATGGTTTATACTACTTGGTGTACGTTTGTTGATGGCCTATAATACTTGATGTACGTTTGTTGATGGCCTATAATACTTGGTGTACGTTTGTTGATGGCCTATAGTACTTGGTGTACGTTTGTTGATGGCCTTTAATACCTGGTGTACGTTTGTTGATGTCCTATAACACATGGTGTACGTTTGTTGATGGCTTATACTACTTGGTGTACGTTTGTTGATGGCATATAATACTTGGTGTACGTTTGTTGATGGCTTATACTACTTGGTGTACGTTTGTTGATGGCCTATAATACTTGGTGTACGTTTGTTGATGGCTTATACTACGTAGTGTACGTTTGTTGATGGCCTATAATACTTGGTGTACGTTTGTTGATGGCCTATAATACTTAATGTACGTTTGTTGATGGCCTATAATACTTGGTGTACGTTTGTTGATGGTCTATAATACTTAATGTACGTTTGTTGATGGCCTATACTACTTGGTGTACGTTTGTTGATGGCCTATAATACTTAATGTAAGTTTGTTGATAGCCTTTAATACGTGGTGTACGTTTGTTGATGGCCTATAATACTTAATGTACGTTTGTTGATGGCCTATAATACCTGGTGTACGTTTGTTGATGGCCTATAATACTTAGTGTACGTTTGTTGATAGCCTATAATACTTGGTGTACGTTTGTTTATGCCTATAACACTTGATGTACGTTTGTTGATGGCTTATACTACATGGTGTATGTTTGTTGATCGCCTATAATACTTAATGAACGTTTGTTGATGGCCTATAATACTTGGTGTACGTTTGTTGATGGTCTCTGCTCCTTGGAGATCTGGAGAGTTATGAATTAATTAGGGTTAAGATGAAGTTATAGGATAAAGATATTTAAGAAAATTAGCCTTACTCGCTTGATTCTTGAGCCCCTTCTCAAGGTAAAAATGGTAGTAAAGTTATAGTACAATAGCAGGTACTGCTGAGGTTGAGTGAAGTTTTAGAGACTTCACTATATTAAGTCGAGTGAAGTTTTAGAGACTTCACTATATTAGGTCCAGCATCGAGAGGTAGGTGTGACCAGTCCTCTTCCTCGCTGCCTTTCCCTTCCCTAACTCCAGATCAGAGTCAGGTACCCAGTTACAGCTGGGTAGACTGGAGCGTGATGCTACCGTGTTTGGACCCGGGCATCTTTTCCGCGAGAGACCAGCGCTCTAACTGCTCTGCCAGTCACACGCTCAGGGTACAGCCCTGAAAAGTTCTTCAGAATCAATTTTCATAAACAAATATTTAAGATGCGACTAAACTTCATGATAAACTTCATAGTATGTAACAACTTATGAAAACGAATAAAAAATACATTCCTGGTATAATATGAGTTAATCAGAAGTCGCGAGTTAACAGTCGTGGGCATCGTGGGCTTAGAGTGGGAGGGTGAGGTAGAGAGACAGGGTGAGTTCCTTCTTTTTTTTTCTTTTTTTTTATCTTTTAATGAGCCGATGTGTACAGAGACAGCTGTGTCTGTCTATAAATGTGGTGCTGAGAGTTACAAGAGGGACGTAACCAACTTGACAAGGCAAGAGTTCAGATCACGAGTTGCCGGTTCCCAGCGGCAAAAGGTATTGTCTGTAGCTTTGGTACCTAATGAAATATAATCTTTTTTAATTCTCAGTGAAAATTCTCACAAATTATAATAGATCTTGGTGCTCTTAATACCGTTAATTATTATATTTAATACTAAATGTACAATTGTCTTTATCATATTTTCATAATTTACTTTACAGCTGATGTGTGTTTTATTTTGTTTCGTATTTATGATAAATATTTTCATCATCTCGACAGGATTATATTTCTACAACACTTTCATTGAAAGCCTTTAAGTATTGTTTTGTTTATTGGGTTGTTTCTTTTAACGTTTTTTAAACTTCCATGCAGCACAAATTTAAATGGTAAATTATAGTTTCCTTTTCTTGTCATTATCTCTGTCGTTCTTTCTGTTGCTTTTACTAGCTGTTCTATACAGTTGGGAGCTGGTAAGTAAATACAAATTTGTATCTTCATCTATTCTGATACGGATGATAAAAAAATAGGAAGATAAAAAAAAATAGACACGGTGACTTAAATATTCTTCGAACATTTACATTCCTAGTTTGTTTTTTTTTAATGATATTTCGTCCTGCTTTTTTTATAATAATATACGGAAAATTTGTTAATGGCATACAGTGACGTATTCATAAATAACCCTTGCAAATTACAAAGTTTATTTGTTGATTTTCGGTCCGCTGAGTGCGTTAGCGTAACTAAGTAAGTGGTTCACAATAATAACAGTACAGTATTTTGTATTTAAACGGAATGAGCCGCTGAAAGGGATAATTCGGGACGTGTGCGTTTGGGGTCGTGCAGTCTGTGTTAATTGTGTGTTATGTTTGTGTTCTTTTTCATGCTGTTCTGTTGTAATTGAATATCCAATGTTATATTGTCAGAATGTTCTGGAACATGTTGTATATTCTTGGTCAAACTGTTTTAAAATTAGTAACGGGTTTTGATGTTTAACCAATATTATAATTGAGTAAGTCACCCGTCAAAATATGGCTGGAAAAAATTATGTTTCGCTCTTTCTGCTGCATACCCAAGTGACAACCACTGAAGGCTTTTGTGGACATTTCATTCATTTCCATTGTGCTTCATACGTACGGAAACAGTGGCACGAAAGCAGAGAAACAACATTTATGATGAGCAACGAGGCTTCACTGGCTAAATATATAATTATACAATGTAGACAACTATTCATACTTAGTTGAAACGCTTAATATAAAATGGGGAAATTCTAAAATTATGTCACCGAAAAGCAACATAGGCAGGGATATTTCTTAAGAAAAAACCCACACCTTGAGCGATGAAGCATATTGGGAAGAAATGCGCGGTATTTCCATAGGCGTGCAATTTATTTCTCAGGCCAGAATACGCCATGAAAAGATTGCAACTTTGGTTTGAAAAAAAAAAAAATTCCGATAAGGCAATTAACCCTATGCTTTCTTCTAAAACTACACGAGATATTTTATATCATATTGTATATAAATGTAAAACTATATATATATATATGCACACCATCATAGCTGGCAGACGCTGGAGTTGGGTTGGCCATGTCCTCAGAAGGGACCCTGATACCATCGCAAGAACAGCTATGCTATGGACCCCCGAGGGAAAGCGAAAGAGAGGCCGACCAAAAACAACTTGGCGGAGAACTGTGGAAGCTGAGATGCAAAGAATGAACCACAGTTGGGGCACTGTACGAAGGATGGCCGCCGACCGAGCAAAGTGGAATCAATTTGTTGCTGCCCTACAAGACGCCACCAGGCGTGATGGCCGCTGACTGCTTTGACGGTTGGCGGTTATGGATCAAAGAAGAAGAAGAAGATATATATCATTGATCAATACACTTTAGCTCCCCAAGAAGTATAAGCCTTCAACCAACACATGCCAAGCCTAACTGTCACGTGCCATCAGCTCAAGTTCTTTCCATGTCTCCCTCGTCGTTTTCAATTCTGTCTCCAGCTTTCTTCCCCGAGTGTTTTTGATCTACCTCTACCTCTACCTCTACCTCTACCTCTACCTCTACCTCTACCACTACCTCTACCTCTACCACTACCTCTACCACTACCTCTACCTCTACCTCTACCTCTACCACTACCTCTACCTCTACCACTACCTCTACCACTACCTCTACCTCTACCTCTCATAGCCTGGGTATTCCAGCACCAGGACTGCCTTGTAATGTTATCAACAAGTTTCCTCAATGTGCATCCGATCCATCGCCAGTGTCTTATTCTCACGTCTTGTTGCACTGGCACTTATTTGGTTGTTGTTACCAGTTCCGGATTAGTGATCTTGTCATACCCCTTCAATCATTCTACTCTACGCAAGCACCCATATATGAAAGTTTATAGCTTTTTGGTTCTTGTTTTTGTTATCTCTCACATACTGCATATTTATCACTCTGTCTCTCACATTCTGCATATCTATCCCTCTAGCTCTCACCTGCTGCAAATTTATACCCCCTCTCTCTCTCTCTTTCTCTCTCTCTCTCTCTCTCTCTCTCTCTCTCTCTCTCTCTCTCTCTCGCTCACTCCCTTTCTATCTCTCTTTCTCTCTATACGAAGTCTGATTAAAAATAAACATCTCTCGAAAATCTTGGTTTTTTTTTTTGTTTTTGTTTTTTTGTTTGTTTGTTAGCTCTCACATTCTGCATAATTAGCTATCCGTCCTCTCACATATGCATATTTAGCTATCCGTCTCTCACATACTGCAATGTTGTTTTTTTTTTTGTTTTTTTTTTAATGGGGAGATTTGGAGCCGCGGTAGCGCAGTGGTTATATGGGCCTAACGCCGTATTCCCAATATACCTCAATGGGCGTGTATTAGGATCCCTTACCTTTACCCTTCTTTACATTGAGATAAAGGAAGAATCAGACTACAGCTTCCATTTCGTATGTCCTAAGAGGCGACCAAACACCAACACATTCAAGACAAAACCGGTAGACTGAATAAGTATGACCAGCAGGTTGGCCTGAACATCAATTTCAAGAAGACAGAGGTCATGACACTAAATGTGGGCAATCCTGAGTCAGTAACAGTAAGGAACCAGAAGTTAGAACAAACAGACACATTTACTTACCTAGGAAGCATAGTAACACCTGACGGCGGAACAAGCAAGGACATTAACAACAGAATGAATAAAGCGAGAACAGCCTTTGCTGTTCTCAACAACATTTGGAAGTCTTCCCAATACAGCACAAACACCAAATTAAGACTGTATGAGAGCTGTGTACTTTCTGTGCTTCTCTATGGTGCGGAATGTTGGAGAGTAACAGAGAAGGAAATGTCGAAACTGTCCTCCTTCCACACAATCTGCCTAAGGAAAATTCTCCGAATCTTTTGGCCAAACACCATCAGCAACCAAGAACTACTTATTCGGAGTAACCAGGAGGACATGCACACCATCATAGCTGGCAGACGCTGGAGTTGGGTTGTCCATGTCCTCAGAAGGGTCCCTGATACCATCACAAGAACAGCTATGCTATGTACCCCCGAGGGAAAGCGAAAGAGAGGCCGACCAAAGACAACTTGGCGGAGAACTGTGGAAGCTAAGATGCAAAGAATGAACCACAGTTGGGGCACTGTACGAAGGATGGCCGCCGACCGAGCAAAGTGGAATCAATTTGTTGCTGCCCTACAAGACGCCACCAGGCGTGATGGCCGCTGACTGCTTTGACGGATGGCGGTTATGGATCAAAGAAGAAGAAGACGAGGCGACCAAGATGAGATTTTGAATTATGCTTGAAATCCCATCATGCAAAATAAATAGCTGTATAAACCATCCCTACAAGGTTATATGAAGTGCATTTATGCAGGCTTCCGCTAATGACCAATAGCAATTGTTGTTTTAAGTGTTTCAGTGTAGCATAAATACTAGGATTGGATTACAGATGCAGAAGTTGATTGTTCGAATGTAGTAAAGACGCAGGGATCAACGTTGATGGGAAGTAATGTTTCTTTGCATTGGTCAAGTTAGGATTATTTTTACCTGTAGCCATATTCTTCTTTCTTCTTCTTCGTACGCTCTCAGACGTCCGCTTGAATGTTCTCAAAGAAAGCAGTAGTCAGTTTGAGGCTATTTGAATCCCCGTAAAGCTTTTCCACGAAAGGAGCTGGCGTCGGCCATATGCACTTTCTTTGAACCACATATAATGGGCAACTTTGAAGCAGATGTTCAGCAGTCATTTTATCAGTGCCACAATTACGCTCATCGGTAGTTCCTATCTTTAGCTTGTTGAATAGATGGTATCTCAATCTGTTGTGGCCACAGCGGAGTCTGAAGATTACCACTTGTTCTCTTCTGTGGAGCTGGTAGTAAGCATCATTCTGTGTGTGCCCTGGATGTTCTACATTCCATTTGTTTCTGTATCTGATTCTGATAAATCTCTTTGCCTCCTCAAAAGTTATGCTGGCATCAGGCTGAGGTAGATATGAACCTTCTTTTGCCATTCTGTCAGCCTCTTCATTGCCGGCGATGTTACAATGAGATGGGATCCATTGGATCACAACACTTTTGAATCGTTGACAAAGTTTGTGGAGCACTATTCTGAGATCATCCAGGTCTGTATTATTTTGGCTTTTCAACGTTGCAATTACTGACTGTGCATCAGTAAAAAAAGCAACTTGTCTCTCTGCGCTTTCTTCTGCCAATATAACCTCTACTGTGGTTTTCAAGGCCTCTGCCTCTGCTCTGAAGTTGCTGGAGAATCGTCCTGTCGCCACTGACAGCCTTTTTTCTGCACCAGTGCTTAAGGTCAGAAAGACACCACCACCTCTATTTTCTGTTGCATTTGTTGCTGATCCATCTGTGAGTGCATCGGTCCAGGTGTTGCGTGTTTCTCTATGTATTTTGTCGCTATGGATTTTCTATCTGTTGCAGTTTTGCTCTTTTTTCTTTCAATTCCAGGAATGTTTTCTATCATTTTATGGAAACGATTTTGTTTCCAAACTGGAAGCTTGTGTGCATTGTAGATGGATTTAACAGTGGATATTTCATCTATGGATACTGCTCTCATTTGTGGTTTGGTTGGTTCTACAAAATTGCTTCGTTTGAGTCTTTGCCTTCTAAGAGCATTTATTCTATGGCACATTGGGTGGTCTGTTAGTCTTTTGAATTTTTCGGCCTGTTGCTGAGCCCTGCAGTCTCTTCTATCTGTCATTGGCTGGAGGCATGTAATCTTTTCGAGTTCTTTTATAGGTGTTGACTTCTTGCCTCCAAGATATAATTCTCATTGCTTGATTTTGGAGGCTGCTAATTTTATCGAAGTTTGTCTTAGCTGCTGTTGCCCATGCTGCCATGCCATATTCAAGGACTGGCCTCACTCGCCCTGTGTACAACGTCTTAAGCACTTTCTCATCTGCACCCGAAGTTGTTCCAGCAAGTTTTTTCATAATTGCCATTCTTTGTCTTGCTCTCATTCGATTTCTGTCAACCTGTTTTTTTTTCAGGAGCCATATTTATATAAACCTTTCTTACTGTTCCCTTCAAGTACGCTAGATTAGTTGGTGTTCGGTTGCAAGTGCGTGTACATAATTTTGTTTCGTACTTTTTGTGTTTTTTTTTCTCTGCTACATTTTTTCATATGTTGTCGCTCCTTGACTTTGTGATTACTTTGCTCCACTATTTTATTCTCAGTTGTGCCGCTGCTGAAGATTTTTTTTTTAATTACATTTCTCTACTACGCTTTTCTTCAGTACGGATGCTGGTAGAAATTGTGAATACTTTTCTCTACTATATTTTCTTGGAAATGTCGTTGGTACAATTTGTGATTATTATTCCCAACTACTTTTTCTGGGAAGCATCGCTGATAGAATTTTGTAATTACTATTCTCTACTTATTTTTTCCTCAAAAGTGTCGCTGGTAGACTCTCTGATTACCTTTCACTACAACTTTTTTTTCCAAGTGGAGGTGGTAGAATTTGTGATTACTTATTTCTACTACTTTTTCTGGGATGTGTCATTGGTATATATTGTGATTATTTTTCTTTACTATTTTTTTCCTTAAATTTGTCGCTGGTATAATTTGTTATTACTTTTCTCTACTACTTTTTATCTGTAGCAGTGTAGCCAATTAGAGTGTGTGATTACCTTTCTCTACTACTTTTTATTCTTAGAAGTCTCTCTGTTAGAATGTGTGAATACTTTTTTATACTACCTCTTCTGTGAAGTGTCGATGGTTTAATTTGTCAATAATTTTCTACTGTTTTTGTTTTAAAGAAGTGTCGCTTACAGCTGCTGTGATTACTATTCTCTACTACTTTTTCTGGGAAGTATAAACTAGTATAAATTTGTGATTGCTGTTCTTTACTACTTTGATCCTTAGAAGTTTCTCTAGTAGAAATTGTCATTACTTTTTCTCTACAACGTACTATCTTTAGAAGTGTCTCTAAGTAGAGTTTTGTGATTACTTTTTCTTACTTACTTACTTAGTCGTTCCCCTTCTACCGTGAGGTGTAGAGGTTTGGAAGAGAGAGCGCCAGACTATCCTATCGGCTGTCTTCCTCCTGGCCTGGTTCCATTCTAAGTCCTCGGTCCCTTCAAAGATTGTCTAATGTTGTCCTCCCAGCGGACTCTGGGTCGTCCCTGGAGGTCTGGATCCCTGGCTCTTTGTTTCCCATGCTTGTCGTGGTAGCCGATCTTCTCCCATTCTGCAGACAT
Organism: Oreohelix idahoensis; assembly: GCA_024509875.1. Lineage (NCBI taxonomy): Eukaryota > Metazoa > Mollusca > Gastropoda > Stylommatophora > Oreohelicidae > Oreohelix > Oreohelix idahoensis. Next base: position 635,612 of record JAMPIV010002303.1, read on the forward strand.
GGCCAAACCATCTTAGTTGGGACTGTTCTATTTGGGTCTGCAAGGCGGATGGGATTTTAGGCCTTGACGGATCGTCTGTTTTTCTCTACTACGTATTATCTTTTAGAAGTGTCTCTAGTAGAGTTTGTGATTAGTTTTCTATAATAATTTTTATCTTTATAATTGTCTCTTGAAGATTTGTGTATACTTTTCTATACAAATTTTTATGTGAGTATAGCGGGTTCAATATGTCATTCTTATGTCTACTGTTATTTATTTATTTTATTAAATTTATTTTGTTTAGAAGCGTCGCTGATATAATTAGTTTTACTATTCTCTGCTACTTTTTTGTGATGTGGGAAAGTGTCGCTGGTAGAATTTGTGAATTCCTTTCTCTACAACATTTCTGGGAAAAGTCGCTGATAGAATTGTATCTATCTACCTATCTATCTATCTATCCATCTTTCTAACTATCTATCTAACTATCTATCTATCTATCAACGGACTGACCGATACGAGAGTAAATTTTTGTTTTGTTTTTTTTAAGTCCATTTCACACATATTATATAACATAACTACAAAATTCCAATAGCAAATATTGCCTCAATCTTGTAAAACAAACCTTACCGAAACCACAATGTTGTAAAACAATCCTTACCGTCACCTCAATCTTGTAAAACCTACCTTTCTACTTACCTACCTACCTATCTATCTTTTTATCTTTTTATCTATTTATCTATCTATCTACCTACCTATCTATTTATCTATTTATCTATCTATTTATCTATGTATCTATATATCTATCTACCTATCTATCTATCTATCCATCTATCTAACTATCTATCTATCTATCTATCTATCTATCTATCTATCTATCTATCTATCTATCTATCTGTTGCGTGCATATTTTGACGCACATATTACAAAAATCGATATGGCTATTTAATATGGGAAAAATATAGACATTCATTCATTTGTGTATGAAAATGCTGTCTATGGTAAAAGCGAGAGAATCCATGTTTGATTCACACTTTTGATTATAGGAGTAATCGTTCTTGATATTGATCCGGCGCATGGATTGCTCTTACGTTTGTACTTATTTTTTAGGGCCAGAAAATATATTAATTTGCTTATTATGTTTATGGCCTGAATTCATATGTATTACATATTATTAGTACAAGTAGAATCAGTCCTATATTGTATATTTTGGATGGGTAGGAGGGACTAGATTCTTGTTATTCCGGTCTAGCGGAAGTATGAGTTGTCTTGACAAGTCGTGATGAGTTCCGATGTACCGTGATAATGGCGTGTACGCACTTTTCAAAGGGCTGGTAGATTCTTAAGGAAATATAATTCATGAAGTGGTTTTCTTCTAAAGGAGATGGTATCTCTACTATAGTTTATGTTAGAGACTCTCCTAAGGTACGGTACAATGTATAATTCGGACTCCATGTATTGCCAGACCCTATTTTGATGATCTCATGTCGATTCGACCTAGATGGAACATTGTGCTTCGTATCGCTAGGGTCGTGTTTTGTATCGACAAAGATGACAGACTTTCCTACAGCGGTTATGGCTACGTGAATTAACCTGATCACCGTAGAGCTGTATGGGAACATTTATGAAATCATTTATATACCCATTATAAATTAACTCTGGCTTATATTCTCCTTCCTATGAATGAGTGAACGACAACTCAGGGAGGCGGCCATGTTAGATTTCGGTCATCATATGTTTTGATCACTGCCAAGAGAACAGATTATTTATCCTATTATCGGACAGTGACAGGGAGATCTCAATCTTGCTAGAAACCCCCTCTTTCGTGGTTTCATAATATATGCTACAAACTATGGACGTCAAGTAACTTTAGTTATTTACCGATCTGCCTTCACTGACGCGTTTAGTCAGATAGGGGGATGCGGCCATAATGTATCATGCCATTGAACTTTTGATGTACTGCCCATTATTTCTGAATGTGTCATGACTTCAGATCTGCTATGTATACCTACAAATTGATATGTCAACATACCATGATGTACTCGTATGTCCCAGTGTGTACGTCTGAATAAATTGAGTAAACAAAGATTCCAGCAGTCTGCATTGGTGCCTTGTAGACACAAGTGTATGAGGGGTTATATTGGTCAGCACACGAACGGTACACCATTCGCGTCAATCACACTCTACATTTCTACTCCATACATACACCATCCTGCGTCGGTTGAAGTGACCAAGTTTAGGGCCTGCTTCCCCTGGAGCCTTTGCCTTCCCTAACTCAGGACTAGGGTGAGTTACCCATTTACAGCTGGGTAGACTGGAGCATGCCTGATCTCAACAACACACCACTCTTCCTTACAGAGCATACAGACTGACACTTTACAGAGTGGAAAGAAGAAAAGAAACTTTACAGTGGCGAGCCAGATTCCTGGGTCCAGCTTACGCAGTTTTGTGTTGAGAATCACAGTTTACAGCTGAAAGAACATTTGTTTGAACACATCAACACCAGTAGGACAGCTATACAGTCGATGTCAGCTTGACCTGTATTACCGATAGGATGCTGTATCTAGGTCAGCGCTTGTTGACAGTTTTTCGCTGTACAGACAGTATTACACAGAACAGTGGTATCAGGTGTAGAAAATATCTGGAGCAGTATTGTTGACATTTCTCAACGTACAGAAGAATCACAGTGTTGGTGAACATAAAGTGCATATTTCATCGTTGGATCTTCATATGCTCAACGAAAAAAAAATTGACAGTGTAATAGTTTAAAATTAAATCTATTACTGAATAAAGTGGCAAGTTATTAGTATTAAAATAAACTGTGCCTGCTTTACAACACTATACCTGCAACACATTCCATTCATGACATAAATTATATTGTATGCTATATGCTATTTATGCTTACATGTTATTTGTTATGTATTAAATTAGTTTATGTTCTGTGTGACTAGTACAAGGTATGCCGAGTGACATTGGTCTGGTACTAGTATTCTATAGGTACACATTTTCTTAATTGGAAATTTGTTAGCAACAATTTGCTGCTATTTCTGTTAGTTGTGATGAGGTGTTCTTTTCTTCGTTGTTTTTGTTAATAATTTTGTGTTCCTTAGTTTTGTTTGATTTGTTTGTATAATTGTAGGTCTCATCTTTCCTTTCATTTCAGTTTTTTACACCCTTATGTTTATACACGGTGGCGTTATTTGTCTTGTTATCTTATTGCAGTTATCATCACGGATTCTGTGATCATTTTTTTTTTCATTTCTCCTATTTAATTTAATTTGATCTCTGCAAATGTTTTCATATTGTCTTTTCTTGTTTGTCCTTTGTAATGTCTTTAGTTGACATATGACGTATAGGAGTATATGATAGTGGTATACACTGATATGTATAGTAAAACAGATCAAGAGTACTTTTATGATTTATTTTCTCCACAGGTACCCAAGTGATCTTTGATTACATTGAGGTATACAAGACCTTTGTAAGGCTTGTCTCCCACAGTATTTGAGATACAGTTATTGTTGTCCACAGGTACTCAAGTTATCATTGGTTATTATAAACCATACAAGTTTGGACTAAGACTAAGTCTATGGTATAGACTTGTCTCCCATTAAAGTGAAATAGGGTAATTTATTTACTTTTTCAGGTTTCTGATTTAAGAAGACAATATGTCTACATTAGATTATTTTATTGCACAAGGAAAATCTCTTGATAAGACTGGAAAAGACTTAGAACAATGGGCTGTTGCTCAATATGACAAAGCATTAGCTGCAGAAGAGAAAAAAATTGCTGCTGCTGTTGAAGAAAGAAAAGCTGCTGCTGAGGAAAAAAAAGCTGCGGCTGAGGAGAGAAAACTTCAAATAGAAGAAAAAAAAGCTGCTGCAGAAGAAAGGAAAGCTCTAGCTGAAGAAAAAAGATTAGAAAAAGAAGCTGATACTGCTGCTGAACTTAAGAAATTGCAGATGCAAGTGGAGGAAAGGAGATTTGAGGCAGAACAGAAGAAATTAGAAGCTGATGCAGAACAGAAAAAATTAGAAGTTGCTGCTGCTGCAGAACAGAAAAAATTGGAAGCTGCTGCAGAACAGAAAAAATTAGAAGCTGCTGCAGAACAGAAAAAATTAGAAGCTGCTGCAGAACAGAAAAAATTAGAAGTTGCTGCTGCTGCAGAACAGAAAAAATTAGAAGCTGCTGCAGAACAGAAAAAATTAGAAGTTGCTGCTGCTGCAGAACAGAAAAAATTAGAAGCTGCTGCAGAACAGAGAAGATTAGATAGAGAAGCTGAAGAGAGAAAAGCAATAAGAGAACATGAGTTTGAATTAGAGAAATTAAAATTGACATGTATGAGTAATGTTAATCAGGCATCTGGTGGTAATGGTAAACCCTTTGTGTACAAGGTCAAAGTACCAGCGTTTAACCCTACCAGTGATGACATAACATTTTGGCTTTCTAGATTTGAACGGGCTTGTCGATCTCATAATGTTGACAAATCACAGTATGTGAATCAGTTGTCTGAAAATCTAAAAGGGGAGTCTCTGAGTAAGTTATATTTTGTTGAAGAGGCTCCCCTTTTAGATTTTCAGACAACTGATTCACATACTGTGATTTGTCAACATTATGAGATCGACAAGCCCGTTCAAATCTAGAAAGCCAAAATGTTATGTCATCACTGGTAGGGTTAAACGCTGGTACCTTGACCTTGTACACAAAGGGTTTACCATTACCACCAGATGCCTGATTAACATTACTCATACATGTCAATTTTAATTTCTCTAATTCAAACTCATGTTCTCTTATTGCTTTTCTCTCTTCAGCTTCTCTATCTAATCTTTTCTGTTCTGCAGCCGCTTCTAATTTTTTCTGTTCTGCAGCAGCAGCAAATTCTAATTTTTTCTGTTCTGCAGCAGCTTCCAATTTTTTCTGTTCTGCAGCAGCAGCAACTTCTAATTTTTTCTGTTCTGCAGCAGCTTCCAATTTTTTCTGTTCTGCAGCAGCTTCCAATTTTTTCTGTTCTGCAGCAGCTTCCAATTTTTTCTGTTCTGCAGCAGCAGCAACTTCTAATTTTTTCTGTTCTGCATCAGCTTCTAATTTCTTCTGTTCTGCCTCAAATCTCCTTTCCTCCACTTGCATCTGCAATTTCTTAAGTTCAGCAGCAGTATCAGCTTCTTTTTTCTAATCTTTTTTCTTCAGCTAGAGCTTTCCTTTCTTCTGCAGCAGCTTTTTTTTCTTCTATTTGAAGTTTTCTCTCCTCAGCCGCAGCTTTTTTTTCCTCAGCAGCAGCTTTTCTTTCTTCAACAGCAGCAGCAATTTTTTTTCTCTTCTGCAGCTAATGCTTTGTCATATTGAGCAACAGCCCATTGTTCTAAGTCTTTTCCAGTCTTATCAAGAGATTTTCCTTGTGCAATAAAATAATCTAATGTAGACATATTGTCTTCTTAAATCAGAAACCTGAAAAAGTAAATAAATTACCCTATTTCACTTTAATGGGAGACAAGTCTATACCATAGACTTAGTCTTAGTCCAAACTTGTATGGTTTATAATAACCAATGATAACTTGAGTACCTGTGGACAACAATAACTGTATCTCAAATACTGTGGGAGACAAGCCTTACAAAGGTCTTGTATACCTCAATGTAATCAAAGATCACTTGGTACCTGTGGAAAAAAAAATAATCACTTTGGGAGAAAGTACTGATCTTGTACTTTTATAACAATAATCAGTGTATACTGATCTGTACTATACTATCAGTGTATACCACTATACGTCATATGTCAACTAAAGACATTACAAAGGACAAACAAGAAAAGACAATATGAAAACATTTGCAGAGATCAAATTAAATTAAATAGGAGAAATGAAAAAAAAAAATGATCACAGAATCCGTGATGATAACTGCAATAAGATAACAAGACAAATAACGCCACAGTGTATAAACATAAGGGTGTAAAGAAATCAAAAATAGAAAAGATGAGACCTACAATTATACAAACAAATCAAACAAAACTAAGGAACACAAAATTATTAACAAAAACAACGAAGAAAAGAACACCTCATCACAACTAACAGAAATAGCAGCAAATTGTTGCTAACAAATTTCCAATTAAGAAAATGTGTACCTATAGAATACTAGTACCAGACCAATGTCACTCGGCATACCTTGTACTAGTCACACAGAACATAAACTAATTTAATACATAACAAATAACATGTAAGCATAAATAGCATATAGCATACAATATAATTTATGTCATGAATGGAATGTGTTGCAGGTATAGTGTTGTAAAGCAGGCACAGTTTATTTTAATACTAATAACTTGCCACTTTATTCAGTAATAGATTTAATTTTAAACTATTACACTGTCAATTTTTTTTTCGTTGAGCATATGAAGATCCAACGATGAAATATGCACTTTATGTTCACCAACACTGTGATTCTTCTGTACGTTGAGAAATGTCAACAATACTGCTCCAGATATTTTCTACACTTGATACCACTGTTCTGTGTAATACTGTCTGTACAGCGAAAAACTGTCAACAAGCGCTGACCTAGATACAGCATCCTATCGGTAATACAGGTCAAGCTGACATCGACTGTATAGCTGTCCTACTGGTGTTGATGTGTTCAAACAAATGTTCTTTCAGCTGTAAACTGTGATTCTCAACACAAAACTGCGTAAGCTGGACCCAGGAATCTGGCTCGCCACTGTAAAGTTTCTTTTCTTCTTTCCACTCTGTAAAGTGTCAGTCTGTATGCTCTGTAAGGAAGAGTGGTGTGTTGTTGAGATCAGGCATGCTCCAGTCTACCCAGCTGTAAATGGGTAACTCACCCTAGTCCTGAGTTAGGGAAGGCAAAGGCTCCAGGGGAAGCAGGCCCTAAACTTGGTCACTTCAACCGACGCAGGATGGTGTATGTATGGAGTAGAAATGTAGAGTGTGATTGACGCGAATGGTGTACCGTTCGTGTGCTGACCAATATAACCACTCATACACTTGTGTCTACAAGGCACCAATGCAGACTGCTGGAATCTTTGTTTACTCAATTTATTCAGACGTACACACTGGGACATACGAGTACATCATGGTATGTTGACATATCAATTTGTAGGTATACATAGCAGATCTGAAGTCATGACACATTCAGAAATAATGGGCAGTACATCAAAAGTTCAATGTCATGATACATTATGGCCGCATCCCCCTATCTGACTAAACGCGTCAGTGAAGGCAGATCGGTAAATAACTAAAGTTACTTGACGTCCATAGTTTGTAGCATATATTATGAAACCACGAAAGAGGGGGTTTCTAGCAAGATTGAGATCTCCCTGTCACTGTCCGATAATAGGATAAATAATCTGTTCTCTTGGCAGTGATCAAAACATATGATGACCGAAATCTAACATGGCCGCCTCCCTGAGTTGTCGTTCACTCATTCATAGGAAGGAGAATATAAGCCAGAGTTAATTTATAATGGGTATATAAATGATTTCATAAATGTTCCCATACAGCTCTACGGTGATCAGGTTAATTCACGTAGCCATAACCGCTGTAGGAAAGTCTGTCATCTTTGTCGATACAAAACACGACCCTAGCGATACGAAGCACAATGTTCCATCTAGGTCGAATCGACATGAGATCATCAAAATAGGGTCTGGCAATACATGGAGTCCGAATTATACATTGTACCGTACCTTAGGAGAGTCTCTAACATAAACTATAGTAGAGATACCATCTCCTTTAGAAGAAAACCACTTCATGAATTATATTTCCTTAAGAATCTACCAGCCCTTTGAAAAGTGCGTACACGCCATTATCACGGTACATCGGAACTCATCACGACTTGTCAAGACAACTCATACTTCCGCTAGACCGGAATAACAAGAATCTAGTCCCTCCTACCCATCCAAAATATACAATATAGGACTGATTCTACTTGTACTAATAATATGTAATACATATGAATTCAGGCCATAAACATAATAAGCAAATTAATATATTTTCTGGCCCTAAAAAATAAGTACAAACGTAAGAGCAATCCATGCGCCGGATCAATATCAAGAACGATTACTCCTATAGATAGATAGATAGATAGATAGATAGATAGATAGATAGATAGATAGATAGTTAGATAGATGGATAGATAGATAGATAGATAAATAGATAGATAAATAGATAAATAGATAGGTAGGTAGATAGATAGATAAATAGATAAATAGATAAAAAGATAGATAGGTAGGTAGGTAAGTAGAAAGGTAGGTTTTACAAGATTGAGGTGACGGTAAGGATTGTTTTACAAGATTGTGGTTTCGGTAAGGTTTGTTTTACAAGATTGAGGCAATATTTGCTATTGGAATTTTGTAGTTATGTTATATAATATGTGTGAAATGGACTTAAAAAAACAAAAACAAAAAACAAAAAAAAATTTACTCTCGTATCGGTCAGTCTGTTGATAGATAGATAGATAGATAGATAGATAGATAGATAGATAGATAGATAGATAGATAGATAGATAGATGGATAGATAGATAGATAGAAATTGTGTGTGAGAAACTACAAGGTTGAGTATTTAAAACATGCAACGATGGCAAACGGATACAGAGTCACTCAAATTGTCACATTATATCACAGACCCCACCAGCGACACTTCTCAGAAAAAATAGTAGAGAATAGAAATCACAAATTCTGCAAGTGACACTTCTCAGAGAAAGTAGTTGAAGAAAGAAATCACAAACTCTCGCATCAACACTTCCCAATAAAAAGTAGTAGAAAAAGAAGTCACAATTCTATCAGCGACTTTTCCCAGAAAAAGTTGTAGAGAAAGGAATCACAAATTCTACCAGCGACACTTCCCACACAAAAAAGTAGCAGAGAATAGTAAAAACTAATTATATCAGCGACGCTTCTAAACAAAATAAGGGGATTTAATAAAAAAGGCTACATAAAAGTAGGACAAAGTAATGACAATTTATAATCCCGCTACATACTCCACAAAAAAAATTTTTGTATATAAAAGTAATGTTCCACAATCTTCTAGAGACAATTCTCAAAAGAGAAAAATATTGGGTAGAAAAGTAATCAACAAACTCTACTATATACACTTCTAAAGATAATACGTAGTACTTTAGAAAACATTGGACGATCCGTCAAGGCCTAAAATCCCATCCGCTGCAGACCCACATAGAAACAGTCCTAACTAAGAATGGTTTGGCCATGTCTGCAGAATGGGAGAAATCGGCTACCACGACAAGCATGGGAAACAAAGAGCTAGGGATCCAGACCCCCAGGACGACCCAGAGTCCGCTGGGAGGACAACATTAGACAATCTTTGAAGGACCGAGGGCTAGAATGGAACCAGGCCAGGAGGAAGACAGCCGATAGGATAGTCTGGCGCTCTCTCTTCCAAACCTCTACACCTCACGGTAGAAGGTGAACGACTAAGTAAGTAAGTATTTGAAAAGTTAATTGAAAAAACTCTACTAAAGACACTTCTAAAGATAGTACGTGGTAGAGAAAAGTATGACAATTTCTACGGGATTTAAACTACTAAGGGGCGGGGGAATCAAAAGTAGTAAAGAACTTGCAATCACAAGCTGATAAACTAGTTATACTTCCCAGAAAAAGTAGTAGAGAATCAGGGGTTAATCACATGGGCAGCTGAAAGCGAACACTTCGTTTAGAACAAAATTGGCCAATCCGGAAAATTTATTGACAAGTCTGTAAACCATCGACACTTACATAACAGAAGAGGTAGTATAAAAAAAGTATTCGGGGGGGCCCACACATTCTAACCATCGAGAGACGTATCTCAAGAATAAAAAGTAGTAAGAATTCAGGAAAATCACACACCTAATTGGCTACACTGCTACAGATAGACAATTAGTAGAGAAAATAATAACACATTTATACAAGCGACAAATTTAACAAAAAATAGTAAGGTTTAAGAATCCCAAAGTGGGGGGCTAAGCTTGGGGATTCGCATTGAATCAAAGGTAGGGGTTCCTTGTGTGGGATAGAAAAAATTTATTAATATAATTTTTTGGTTGACACACCCAGAAAAGTGGGTAGAAATAAGTTAAGCACAAATTCTACCACCTCCACTTGGATTAAAAAAAGTGTGAAGTGAAAACAGTGAATCACAGAGTCGACCAGCGACACATTTGGTGGAAAAAATAAGTAGAGAATAGTAATTTACAAATATTCTATCAGATCGGAACCACTTTTTGTTTTTCCCATGCAAAAAGTAGTTGTTAATAATACCAGCAAATTGTACCAACGACATTTCCAAGGATATAGTTAGAGAAAAGTATTCACATTTTCCAACCAGCCTTTCCGTACTGAAGAAAAGGGCTAGTAGCCAAATGACTTTTTAAAATTGGTTCCTTCCAGCATGGCGCACAACTGTGAATTCCACTGGCTTGGGAGCAAAGTCAATCACAAAGTCAGGGGCGGCGACAACATATGAAAAAATGTAGCAGAGAAAAACTTAGTTTGCACAAAAAGTACTGAAACAAAATATTACACGCACTTGGTGGAACACCATCCTAAATCTAGCGTTTACTTGAATGGGAACAGTAAGAAAGTTGTTTATCTGTAAAATGGCCTCCTGAAAAAAAAACAGTTTTTGACAGATATTTGAGAGCAAGTCAAAGAATGGCAATTATGATAAACTTGCTAGAACAACTTCAAAGTTCAGATGAGAAAGTGTCATTAGATAACGTATTGTAACACAGGGCGATGTGCAAAAGGCCCACCTCAGGTCCAGTGAATAGAAGGCATGGCAGGCATGGGCAACAGCAGCTTCCCTTTTGCAAACGTCGATAAAATTAGCAGGCCTCCAAAATCAAGCAGGGCTAGAAGTATATCTTGGAGGCAAATGTCAACACTCTGTAAAAAGAACTGGAATAGATTACATGCCTCCAGCCAAAAACAGATAGAAGAAGAACTGCATGGGCTTTCAGACCAGCCGAAAAATTCAAAAGGGATTAATAATATGACCGGTTCGTTTTACTGTGCCGCAATGTAGTTGATAAATGCTCCTGTGAGTCACCAGGCATAGACGCTCAAACGGCAATGTTGTAGAACCAACCAACCACAAAATGAGAGGGCAGTATCCATCAGATGAAATAGTCCACTGTTAATGTCCATCTACAATGCACTTTATAAAGCTGGGTTGGGCAGGATAAAAGGGGGGCACAGGTCGCTGTTGCCAAAAAATGATAGCAACGATTCAGCACTGGCTAAAATTGGAAAGAAAAAGAGGAGACAAACTGCAACGGGACGCTAGATAGTGGGCCTCCATAGCGAACAAATACATAGAGAAACACGGCAACACCTGGGACCGATGCCACAGGTGATGACAGATGGATCAGGAAAACAAATGCCACAGAAAATAGAGGTGGTGGGGTCTTTTGAAAAGTTAAGTGGTGCTTTTAAAAAAGGCTGTCATTCGGCGACAGGACGAAAACTCCAGCAACTTTTCAGGACACAGGCATGCAGGCTGTTGAAAACCACAGTAAGGTTTATATGGGCAGAAGTAAAATAAAAGCGGTCCAGAGAGACAAGTTGCTTTTCACGAACCTGAATGCACGAGTCCAGTAATTGCCGCAAAGTTGAAAAGGTGCAAATACCCCCCAGACCTGGAGGTCTCAGACTAGTGCTCCACAAACTTTGTTCCTCGATTCAAAAGTGTTGTGATCCAAGTGGGGATCCCATTATCATTGTAACATCGCCGGCAATGAAGAGGCTGACAGAATGGCAAAAGAAGGTTCATATCTACCTCAGTCTGATGCAAGCATAACTTTTGAGGAGGCAAAGAGTTTTATCAGAATCAGTTACAGAAACAAATGGAATGTAGAACATCCAGGGCACACACAGAATGATGCTTACTACCAGCTCCACAGAAGAGAACAAGTGGTAATCTTCAGACTCCGCAGAGGCCACAACAGATTGAGATACCATCTATTCAACAAGCTAAAGATAGGAACTACCGATCAGCGTAACTGTGGCACTGATAAAATGACTGCTGAACATCTGCTTCAAAGTTGCCCCATTATATGTGGTATTCCAAAGAAAGCCGACATATGGCCGACGCAGCTCCTTTCGTCGGAAAAGCGATTACGGGATTCAAATAGCCTCAAACTAGACTACTACTTTCTTTGAGAACATTCCAAGCGGACGTCGGAGAGCGTAAACGAAGAAAAGAAAGAAGAATATGGCTACAGGTAAAAAATAATGCTAACTTGACCAATGCAAAGAAAAATACTTTCCCATCAACGTTGATCCCTGCGTCTTTATACTACATTCGAAACAATCAACTTCTGCATCTGTAATCCAATCCTAGTATTTTACCGATGCCTACACTCAAACACTATAAAACAACAATTGGCTATTGGTCATTACGCGAAGCCTGTTAGCATAAATGCACTTCGATATAACTTGTCCGGGGATGGTTTATACAGCCTATTTATTTTGCATGATGGGATTTCGTTAAAAGCATAATTCAAAATCTCAGGTCTTGGTCGCCCTCGTCTGTCTCTTCTTTGATCCATTAACCGCCATCCGTCAAAGGCAGTTCAGCGGCCATCACGCCTGGTGGCGTCTTGTAGGGCAGCAACATATTCGGATTCCACTTTGCTCCGGCTCGGCGGCCATCCATTTCGTACAGTTTTATTATGCCCCAACTGTGGTTTCATTCTTTGCGAATCTGGAGTAGCTTCCACAGTGATTTCTCCGCCGGAGTTTGTCTTTGGTCGGCCTCTCTTTCGCTTTCCTTCAGGGGTCCAAAGCATAGCTGTTCTTGTGATGGCATCGGGGTCTCTTCTGAGGACATGGCCAACCCAACTCCAGCGTCTGCCAGCTATGATGGTGTGCATGTCCTCCTGGTTACTCCGAATAAGTAGTTCTTGGTTGCTGATGGTGTTTGGCCAAAAGATTCGGAGAATTTTCCTTAGGCAGTTTGTGTGGAAGGAGGACAGTTTCGACATTTCCTTCTCTGTTACTCTCCAACATTCCGCACCATAGAGAAGCACAGAAAGTACACAGCTCTCATACAGTCTTAATTTGGTGTTTGTGCTGTACTGGGAAGACTTCCAAATGTTGTTGAGAACAGCAAAGGCTGTTCTCGCTTTATTCATTCTGTTGTTAATGTCCTTGCTTGTTCCGCCGTCAGGTGTTACTATGCTTCCTAGGTAAGTAAATGTGTCTGTCTGTTCTAACTTTCTGGTTTCCTTACTGTTACGGGGGGGGGGAGGGACTCAGGATTGCCCACATTTAGTGTCATGACCTCTGTCTTCTTGAAATTGATGTTCAGGCCAACCTGCTGGTCATACTTATTCAGTCTACCTGGTTTTGTCTTGAATGTGTTGGGTGTTTGGTCGCGCCTACTTAGAAGATACGTAAATGGAGAAGCTGTAGTCTGAATTAAAAAATCCTTTATCTCAATGAGAAAGAAGGGTAAAGAGGAAACGGGATCACTACTACACGCCCATTGAAAGGTATATTGGAAGAATACGGCGTTAGGCCCCATATAACCACTGCGCTACCGGCGGCTCCAAATCGTCCCCATGTTAAAAAAAAACAAAAAAAAAAAACAACATGGGTAATAATGTTGATAATTCAACGTGTATGGGTTTTTCTAACCATGCTGCGCCACAGAAGGAAAAATAGATACCAGATGCTGTAGATACTGCGAAGTAGTGTTATATTTTAAATCAGAGTCCGTAGATACTGGGAGATAGATGAGATAACATAGGCTCTATCAGAGAGATACAGACCTAAAGTGTGGCAGTATGAGAGAGACCCGCAACCGGTATATAGGCAGTATGGGTGAAGAGACGGATAGCTAATCATAATGCAGTATGTGAGACACCCCCCCGATAGCTACCCCCCAACTATGCAGTATGTGAGAGACGGATATCTAAATATGCAGAATGTGAGCCAGCTAACAAACAAACAAAAAATCAGGAAACAAAAAAAAAAACCAAGAGTTTTCGAGATATGTTTATTTTGTAATCAGACTTTCGTATAGAGGAAAGAGAGATAGAAAGCGGGAGTGAGCCGAGAGAGAGGAAGAGAGAGAGAGAGAGAGAGAGAGAGAGAGAGAGAGAGAGAGAGAGAGAGAGGGGGATAAATTCGCAGCATGTGAGAGCTAGAGGGAGAGATATGCAAATGTGAGAGCATAGTGATAGAATATAAGCGAGTCTGTAGAGA